>CM049314.1:75206299-76406299 GCA_026874595.1 Sipunculus nudus
TAAATAAAGGCACAATTTAAAATTGTGAAATCTAAATCAAGTACTATATTTAGATATTTATTGTTTTGCAAATTTATTTTTGTGTTAAAAAATAAACATTTGTATGCATGATGTAGTGTTGTCTGACAAGATTGAGGCTTATGATGATGCAATTCAGAATTATGAATCAACTTTTATATTCAGATATATATGTCATATTGGAAATGTATAGAAATGTAAACTTATAACAGAAAATTGATGTGATAAAAAAATGAGGATCTAATACAAACATTTGTTAATTATTTTCCGCCTCAGCAGAATTGGATATCAGGCTTTGTTCGCCCTGTATGTGTATGCAGAAGTGTTAATCCCACCATCTCTCCCCCCCCTCCCCCCGCTGCCATTGATTCCTGTGCACTGGGACATTAGTTTTTATTGAAAATGTGTAAAATTTATTTAATTAAAAAAATAATAGGATTAGAAAAAATTAAGATCTTATTGAAACATATTCCTGCCTTAGGAGAATGGAACATAAAGTGATCAGCTCTGTCCATCATCTCTCCGTTATCATTAAATATATAATTATTATGAAATTTTTCCTATAAGCACTGTTTAAATAACTTTCATATGCTGTATGTGTTTGGAATCAAGCTATTTAAGTCTGAAATTTGAAAGCAAATTATATATTCAGTTGTGTATTATTGCAGATGTAAAACTTCAAAAAAAAATTTGGTATAATAAAAAATTAGGAAATCATTGAAACTTCATATATTTTCAGCTTTGTTTGTCTACCAGTCTGTCTGTCCTTTTCAGCCAACCTGTGAGCATATGCAATGGTGTGGCATTGTCTGGCATCCGTAGTCAGTCGTCTGGCGTTTGTACATTAACCCATACTATCTCGAAAATGGCATGAGTTAGCATCACGAAATTTTATGCAAAAAATTAGATATCTAAAAAAATCTATCGGATTTTGCTTATTTTTTGGCTAGCTGTATTTTCTTAGATTTTTAAAGGAAAAAGCTAAAAAAAAACTTTAAAAATCTTCTTCTCTAAAACTGTCTAGCCAAATTGTCCAATATTTCACAGAAATGATTCCAGAAACAATTTCTCTAAAATTTGTTCAAATGATTTAAGTTCGGTGATTTTTGGCCATGTTACAGGAAGTTGAACTTAGTCTTCTGTCCCAAAAAAGCATACTAAAATCACAATCTCAGAAATGGCTGGAGCTATCATCACCAAATGTTATGCCAATGTTGGTCACATGAGTCATATCTGAAATTGAGGTATTGGTGCCGCCACCTGCATCGGCCTTTTTTATAAGGGGGTCAACAGTGCCTGTATCATACTGACAGCTACAAAAAACTTCTTCTGTGAAACCATATGGCCAAATTGTTTTATATCACACAGAAATGATCCTAGGGTAGTACTTTCTGAAGTTTGTTCAAATGGTCTCAGTTCAGTGACTTTTGGCTGAGTTATGGGAAGCTGAAATTAGTCATATGCCATAACAGCCCATTTTAGCTCAGTGGCTACAAAGATTCTTCTCAAAAACCACTGGGCCAAATTCTTAAATCTCACAGATTAATTATCCCTAGATGTTGAGGATTCAAGTTTGTTCAAATGGTTTTGGTTCAGTGATTTTTGGCTGAATTATGGAAAGCTTAACTTAGACATTTTGCTGTATTTTACCATATGAGTAAAAAACCTGCAAAACGTTTTTTGACTGACGCCACTGAGACCAGTTTGTTTAATATTTTATGAGAATAATCCCCTAAATAATTCTTATAATAATTGTCTTTTATAGTTCCAAAGAATGTATTTTGTCTGAATTATAAAGATTGAATTGAGTCATTTTACCATATGTGTTAGCTGTCTGAAGCAGATACATCTAGCCTGGCACCAGTTTATCAGCATCTGTTACATCATGCCTCTAGACATTTAGATTTCAGGTTATCTGTGGTTAATATTGACAAGAATGTTTTTTAAAAGCTTTTAAAAAATGTAGATTTATGATTTTAGATATTCCTTATGCCAGTGTTACAGGTCCGAACAGGGGACCTGGGTAGACAGTTGTCACTCCTGAAAAACACAGGAAAGAATAGTAAACAAGATGTCTTCATCGAGCGAGAACCAAAACATCATCTTTATTCTTCAAGTACAAATACATCGTTACATGTTTGCATCCCTCAAGTATCATTAACTAGCATAATAAATGCTGTGTAACTACGAGTCTGACAATATTGGCCTTTATACTCAAACCTATACTCAGAGTCTCTCATTGCAATATTCAGTCTGATCTCAATGCAATGTTGTTGATACATTTTAATATCACCATTATAGAACTAGCCTATTAAGTCATACAGAAGTCTCATATCATAAATATTCACCAACTGAGTTTAACATATATCATCAGAAGCTGATCTGGGTTAACATACAACATTTCCAGTTTAAGGGTCATCATCTTGTAAACATGGACATACTGTTCTGGATTCGAACCTAACACCCTTGGATACTTGGGCTTAATATGTGTCATCATTAACTATACTATCATGTTAACTGTATTTAAATTATATAGCACAAGGTTTTCCATAAGTAATCGATTGATCCTGATTTACCAACTTAATTCACAAGCAAGTGATCTACATTTACTTTTATAATTAAATGGTAATATATACAAACATATGTTAACAATCTGACTGATCCACATGTGCTGATTTTCCATCTGACCATCCGATAAATAAATGCTATTTACAACAGAAGTGCTCACAAAATGCCTGCTTACAATAAAATCTGGTCCTGAGTTATTATTAAACATAAACATATCGGTCAGGTTAATATAATGAGTACTGTTAGAATGTCCATGATAAAACAAACATCTTTATCATAATATTGCTAGAATTAAATATTATCACTCATCATATATGTCCAATGATTTATTTCTCTCTAACACTGTCTGTCATTCATATGCATATAGAGCTGGAACCTGATCTCTCAAATAACAGTTAATTTTCCTAACCTCCGACAGATGGCAGCACTTACAACACAAACTATATCAAATGATGTTCAGATGATTTTCATTGCAATGTAAAGTTCAAGTCCAAAATATGTTGTTACACCAATAATAAAATACCTCCAGATTACTACTTGCCATAGACAATCCTCTTTTAATATTGGCAAATACAAATGTGCAAAATTACATTAAAAGTTATTGTCATCAAGCAAAAGATGGGTGTCACCAAAAATGACATTCTAACATAACCAAATGACAGTGTTCAAGGACCCTGTTTACCACTTGAATGTGGGTAAGGATTTAACTATCTCACAAACTATGGCTTTATATAAAATAGTCGAGTACCTATTCCTGATAAATCCTGAATATGGTGAGCCTCTGTCTCAATACTGTTTTATAAAAGTTACTGAGGTGAACATAAATCCAGTGACATAATAAAATATCTGGATCTTTAAACACTGGCCTATTCCAAATTTATGTATATTGGTACCAACATAGAGTATGGCCTGTTAACTGACTCTTGATATATCTATAACTCTCCATCAAAAATCTATATCCCTGGGCATGTACCATTACCAAATAACATAAAATACCTCTCTATATTATTAAGAGAATATTGTAATAAATATGTGGTCATGAACACAAGTAATACATGTTTAGAGCTTCTACTTCAAGCCTGATCAGTCTCAGATCAATATTAGGGGGGGGGGGAACATGACCTATGACCTTTGCACGTGAACAACTTATGAAGCGTGAAATCTGCACTAACTTCTTAAACTCCATCAAATTAAAAACTTGCTATAATCAATAGTATTTACACATTTAACTAGCAAGACAACAGTATTAAATAACCTTATACATGCTTGGGAGAGCTCATTTGCCTTATACAGACACGTGAGAAACTCAAAAAATCTCAGTTCTGTGAAAATAAGCATGGCGCGAACGCTGGGTAGCATATGTTTTACATGCATGCGGGGAAACTACCAAAGTATCATTTCTACAAGATAATACATGTCAAAACTCATGCAGTTCTAATCCCTAATTGTTAATTAACCATACTACAGGTTTATAATTGGGGCTAAAGCATTAGAAACGTTACTAACCTAAAAAACACAGGTCTAGGTGCACTCGCTCGCCAGGCAACTGCATGTATATACTGCCTTCACTGGCCCCGGGAAAGTTGATTACTTACAAAAAAATGAAAAATGGTCAGCAGACCCTTAATGTACGCTTCACTAAAGTTAATATTCAAACATTACATATAAAATAACACATAAGTGGCTGCACATTTTGTGTATATCACATCAGGCAATGTTTACAATCACAGGTATACAGCTCTCTGTGGGTATATAAAGACTGCTGTACATGGATTATAAATAATTGGTTTCCATACTCAACTTAATTCAAGATTTTGCCATCAGTGAGATGTATTTGTATTATAATTTTGCATTCAATATGCATCTGTAGTAATTTTTAGCAAACCTGTCCGTCATCTGTATGTTAACCCATACTATTTCGAAAACGACTGGAGCTAGCATAATTAAATTTAATGCAAAAAATTAGCCATCTGAAAAACTCTGCATTTTCTCAGATTTTATAGAGATATCGGATTTTGCTTATCTTTTGGCTAACTGCATTTTCAGCATTTAAGCATTGAAGCATTATACCTGGTGTATTTCCCAATGCACAGGTTCGCATTAGGCCTGTAGGCCTTGTCTTAGATTTTATAGGGAAAAAGCTAAAAAAGCTTTAAAAATCTTCTACTCTGAAACGGTCTTGCCAAATTGTTCAATATTTTACAGAAATAATCTTTTATACCATCTCTCTCAGATTTGTTCATATGGTTCAGGTTTGGTGAATTTTGGCTGAGTTACAGGAGATTAAACTTATAGTCATCTGTCAAAAAAAGCATACTAAAATGACAATCTCAGTAACAGCCGGAGCTATCATCACCCAATTTTATGCCAGTGTTGGTCACATGAGTCATATATGAAATTCAGGTATTGGTGGCGCCACCTGCATTGACCTTTTTTTTGTACAGGGGTCATTGGTCATCTGTACATTAACCCATAATTTCTCAGGAATAGCAAGAGCTACCTCCCCCAGATTTTATGCAATAATATGTCACATATCAAATATTGTGGGATTCAGCTTATTTTTTTGCTATCTGCGTTTAGTTAGATTTTATAGGGAAAAAGCTGAAAAACCTTTAAAAGTCTTCTTCTTGTAAACAATCCAGCCAGATTGTTCAAAATTTTACAGAAATGATCCCAGAGGTAAGCCTTCTCAGGTTTGTTCAATTGGTTTACATTTGATGAATTTTAATGGAGTTTCAAGAATTTGAACAGTCATTTGGCTAAGTAAGCATACTGACATAGTAATCTCAGAAAATGACAGAAGCTAGCATTACCAGGTATTGTGCAAATGTTGGTCACATGACTCATTCATATTTGAAGTTGTAGATTTGTGGTGCCACCTACATTGACCTGTTTTTTATGGGCAAAAACCTCATAATTTTAGCCTCTTGCAGCTTAAAATGTTTATGATGAAACCGTCAAGTTGAAGTGTTCAATTTTTCAAAAGAATTATCCCAGGACATAGTTCTTTGAATCATATCAGAAAAGCTTAAGTTGGTCTTATGGCCCTTATTATGTCTATTTCAAACTGAGGACTGCAAAACTGTTCTTCTACAAAATTATTGTTTCAATTATAACTTCTGTAACACTGCACAAAAATTATTCTTAGGTGGCCTTTGTTCAAGTTTACTTGAATGATTTTTTGGCAGAATTATTGGACCTTTAACAATGAAAGAACTGCATCTTTTATTGTTCTAGATATTTTGATAAAAAGTTTATGAATATATAATCTTGAAAATAAGCAGGGACACACACTGTGCAAAAATTATTGTAGGTGGCACCACCAGTCTTGTATACAACAAAGCTATTCCATATGTATAAATATGCCAAATTTCAGGCTGATATATCAAGTTCCTCTGTAGAAATAAGCTGGCACATACACTGTGCATAAGTCATTGTAAGTATCGACACCTGTCTTGTGAACAAGAAAGCCATCAAAGACACATAGACAGGTCAAAATATCAGGCCAATACATCAAACTTACCTTGAGTCTGATGCATGGGGCTGACCAGGCTAACATGAGAAAGGCAGTTGCCTCAAGTGAACTGTGACAAATTGCAAGGACTGAGTGAACTCATTACCTGCACCTGGCTAGACTGGGTGAACTTTTGACCTGTACCTGGCTGCACTGAGTGAACTCTTGACCTGTTGCATAATCTGACACAGTTGGCAGTCTGCCAAAGCTATAAATATATCAAGGCTGAAGTTTGGTGCTAAATCTGATGCAGTGGGCAGTTTGCCAACGCTATAAATAGAATGCAGCTACTGCACTGAGTGAACTCCTGACGTATACCTGGCTGCACTGAGTGAACTTTTGACCTGTTGCCTAATCTGATACAGTTGGCAGTCTGCCAGAGCTATAAATAGATCCAGACTGACCTTTGGCCTGTTGCCAAATCTGAAATAGTAGCCACACCATTGCACAAGCTCACAGATTAGCTCCACATGTAGCCCTGAGGGGCATGACACACATGAGGTGATCACATGATACTCACAGTACTTGGTAATGCTAGCTTCTGTCATTTCTGAGATTATACTGTGTCAGTATGCTTACTTGGCCAAAATGACTATGTTCAAAATTTGTGTAACTAAAATCAATCAAATGCAGACCATTTGAACAAACTTGAGAAGGCTTGCCTCTGGGATAATTTCTGTAAAATATTGAACAGTTTGGCTGGACTGTTAACAAGGAGAAAACTTTTAAAGGTTTTCAGCTTTAAAGGGAAAGGTTTTTCAGTTTTTAGCTCAGCTGACTGAAAGTCATCTGAGCCAAAGCGATCACTCTTTGTCCGTCGACCGTCTGTCTGTCCGTCCGTCTGTCCGTCCGTTAACCAGGCACAAATAGTAACTGCTGGACCTAGAACCTAGTAACTTGGGATTCTGAGAGGTCCATGAAAAATCTCCTTGGAAACCAGAAATTAGGTCTCTGTTACCCATATCCTTCGAGCTATGGGGCCCCAAAGTACCCCCAAGAAAAGTCAAAAATTTCATACAAAAACTTCAATATCTCATTAACTACTTGACTGATGGTCATGATTTTTGGCATAACTATTGATCATGAGATGTACCATCACTTTCTGCAGACTGGTGGCGCCACCTGTATTTTTTATTTTTTACGATTTCTTCCTCTATTTTTGAGACGTTTAAAGATGCTGTCATCTGTTAAAGTGGCACAAATCGTAACCGCTGGACCTAGAATCTTCATTCTTGACACACTGAGAGACCTATTAAAAGTCTCCATGGAAACCATAAATTAGATATCTGTTACCCATATCCTACGAGCTATGGGGCCCCGAAGTACCCCCCCAGAAAGTTTAAAAAATTTCATACAAAAACTTCAATATCTCATTAACTACATCACTGATGGTAATGATTTTTGGCATACGTATTGATCATGAGATGTTTCATCAGTACCTGCAGACTGGTGGCGCCACCTGTATTTTTTCAAATTTTCACAATTTTTTTTTCTCTATTTTTGAGACCTTAAAGGATGTAGTTATCTGTCAACAGGGTACAAATCGTAACAACTGGACCTAGAATCTTCATTCTTGATAAACAGGGAGACCCATGATAAGTCTCCATGGAAACCTGAAATCAGGTCTCTGTTATCCATATCCTTTGAGCTATGGCACTCCAAAGTACAGCTCAGGATAATGGAAAATTTGATACAAAAGCTGAAGTATCTGAACAACTAATGCAGAGATCACAATAATTGTTTTCATGGATATTGATCATGGAGTGTTTCATCAGTTTCTGCAGACTCGGGCACCACCTGTATTTGTTCGGGTTTTTTTACGAATTTTTTCTCTATTTTTGAGACGTTTAAAGTTGTGAACATCTGTTAACAGGGCACAAATCATTAAAACTGGAACCAGAATCTTCATTCTTGACACACAGGGAGACCCATGAAAAGTCTCCATGGAAACCTGAAATTAGGTCTCTGTTACCCATATTCTTTAAGCTGTATGGCTCCAAATACCCCCCCCCCCCCCCCCCCCAGAATAATGGAAAATTTGATACAAAAACTGCAGTATCTCCATAACTACAACACTGATGGTCATGATTTTCGGCATACATATTGATCATGACCTCATCTCTCTTTTTGATACCTTTAAAATGTGGTTATTTGTCAACAGGGTACAAATCGCAACAACTGGACCTAGAATCTTCATTCTTGTCATGCAAGGAGGCCCATGAAAAGTGCCTGTGGAAACTTAAAATAAGGTCTCTGTTACCCATTTCCTTCAAGCTATAGGACACCGAAGTATCCCTCAGAATAATGGACAATTTGATACAAAAGCTGAAGTATCTGAACAACTAATGCAGAGATTACCATGATTCTTTGCATGGATATTGATCATTAAGTGTTTTTATTAGTTTCTGCAGACTGGTGAAGCCACCTGTATTTTTGTACCCGCCAAAACGAAGTTTTGCGGATACTATGATTTTGACCGTGATCCTCCCCCCGTTGCCGCTTTTGTTTCCAGAGAGCTCCTCTGGGAACCATTTGACTGATCAGGAAATAAAATTTATACAAATGTAGCCCTTGGATAGCTCTATAACATACACAAAAAATGGTGGCGCCACCTGTAACCATGTTTTCACAGTGTCCATCTGTTCATCCATCTGTTCATCTGCCTTTGGTTAAAATCACTCATATCTCTGCAGTGAATTGACTAATTCACCTGAAATTTGGCATGGGTATACATCCTTGATAGCTTTCTTGATTTTATGACAGGTGGCGCCACCTACTTTCTCTTTCTCGCTGATGACATCCAAGCTCAAATCTCGGGAACCGTTTGACCGATTGGGCCAAAATTTTGCGTGTGTATAGATCTAACATAGCTCTTTATCATACGCAAAACTGGTGGCACCACCTGCAACCATTTTTTGCACAGCGTCTGTCTGTTTGTCTGCCTTGCAATAAAGTCACTCACATCTTGGCAGTGGTTTGACATGTCTGCCTAAAATTTTGCAGTTTTAAAAATCCTGGATAGCTTTCTTGATTTTATGACAGGTGGTGCCACCTTTATTCTAGTTTATGCTGCAGACATCCGAGCTCATATCTCGGGAACCGTTTGAACGATTGGGCCAAAATTGTGCTTGTGTTTAGATCTCACATAGGTCTTTATCATACACAAAACTGGAGGGGCCACCTGCAACCATTTTTGCACAGGTCTGTCTGTTTGTCTGCCGTGGGCCAAAATCACTCATATCCATGTAGTGGTTTGACTTTTCTGCCTAAAATTTTGCATATGTATACAACTTGGACAGCTTTCTGGATTTGTGGTAGGTGGCACAACCTACATACACATTAAGGCTGCAGACATCCATGCAAATATGCAACATACTTCGCTCTGTTTTCCCTTGCCACTCAATCCATGCCTTACTTCACTTGTTCCACTCTGATTTTGGCGGATACACGTCACTTGTAGGCTACCTGTATTCTAGTTTTTAAAGTTTACACATTTTTTCTCTATTTTTCAGATATATATATACGGACTAAATCTTGGCCTGTTGGTTAATCTGTTTGATGCTTCAGTTGAATGGGTATCTACCATTCTGATGATAAATTTCCTTTTGTGAATCTCTTCCCAGTCAGCTGAGTGTCATGACCCATGGGTCACTTGTTTCCCTATAAAATCTAAGTAAATGCAGATAGCAAAAAAATAAGCTGAATCCCACAACATTTGATATGTGACAGATTATTGCATAAAATCTAGGGATGGTAGCTCATGCTATTCCTGAGAAATTATGGGTTAATGTACAGATGACCAATGATCCCCGTACAAAAAAGGTCAATGCAGGTAGCACCACCAATACCTGAATTTCATATATGACTCCTGAACAATACTGCATAAAATTTGGTGATGATAGCTCTGGCCGTTTCTGAGATTGTCACTAGTATGCTTTTTTGGACAGATGACTAAGTTCAACTTCCTGTAACTTGGCCAAAATTCACTGAACTTGAATCATTCTAACAAACTTGAGAGAGATGGAATAAGAGATTATTTCTGTGAAATATTGAACAAATTGGCTTGAGCGTTATGGAGAAGAAGAGTTTTAAAGGTTTTTAAGCTTTTTCCCTATAAAATCTAAGAAAATGCAGTTAGCCAAAAATAAGCAAAATCCGATAGAGTTTTTTAGATGACTAATATTTTTGCATGACATTTTGTAATGCTAACTCTTGCCGTTTTCAAGATAGTATGGGTTAACATACAGACGACAGCTGCTGGATGACGCCACACCATTGCATAAGCTTACAGGTTCGCTTATAAATGGCATTTTTCGCTTTGCATTAAATGGCTAATATTTGCATTAAATTTAATGATATTAGCTGTAGTCATGTGACTGGAAATATTTTGAGGTCAGAGGTCACGCTCGCACAGGACGTTTTCAGCGAGCATGGGATCTTAGTTCCGTGCAAGGTTTTTATTTGTAATTGTAATTTGTAATTTCACAGGTATATATGTTGGTTCAGACTAGGTAAATGATAAGCTTTGTGGATTGTGTGTATCTAAGAGGCTTAGGCTTGACAATAAAAATTTCAAAGTCAATGTGACGTTAGTTTGTTAAAACTCCAGTCATTTTTGAGATAGTATCGGTTGAAGTACAGAGGACAGACTAAGGACGCCGCCACACAATTGAATTATCTCACAGGTTCGCTAAAAATTACTACAGATGCTTATTGAATGCAGAATTATAATACAGATACATCTCACAGATGGCAAAATCTTGAATTAAGTTGACTATGGATACCAATTATTTATAATCTATGTACAGCCGTCTTTATATACCCACAGAGAGCTGTATACCTGTGATTGTAAACATTGCCTGGCGTGAGCAATATCTAAAAATCATAAATCTACATTTTTTTAAAGCTTTTAAAAAACATTCTTGTCGATATTAACTACAAATAACCTGAAATCTAAATGTTTAGAGGCATGATGTAATGGATGCTGATAAACTGGTGCCAGGCTAGATGTATCTGTTTCACACAGCTAACATATATGGTAAAATGACTCAATTCAATCTTTATAATTCAGCCAAAATTCATTCTTTGGAACCATTAAAGACAATTATTATAAGAATTATTCAGGGAATTATCCTTGTAAAATATTTAACAAATTGGTGTCAGTCAAAAAACGTTTTGCAGGTTTATAACTCATATGGGAAAATACAGCAAAATGGCTAAGTTAAGCTTCCAATAACTCAGCCAAAAATCACTGAACCAAAACCATTTGAACAAACTTGAATTATCAACATCTAAGGATAATAAATGTGTGAGATTTAAGAATTTGGCCCCGTGGTTTTTGAGAAGAAGATCATTGTAGCCACTGAGCTAAAATGGACTGTTATGGCATATGACTAAATTCAGCTTCCTATAACTCGGCCAAAAGTCACTGAGACCATTTGAACAAAATTCAGAAAGCTCTTCCCTTGGATCATTTCTGTGTGATATTAAACAAATTGGCCATATGGTTTCAGAGAAGTAGTTTTTGTAGTCGTCAGTATGATACGGGCACTGATGACCCCCCCCCCCCCCCTACAATAAAGGCCGATGTAGGTGGCGCCACCAATACCTCAATTTCAGATATGACTCATGTAACCAACAGTGGCATAAAATTTGGTGATGATAGCTTTTTTAGCTTTTTCCCTATAAAATCCGTAAGACAAGGCCTACAGGCCTAATGCAAACCTGCGCATTGGGAAATACACCAGGTATAATGCTTCAATGCTTATATGCTGAAAATGCAGTTAGCCAAAAAATAAGCAAAATCCGATAGTTTTTTTTATAACTATTTTATTGCATAAAATTTTGTGAAGCTAACTCTTGCCGTTTTCAAGATAGTATGGGTTATCATACAGATGATGGATGATGGCCGACGGATGCTGGCTGACGCTACACCATCACAAGCTCACAGGTTCGCTAAAAATAGATTCAATTGAACAAATGTGTAAACTACTAAAATGTCAACAGTTAATCAAAAAAAGCCAACTAATGATCATGGTAATAGTGTTATGTGGTAAGAGGTGTTTATATCTATTATAATTAATTACTGATTTTAACGCAATATTCTGGTACACATAAGATCAGTTACCAGTTCAGCAGATGGAAAGACAGATAGAGCAACAGGGAGAAATGATAATAGCCTAAATTGGTGTACCAACGCATTGTCTACCATTGTAAGACAGGTGTTTGGATTCCGTTCTCCATATGTCGGTTAGCATATAGGTTTAGAAAAGAAGCTGATAAATGAGTATTTTAATGGACATAAATTCTGAATGCAGACAACCAGTGATTACTATAGACTGTTATAATTGTTATAGCCATGTGAACGTAAACTTAATCAAGTAAGTCAAAATAGATTCTGTTATTATAGGCATCAGCAGAAGCCAGGTTTAGATCTGGATGACAGTGTAAAATGATATAAAAGTCAAAGGTACGGTGAATACCGGCCTACGCATTAGGCAGTAATTTAGGACAGGAAAACAGTACCAGAAGTGAGTCAGTAAGTTAAGCTGGGTCACATAGAATTGATTAGGAAACAAATAAGTACCTTGAATTTATTAGTGACAGGAATATAATGATATTACATGAGTTAAGGTAAAACAAGGAAAAAGTTTGTGCGTAGGCGAAAGCCGAAGCCATATATGGTTATCTAAACATTCAGGTATGTCATAATGACACACATCCAATATCCAATAGAAAAAGTGTAAGATGATGTAAAGGTTTGTGACGTAGTAATACTGATACAAAAACCTGTGTTGGGCTGGGAACTGGCAGACAGACCCACGCCATCATCACCATGTAAACCAAGACAACTGGAAATAAAACAGCACAATATCCAACTTGGACTGTCTCAGTTATTCACCTGACGCGCTGTGTGACTGTGTTATGGCCAGGGAAGAACTCCCCTAATTCCCCGTTGTAACAATAGTACAGATCATTTGTTCACAAACTGCTTACATGCTTCAGTTTCAACATTAGGAAACACATGGTCAGGTCACAAAATATTATTTGCAACAATTTCTTGCACATCAATAGAAACCAATCATATAAAACAAACAATGGCCTATATTACCTCTTCCTCTTACACTTTTTCTCCATTTGATATTATTTTAGATTTTTATCTCCAAGGTCAACTTCAGCTGAGCACAGTGACCCATGGGTCCCTTTTAACCAAGTCTGTAAGGACATCTCCTGATTGACACCTGTTGTGGCTCTGGAATATACACGGCTATATGTGCTATGTTTATGTTGGCATCTGGGATCCCGCCGGGTCCACTGTTTTAAACACTCATTTACAGGATTAAGCAAATGGTTTCAAGGCAATGTTTGGCATGTACATGTTAATTTTAAAGGAAAAAAAATATTTTTTTGTGTAAATACGACATGTTTTATAGCTGATTGGGCCCCATTAAACTGTGTGCAAGTTCATTGCTACCATTTAGAAACCAGGGTTTTCATTCAGTACTATTTAACAGATCATTACCCAAGAAGGTAAATGCACCAAATCCAGGGTTTTGTTTTGATATTGTAAGGAAATTCTTAATATTTATATCCTGTTGAAACACAGTTCCTTTTTTGAACTTTGTTGACCCGTTATAATACATTCATTTCTTGACGTAGTTCAATACTACAATCTTGACAAACACTGAATTTTGCGTCACCTGAAGAAAGGTAGCTTCATATTTATATTTATTACTGGATACTTGTTGTCTTGTATGGTAATCAAAGTTTTATGTGGTAGTCTCTGTGTATGTCAGTGTAAAAGCTAGCTGACAGCGTCCATATCCACTGAACTCGTGAACATTTAAACGGAAAATACAGCACCATGTGAAAAAAATTGTCCTTGTTTTAATATGCATATAACATGCTACTGTATGGCATATAGCCATGCAAGTTCCCAGCATGCTTTGCGGGAGCAACACACAAATGAAGCCAGGGCTTTGGGATCTTGAGTTTATGGGTTAGCCCCACACCCTGTCAGCAGCAATCAACAATTATATCACTAAATACATGTTTTAAGTGAATTGCCAAGATATTTTTTTTTGCAAAAAATACATTAAAACTTATATATTTTCAGGATTGGGAATTCCCATTCAGTCTGTCAGTTCCGCGACTGTGGAAAATCACTGGCTCTACTGTCAGTAGGGCTTTCATATATCGATTCCGTTAAAATGTCTGTGTCAATGCGGCAGGGGGAAACCTTTTCTTATCAATTATTTAACCATGTGCACATCTAAATCTGATGCATAAACGATGAGTTCAAACAAAAATAAAGCATTCTTATGTTCTTTATTGAGTTCATATAACCATCCTACAGACATGATAACTGATATAACAATTGCTGAAAACACTTGTACCCTTGTATAAGACAGGCCCCCCTTCATGGACAAATATTTGTATCCGCCAAAACGAAGTTTTGTGGATACTATGTTTTTGAGCGGGTTCTGCCACCGCAGCAGTGTTCGTTTCCTCTGAGACTACTGGAAGGATTTTTCCGAAACTTACACCAATCATCAGGTCACACGTGAACTGGTGCCTAACCAGTTGGCCTAGACCTCTGACCTTTCCTCTCTGCCCAGCATCCATTTGTGCGTCTGTTTCCACACATAAACCCACATATCTCGGGAACCGTTTGACCAATAAGGAAAAAAATTTTGTACAAATGTAGCCCTTGGATAGCTTTATAACATACACAAAAAATGGTCGTGCCACCTGCAGCCATTTTTGCACAGTGTCCATCTGTTCATATGCCTTGGGTTAAAAATACTCATATCTCTGCAGTGGTTTGACTAATTCACCTGAAATTTGGCATGCATATACATCCTATATAGCTAAAATTCTTGATTGAAGCGCTCTAGGTGGAAACCACCTACATTCATGTTCACGCTGCAGACATCCAAGCTTATATCTTGGGAAACGTTAGACCAATCAGGAAAAAAATTTTACACAAATGTAGCCCTTGGGTAGCTTTATAACATACACATAAATGGTGGGGCCACCTGCAGCCATTTTTGCACAGGGTCCATCTGTTTGTCTGCCTTGGGTTAAAATCACTCATGTATCTGCAGTGGTTTGACCAAATTACCTGAAATTTGGCATGCGTATACATAACGCATAGCTTTCTTGATTTAATGACAAGTGGCGCCACCTACATTCACGTTCACGCTTTAAACATCCATGCTTATATCTCCGGACTTGTTTGACCAATCAGGAAAAGAATTTTACACAAATGTAGCCCTTGGATAGCTATATAACATACACAAAAATGGTGGCGCCACCTGCAGCCATTTTTGCACAGCATCCATCTGTTTGTCTGCCTTGGGTTAAAATCACTCATATATCTGCAGTGGTTTGACCAAATTACCTGAAATTTGGCATGCGTATACATCCCACATAGCTTTCTTGATTTTATGACAAGTGGCGCCACCAACATTCAAGTTCACGCTGTAGACATCCATGCTTATATCTCCGGACGCATTTGACTAATCAGGAAAAGAATTTTACACAAATGTAGCCCTTGGATAGCTTTATAACATATACAAAAATGGTGGCGCCACCTGCAGCCATTTTTGCACAGCGTCAGTCTGTTTGTCTGCCTTGGGTTAAAATCACTCATATATCTTCAGTGGTTTGACCAAATTACCTGAAATTTGGCATGCGTATACATCCCACATAGCCTTCTTGATTTTATGACAAGTGGCGCCACCAACATTCAAGTTCACGCTGTAGACATCCATGCTTATATCTCCGGACGCATTTGACTAACCAGGAAAAGAATTTTACACAAATGTAGCCCTTGGATAGCTTTATAACATATACAAAAATGGTGGTGCCACCAGCAGCCATTTTTTGCACAGCGTCCATCTGTTTGTCTGCTGTGGGATAAAATCACTCATATCATTGCAGTGGTTTGACTTTTTCATCTGAAATTTTGCATGTGTATACATCTTGGATAGTTTCTCGTTCAAATAACATCCATTCTAATATGTAACACATGTAAGTGTAACTCTATTTCCCCTTGCCACTCAATCCATGCCTCACTTATACCCGTCCTACTCTGATTTTGGCAGATACATGTAGTCACTTGTCGACTACCCGTATTCTAGTTTAGGATAAAATTTATTGTCTTGCACACGAGTAATACATGCAGTACTTGAAATTGAGGACTTCTTACAACACAGCATATGATCTAGCCACAAAACATGGTTGCCTTTTAAAATTTCTCCCAAAGATAAATTACCACAACAAAAATTAAAATTAAAATGGGTGAAAGGTCTGATGCATTTAGAATAGTTGTTATTATTTAGTTGAAACATGCCCTACTACCAGTCCTTGACCTGTAATCACTGTTTGTACATGTACTTCCAAAAGGCTTCTCCCTCATGTCAATTAACTTTTCCCTCCATAGCAATTCATAATGACTTAACTAAGTGCTGTTTCAAAAGAAGCAGACATATCTGTCTGGTTCTATCTTCACCAACGGCTAGATAGTGGCCACACTCATCTCATTCACATGCTAGAGACCAAGTGACATACCTTGTACTCTACCCGAGAAATGGTTGGGACTGGTAGCCTCCTTTGGGTTGAGTATTCCTGGCTTAGCTAGGAGTGCTTTGGTTTAAAGTCCACTTATATAATAGGACAAGTGGCTGGGAATTCTCACACATTCTGCATTGATGAAAGCTACAGTGGCTGGGCAGTATACAGATCAGTTCTGTTTTTCAGATGAAAACTGTGCCAACTATGAACCAGCTGGTATTAGGGATGGTTTCATCAAGAACAGTCAGATTTCGTCAAATTCTGAACAGGGTGAAGATACGGCAATCAATGTGAGGCCTGGTGGATTGAAAGCATGGTGCAGCCTCCGGGTCACGACACCAAATAGGAGACACTTCCTCACTGTAAGTGATTATACATCAATAAACTCGACTCCTCTAATGCTCTAATGAGAGAATATGGCAATATAATTATGGCAGTGTTACTCCAGTTTTAAAATGGGACAAAAAATTTTATATATTATATGAGTCCTTTATCAGAAGAACATCAATTGCCTAGAGTGTGCTACCAGTAAGACATAATTTTATATAAAAAACGACAAACTTAATATGAAAGTCATCATTGAAAGGGCACTGAGCCTGCGACTAACTGGTGTTTTTTTTTTCAATTTTGATCTGTCTGCAATCATTAGCAACTGCTTGCAACTAAAGATCACAGTTTTTTATTTTGGAGATCATAACCTTGACAATGTGGTGTCCTCATATGAAGGACAAGTCAGTACAGGCTCAGTCACCTGACCAAAACTCCTGCTACAGTTGGATGATATTTGTATCCGCCAAAACGAAGTTTTGCGGATACTATGTTTTTGACCGGGTTCCGCCGCCGCCGCCGCGTTCGTTTCCGGAGAACTCCTCTGAGACTACTGGACAGATTTTTCCGAAACTTACACAAATTATCGGGTCACATGTGAACTGGTGCCTAACCAAGTGACCTTGACCTCTGACCTTTCGTCTCTGCCCAGCGGCTGTTTGTGCGTCTGTTTCCACACATAAACCCATATATATCGGGAACCGTTTGACCGATCCGGAAAAAAAATTTACACAAATGTAGCCCTGGGATAGCTTTATAACATACACAACAAAAGGTGGCGCCACCTGCAACCATGTTTGCACAGTGTCCATCTGTTCATCTGCCTGGGGTTAAAATCACTCATATCTCTGCAGTGGTTTGACTAATTCACCTAAAATTTGGCATGCATATACATCCTAGATAGCTTTCTCGATTTAATGACAGGTGCCGCCACCTACATTCATGTTAATGCACCACACATCAACCCATATATCTCGGGAACCGTTTGACCGATCCAGAAAAAATTTTTACACAAATGTAGCCCTGGGATAGCTTTATAACATACACAACAAAAGGTGGCGCCACCTGCAACCATGTTTGCACATTGTCCATCTGTTCATCTGCCTGGGGTTAAAATCACTCATATCTCTGCAGTGGTTTGACTAATTCACCTAAAATTCGGCATGCGTATACATCCTAGATAGCTTTCTCGATTTTATGACAGGTGGCGCCACCTACATTCACTTTAACGCTCCACATATAAACCCATATATCTCAGGAACCGTTTGACCGATCCGGAAAAATTTTTTTACACAAATGTAGCCCTTGGATAGCTTTATATCATACACAAAAATGGTGGCGCCACCTGCAGCCACTTTTGCACAGCGTCCATCTGTTTGTCTGTTGTTGGTAAAAATCACTCATATCTCTGCAGTGGTTTGACTTTTCCACATGAAATTTTGCTTGTGTATATATTTTGGATAGTTTCTCGTTCAAATAACAGGTGGTGACACCTACAATCATGTTTATGTGGCAGTGATCATTCTATTATTTAACACATGTAACTTTATATCCCCTTGCCACTCAATCCATGCCTTCAGCCGTCCTTCTCTGATTTTGGCGGATACACAGTCGCTTGTCGACTACCCGTATTCTAGTCAGGCATTGCATTCATTGCTTGATGCGCACAACATGTTTGACTTCTTTGCTGCATGAAGAATAGCTGGACCTTTAACATAACATTTAAAATAAATGGAAAACAATGCTTTCCTTCTCATTCCAACTTCATTTGTGTTTAATTGGTTAAAGGTATAAATACTACATGTGGGACTTAAATAGTTTCATTTTGCAGTGAGCTGTAAACAGGAGAACACCAGCCGCCCTGCCCTCTTTTACAAAAATACCCACTAACAATATTTGTTTAAACACTCCAAAAGTTTGCTGCTCAACTCTGCCTTTAAATTATTTTTCTTTCATGCAAATATCTGCTTTTTTTTATGTCTGAAAGAATAAATGCCTATTTCAATGTGCTCCTGTTGGTAGTCCTTGAGCGAATCTTCGAACAAGCCCTTAGGTTTTCTGTTAAAGTGATACATGAAGATCATATTTCAAAACAATACCCCTCTGGAAAAGTGTCTAAAAGACTTGAAATTGGCAATTTAAAAAAATAACCTTGGTACATATATTTAAAAAAAATAAATTGATTTTTGTCGAGGGTTCACTCTACAATATTGTTATGTGGAGATATATTTACTGCTAAATTCCATCAGAGCTACCAATTTACCTAATCTGATGTGCTGTATCCATCTAAGTTAATTTCAAAACTCTTATTAAACCTTCAAAGCCTCCATCTGTTCTTCTGCCTTGGAATAAAATCACTCATATTTCTGCATTGGTTGGACTTATCCACCTGAAATTTTGCATGTTTATACATCTTGGATAGCTTTCTTGAATTCTGCACATTTGAGTTAGGTAAAGTGTTAGCTCTGATGGAATTAAGAAGTAAATATCCCCAACATAACAATTTCGTACCCTTGAACCCTTGACATAAATCCATTTATTTTCAAAAAAATTATGTACCTAGGTTAGTTTATAAAATTGCAGATTTCAAGCCTTTTGGACACCTTTCCAGAGGGGTAATGTTTTGAAATATGATCTCTGTGATCTTTAACAGAACACGGCATCAAACATAATAATGACTTATGGTGCAGCAAAACTAAAAATTTCAGGATTGGCCCCAGGACTATGGTGGAAAGAACTATTTTAAAACTCATAACATATATAGCAGCAACATTATGGCCAGTGTACACTGCATTACAAGTGTTTACAAAGAATGCATTGTGCAAATTCAGAACCTTTATAACAATTCAGAACCTTTATGATACATTTGCCATGCCTCTTGTTTTTAATTAAACAGGTTGACTTGAAGACAGTTGAACGTGTCATTGGGGTAGAACTAGAGAACATTGGAGACAATTCAAACAGCTTCTCAGTTCAACGGTACCCATATGTGAAGACCTACAAATTGGCCTTTTCCTTTGATGATAAAAGCTATCAGTATATAAGAACAACTGACAAATTCTACCACATTGACTTTGTAAGTGTCATGGTTTAATTATTTTGATTTTGTTAAGTAACTGACAAAGAACATACACAACTGGTTTTTTTTTTTTAGCTCAGATGACTATAAGTCATCTGAGCTGTAGTCATGGTCCTTTGTCTTTCATCTGTCAAGCTGGATGTCCATTTACATGGCACATTCTAAAACAATTAGACCTGCAATTCCAAAATTGACACAGAATAAGATGTCCTCAAATTCTTCTACCATACCAAAAATTGGGTCACTTCGACTATGTCCCCCTTGAGAAAGGAAAAACCTCAATTTTCGATTAAAAAACCATTGTTACACTTCAAGACTGCTTAATATGAAAACCACTTATCTGTTTTTGATCATATTTAATATACATGTCCCTCTATATGTCCTATGTAAATACAAGGAATTACTAGTAGGTCATTATTTTGTAATTTCTTAAATTGATTGGCCAGAACATAATGCACTTTGAAAAAAAAAAAGGAAATATATTTACTCACTTAACATGAGAATTGTTGAAGCTAGAGACTTTTTTTTCAGAGATATAACAGAGATATAACTCAGTGTATTGCAATGATTGTAATTATTTGAAATGTACTTCTTTCATTGTAAAGCTGTTTCCACTCCATTGTACAAAATACTCTAATTCAAGGAGTAATCCAAAATACAATATTGTGGTAATGTAACATTTTTAAGGAATTTAATTTCCTTTTAAAAATTTTTAACAAATTAAAATATAATTAAACCAATCAGGAAGCATAATTTGATTATAAGTGAGCCAAATTCTGGATAAATAAAGATGCAATTAAAATCGTAAATTCTTAATCAAGATATTAATTTTTATGCAAATTTATAAAATATATTTTTGTGGTAAATGTGGAAATGTGCATGCGTGAGAATGAGACATCACAGCCAAAAATAGTTTACCAAATTTGATTTTTTTAGCTCAGCTGACCTAAAGTCATCTGAGTTATAGGGATCACCTTTTGTCCGTCTTCCGTCCGGCCGTCCGGGCTTCTGTCCGTTAACAGGGCACAAATCGTAACCGCTGGACCTGGAATCTTCTAACTTTACATCCAGAGAGGTCCATAAAAAATCTCTTTGGAAACCTGGAAATTGGTCTCTGTTACCCATATCCTTTGAGCTATGGGGCCCCAAAGTACCCCAAAGAATGGTCAAAAATTTCCTACAAAACTTCAATATCTCATTAACTACATCACTGATGGTCATGATTTTTGGCATAGATATTGATCATGAGATTTTCCATCAGTTTATGCAGACTGGTGGCGCCACCTGTATTTTTCAATTTATAACGAATTTTTTTCTCTATTTTTGAGACCTTTAAAAATGTGGACATCTGTTAACAGGGCACAAATCATAAAGACTGGACATACAATCTTCATTCTTGACATTCTGAGAGACCTATGAAAAGTCTCCATGGAAACCAGAAATTAGGTCTCTGTTACCCATATCCTTTGTGCTATGGGGCCCCAAAGTACCTCCCAGAATAGTGAAAAATTTCATACAAAAACTTCAATATCTCATTAACTACATCACTGATCGTCATGATTTTTGGCATACATATTAATCATGAGATTTTCCATCAGTTTATGCAGACTGGTGGCGCCACCTGTATTTTTCGATTTATAACGAATTTTTTTCTCTATTTTTGAGACCTTTAAAAATGTGGACATCTGTTAACAGGGCACAAATCATAAAGACTGGACATACAATCTTCATTCTTGACATTCTGAGAGACCTATGAAAAGTCTCCATGGAAACCAGAAATTAGGTCTCTGTTACCCATATCCTTCGAGCTATGGGGCCCCAAAGTACCCCCCCCCCCAGAAATAGTGAAAAATTTCCTACAAAAACTTCAAAATCTCATTAACTACTTCACTGATGGTTTTTAATTTTGGCATACATATTAATCATGAGATGTTTCATCAGTTTCTGCAGACTGGTGGCGCCAACTGTATTTTTCAAATTTTTACGAATTATTTTCTCTATTTTTGAGACCTTTAAAGATGTTGTTATCTGTCAACAGGGTACAAAGTGTAACAACTGGACCTAGAATCTTCATTCTTGTCATGCAAGGAGGCCCATGAAAACTGTTTGTGGAAACCTGAAATTAGGTCTCTGTTACCCATATCCTTCAAGCTATAGGACTCCAAAGTATCTCTCAGAATAATGGAAAATCTGATATAAAAGCTGAAGTATCTGAACAACTAATCCAGAGACCACCATGCTTCTTTGCATGGATATTGATCATTAAGTGTTTTTATTAGTTTCTGCAGACTGGTGGAACCACATTTTTACTTAAAGTTGACGCATTTTTTCTCTATTCTTGAGATATATTAATACAGACACAATCTCAGCCTGTTTGTTTATCTGTTTGATGCTTCATTTCAATGGATATATACTACCAATCAGATGATAAAATTTTCTTTTGCAAATCTCTTCCCGGTCAGCTGAGCGTCATGACCCATGGGTCACTTGTTGGTAAGTGCTATACCGTGCCTGACTAAATATATCTTCATAAAATTGATAATAAGCAACACAACCTATAGAGCATACAGATTTCACTTTTTGAATCATGTGGAGACAACTAGCTATGTATTGAATTACCAGAACTAATTATCGCCCACCTTGCAGTGGTTGCTAACATCAAACGATACCTGACCATAGGAAATCCCCTTGGCAAGAACTTTTCATAGATCAGTGTGATCTCAGACTGTCAAATGGAGATGAGTTTTTATGCCAATCATGCGGTGAAAAATACAAAAAGAGAGATAAACCATCAACAAATAAAACAAACGCAGAAAGATTCCATGTAACTAAAGAAAGAGATATATTTTAAAGATACTTGAATCAAATAAAGAGGATGAATTTCCAGAAAACTTCATTAGAAATTTAGTTCCAGTTTTCTAACATTCTAAAGATGAAGTCATAGAACTATTACATAGTAAAAACATTGATACTCTGTCAAAAATTATGGGAAATGGCCTTCTCTGAATTGGTACATAAAATTACAGCATATGCAGGAAGGGTACTCTATGCTCGAAGGAAGAAAGATCGTTTAGCTCAAGACATCTATGTTTTTGCATTCTCAGCCGTGAATGAACTGCCAGACAGGCACCTTGCTAAGCATATCAAACCGATGGTAGACCTGAATGCAATGCATCTGTCAGTATCAGGAGAGGATGAAAATGATACTTCATTGTTACAGATGATGCACTGCAAAAAATAACTTACTTAGAATAATGAAAAATCTTAAAATAAGTAAAATTATCTTGGGAGTCAGATAAGAAATATTTTCTTGTTAGCTATAAGGAATATTTTCTTATTTCAAGGAATATTTACTTGAATTAGTTTCTCATTTCAAGGAATATTTACTAGATTGACTTTCTTATTTCAAGGAATATTTACTAGATTTAGTTTCTTATTTCAAGGAATATTTACTAGATTTAGTTTCTTATTTCAAGGAATATTTACTTGATTTAGTTTATTATTTCAAGAAAAATTTACTTAGCTTCTTTCAAGGAAAATTTTCTAGTCCAAGGAATATTTCCTTAATTCAAGAAAATTTGTTCCAGAAAAATTCTCTTGATTTAAGCAAAATGGGAGTCAGATAAGAAAAATTGACTAGGACAAGTAACATTTCCTTGAATAAGGAATATGACCTGTTCAATCTTTCTAGTTCAAGAAAATCCTGCTGAAACAATTGTCACCTGCATTAATTCAGTATATGCATATAGCTTGATGCATGATGGTTCTAAATTATAGCATAATAAATGACAACTTGAATATCATGAGTGTCTACAAACAATAGAAATATTAACAAATGCAACTTTCAACTACATCTCTTTTATTTCATTTATGTGTGTATCAGACAGTATATATGATACAATCAAACATAGATCTACTGTTATCTACATATGTATAATACATAAACTTAATGATATGATGGTACAGATAATTATAAGGCTAAATCCTTGCAGGTTCCTCTCTGAATATAAAGTTGATGTAAGAAACACCAGCTGTTAAAACAAAGGTCCTCTAGATAAAATTACTGACAATCATAATAAAATTGTAACAGAATGCATAAAAATATAAACATATATACAGATTGTAAGAATATATTTATACAGTAGCTATAACAACTTCCATCTGCTTTTTTTTCCCACATAACCATCAATATAAAAAATGTACAACCTTAGAATATTTATAATTATTTAGGAAACACTGACCTTTTCTATGATTGTCAGCTTGTAAATTAGTACCACTTTATTGTTAAATGAATATATCTAAATTATCTAATACCTTTAATTTTATTAAAAGGTTGTTGTTGTTGAAACATATTAGTTACATTTGAATTGTATCTTTGTAATGTTTCTAAAGAGTACATGTTTTAAAACAAAGGGCCCATGGGTCATGGCGCTCAGCTGTTATATATGATCACAAAATATGATTTGGAAGAGGGGGCAGGCAGATGCTTTTTTTCATGGAAATATAAGCTGTATTATGAGTTGATGATGTTTAACTCAAGTTATGTAAGATTTTGATCAAATCCTTGGAGTTGCGAAGAGGATTGATATCATTGATATTATTTACATTTGGAAATGGTGTGCTATAGTCACACAGGTTTTGACTTGGCCTTATAACTTTATCTACATTGCTTTTAAGTTAACTGTCATTCAATAATTACAGGTTATCCCTACCCACGAGTAGCACTAGCACAAATAATATAAGAGTTTATATATTTATTAAAAGTTAATATCAATGATTGTGCCAAATATAGTTTAAACTAAAAATGATAACAGTATCATCTAAAAAAATGTTTTAATAATATGATTGAAATAAATGATTATTAAAATAATATAAAATGTATTCATGAATGCATTCCTTATTACATTTTGAAAGTATTTGCATTCTTATTCAAATACTTTCATTTTTACCTTTATTCTTATTTGTTTTCATATGCAGGAAATTATAGAGTATTCATATTCATATTCATATGCATGTACAAAGTATTCTCACCATGTCTGGTATTTATTCAGTTTCAGTTTAAGTTGTTGAGAATCCAGAATATACAAATTTCACATATTCAAATAAAGACCTGGTTTTATGGCTTTAATTTATATTTATAAATTAAACTATTATATTCACTTGGACTACTTTCACATCAATCTATACACTAAGCCAGAGCAAGAGTCTTATAACAATTTATATAATATTAACATTACAGACATCATAATGAGAACTTGTCCAAGATCATATTTAAATATTTTTATTTTTTAAAAACATGTATAAAAAAAATAATTCAAAGCAATCTCAGCTATGAAACCAATATATGTGTAAAAAATAACCAAAGAATAAGAAAACCCTATAAATTATACGAGGAGCAAACTAGAGATCAGCAAATTTAATTTTATTAACTGAAATAAAGGAACCAGTAATATAAATTTTGATTATATATACATTGTATTATGTGACAGCTGAAACAGCCATGAGTCTCAATGTCATCAGTGAAACATATTGACATCTTTAATCAGTACTTGTTTGAGTAAAATTTTTAAATTTTGTCATACATGTATTTTAATTTTTGTTTAATTTTGCAATAAATGGAAGTTAACAAGCTGAAACACTTGGAAAAGACCTGGAAATTTAGATTAATATTATCAACTGCATCTTTGTCTATCATTAATTTTCTTCATAAAATCCCTAATAGTAAAGAACAATATATTTTTTTTGCATTATAGAAAATGAAATGAAAAATATCTAAGTGACTGCATGGTGTTGTTTGGAAAACATTTTCATCACTCCATACAAGATCCATACAACATCAATATTTGCAAGGGAATTCCCTGTTACTCATAAAATATCAAATTCCTTTTCCATTAATTTTTCTTAAAGTTGTTATGATAAACAAATAAAAATTTATTTAATTATTGTTTATTATGTTGTTGGTCAAAATAACTACTAGATGAGTTGGGTTTGACACCTGGACCATGAGCTTGCTGGCTGCCCAGTATATACCCCATTTCATGCGTGCATAATTAGCCTGAAAGGTCATCAAGGGGACATCTAGAGGGGCTTCAGTATAGCCTAAGTGCGACATAGTCTCATAAAAACTTAAATAAAAGCTACAGTTTTGGGCAATACCTTTCAACTTTCAGTATTTAGAAACTGAAATCCTTACATGTATGAAAAATGATATGAAAATCAAATCAACAGTGCCTAAAGGGAAAAATGTGCCATTGCCAAACTTGGGCAAACTTTAAGGTACTGATTTTATATTTTTTGTACTAACTTATAAAATTTGAAAAATTCAGATCTAATATTTGGTATACAATTGAATCTTGTTTTAATGAAGTTATATTCCTGAAAAAAGTCTCTTGCTTCAGCAATTCTTATGTTAATTGAGTAAATATATTTCCTGATTTTTTACAAAATGCATTATGTTTGGACCCATAACTTCAACAAATTATGCAATACTGACCTTATTTCTGGTATGTACATAGGAAATGTATAGACAAATATTTATACTAAGTATGATCAAAAACAGATAAGTGGTTTTGATATTAGGCAGTCCTGAAGTGGGACAATGGCTTTTAAATGGAAAATTGAGGTTTTTCCTTAATATCTCAAAGGAAAGAAGACGTATTGACCCACTTTCGGTACCTTAAGAAATTTTGGGGACATCTAACTGTAGGCCGAATTTCGGATTTGTAGGTCCAATGGTGTTCAAATGTGCTTGTCTTACGGATGGACAGAAGGACAGACAGATAAATCACGGACAATGGACCATGACTATAGCTCAGATGACTTACAGTCAGCTGAGCTAATTATCTCAGGAATGGGAGGAACATTTTCCCAGATTTATTTTCATAACTTTTAGCTATTAACTGCCAAGAAATAATGAAAGCATGCATAGAACCCTTTAAATCTGCCTAGCAGTTGATTATCTGCATATTTGGAAACTTTCTTTGGATTGGGACTGTAGAGATTTTCTGTAGATTTGTAAAATCCATAGGAAAAAAACTGAAATCCTGTATCTAGTTATTTTCCAAAGTGTCCACACTTTATCCTGCATTTGTCCATAGTTTGCTCTTTTCTGTGGATATTTTGTGAAGCATCCACTCTTTTCAATAAAGAGTTTCTCAGTGTGCTTGTCTCTGTGGTAACATTTCTGTAAAATTATCTGAGGGAACTTTTAACATCCAAAAACATCAAAATATTGCTGTAGTTGTATCTATATATGAGAAAAATAAAAGAAAATACTGAATAAAGTGTAATAGTTATTTATCGGAGGATGCAGGATAAATCTTGCTTAGTTGTTCCTTATCCCAAATGGTTTCAGAATATCCGTCAGCTTATGCCTTAAAGTATACGCTTGACCTCATAATACTTCTTGCATGGTGATCATGTCTGGAAAGGAAAGTAAAACAGTTTACTAAAATTGCATACTGCATGTACAAGACAGGGCAATCAGAAGTGATTCATGAAAAATTGTCAGTTGTACAGATTTACTAGTGACAGAGCAGTCATTTCTTACAAAATATTTTTTTATTGTAGTTTGGGCATAATTTTACATTTTAGTGGCTGAATTTGCAGTTTTACACTTCAGTGTATATTGAAAAAGCTTAATTACAAAATTAGAAATTATTAATAAAATCCATAAAAATATTTAATTAATTACATCAGTAAAGGTTACTTTTCCAAGATTTCCAGACACAATCCTCCTAAAACATCTACAGAGTTTGTGACAAATATCAATGTAATATCATAAATTGACCATAACTGAGTGTATAGTGGCTCAGTTGTCACTGACAATGACATATATATTCTTCTGTGCAGCATAGATTTAAGCTCAGGACATATTGTGACCAATTAACAGACACTTTAATTAAAATTGAACAACAATTTTACTATAATGTATTTCTGCTCCCCCTATAGGACATGTAACAAATAAACAGATCCCTCTTACTACTTGATGATTATAAATTATCTCTGTTGTTTTTATTTGCCATTTCTGGGGTTTTCTGTTTCTTCAAGCAGCAGAAGGGAGAGTATATAAAATACCATTTATCAAATGTTTCTTTGCACCATCATAAAATGTACAATTATAATACTTTGTGAGTTTAAATAATGTATATTAAAAATTTGTAATGATAATCATGAGGCATGGTGGGAAAGATTTACATATTTGAGTATACAGTTCTCAGTTGTTTTCATGCAAGCCCTGTAAGTCCATACATGTTGACTCATTGACAGTACATTGACAGTACACTACTGCTCTTTCTCAAACAAAAGTGCTTATAAGAGCTTTTACATATTCTTTATATGTATTTTGAATTCAGATGAAACATATTATGTATACTCACATGAATTGTCTTCTCTTCTTTCTTCATGACCGTTAGATCTGCACCATTTGAACTATCCTCTGTGACTCACTGGGTCATTGTATGCCCTGTGAGCCAGGCTTGGCACACTGCTTACAGTAACCTGATATGCTGGGGGTGGCCCCCAAGGCCAAGATGCAGATGGCTAGGTGACAGCTTGATAAAGTGCAAGCATCCCAGGGAGCACAGTCATGTCTCTTGTTGACATTATGCAGTGGCGGATCCAAGGGGGGGCACAGGGGGCAATAGCCCCCCCTAGATTTTTTTTCAGGCTCATGAAAATTGCAAATTGTTTCAAGGTTTTCTTGAAAAAGGTACTTTTTTTACCTTGCCTTTATTAACTTCTTGACAGTGAAATATTACATCAAGAATTCAGGATAATCAGCACTGCATTAAACACACATGGAACAAACAGTACCAGAAATAACAACTTGTCACATGAGTAAATGCCAAATGAATAAAGTCTTAATTATATCTGCGATACTGTGTCCACTTGAATTAAGCTAGTCCTTGTACTGGCAGTGCTGGAAGATAAAGTCCAGTACACCAGTGTCTGGACCATTCATTGCTAGGAAGTCACGAGGTATAACAAGGTGACAAATGGTTAACTTTTAGAACTTTTCAGACAAACTGAAGTGATTAAGGCCTATATTCTAAAACTTCTGCTTTGTTTCCAATTTATCAGAAACAAAAAAAGTCTGGTTTAAGTGCCCGAAAATGCTCAAATTTGTTTCTTAATCATCATAACTTCAAAAAATTTCCTCACCATGTGAGGGGGACACCCACTCCCACACCCTCAATAGGACAAACAGAAGTGATTAAGGCCTATATTCTAAAACTTCTGCTTTGTTTCCAATTTATCAGAAACAAAAAAAGTCTGGTTTAAGTGCCCGAAAATGCTCAAATTTGTTTCTTAATCATCATAACTTCAAAAAATTTCCTCACCATGTGAGGGGGACATCCACTCCCACACCCTCAATAGGACAAACGGAAGTGATTAAGGCCTATATTCTAAAACTTCTGCTTTGTTTCCAATTTATCAGAAATAAAAAAAGTCTGGTTTAAGTGCCCGAAAATGCTCAAATGTGATTTCTTAAACATCATATCTTCAAAAAATTTCCTCACTGTGTGAGGGGATAACCCCTTCCACACCCTCAATACAACAAACAGAAGAGCCCGAAAATGCTCATTTTTCAGATGAGTAGAAACACCATTCAGATAAGTCTAAATCAGAACACCATTATTTGTCAGAGAAATATATGCAATACATGTACCTCTCTGTATCTCATTCTCTCTCTCTTTCACTCTATCTCTCTCATATATATATATATATATATATATATATATATATATATATATATATATACATATATATATAAATTATAATATGCAAGAAAAGGATAAATTAATATCAATATCATTTTATAAATATATTATTATACATTGTCCAACAATCAGTTTTTTTTTTACAAAATTATTTTGAATAAAAATATACCAAAATTCATGTTCTAGATGCTTTTCTAAACATATTGATATGTTAGAAGCCTTATCTTGGTTATAGAGTTTTATTGTTTTTTGGTGTAAAGTCCATCTCAAGGAGAAATATCTATATCCATAGAGCCTTTTCTGAACCAAGTATGTTCTGGGTCAGACAGTTTTGTGGCAATCTGCAGAAATTAATTACCATACTTTCAGAATTCTGCACTTTTCAGAAAATTTTAAAAACTTCTGCAAACTTATGATATCAGTTGAAATTTAATTGACCCACATAAAGTTTTCAGAAAATCTACAGCCAGGTTGTCTCTGACACCACATGCAGAAGTAGTGATATTTTTATATCAGTTGAAATTTTTTTATTTATTTTTAGTGAAAATCTCATGAGGAAGAATGAGGTCAGTCACAACCTGAATTTCATCTAAGAATTCTTGATATAAGTCTCCATTTCTCTCAAAAGAGTAATATATGTATGTATGTATGTATGTATGTATGTATGTATGTTTGTATGTATACACACACAGAGAGACTAGTCATAACCTGCAAGACATTTTCAGGAAGTAAGAACTGAAGGCATAAAGTCATGTATACTGGCTCCTTGCATTTGCAGTTTCTTGATTTAAGGAAATATTTCTCAAAATGATATAAATGACAATGAAAGCTGCAACCTCATAAAAACAAGGAAAATTTTATTGTCTATGTCAGGTTATGGCTACAAAACAAGAAATTAATTTTTTGCAGTGTACCCCCTGAATTTTCCAGTAAGTTCTGTTATTCGATTGTGTCTGATACCCCATGTAGGAGTGACTTGATAAGTTATAACTTATAACATCATTTGAAGATTTTTTTTTTTTAATTTCTCAAGAGGAAGAATTAAGGTCATTCATACTTTCATTCAGACTTTTACCCATGTATTCTACATTAGAATTTACATAGCTTGATGCATATATTTCTACCTCACATTTGTAGTTTCCTGGTGTACGGAGATATTTCTTGAAATAAGATATAAGACCTTGAAAGCTGTAACCTCATAGTAAACTTTTCTTAAATCTATGATTCTTTCCTAGAAACAAGGAAAATTTTCTTATCTAAGTCAGTTTTGGCTACAAACTCAGGATTTAAGAAAATTTTTCTATGAGTTTCCTTGTTTCAAGAAAAAAATTCTCATTTCAAGGAAAATTAACTTGGTTAAGTAAGGGATTTTTTGTGTGGTAGATACATGTATGACCAGTTTACAAGAGCAGGTTAGGAGACTGGAGTATACTGTTAAACTGCAAGGGGAGAGTTGTAAGGGAGTTCAGGCCTTCCTCATGTAAACATATTCCAGATGTAGAGGTATAATGCTTTCTGTAGACTGTAACAGTGTGTGCAAGCCAGCTATTCAGTAAACAAAGATTATTACTTACTTGTATTGGAGTCTATATGCCTTATTATAATGGAAAATACGATCAAATAGATCTATATAGAGAGACACCGGAGATAGTACAGGTTTTAATTGACACCAACACCGAGGGCACGCCTTTTGTGTTGATGGGAGACTTTAATGCCTCCCTACCCAAGAGAGGGAATCTGTCTGTAAACTGGTATAAACAAAAACCTTTCACTGTACACAGCCTGGTTCTTTATGAATTCACGACTGATAAAGATTAGACATGACCAACTTCTCCTTCAATCAGGGTACAAATAATACTTATGAGAAGGGTCATGTAAAATCATAAATTGATCACGTCTTAATGCTGAAATATGTTAAAGATTGAGTGCTCGATTGTGCAATTTTACTAGTAAGTAACATGACCATTACCCATTGGCAGTTAGATTGCAGGTAGATAATTTATGTCGGCTGGGCATATAATTCAGCTATGTTGTGTATATACAATAAAGCAAAGACAGGACCGGATATGAGAATAACTGGCTGATTTATTACGACAATTAAATATGAAATTACAAGTAGAATCATCCCCTGATAAAATTACATTCTTATTCCGGCAAGGTTGGGATATCCGGCCAACCTTGGAGAAATTAGGCTACGCTACTAAAAACCTACTTACTTTAAGGACTCATTAACAAATCGATTATAATATTGAATACTTATCTAATACTGCATGCTAATCTAATACTGCATGGTCATCATATATACATTAAAGTAAACACCATATATGGCTGTATATTACATTACCAAACTACCTAACAGATACTAAAAACTGAAATATACTTTGAAGCAAATACTAATAGGCATGAATACAGATAAAAGTAGGATATACAACTGACGTCAAGAATTGAAACTAACTGGTACCTGCAGTGCACCCCATGATGCAAAGCATAAACTTAATATCTAAATAACAACAAGAAGATGAAATTCTGTAGCTCATAATTAAAACAAACTCATAGTAACAAATTAAGTAATTCACTTAATCGTATTCTGAAATAGGAAAAATAAGCATATTTGAAATTGAAATAATCCAACCTTACAATGCAGTGCACCCCCTGGTGCTGACACTGTTGCATTAAGTAATAAAGAATATGACATGGGATGAAGATCATTCAGACTAGACATTGAAACACATCATTGAAAACGTGTGAATGGTATAGCTTCAAACCTAATACTTGGAGGTAATACAACCATAAATTTTGATGCACCCCATGGTGCTGACACAGTTTCTTCGACTAGGAAAGGACACAAACAAAAACTGACTAAAGTTCTGACTCACTCTGATGCACCCCATGATGCTGACACAGTTTCCTCGACTAGAAAAGGACATAAACAAGAACTGACTAAAGTTCTGACTAATTACAGAAACAAATTATTGCATCATGAGTATGTTATATACAAGAAAAATAATATTCAAGCATGCCCTAGCTTCTTGCTGTTGCACAATTTAAAGACCAAACATTAATAAGTTTTGAAGAGAGGGAGATGGTAGGTCAATTTTGTATGTCAGAGCAGTAAGCCGTATATAACCTTGGTATACAGAAACCACAAATAGTCTGTGATGAAGTAGAAATTCAGGCAATATAGCGCGTTCAATTTTGTATGTCCGAGCAGTAAACGTACCTAAATGGCAGGGACGAACTACATCTGTGTGACCCGCATCTTTTGGCTGCTCACTTCTTACGCAGCACATAACCAAGAAACCATGTGCGGAGCAAAATAATCCTCACAGAATCAGATTTCAATGACTTTTTCAGACTGCTCACTGCATCATATTTGGCACCCAAAGTTCAGCCTGAATCTATTTATAGCTTTGGCAGACTGCCAACTGTGTCAGATTATGCAACAGGTCAAGAGTTCACTCAGTGCAGCCAGGTACATGTCAAAAGTTCACTCAGTTTAGCCAGGTGCAGGTCAAGAGTTCACTCAGTGCAGTAGCTCAAGGCAGCAATTTGTCACAGGTCACTGGGGGGCAACTGCCTTACTCACCTAAGCCTTGTCAGCAAAGTGCATCAAACTCTGGGGAAGTTTGACCTGTCTATGCGTCTTTGATGGTATTCTCATTTACATGACAGGTGGTGCCATGTACGTTGACTTTTGCACAGTGTATGTGCCTGCTTATTTCTACAGAGGAATTTGATATAACAGCCTGAAATTGGGCATGTTTATACATATCGGGTAGCTTTATAGTGTACAAGACTGGTGGCGCCACCTACAATAATTTTTGCACAGTGTATGTCCCTGCTTATTTCACAGGAAGAGTTTGACATATCAGTCTGACATTGGGCATATTTATAATCTCTTTGTTGTATATAAGACTGGTGGTGCCAGCTACAATCATTGTATCCGCCAAAACAGAGTTTTGTGGATACTATGTTTTCAGTCGGATGCTGCCACCATCGCAGCATAGGTTTTCCTGAGAACTCCTCCATAACCACTGGGCAGAATTTTTTTTAAATTCAGAATTATGATCGATCACATATGAACTGCCGCGCCCTCATTTTTGGTTGACCTCTGACCTTTCCTCTCTGCCCATGTCCATTTGTGCGTCAGTTTCCACACATTAACCCACATATCTTGGGGCTAAAAATTTTGCACACATGTAGCCCTTTGATAGCTTTATAACATACACTAAAAATGGTGGCGCCACCTGCAACCATTTATGCACAGCATCCATCTGTTCATCTGCCTTGGGATAAAAATCACTCATATCTCAGCAGTGGTTTGACTTATCCACCTGAAATTTTGCAGGTTTAGACATCCTGGACAGCTTTCTTGATTTTATGACAGGTGGCACCACCTACATTCACATTTACTCTGCAGACATCCAAGCTTATATCTCAGGAACCTTTTGACTGATTGGACCAAAATTTTGCATGTGTATAGATCTTACATAGCTTATCATCATAGGCAAAAGTGGTGGCACCACCTGCAACCATTTATGCACAGCGTCCATCTGTTCATCTGCCTTGGGATAAAATCACCCATATCTCAGCAGTGGTTTGACTTTTCCACCTGAAATTTTGCAGGTTTATACATCCTGGACAGCTTTCTTGATTTTATGACAGGTGGTGCCACCTGCATTCAGGTTTACTCTGCAGACATCCAAGCTCATATCTTGGGAACCGTTTGACGGATTGGGCCAAACTTTTGCATGTGTATAGATCTCACATAGCTCTTCATCATAGGCAAAACTGTTGGCGCCACCTGCAACCACTTATGCACAGCGTCCATTTGTTCATCTGCCTTGGGATAAAATCACTCATATCTGAGCAGTGGTTTGACTTATCCAACTGAAATTTTGCAGGTTTATATATCCTGGACAATTTCCTCGATTTTATGACAGGTGGCACCACCTACATTCACTTTTATACTGCAGACATCCATGCTAATATGCAACACACCTCACTCTATTCCCCTAGCCACTTAATCCATGCCTCACTTCACCTGTCCCACTCTGATTTCTGCGGATACACATATTCGCTTGTCGACTACCCATATTCTAGTTTTAAAATGTCCTAGTCTGAAACTCACAGGTCAGAAATGTCCATTTTGCTATAGTAATAATGACTAAGGTAGATATGCAGGACTTAAGAGGATCAATATTTAATTTTAAAAATAAACCTCCATTCATACTCCCAAACTTTGCACAGGTTCGCATTAGGCCTGTAGGCCTTGTTTATCATATATAACAGCTGACCGCCGTGATCCATAGGTCCCTTGTTTTTTTAGCGAACCTGTGAGCTTATGCCATGGTGTGGCGGTGTCCGTCGCCTGTCGTGCGTCGTATGTTGTGCGTTGTCTGTAAGTTAACCATAGCTATCTCGAAAATGGCAGAAGCTAGCATCACCAATTTTTTGCAAATAATCAGTCATCCAAAAAACTATATCAGATTTTGTTTATTTTTTTTCTAACTGCATTTTCTTAGATTTTACAGGGGAAAAGCTAAAAAGGCTTTAGAAATCTTCTTCTCCGAAACTGTCCAGCCAAATTGTCCAATATTTTACAGAAATGATCCCTGGAACAATCTTTCTCTAGTTTGTTTGAGTGGTTCTAATTCGGAGATTTTGGCCAAGATACAGGATTTTGAACTTTGTTAACTATGCAAAAAAGCATATTAAAATTTAAATCTCAGAAACGGCTGTAGCCATCATTACCAAATTTTATGCCAATGTTGGTCACATAGGTCATATCTGAAATTGAGGTTTTGGTGGCGGCACCAGCATCGGCCTTTTTTGTACAGGGTCATCAGTGCCTGTATCACACTGAGGGCTACAAAAAAACTTCTCTGAAACCATATGGCCAAAATGTTTAATATCACACAGAAATGATCCAAGGGTAGTGCTTTCTGAAATTTGTTCAAATGGTCTCTTTTCAGTGACTTTAGGCTAAGTTATTGGAAGATGAATTTAGTCATATGCCATAACAGCCCATTTTAGCTCAGTGGCTACAAAGATCTTCTTCTCAAAAACCACTGGGCCAAATTCTTAAATTTCACACATTAATTATCCTCAGATGTTGATAATTCAAGTTTGTTCAGATGGTTTTGGTTCAGTGCTTTTTAGCTGAGTTACGGGAAGCTGAACTTAGCCAGTTTGCTGTATCGTCCTTATGAATTATAAACATGCAAAAACTTTTTTTTGAATGATGCAACTGAAGCCAGTTTGTTAAATATTTTACAAGAATCATTCCTACAATAATTCTTATGATAATTGTCATTAATGGTTCCACATGAATGATTTGTGGCTGAATTATGGAGATTGAATTGAGTCATTTTACCATATATGTTAGCTGTGTAATGCTGTTACATCAAGCCTGGCACCAGTTTATCAGCATCTATTACATCATGCCACTAGATATTTAGATTTCAGGTTGTCTTTGGTTAATATTGACAAGAAAGTTTTTTAAAAGCTTTTAAAAAACTTAGATTTATTATTTAAGTTTTTCATCATACCAGGCAATGTTACAATCATGGATATTCCGCTCTCTGTGGTTATATAATGACAACTGTACGTGGATTATAAATTATTGGTATCCCTACTCAACTTAATTCAAGAATTTGCCATTAATGAGATATATCTGTATTTTAATTTTGCATTCAGTATGCATCCTTAATAATTTTACATATATTCCTGATTTCTTTTTTTATAAAAAGTCAGCTAAGAAGCATTTTATATTGGAAAATAAATTTCAAAGTTATTTCAAGTAGGGAACACTTTTGTGTTCAGATGGCAGCACTTGATTTACCATTGGCAGATTGCCAGCACCTTGATGTTGGCCATTAGCCAAGATGATGTCAGCTCTATAAATAGTTTTGGCACAGTGCCAGGGTTGGAAGAAAAGCAGCCAGGTATAGGTCAGAGTTCACTCAGTGCAGTATCTGCATTCTATTTATAGCTTTGGCAGACTGCTCACTGCATCATATTTGGCACCAAAGTTCAGCCTGAATCTATTTATAAATAGCTTTTGCAGACTGCCAACTTTGTCAGATTATGCAACAGGTCGAGTGTTCACTCAGTGCAGCCAGGTACAGGTCAAAAGTTCACTCAGTCTAGCCAGGTTCAGGTCAAGAGTTCACTCAGTGCAGTAGCTTGAGGCAGCAATTTGTCATTGGTCACTGGGGGGCAACTGCCTTACTCACCTAAGCTTTGTCAGCCCAGTTCATCAAACTCTGGGGAAGTTTGATGTATTGGACTGATATTTTGACCTGTCTAAGAGTCTTTGATGGTATTCTCATTTACAAGATAGGTGGTGCCACGTACATTGACTTTTGCACAGTGTATGTGCCTGCTTATTTCTACAGAGGAATTTGATATATCAGCCTGAAATTGGGCATATTTATACATATCGAATAGCTTTGTCATATACAAGACTGGTGGTGCCACCTACAATAATATTACACATTGTGTGTCCCTGCTTATTTCTCAGGAGGGGTTTGATATATCAGTCTGTAAATTGGCTTTTGTGTATAACTCTGATAGCTTCGAAGTATACAAGACTGGTGGTGCCAGCTACAATCGTTTTTGTGTTGTGTGCACCCATGCCAGAATTTCAGCAGTGATTTTTGTGTAATTGTTTCTTATTCAAAATGTTTAGTACTTGCATTGTTCATATACATGAAAAGTAATGGTCCAGCATGGAAGCATTATACCTGGTGTATTTCCCAACGCACAGGTTCGCATTAGGCCTGTAGGCCTTGTTTTTTTTTTTTGCAGGAGTTCACTGGATTTTCGGAAGAAGCCAATCCCTATGACAGAAAGATACAGTTTTTCCGGGTAACAAAGGCCCGATACTTCAGATTGTATCCACTTCATCCAGTTCTGGATTATGGCCTTTATGTTTGTGCCAGAATGGAAATACTGCTGGCTCCCCCTATCAGCTGCAGTGAGAGCTTTTATCTTATCCTAATTTTATCTGTCACAAGATGTAAATTGAAACAATTTATGCATTACAATTAATAAAATTATATGTTTGAATTATAACATATATAAATATACATTAATATATATCTGTTATAGCCAACTATCTACAGGGAAGAGGCTAGGATAACCATTTCTTGTTATCAACTGAACAGTGCTGTGGATAGATAAGTATTGTCTTCTTTCCCAGGATGGAAGCAGATTTTAATGGATGAGACAACCAGACCCATGTTGACAGGAGGAGACAATATGGCTAAGGACACTGTTCCAGTAATTTTCCTCTGACATCATCAGAAGTGTGGCACAGTTAATTTCACTCCATTTAGTACTTTAACAATATGCCAGATGTCGCCACAATACAATAACCTGGACCTAAAGTAATTTCCACTTACATAAATGTATAGATATTACAGTTTAAGATACAATATATATCCCTTTCATTTCATAAGATCTGATTAACCAGCTATAACAAAACTTTATTATTATCCAAAATCGCAAGCTTATTATCAAAATAGTATACCGTAAAATTTCCACTTAAAACCGCACCTCCGATTAAAACCACACCCAGACTTCGGCAAAATTCCAGGTGAGACACCGCAAGGGCTCAAATACAAAGAACCCCCCTTTAAAACCGCACCAACTTTTGCTACGGAATGATTTGACAAAAGACACAATCAAGCTATCATCTAGAAATGAACAGCGTAGGTTGTGACTCGGCCATTCCTGTTCACTTTAAAATTCCTTGGGCATTTTATTTAAACACATCATAACACCTTTTTGCAGGGTCACTCAAGCATGAAGTTTGGGAAGACGTAAGGGCCGGTGAACCTCTGCTTGTTTATACAGATTTTATATTCCGTGCCATATTCTTGTTTGCTACTGATTTGTCATTATATTTTCGAGAAAATATTCTACTGATCCATTTCAAGTCACTGTATATTTTAATTCTAAAAGTTATATTTTGAAGTCTTCATTTTTGATGAAAATTCCATTTTCTGGAATTACTCGGAAGATTAAAATCATTTTCATACCGGTTACTTCAGTATTATCATCTTCACATCGTACGTTGACATTGCTCCATGTCACAATTTGCTGGTGCGTTTGAAAACATCACTGGTCAGCTTAACTAAATATCAAAGTAACTGAAGTTACCTTTTCGAGATACGCACGTATAGGAAACATGACGCTTGAAAACGAGTGATTTTAAGGTAAAAATTAAAGTGGCCAGTCAGGGTAAGCAAGTTTTTTTCCTGAAGAAAGTTTCCATGTGGGGAGCCAAATTGTCAAGGCAGTATTTGCGCAAGGCACGCTTGGAAGGTATAGGTGGCTGTTCTGTTTACCACCCACCGCGTACAGCCGTTCAAAATATTCTTAGCAGAATACCGGGGCGTTTCATCACATGGCTGCACTCAAACTTGATTTTAAAATGATCGTCTGCCATTGTGTGACTCTTATGATGTCAGCTTTTTATTCACTTTACGTTTTAAACAAATAATCATTGCTAAATAATGCCGCAGATGGGTTTAAAGTAGGCTTTTATTTCAATAATGCTTGACCATGCCCAACGAAGTGGGCTGCTGTGTGTTACAGCAGGGTTGTTGTAAACGTATTATTTGGTGACAATTACCAAGATTTTATAACAAGTTATATATCTCACAAAAACTAATCAGCAATATTTAATTTATAAATAACAAATAAACGTAAATAATAAATTTACACATGACTCCCATGTATGCGAGACTGCTGCTAGGAATGGCCTTGGAAAAATGCAATATTATCGCCCACTCACCGGCCCAAAAACGATGTCCGTCAGAAAGATATTCAGGAAACCCTTCTAGTATAAACCGCACAGTGCTTTCAGGAAATCATCCTGATTTCAAGATTTTGAATTTCTTGATTAAACCGCAGTTTTAAGTGGAGATTTTACGGTACACAGTCCAATGAAAGTCCAAGTGGCCATTATAACACCATATTTAACCCAATTAAAATTTAACCATCTCTGCAAGATTATAAACATAGTACTTTTATCAATGTCAGGCCATAAAATCAGCTCTCCACAAGAATATAATTTTGTGTACTGTTCTAGACCATTATAAAAAAATTCATTCACTTCCACATAAAAAATCCATAAATATTTTAAAACAACATGTACTTGAAATCACAATGATTTATATTTATTGGATTCACTATTGTTCAGTTTCATTATTCTCCCTTAGTACATGTGAAAAACAATACTCCATGTTCTATAAATTAATTTATTCCAGTCTCATCAATCACATTTCTCATTTAAGCTGGATCTTAATACTTAATCCATCATTCTATCTTCCTCTTTCACTGTTTCAAATGATTAATATACAATTATACATTTATCTTGGACATTCATTTTTCTCCTAGCCAATGTGTCTACGTTTATCCTCCTTATCATTCCAAATCTATGTAAACATTCTCAGTACGTTTATATTTTCCAGTGACCAATATGTTGACACAATACATCATACAAAATAAACAAATATTACAGTGTCAATCATCATAACTTTTTTTTTCAAATTTACATCTTACACTAAAATGTACAAGTATTACAGTGTACATCATTATCAAAGGTTTCTTTTGTTCAATTTACACCATACCCTTATATGCACAAATTTTAGTGTCCCTCATTTTACACTGGCCAGTTTTTTTTTTCTCATTAACAAAAGGAACATCCAATCACTTTTAAGCGAACCTTTGAGCTTATGCGATGGTGCATCGTCGTCCGTCGTGCATCGTGTGTTGTGCTTTGTGCATCGTCTGTACGTTAAACATAGCTATCTCAAAAACATCAGAGCTAGCTAGCATCACCAATTTTTTTTGCAAATAATCAGGCATCTGAAAAAAATCTATCAAATTTTGTTTATTTTTTTTCTAAGTGCATTTTCTTAGATTTTATAGGGAAAAAGCTTCAAAACCTTTAAAAATCTTCTTCTCTGAAACTGTCCAGCCAAATTGTCCAATATTTCACAAAAATGATCCCTGGAACAATCTCTCTCAAGTTTGTTCGAATGGTTTCAGTTCAGAGAATTTTAGCCGGGTTATGGGAGGTTGAACTTAGTCATCTTTCTGAAAAAGCACACTAAAATTAAAATCTCAGAAACGGCTATAGCTATAATCACCAAATTTTATACCAATGTTTGTCACATGTCATATCTGATTTTGAGGTACTGGTAGCGCCACCTACATTGATGTGTTTTTTACAAGCGAAATTGTAATTTTATAACTCTTCTTGCTTATACACTGATTATGATGAAACTGTTAAGCTGATTGGTTTAAACTTTACAAGAATTATTCTATGGTAGGGTTTTGCCAGTAAGAATAGATTGGGTCAATACAGTTTAAAAAAAAGCATTTTAGCCAATTGAAAAAGGCTTTCTGTATTTGAAAACAGATTTGACAACATGCTGAGTTTCAGCATCCAAGTCAAGAGGTCACTCAGTACAAACAGGTGGGGTCCAGACATCACAATGGCAACTGACCTTGCTCTGGTGAGGTGTCTAGACAATGTGTCTAGACGTCTAGACACAGAGTCTAGACATCTAGACACAGAGTCTAGACGTCTAGACACAGAGTCTAGACATCTAGACACAATGTTTAGATGCAGAATTCTCAGATTATTGGAAATATATCTTTCAACTGTTTGAAAAAACTTGGTTAGCATTTTAAGCAAATTGGGTTTATCATCAGGTCACATGTGAACGACTGCGCCCTCATTTTTGGTTGACCTCTGACCTTTCCTCGCTGCCCAGCGTCCATTTGTGTGTCTGTTTCCACACATTAACCCGCATATCTTGGGAACCATTTGACTGATCAGGCTAAAAATTTTGCACAATTGTAGCTCTTTTTAGCTTTAAAACATACACTAAAAATGGTAGTGCCACCTGCAACCACTTATGCACAGCGTCCATCTGTTCAGCTGCCTTGGGATAAAATCACTCATATCTCAGCAATGGTTAGACGAATCCACCTGAAATTTTGCAGGTTTATACATCCTGGACAGCCTTCTCAATTTATGACAGGTAGCACCACCTACATTCACATTTACTCTGCAGACATCCAAGCTCATATCTCGGGAACTGTTTGAGCGATTGGGCCAAAATTTTGCATGTGTATAGATCTCACATAGCTCTTCATCATAGGCAAAACTGGTGGCGCCACCTGTAACCAATAATGCACAGCGTCCATCTGTTCATCTGCCTTGGGATAAAATCATTCATATCTCAGCAATGGTTTGACGTATCCACCTGAAATTTTGCAGGTTTATACATCCTGGACAGCTTTCTCTATTTATGACAGGTGGCGCCACCTACATTCAGGTTTACACTGCAGACATCCAAGCTCATATTTCAGGAACCGTTTGACCGATTGACCAAAATTTTGCATGTGTATAGATCTCACATAGTTCTTCATCATAGGCAGAACTGGTGGCGCCACCTGCAACCATGCATGCACAGCGTCCATCTGTTATCTGCCTTGGGATAAAATCACTCATACCTCAGCAGTGGTTTGACTTATCCACCTGAAATTTTGCAGGTTAATACATCCTGGACAATTTACTAGCTTTTATGACAGGTGGCACCACCTACATTCATGTTTAAGCTGCAGACATCCATGCTAATATGCAACACATCTCTCTCTATTCCCCTTGCCACTTAATCCATGCCTCACTTCACCCGTCCCACTCTGATTTCTGCGGATACACATTACGAGTCTCTTGTCGACTACCCATATCCTGGTTTTAAAAGTCCTAGTTTGAAACTTTGCACAGGTTTGCATAAGGCCTGTAGGCCTTGTTAGGGAACCTGTGAGCTTATGTGATGGTGTGGCGTCGTCAGGCATCTGTCGTCTGTATGTTAACCCATACTAACTTGAAAACGGCAAGAGTTAGCTTCTCAAAATTTTATGCAAATAATTAGTCATCTAAAAAACTCTATCGGATTTTGCTTATTTTTTGGCAAACTGCATTTTCATAGATTTTATAGGGAAAAAGCTGAAAAAGCTTTAATAATCTTCTTCTCTGAAACTGTTCAGCTAAATTGTACAATATTACACAGAAATGATTCCTGGAACAATCTTTCACAAGTTTGTTCGATTGGTTTAAGTTCGGTGATTTTTGGCTGAGTTACAGGAAGTTGAACTTAGTCATCTGTCCAAAAAAGGATACTAAAATGACAATCTCAGAAACAACCAGAGCCATCATCACCAAATTTTATGCCAGCCTTGGTCACATGAGTCATATATGGAATTCAGGTATTGGTGGTGCCACCTACATTGACCTTTTTTTATTCGGGGGTCATTGGTCATCTGTGCATTAACCCATAATTTCTCAGGAATGGCAGGAGCTACCATCCCCAGATTTTATGCAATAATCTGTCACATATCAAATGTTATGGGATTTGGCTTATTTTTTAGCTATCTATATTTACTTAAATTTTATAGGGAAAAACTGAAAAAATTTTAAAAGTCTTCTTCTTGTAAACAGTCCAGTCAAACTGTTCAATAATTTACAGAAATAAACCCAGGGGCAAGCCCTCTCAAGTTTGTTCAAATGGTTTGCAATTGATTAATTTGAGTGGAGTTACACAAATTTGAACAGTTATTTGGCCTAGTCAGCATACTAACATAGTAATTTTAGAAATGACAGAAGCTAGCATTACCAAGCATTACCAAGAACTGCATCTTTTGTTATTTTAGATATTTTGGTATAAAGTTTATGAATATGTCAGCTTGAAAAAAAAAGCATTTTAGCCAAAGTCTTTCAGTATGTGTAAACAGATTTACCAACAGGCCAAGATTGTGTGTGCATCAATACATAGGTTGAGAAACTGCCAACTGTTTCAAATTTGGCAACAGATCAAGAGTTCATTCAGTGCAGCCAGATATAGGTCAAGAGTTCAATTAGTGCAGCTGAGCACAAGGCATGTGATCACCTCATGGGTGACATGTGAACACCTCATGGGCACCATGTGATCACTTCATGGGTGTCATGCCCCTCAGGGCAGGGCCCCTGCATGAGCTAATGCAATGGTGTGACTACTATTTCAGATTTGGCAACAGGCCAAAGGTCAGTCTGGATCTATTTATAGCTCTGGCAGACTGCCAACTGTATCAGATTAGGCAACAGGTCAAGATTTCACTCAGTGCAGCCAGGTATGGGTCAGGAGTTCACTCAGTGCAGTAGCTGCATTCTATTTATAGCATTGGCAGACTGCATACCGCATCAGATTTGGCACCAAAGTTCAGCCTGGATCTATTTATAGCTTTGGCAGAAAGCCAACTGTGTCAGATTATGCAACAGGTCAAGAGTTCACTCAGTCTAGCCAGGTGCAGGTCATGAGTTCTCTCAGTGCAGTATCCTGTGCCAGCAAATTTCTCACAGTTCACTCAGGGCAACTGCCTTTCTCACCTAAGCCTGGTCAGCCCCGTGCATCAGAATAAAGATAAGTTTGATGTATTGGCCTGTTATATTGATCTATGTGTCTTTAATGGCTTTCTCGCTCACATGACAGGTGTCGCCACCTACAATAACTTTGCACAGTGTGTGTCCTTGCTTATTTTCAGGAGAAATTTGATATATCAGTCTGAAATAGGGCATATGTATGTATATCTCTGATTGCTTTTTTGTATACAAGACTGGTGGTGCCAGCTACAATCATTTTTGTGTTGTGTGCACCCATGCCAGAATTTCAGCAGTGATGTTTGTGTAATTGTTTCTTATTCAAAATGTTTAGTACTTGCATTGTTTATATACATGAGAAGTAATGGTCCAGCATTGAAGCATTATACCTGGTGTATTTCCCAATGCACTGGTTCGCATTAGGCCTGTTGGCCTAGTTTATATTCATATAATTAAAATTCACTAAAAAGTGTTCTTTGGTTTCCTATTTCCAAATCTGTTCTCCTCTAATAATCTTTAACTCATATGTTCTTCCTTTAACTATTCCATATAAAATAAACTATTCCTGACTAGCTCCCTAGCTCCTACTAAAACTCATTTAAATATGATATAGTCTTTCTGTCATACTGGATTTTCTTTTTCCTCTCATGTCTGCCCGTGTTTGTGTATGTTTGCTCTGTTGCTTCTGGCATTCCTGTCTCTCATCTGTCCATCTCCCCTTGTTCTGACCCCTCAGTAACTTCTTCACTTTCAATTTGTCGATCCTGTATATCTGGTTGAGACTCATCTGTTAGTTTTTTTGCTTCAATCTGAGTATCTGAGAAATAAGCCAAATGCTTTCGATTCCTTACCTGACAATCTTCTGTTTGAAATGTTGCTGATTCTTTTTGTTTAGTTATCCTGATTGGACTTGTATATCTCCTGTCTCCCTTCTTTGCAAATTTTGGAATTTTAACTCTCACCATATCTCCTACCTGTAACCCAACCCATTAAGCACTTCTTTTCTAGTCTGTGTACTGGTTCTCTTTGGCTGTTTGCCTCTCACTCTTTCTCTTACTGTCTGTCATAAAAAGTCACCCCCTTCCTTGTGTATCTCTTTGATGCTCAATCCTGTCCACATCTTTAGCTTGTGTTCTGATGATGATACACCGATTGAGGTGTGTAGAGTGCTCTGATATATCCTCAGAAAATCTCTAATGTATTCCTTTACTTCTTTCCACTGTACTTTAGCCAGTTGGATGTTGCTTTAAATTAAGCACCCTATGAATTCTCTCAATATTTCCATTTGATTTAGGATGAAATATAGCTGAAATACTATGCTTGATATTATAATCTGAAAGGAACTGTTCCATGGCAGTAGAACTAAACTGTTTACCATGGTCAGTAATAATTTGAAGGTATAAACCTTCTATAGCAAACACTACTTAGAGAAATTTGATAACTGTCTCTGATGTAACCTAAGAACAAAAAGCTACTTCAGGCCATTTACTATATATATCTATCAATGTCACAGCAATTTTACAATCTGATGGTAATGCTTCCATAGGTCCAGCTATGTCAATTGCCAATTTTCCATGGCTCTGTTCAGAGTTCCACTTGTGTCATTAATGCTGTGTAGGTTCTTGCTGACTTATCACTAGTTTGACCTACAGTGCAAGCTTGAATCTCGGCTTCTTCATGTCTGTCCGTAGCCTGTCACCAATAAAACTCTCTCAGTCATTGTTTAGTCCTCAACATACCCTGGAGTGAGCAATCCTGAATAACTTCCCTGTCAAACTAGCCAGTGCCACTATGCGATACTCTTAGGTACAGGTAACCTGTAATTAATGAATAACAGTTAACTCCTTTGTAAAAAGCATGCATGATAATTAACATATGACTTACAGTGGACATTTTGTATTCAAATACTTTTGCTGCAATGTAGATTAAGTTATAAAGCCTTAGTCAAAACCTGTATGATAACAGCTCTCCCCAAACAAAAAAGTTTATATACGTACCGGGAACGTTCCGGGACACCTCTACTAGTTGCTATGTTGTGTTCCCGCAATGTTCAAGAAACTTATCAACTAGCTGGAACGTTCCCACCAGCTGCCATGTTGTGATTACCTCATGGGTGCCATGCTCCTGAAGGCTGCATGTGATCACCTCATGGGTGCCATGCTCCTGAATGCTGCATGTGATCACCTCATGGGTGCCATGCTCCTGAAGGCTGCATGTGATCACCTCATGGGTGCCATGCTCCTGAAGGCTGCATGTGATCACCTCATGGGTGCCATGCTCCTGAAGGCTGCATGTGATCAACTCATGGGTGCCATGCTCCTGAAGGCTGCATGTGATCACCTCATGGGTGCCATGCTCCTGAAGGCTGCATGTGATCACCTCATGGGTGCCATGCTCCTGAAGGCTGCATGTGATCACCTCATGGGTGCCATGCTCCTGAAGGCTGCATGTGGCCCCCTAATGAATGCCCTTACTGCTAGTTCAGGTTAGTTTCTCCTTGCTAGGCTCAAGGTACTGGTCTGAAATTAAGGTATGTTCATCCATCCTGGAAAGTTTTCTCATAAACCAGGCAGGTGGCGCCACTTACCTTCCCATTAAGTAGAATAAATTAATGCCCTTATCTCAGAAGTGATTCGCAGTTTTGGCCTTAAATTGTCCATAGATCATGGATTCCTCAACCCAAAACTGGTGGTTCCATCTGCAATTGTTTTCCCGAAGGATCCATCCATACATGTGCTTTGGGTGAAATAGCTCAAATTTCAGGAGTGAAATTTGGCATGTCAATCCATCTTTGAGCCTAACAGTGGTAATCTGCCTGAAAATTTTACCATGTCCATACATCTTTGATGTGTTTCCCATACATAAGACTGGTGGTGCCACTTACAATCATTTTGGGCTATGTGCATCCATGACATATATCAGCAGTGACATTTGTGTAACTGGTGCATGTACTGGGGTTTAAAATGTTTAGTGCTTGAATTGTACATATACATGTCACACATGTACTTGAAAAGGATCAGTACAGCATGGAAGCATTATACCTGATGAATATCCTATTGCACAGTTTCACATAAAGTCTGTAGGCTTGTTTGTTGTTGTTGATGAAATACTGGTAAGCCTTGCACATTGACCAGGATCAAAGGGTCACTATTTAATACAAATTTTCATTTCAGCAAAGCCGGACAAATCCATGTGCACAAGGTTAGATCACGGTTGTAGTCACAGGTGTGTGACTACAAAGAGTGGGTATGTCTGCCAGTGTCCAGACAATTATCATCTACTTGCGGATCGTAAATCCTGTGCTAAAGGTATGTATCACAGCTAAAGATCATCTATACATCTTGGATAGTTTTGTCATACACAAGACTGTGGAGCCTCCTAGAATCGTTTTTAGCTCAGCTGGCTATAAGTCATCTGAGCTATAGTCATTGTCCATTGTCTGTCATCCATCCGGCCGGCCGTTGGTCCGTCCGTTGACAAGGCACGTTTTGAAACCATTGGACCTTCAAATCTGAAATTCAGCATACAGTTGGATGTCCCCCAAATCTCCTACCATACCGAAAATTGACTCGCTACAACTTCGTTCCTTTGAGATATTAAGGAAAAACCTCAATTTTTCCTATTGTCATGCACACTTCACGACTGCATAATATCAATATCACTGACCTGATATTAATTATTTTAATATGTCTGTTTGTCTATATATTTCCCATGTACATACCAGAAATTAGTTCAATATTTTTTTAATATTTTTAAGTTATCGGCCACAACATAATGCACTTTGTAAAAAAAAATCAGGAAATATAACTACTCCCTTAACTTGAGAATTATTGAAGCTATAAAGACCTTTTTTTAGGGATACAACATTACTTAATCAAGATTCAATTGTATACCCAAAATGATATCTTAATTTTACAAATTTTTAAAATTATTAGCATAAATATAAAATCAGTACCTTAAATTTTGCCCAGATTTGACCATGGCACATTTTTAAGCTCAGCAGACTGAAAGTTATCTGAGCTATAGCGATCACTCTTTGTCCGGCGTCCGGCCATCTGTCTGTTAACCAGGCACAAATCGTAACCGCTTGACCTGGAATCTTCTAACTTGACATGCTGGGAGGTCCATAAAAATCTCCTTGGAAAAATGAAATAAGGTCTCTGCTACACATATCCTCTGAGCTATGGGGGCTCAAGAGTACGCTCCTAAATAACTAAAAAATTGATACAAAAGCACTATCTGAACAACTAAGCCATTTATCTCCATGATTCTTTGCATGCATATTCATCATTGAGTGTTTCATCAGTTCTTGCAGACTAGTAGTGCCATCTGGACTTTTTGGAATTTTTACGCATTTTTATCATTATTTTCGAGACCTTTGCAGATTAGGACGTCTGTTAACAAGACACGAAGCGTAACCATAGGACCTGGAATCTTTGAACCTAACATCCCAGGAGTTCCATAAAAATTGAAACCTGAAATTAGGTCTCTGTTACCTATATCCTTTTAACCATGGGGCCCAGACGTACCCTCTAGAATATTTGTATCCGCCAAAACAGAATTTTGGGGATACTATGTTTTCAGCTGCACGCCGCCCCTGCCGCCGCCGCCGCGTAGGTGTCCAGAGAACTCCTCCGTAACCGCTGGGCGGAATTTTACGAAACCCGGGATTATGTTCGGGTCACATGTGAACTGCTGTGCCCCTATTTTGTTTTGACCTCTGACCTTTCCTCTGCGCTCTGCGTCAGTTTGTGCGTCTGTTTCCACACATAAACCATCATATCTCGGGAACCGTTTGACCGATCAGGAAAATTTTTTTGCACAAATGTAGCCCTTGGAGAGCTTTATAACATACACAAAAAATGGTGGCGCCACCTGCAACCATGTTTGCACAGTGTCCATCTGTTCGTCTGCCTTGGGTTAAAATCACTCATATCTCTGCAGTGACTTGACTAATTCACCTGAAATTCGGCATACATAAACATCCTGGATAGCTTTTCTGATTTTATGACAGGTGGTGCCACCTACATTCACATTTACGCTGCAGACATCCAAGCTCATACCTCGGAAACCATTTGACCGATCAGGAAATTTTTTTGCACAAATGTAGCCCTTGGAGATCTTTATAACATACACAAAAAATGGTGGAGCCACCTGCAACCATGTTTGCACAGTGTCCATCTGTTCATCTGCCTTGGGTTAAAATCACTCATATCTCTGCAGTGACTTGACTAATTCACCTTAAATTCAGCATGCGTATACATCCTGGATAGCTTTCTGATTTTATGACAAGTGGCGCCACCTACATTCTCGTTTACGCTGCAGACATCCAAGCTCATATCTCGGGAACCGTTTGACCAATCAGGAAAATTTTTTTGCACAAATGTAGCCCTTGGAGAGGTTTATAACATACAAAAAAATGGTGGCGCCACCTGCAACCATGTTTGCACAGTGTCCATCTATTCGTCTGCCTTCATCAAAGCTCATATCTTGCGAATCGTTTGACCGATTGGGCCAAAGTTTTGCATGTGTATAGTTCTCACATAGCTCTTTATCATACACATACCTGGTAGCTTCACCTGCAACCATTTTTGCTCAGCGTCCATCTGTTTGTCTGCCACGGGCTAAAATCACTCATATACATGTAGTGGTTTGACTTATCTGCCTTAAATTTGGCATATGTATACAACTTGGACGGCTTTCTGGATTTTGTGGTAGGGGGGGCAACCTACATACACAATTTGGCTGCAGACATCCATGCTAATATGCAACACTCTATTTCCCCTTGCCACTCAATCCATGCCTCACTTCACCCGTTCCACTCTGATTTAGGCGGATACACGTAGTCGCTTGTCGACTACCTGTATTCTAGTTAAAATTTGAAACAAATGCTCCAGTATCTGAACAACTATATCTGATCACCATGATTCTTTCCATGCATATTCATCATGGAAAGAATATTCATCATACAAGAATAATCCCTGCAATAATTCTTATGATAATTGTCATTAATGGTTCCACATGATTGATTTTTGGCTGAATTATGGAGATTGAATTGAGTCATTTTACCATATATGTTAGCTGTGTGATACTGTAACATCTAGCCTGGCACCAGTTTATCAGCATCTATTACATCATGCCACTAGACATTTAGATTTCAGGTTATCTTTGGTTAATATTGACAAGAAAGGTTTTTTAAAAGCTTTTAAAAAATTTAGATTTATGATGCAAGTTATTCATCATTCCAGGCAATGTTACAATCATGGATATTCAGCTCTCTGTGGCTATATAAAGTCAACTCTCTGTGGGTATATAAAGATGGCTGTACATGGATTATAAATCATTGGTATCCCTACTCAACTTAATTCAAGAATTTGCCATCAATGAGATATATCTTTATTTTAATTTTGCATTCAGGATGCATGCGTTATAATTTTACATATATTCCTGATTTCTTTTTAGCGAACCTGTGAGCTTATGCGATGGTGTGGCGTTGTTTGTCGGCTGTCGGCCGTCGTCTGTACGTTAACCCATACTATCTTGAAAACAGCAAGAGGTGGCATCACGACATTTTATTTAAAAAATTAGTCATCTAAAAAACTATATCGGATTTTGCTTATTTTTTGGCTAACTGCATTTTCTTAGATTTTATAGGGAAAGAGCTAATAAAGCTTTAAAAATCTTCTTCTCCGAAATTGTTCAGCCAAATTGTCCAATATTTCACAGAAATGATTCCTTGAATAATCTTTCTCAAATTTGTTCGAATGGTTTAAGTTCGGTGATTTTTGGCCGAGTTACAGGAAGTTGAACTTAGTCATCTGTCCATAAAAGCATACTAAAATTACAATCTCAGAAACGGCTGGAGCTATCATCACCAAATTTTATGCCAATGTTGTTCACATGAGACATATCTGAAATTGAGGTATTGGACGCGCCACCTGCATCGACCTTTTTTGTACGGGGGTCATCAGTATCATACTGACGGCTACAAAAAACTTCTTCTCTGAAACCATATGGCCAAATAGTTTAATATCGCACAGAAATTATCCTAGGGTAGTGCTTTCTGAAATTTGTTCAAATGTTCTAAGTTCAGTGACTTTTGGATGAGTCATGGGAAGCTGAATTTAGTCATATGCTGTAACAGCCCATTTAAGCTCAGTGGCTACAAAGATCTTCTCCTTAAAAACCACTGGGCCAAATTCTTAAATCTCACACACTAATTATCCTTAGATGTTGATAATTCAAATTTGTTCAAATGGTTTTGGTTCAGTGATTTTTGGCTGAGTTATGGGAAGCTTAACTTAGCCTTTTGCTGTATTTTCCCATATGAGTTATAAACTTGTAAAATTTTTTTTGACTGACCCTACTGAGGCCAATTTGTTTAATAATTTACAAGAATAATCCCTTGAATAATTTTTATAATAATTGTCTTTTATGGTTCCAAAGAATGAATTTTGGCTGAATTATAAAGGTTCAATTGAGTCATTTTACCATATATGTTAGCTGTGTGAAGCAGATACACAGACACATTTAGAAACATCTAAACTGGCACCACTTTATCAGCATTTATTACATCATGCCTCTAGACATTTAGATTTCAGGTTATCTATGGTTTATATTGACAAGAATGTTTTTTAAAAGCTTTTACAAAATGTAGATTTATAATTTTTAGATATTTCTCATGCCAGGCAATGTTTACAATCACAGCTATTCAGCTCTCTGTGGGTATATAAAGACGGCTGTACATGGATTATAAATAATTGGTATCCATAGTCAAATTAATTCAAGATTTTGCCATCAGTGGGATGTATCTGTATTACAATTTTGCATTCAATATGCATCTGTATTAATTTTTAGTGAACCTGTGAACTAATGCGATGGTGTGGCGGTGTTTGTCTTCTGTATGTTAACCTGTACTATTTTGAAAATGATTGGAGCTAGCATCATGAAATTTAATGCAAAAAATTAGCCATCTGAAAATTTTCTTAAATTTTATAGAGAAAAAGCTAAAAAAAAACCTTTAAAAATCTTCTCCGAAACACTCAAGCCAAATTGTTCAATATTTCACAGAAATAATCTTTTATACCATCTCCCTCAATTTTGTTCAGGAAGTTGAACTTAGTCATCTGTCCAAAAAAGCATACTAAAATGACAGTCTCATAAACAGCCAGAACTATCATCACCAAATTTTTTGCCAGTGTTGGTCACATGAGTCATATATGAAATTCAGGTATTGGTGGCGCCACCTGAATTGACCTTTTTTTGTACGGGGGTCATTGGTTATCTGTACATTAATCCATAATTTCTTAGGAATAGCAGGAGCTACCATTCCCAGATTTTATGCAATAATCTGTCACATATCAAATTTTGTTGGATTCAGCTAACTTTTTTGCTATCTGCATTTACTTAGATTTTATAAGGAAAAAGCTGACAATATTTTAAAAGTCGTCTTCTTGTAGAGGGTCCAGCCAAATTTTTAAATATTTTACATAAATGATCCCAGAGGCAAGCCCTCTCAAATTTGTTCAAATGGTTTGCATTTGCTGAATTTTAGTGGAGTTACACAAATTTGAACAGTCAATCGGCCAAGTAAGCATACTGACATAGTACTCTCAGAAATGACAGAAGCTAGCATTACCAGGTATTGTGCAAATGTTGGTCACATGACTCATATTTGAAGTTGTAGAGTTAGTGGTGCCACCTACATTGACCTGTTTTTTATGGGCAAAAAAACCTCATAATTTTAGCCTCTTTCAGCTTAATGATATAACTGTCAAGTTGAATTGTTCAATTTTTCAAAAGAATTATCCTAGGACATGGTTCTTTCAATCATATCAGAATATACTGAGTTTGTTGATTTTTGGTTGAGTTGTGAAAAGCTTAGGTTGGTCTTATGGCCATTATTATGTCTTTTTCAAACTGAGGACTGCAATAGTGTTCTTCTACAAATTATTATTTCAATTATATCTTCTGTAGCATTGCACAAAAATTATTTTTAGGTGGCCTTTGTTCAAGTTGACTAGAATTATTTTTGGCAGAACTATTGGACCTTTAACAATGAAAGTACTGCATCTTTTATTATTCTACATATTTTGATAAAAAGTTTATGAATATGTCGGTTTAAAAAAGAAATGTTAACCAAAGTCTTTCAGTATGTGTAAACAGATATACCAACAGGCCAAGATTGAATCTGTATCGTTAAATAGGTTGAGAAACTGCCAACTGTTTCAGATTTGGGAACAGATCAAGAGTTCATTCAGTGCAGCCAGATATAGGTTAAGAGTTCAGTCAGTGCAGCCAAGCACATGGCATGTGATCGATCACCTCATGGGTGACATGTGAACACCTCATTGGCACCATGTGATCACTTCATGGGTGTCAAGCCCCTCAGGGCAGGGCCCCTGCATGGGCTTATGCAATGGTGTGGCTACTATTTCAGATATGGCAACAGGCTAGAGGTCAGTCTGGATCTATTTATAGCTTTGGCAGACTGCCAACTGTATCAGATTAGGCAACAGGTCAAGAGTTCAGTCAGTGCAGCCAGGTATGGGTCAGGAGTTTACTCAGTGCAGTAGATGCATTCTATTTATAGATTTGGCAGACTGCCAACTGTGCCAGATTATGCAACAGGTCAAGAGTTCACTCAGTGCAGCCAGGTACAGGTCAAAAGTTCACTCAGTCTAGCCAGGTGCAGGTCATGTGTTCACTCAGTGCAGTAGTCTGAGCAAGCAATTTGTCACAGTTCACTCGGGGCAACAGCCTTTCTCACATAAGCCTGATCAGCCCCATGCATCAGACTCAAGGTAAGTTTGATGTATTGGGCTAACATTTTGACCTGTCTATGTGTCTTTGATGGCTTTCTCGCTCACAACACAGGTGTCGCCACCTGCCATGACTTTTGCACATGTTTTTCTCAGGAAGGGTTTGATATATCAGTCTGAAATTGGGCGTAGGTATATATCTCTGATAGCTTTGTTGTATACAAGACTGGTGATGCCAGCTACAATCTTTTTAGTGTTGTGTGCACCTATGCCAGAATTTTAGCAGTGATGTTTGTGTAATTGTTTCTTATTCAAGATGTTTAGTACTTGCATAGTTCATATACATGAAAAAAGTAATGGTCCAGCATTGAAGCATTATACCTGGTGTACTTCCCAATGCACAGGTTCGCATTAGGCCTGTAGGCCTTGTTTATAATAAGTCAGCTGAAAAGCATTTTGTATTGGGAAAATAAATTTCAAAGTTTTTTCAAGTAGGGACCACTTCTGTGTACAGATGGCAGCACTTGATTTACCATTGGCAGATTGCCAGTGCCTTGATGTTGGCCATTAGCAAAGATGATGTCAGCCCTATAAATAGTTTTGGCACAGTGCCAGGATTGGAAGAAGAGCAGGTATAGATCAAGAGTTCACTCAGTGCAGTAGCTGCATTCTATTTATAGCTTTGGCAGACTGCTCACTGCATCATATTTGGCACCAAAGTTCAGCCTGAATCTATTTATAGCTTTGGCAGACTGCCAACTGTGTCAGATTATGCAACAGGTCGAGTTCACACAGTGCAGCCAGGTACAGGTCAAAAGTTCACTCAGTCTAGCCAGGTGCAGGTCAAGAGTTCACTCAGTGCAGTAGCTTGAGGCAGCAACTTGTCACAGGTCACTCAGGGGCAACTGCCTTACTCACCTAAGCCTTGTCAGCCCAGTGCATCAAACTCTGGGGAAGTTTGATGTATTGGACTGATATTTTGACCTGTCTATGCTTCTTTGATGGTATTCTCATTTACAAGACAGGTGGTGCCACCTACATTGCATTTTGCAGTGTATGCGCCTGCTTATTTCTACAGAGGAATTTGATACATCAGCCTAAAATTGGGCATGTTTATACATATTAGGTTGCTTTATAGTGTACAAGACTGGTGTCACCACCTAAAATGATTTTTGCACAGTGTATGTCTCTGCTTATTTCACAGAAGGGGTTTGACATATCAGTCTGACAGTGGGCATATGTATATATCTCTTTGTTGTATATAAGACTGGTGGTGCAAGCTACAATCATCAACAGAATTTTGTGGATACTATGTTTTCAGTCAGACGCCGAAGCTGCCTCCTTCGCGGCATAGGTTTCTGGAGAACTCCTCCATAACTGCTGGGCAGAATTTTTAAAAATTCGGATTGATGATAGGTCACATGTGAACTGCTGTGCCCTCATATTTGGTTGACCTCTGACCTTTCCTCTCTGCCCAGCGTCCATTTGTGCATATGTTTCCACACATAAACCCACATATCTGAGGAACCATTTGACCGATCAGGCTAAAAATGTAGCCCTTGGAAAGCTAGATAACATACACTAAAAATGGTGGCGCCACCTGCAACTATTTTTGCACAGCGTCAATCTGTTCATCTGCCTTGGGATAAAATCACTCATATCTCTGCATTGGTTTGACTTATCAACTTGTTATTTTGCATGTGTATGCATCCTTGACAGCTCTCTTGATTTAATGACAGGTGGCACCACCTACATTCAGGTTTACTCTGCAGACACCCAAGTTTATATCTCGGGAACCGTTTGACAGATTGGGCTAAAATTTTGCATGTGTATAGATCTCACATAGCTTTTCATCAAAGGGAAAACTGGTGGTGCCACCTGCAACCATTTATGCACAGCGTCCATCAGTTCATCTGCCTTGGGATAAAATCACTCATATCTCAGGAGTGGTTTGACTTTTTCACCTGAAATTTTGCATGTTTATACATCCTAGACAGCTCTCTTGATTTTATGACAGGTGGCGCCACCTATATTCAGGTTTTCTCTGCAGACATCCAAGCTCATATCTCGGGAAACGTTTTATCTATCAGGCTAAAAATTTTGCACAAATGTAGCCCTTGGAAAGCTTGATAACATTCACTTAAAATGGTGGCGCCACCTGCAACTATTTATGCACAGCGTCCATCTGTTCATCTGCCTTGGGATAAAACCAATCATATCTCTGCATTGGTTTGATTTATCCACCTGTTATTTTGCATGTGTATGCATCCTTGACAGCTCCCTTGTTTTTTATGACAGGTGGCACCATCTACATTCCGGTTTACTCTGCAGACATCCATGCTCATATCTCGGGAACCGTTTGACCAATTGGGCCAAAATTTTGCATGTGTATAGATCTCACATAGATCTCCATCATAGGCAAAACTGGTGGGGCCACCTGCAACCATTTATGCACAGCTTCCATCTATTCATCTGCCTTGGGATAAAATCACTCATATCTCAGGAGTGGTTTGACTTTTCCACCTGAAATTTTGCATGTTTATACATCCTGGACAGCTCTTTTGATTTTACGACAGGTGGCGCCATCAACATTCAGGTTTACTCTGCAGACATCCATGCTCATATCTCGGGAACCGTTTGACCAATTGGGCCAAAATTTTGCTTGTGTATAGATCTCACATAGCTCTCCATCATAGGCAAAATTGGTGGTGCCACCTGCAACCACTTATGCACAGCCTTCATCTGTTCATCTGCCTTTTGGATTAAATCACTCATATCTCAGCAGCAGTTTGACTTATCCACCTGAAATTTTGCCGGTCTATACATCCTGGACAATTACTCGATTTAATGACAGGTGGCACCACCTACATTCACGTTTACGCTGCAGACAGCTATGCTAATATACAACACACCTCACTCTATTCCCCTTGCCACTTAATCCATGCCTCACTTTACCCCACCCACTCTGATTTCTGTGGATACACAGAGTCGCTTGTCGTCTACCCATATTCTAGTTTTAAAATGTCCTAGTCTGAAACGTCCATTTTGCTGAAACCATAATGACTAAGGTAGATATGCAGGACTTAAGAGGATCAATATTCAATTTTAAAAATAAACCTCCATTCATACTCCAAAACTTTGCACAGGTTCGCTTTAAGCCTTTAAGCCTTGCATTTTTTTAACAAGGACAGGTTGTAAGACAGGGGGGTTGGGTTTGGTCTTTTAGAACTTAAAACAGAAAATAGAGTAGTTTTTTTTTAAGTAGCCCATCTGGCAGAAACGTTTTAATATTTACTAGGTGAAGAAATTATGATGTCATGCGGGATCTTATACGATTCTGTGATTGTGCATCCACTCTGGGGCTGCCATCTTTTACTGCTGGCGTTTCCGAGAACATTTGTGACTTTCAGCCCTATTTCCGAAGAATTTCACATATGTTTTGCGTGTAGCCAAATACTAGGTACCTACTAAGTACTGTGAAATCGAGTTCAAGAAATAAACTTAGGAATACAGTAGAGTTTGACTTATAGTAAACCCAGCAAAATATCAGAGACCCATGCCAAGTTGATATCGCCGTATAGGACACTTGTTTAAATTCTTCATGACTCAATCATTTTAAGCAATCTCAACCGACAGCATGCAGCCAAAAGATTTTTTTTTTCTAAACCTTCTATTAAATATGGTCGTAATTAAACAAATGGAGTGCTTCGTGCATAGGATGGATGGCCTAATTTCAAAGATTTCAGTTATAATAGTCTCAGTAACGATAGTCTTGAGTTTTTTGGTTCCAGGTTTTCAAAATAGGATTTATTCAAGAGCTCAGTATGAAGGAATTTAAGTCTCCATCAATTAGGCGTAGCGCCTGCTTTAAGATGCGCCTTACCTTGACTGTAAGTTTCTGTCCACAGAAATGCCAAATGATGGAGCAATAATAAAAATATGATTGTATAAAACTTATCAAATTAAAAAAGACCGGGCAAAAGTTAGTTTAGCATCTCTATCTGCTTAATATGATCTAGTATATCTTCGAAAATTTTATCAAGAAGTGTCAACATCATACAACACTGGACAAAAATCTGATCATAAATTACCTCAATTGAAAACTACAAATTATGGTCTACATTCATTTTTATCCAGCCACACACCCATGCATTCGATCAAACAAAGATAGAAAACAAGGTCTGCCATTTATGTCATTTATTAAAATGACTCAATAATTCAGCTGGCAGTGCCCAAATTAAAAGTCAATCATTCCAGGCAGAAATGTAAGCAGAGTTGAAGATTGCCTGGATGAGAATATTAATATGTACTAGTTAGTTATTATAATGCATTAAAGCTTCTCATGGGGCACTGCCAGGTAAAATCAAACACCAAGTGATACAATTATAATTATAAACATAACACATAGTGCTGGGGTGGGGGACCAAAAAAGGCCACGCCAGCATAAACACAAAGGCATAGAACTCAAGCATTGTACGTGTAAATGTGGTGCAACATGGAGCTTAAAGAAAAAAACATAGCTAAGGTAACATTATTTTACAACTAAAAGAACCCAAGTTAACAAGCATACAAAAACAATTTGACAAAGGGTGGAGGATGAGGAGGTGGTGGAAAAAGTAAAAATTCTTGCGACGTGTTGTTCAGTAGCATGGTGCAAGAGAAAAGACCGATTATCCCAAGTGGAACACCGACTACGAATTCTGCGCATGTGCAGTGGAGAACTAACAATGTGTGATAAATTGATAACCAATCAGATTCCATTATTTTCCACCTTCTGTATATGATAGATCACATAATATACAAGTTATACAAGAAACCTTGAATGCATGTGTAGTGCTATATAAATACTTTAATGGTCCTTTGACCCTGAAAGGTCATAAATCATTCCCTAGTAAAATTTGGAATTCCCTGCCTGTTGAATGAAAATTGATTCTTTATCAGTATTTAAGGCTTAAATAGCCAAATGGCAGGGTATTAAATGCAAGTGGTATATGTGTAAACACTATAATTTCCTTTTGTTTGTACTTAAGATATGCTACATGTACTTCTACATAGAGTAATTGATTCAACACATATTTAATGTTTTCATTAATAAATTCTTTCAGTGTGTATGCTTGTACAGGATATACTCTGGTGGGTGATCAGTAGCCTATGGCTAATGTTATATGGCTAATTCTGTTAAAACCAACAGAAAATAAAGTGTTGTTATATTATGTTGTTACCACTGACCGGAAAAGTTCATGCACGATAATCGATATCAATTATCATAAGTCGATACTATTGTATAGACGTGACTATGAAATTAGGTCAAGTTTAGACAGTCCAGAGTGATGTCATAACCTTTGATCACTGTTTTGTATTTCATATCTAGCATTTTGCTTGCCTGTAAACAAAAAAATATTAATATTATCTGTAATTTTACTGACTGATAATTTTTCAAAGTAAACTGAAATTGTAAATTATAATGCATTATATACTATAGTTTGTCCCAGTACCTGTGTCCGCATGTTTTTCTGGGATAATTTTTAGCTCAGCTGACTATAAGTCATCTGAGCATTAGCAATCACTGTTTGTCCGTCCTCCGTCTGGCCGCCCGGTCCTCCGGGCTTCTGACCGTTAACAGGGCACAAATAGTAATTGGTGGACCTAGAATCTTGTAACTTGGCATTCTGAGAGGTCCATGAAAAATCTCCTTTGAAACCAGAAATTAGGTCTCTGTTATCCATATTTTTTGAGCTATGGGGCCACAAAGTACCCCCTAGAATAGTCAAAAATTTCATACAAAAACTTCAATATCTCATTAACTACATCACTGATGGTCATGATTTTTGGCATACACATTGATCATGAGATGTGTCATCAGTTCCTGCAGACTCGTGGTGCCACCTGTATTTTTTATTTTTTACGCATTTTTTAGCTCAGCTGACTGTAAGTCATCTGAGCTATAGTTGTGGTCTGTCCGTCCGTAGATGTGGCACATTTTGAAACCGTAAGACCTAGGACTCCAAAATTCGGCATAATGTTAGATGTCCCCAAGATCTCCAACCAAGCCAAAAACTGGGTCTTTGAGACTTCGTAAAACCTCAATTCTATATAAAAAACCTACTGTGGTTCTCTTCTTATTTGCGGTGGTTTAAAATTCGCGATATTCGCGGTCACTCTCAGACCGTGAAATTGAAAACACGCAGTATTAAATGCATACATACCAGACCATGATAAGAAGCTGCCGATAGTTTGTAACAGTTGAGATTTATCTTCAGCTACGTAGTGATGTCCATTGAGCCTGCATGGTGCATGTACGTTAAATAATTCAGGGAGGAACACAGGGCCCATTTAAAATAATATCGGTTGGCTTAGATGCAAAAACCGGGACCCTTTGAAGGTGCGTGCTAACGCCGGCGGACGCGCCCGGCAGTTTTTCCTGCCCCCCAGCACATAACTGGAAAGTGTCAAAGCCCACTGGGTAGTTATATTTAAAATTACGTGCATGTGTGATGACATCCAGTGCCGCTTAAAATGAATATTAAGTAGAAAGTACTGTATCAAATTGTGCCGTTTTTAGTCATGTTAATGAATACAATTTGCCACTAAAGTAGTGAACGTAGCCACTAGGGTTGCGCCACCATGTTACTGTATAAAGGACTAATTCTGTGAAATCATGACGCGCCAAACGATGCATGATTGGCTAGTGATGACGTGAATTTTAAATATATATGAAAGGTCACAGTTCATTTTTGGGCCTAAGAGCCGTAAAACAGTCGAATATTATGTTTTGCTTCAGATTTTAACTGTGAGAAACTGAAGACGGTTCCTTCTCCCACATATATGGAAGTAATTAGCAACATAAACGGCACTCATTATTCTGGGCACATCCCTGCCTTTGATACAGAAACAAGGGGCTACCTACAGGCATCCCTTATTGGTTGAGCAGGTGATTATGACTTGACTTTTAATTAACAGGAGTTTGATACCCTTATCAAGACAATTTCCCTAAACAAACTTAAAATGTGGTTTTGTAGTTACAGGTTGCATGGTGTCTCGACACACCTTAATAATATTTGAGTTGTTTAATGAGCTTCGGCCCTGAACTAATTACAGCCAGCAGGGTCAATGCTTCCCGCCTGCGTCGGCTCAACCGTCTTTGAATGTTCAACATGCGATATCAAGACAGTGAAAAAGTAGACCTAGATAATAGTGTTATCACCGGTTAATGAAATTATTTTTGATAATAAAATACACTACTAGACCAATGATAGCTGGAGCGCGAAAAAGGAACCCCATGAACTTTTTAAAAATATAAAAAACGCGAAAATTTAGCCCCGCCAATATAAAGGCAACCACAGTATTTTCACACTTCAGGACTGCCTAATATCAAAACGACTCATCTATTTTTCCTCATATTTACCATAAATATTCCTCTATATAGTTCTTATGAACATGCCAGAAATTATGTCTGTATTATATAACTTAAAAAAGTTATGGGCCCAAACATAATGCATTTTGTAAAAAATCAGGAAAGATATTTGATCACTTAACACAAAACATGTTAAAGCTATGGACTTTTTTTCAATATACCCAAAATTAGATCAAAATCTTTTAAATTTTTTAAAATATTAACAAAAATAAAAAATTGGTACCTTAAATTTTGCCCAACTTTGACCATGGCACGTTTTTTTCCTGTAAGTACTGTGGATTTAATTTTCACAGCATGTTTTTGTTAGCGTTTTGTCTGTTAACACCAAAAATTTGAAACCAGTTGATCAAAAACTGTAGATTTTTTTCAAGCATCATGTAACATATTGTTTACATCAAGCTAGTGTTATGCAGTTTGCAAGAGCTCAGCTCCCCAGCTTCAGCTCTCAGTTCCTTAAATTTAGCATACAATTAGATGTCTCCAAAATCCCCCACCATGCCAAGAATTTGGTCACTAGGACTTAATACCTTTGAGATATTAATGAAAAACTTCATTTTTCCATTAAAAACCCATTGTACACTTCAAGACTGCCTAATATCAAAACCATTGATCTGACTTTAATCATTTATTTTATTCCTTTTTTTTTCTATACATTCTCCATGCACATGCCAGAAATGATGTCAGTATTGCGTAATTGTTTTACGTTATGGGCCCAAACATAATGCACTTTGTAAAGAATCAAGAAATATATTTACTCCCTTAACAAGGGGATTGCTGAAACTAGAGATTTTTTTGTCAGGGATGTAACATTATTTAATCAAGATTGAATTGAATACCCAAAATTAGTTCTGAATTTTTCAAATTTTATAAGTTACTAGTATAAATATAAAATTAGTACCTTAAATTTTGCTCAACTTTGACCATGGCATGTTTGTTTCCTGTGAGCACTGTTGATATAATTTTCATGTCATGCACCCATAAGGATTTCAGTTTTTTAGTTTAGAAAGCTGAAAGAAATTGGCCAAAAATTATAGCTTTTTTTTAATGTTTCTATAAGATCATGTCAGACTTTGGCCCTCTCAAGCCCCTCTTGAGTCACCTGTATGTTGACCTTGTTGAACTTTCAGCAAATTATGCATGCTTGGGGCGAGGCATACACTGGGGCAGCCAGGCAGCTTATGACCAGCCACAGTTGATCCAGGTGTCCAACCCAACTCATCTAGTAGTTTTAACCAACAACATAACAATGAACATTAAATTAATAAATTTTTATTGGTTTTTAATAACAAATTAAAGAAAAATAGAAAAGGAATTTGTTAGTTTATAATAACAGGAAATTAACTTGCAGTTACTGATGATATAAGAATCTTGTATCGATGCATACAATGTCATGTATTCCAAATAACACCATGCAGTCACCTATGGTATTTTTCAGTTCAATTTTAATGATAAAAAAGTAAATCATATTATTCATTACTAATGATAGGGGATCATATGAAGGAAATTGATGATAGACAAAGATGCAGTTGATAATATTAATCTAGATTCCTACTGTGTCTAGTGTGTACATTGATGTGAAATTAGTCCAAAATGAGTATATTACATTTATTTTTTTTTAAATATAAATAAAAGCCATTAAGTCAGGTACTTATGATCATTATTTAAATGTGTTAATTTTGTATATTCTGGATTCTCAACATCATTTTTGGTGAAAACTGAAAAAATACCAGACATGGTGTGAATAATTTGCAATTGTATTTAAATACGAATATGAATATGTACTCCATTATAAAATTTCTTGCATAAAAAATGGGAATTCAGGTAAAAATGAAAGTATATGAATACCAGTGCAAATACTTTCAAAATGTATTCATGAATGCATTCATGAATATATTCTTTAATATTATTTTAATTATCATTTTAGTAATATTTCATTTTAAAAAATCATAAGATTCTCTTATTATTTTTAATAAAAATTATATTTGGGACAATATATGTAATTTTTTTAATAAATAGTTAAACATTTATATTATATGTTCTGCTTATAAGTGATATGGCCAAGTCAAAATCTGTGTGACAATAGTACTCCATTTGTTAATAAAATAAATGAAATCAATCCTCTTCCCTGTCTCCAAAGATACTATCAAAATCATACATAAGCTTAACAACAACAACTCATAATACAGCTTATATTTATTACCACACAAAACCAGCATGTGAATCATTTCTAAATCATATTTTTTTATCATATATAACAGCTGAGCGCTGTGATCCATACGTCCATTGTTTCTCTATTATTGAGACCTTTAATAAATGTGAACATCTGTTAACAGGGCACAGATCTTAATGACTCGACCTAGAATCTTCATTCTTGACACACTGAGAGACCTATGAAAAGTCTCCATGGAAACCAGAAATTAGGTAACTGTTACCCATATCCTTCGAGCCACAAAGTACCCCCCAGAATAGTAAAAAATTTCATACAAAAAATTTAAATATCTCATTAACTACATCACTGATGGTCATGATTTTTGTCATACATTTTGATCATGAGATGTTTCATCAGTTTCTGCAGACTGGTGGTGCCACATGTATTTTTCGAATTTTTACGAATTGTTTTCTCTGTTTTTGAGACCTTTAAAAATGTGAACATCTGTCAACAGGGTAAAAATTGTTACAACTGGACCTAGAATCTTCATTCTTGACACAGTGAGAGACCTATGAAAAGTCTCCATGAAAACCTGAAATAAGGTCTCTGTTACCCATATCCTTTGAGCTGTGGGGGTCCCAATTACCCCCTAGAATATTGGCATATTTGATAAAAACAAACTGCAACATCTCAATAACTACATCCCTGAGTGTCATGATTTTTTGGCATACATATTGATCATGAGATATTTCATCAGTTTCTTAAGACTGGTGGCGCAACATGTATTTTTCAAATTTTTACGATTTTTTTCTCTATTTTTAGACCTTTAACTATGTTCATCTGTTAACAGGGCACAAATCGTAATGACTGGATCTAGAATCTTCATTCTTGACACACAGGGGGCCCATGAAAAGTCTCCATGGAAACCTGAAATTAGGTCTCTGGTTCCCATATCCTTTGAGCTATGGCACTCCCAAAGTTCAGCTCAGAATAATGGAAAATTTGAAACAAAAGCTGAAGTATCTGAACAACTAATGCAGAGATCACCATAATTGTTTGCATGGATATTGATCATTGAGTGTATCATCAGTTTCTGCAGACTGGTGGCACCATCTGTATTTGTTCGGATGTTTTTAAGAATTTTTTTCTCAATTTTTGACCTTTAAAGATATGAACATCTGTTAACAGGGCACATATCATAACAACTGGACCAAGAATCTTCATTCTTCACAGACAGGGAGACCCATGAAAAGTGTCCATGGAGACCTGAAATTAGGTCTCTGTTACCCATACCCTTTAAGCTGTATGGCTCCAAAATACCCCGCAGAATAATGGAAAATTTGATACTAAAACTGCAGTATCTCAATAACTACAACACTGATGTTCATTTTTTTTGCATACATATTGATCATGAGGTGTTCCATCAGTTTCTGCCAACTTGGTGTGGCACCTCTATTTTTTTTCAAATTTTTACGAATTTTTTTCTCAATTTTTCGGGACCTTTAAAGCTGTTGTTATCTGTCAATAGGGTACAAATCGTAACAACTGGACCTAGATTCTTCATTCTTGTAATGCATGGAGGCCCATGAAAAGTGTCTGTGGAAACCTGAGATTAGGTCTCTGTTACCCATATCCTTCAAGCTATATATCTCCGAAGTATCCCTCAGAATAATGGAAAATTTGATACAAAAGCTGAAGTATCTGAACAACTAATGCAGAGATCACCATCATTCTTTGCATGGATATTGACCATTTAGTGTTTTTATTAGTTTCTGCAGACTGTTGGAGCCACCTGTATTTTTGTTAAAGTTTACGCATTTTTTCTCTATATTTGAGATATATTAATACATACACAATCTCAGCCTGTTGCAAATCTCTTCCCAGTCAGCTGAGCATCATGACCGATGGGTCACTTGTTGGCATACATATTGATCATGAGGTGTTCCATCAGTTTGTGCAGACTCGGTGTGCCACCTCTATTTTTTTCAAATTTTTACGAATTTATTTTTCTCTATTTTTGAGACCTTTAAAGATGTGGTTATCTGTCAACAGGGTGCAAATCGTAACAACTGGACCTAGAATCTTCATTCTTGTCATGCAAGGAGGCCCATGAAAAGCGGTTGTGGAAACCTGAATTTAGGTCTCTTTTTCCCATATCCTTCAAGCTGTAGGACACTGAAGTATCCCTCAGAGTAATGGAAAATTTGATACAAAAGCTGAAGTATCTGAACAACTAATGCAGAGATCACGATGATTCTTTGCATGGATATTGATTATGGATTGTTTTATCAGTTTCTGCAGACTGGTGGTGCCACCTATATTTTATTCAATTTTTCGAATTTTTTTTCTCTATTTTTGAGACTTTTAAGGATGCTGTCATCTGTTAACGAGGCACAAATTGTAACAACTGGACCTAGAATCTTCATTAGCGAACCTGTGAGCTTATGCGATGGTGCGGCATCGTCCGTCGTGCATCGTCTGTACGTTTACCATAGCTATCTCAAAAACAGCAGGAGCTAGCATCACCAAATTTTTTGCAAATAATCAGTCATCCAGAAAACTATATCAGACTTTGTTTATTTTTTTTCTAACTGCATTTTCTTAGATTTTATAGGGAAAAAGCTAAAAAAAGCTTTAAAAATCTTCTTCTCTGAAACTGTCAAACCAAATTGTCCAATATTTCACAGAAATGATCCCTAGAACAATCTTTCTCAAGTTTGTTCGAATGGTTCCAGTTCGGAGATTTTTGGCTGAGATACAGGAGGTTAAACTTTGTTAATTGTGCAAAAAAGCATATTAAAATTTAAATCTCAGAAACAGTTGGAGCTATCATCACCAAATTTTATGCCAATGTTGGTCACATAGGTCATACCTGAAATTGAGGTATTGGTGGTGCCACCTGCATCAGCCTTTTTTGTACGGGGTCATTAGTGCCTGTATCACACTGAGGGCTACAAAAAACTTCTTCTCTGAAACCATATGGCCAAAATATTTAATATCGCACAGAAATGATCCTAGGGTAGTGCTTTCTGAAGTTTGTTATAGGGTAGTACTTTCTGAAGTTTGTTCAAATGGTCTCTTTCAGTGACTTTTGGCTAAGTTATGGGAAGCTGAAGTTAGTGATATGCCATAACAGCCCATTTTAGCTCAGTGGCTACAAAGATCTTCTCACAAACCACTGGGCCAAATTCTTAAATCTCACACATTAATTATCCTAAGATGTTAATAATTCAAGTTTGTTCAAATGGTTTTGGTTCAGTGCTTTTTGGCTGATTTATGGGAAGGTGAACTTAGCCAGTTTGCTGTATCTTCCTATATGAGTTATAAATATAAACTTGCGAAACGTTTTTCGACTGAAGCCACTGAAGCCAGTTTGTTAAATATTTTACAAGAATAATCCCTACAATAATTTTTATAATAATTGTCATTAATGGTTCCACATGAATGATTTTTGGCTGAATAATGGAGATTGAATTGAGTCATTTTACCACATATGTTAGCTGTGTGATGCTGTTACATCTAGCCTGGCACCAGTTTATAAGGATCTATTACATTATGCCTCTAGACATTTAGATTTAAGGTTATATTTGGTTAATATTTACAAGAAAGTTTTTTTAAAAGCTTTTAAATAAGTTAGATTTTTAATTCAAGTTGTTCATCATACCAGGCAATGCTACAATCATGGATACAGGATATTCAGCTCTCTGTTGCTATATAAAGACAACTGTATGTGGATTATAAATTATTGGTATCCCTACTCAACTTAATTCAAGAATTTGCCATCAATGATATATACCTGTATTTTAATTTTGCATTCAGTATGCATCCGTAATAATTTTACATATAATCCTGATTTCTTTTTTTATAAAAATTCAGCTGAAAAGCATTTTGTATTTTGAAAATAAATTTCTCAGTTATTTCAAGTAGGGACCACTTTTGTGTACAGATGGCAGCACTTGATTTACCATTGGCAGATTGCCAGTGCCTTGATGTTGGCCATTAGCAAAGATGATGTCAGCCCTATAAATAGTTTTGGCACAGTGCCAGGATTGGAAGAAGAGCAGGTATAGATCAAGAGTTCACTCAGTGCAGTAGCTGCATTCTATTTATAGCTTTGGCAGACTGCCAACTGTGTCAGATTATGCAACAGGTCAAGAGTTCACTTAGTGCAGCCAGGTACAGGTAAAAAAATCACTCGGTCTAGGCAGGCGCAGGTCAAGAGTTCACTCAGTGCAGTAGCTTGAGGCAGCAATTTGTCACAGGTCACTCTGGGGCAACTGCCTTACTCACCTAAGCCTTGTCAGTCCAGTGCATCAAACTCTGGGGAAGTTTGATATATTAGACTGATACCTGTTTATGGGTCTTTGATGGTATTCTCATTTACAAGACAGGTGGTGCCACCTTCATTGCATTTTGCAGTGTATGCACCTGCTTATTTCTACAGAGGAATTTGATACATCAGCCTAAAATTGGGTATCTATATACATATCAGGTAGCTTTATAGTGTACAAGGCTGGTGGCGCCACCTACAATAAATTTTGCACAGTGTATGTCCCTGCTTATTTCACAGGAGGGGTTTGACATATCAGTCTGACATTGGTCATATGTATAAATCTCTTCGTTGTATATAAGACTGGTGGTGCCAGCTACAATCATTGTATCCACCAAAACAGAGTTTTGTGGATACCATGTTTTCAGTCGGACGCCGACGCTGCTGCCATCGCCGCATAGGTTTCCAGAGAACTCCTCCATAACCACTGGGCAGAATTTTTTTAATTTAGAATTATGATCGGTCACATGTGAACTGCTGAGCCCTCATTTTTGGTTGACCTCTGACCTTTCCTCTCTGCCTGCGGTCCTTTTGTGCGTCTGTTCCCTCATATCTCGGGAACTGTTTGACCGATAAGGCTAAAGATTTTGCACAAATGTAGCCCTTGGAAAGCTTGATAACATACACTAAAATGGTGGCGCCACCTGCAACCATTTTTTCACAGCGTCCATCTGTTCATCTGTCTTGGGATAAAAACACCTAATCTCTGCATTGGTTAGACTTATCCACCTGAAATTTTGCATGTGTATACATCCTGGACAGCTTTCTTGATTTTATGACAGGTTTTGGCCACCTACATTCACGTTCAAGCTGCAGACATCCAAGCTCATATCTCAAGAACCGTTTGACCAGTTGAGCCAAAATTTGCATGTGTATAGATCTCCCATAGCTCTTTATCATACTCAAAACTGGTGGTGCCACCTGCAACCATTTTTGCACAGCATCCATCGGTTCATCTGCCTTGGGATAAAATCACTCATATCTCAGCAGTGGTTTGACTTATCCACCTGAAATTTTGCATGTTTATACATCGTTAACAGCTTTCTTGATTTTTATGACAGGTGGCACCACCTACATTCAAATTTATACTGCAGACATTCAAGCTCATATCTTAGGAACCATTTGACCGATTTGGCACAAATTTTGCATGTTTATAGATCTCACATAGCTCTTTATCATACACAAAACTGGTGGTGCCACATGCAATCTTTTTTGCACAGCATCAGTCTGTTTGTTTGCCTTGGCATATATTAACTCATATCTCGGCAGTGGTTTGACATATCTGCCTAAAATTTTGCAGGTTTAAACATCTTGGATCAGCTTTCTGAGTTTTGTGACAGATTGCGCCACCTACATTTATGTATATGCTGCAGGCATTCAGGCTTATATCTTAGGACAGGTTTGACATATCCCCCAGAAATTTTGCATGTGTAAAGATCTCACATAGCTCTTAATCATACACAAAATTGGTGGCACCACCTGCCACCATTTTTGCACAGCTTCCGTCTGTTTTTCTGCCGTGGGCTAAAATCACTCATATCTCAGTAGTGGTTTGACGTATCTGCCTAAAATTTTGCATGTTTATACATCTTGGACAGCTTTCTGGATTTAGTGGTAGGTGCTGCAACCTACATACACATTTTGGCTGCAGACATCCAGGCTATTATACAACACACCTCACTCTATTTCCCCTTGCCACTCAATCTATGCCTCACTTCACCTTTCCTACTCTGATTTTGGCAGATACACGTAGTCGCTTGTTGACTACCCATATTCTAGTTTTTGTGTTGTGTGCACCCATGCCAGAATTGCAGCAGTGATGTTTGTTTAATTGTTTCTTGTTCTAGGTGTTTAGTACTTCCATTGTTTATATACATGTTACACATGTTCTTGAAAAGTAATGGTCCAGCATTGAAGCATTATACCTGGTGTAATCTCATTGCAAAAGTTTGCACTAGGCCTGTAGGCCTTGTTTTTAAAGTCTATGCATTTTTTCTCTATTTTTTTAGATATATAAATACAGACACAATATTGGACTGTTGGTTTTATCTGTTTGATGCTTCAGTTGAATGGGTATATACTACCATTCAGATGATAAAATTTCCTTTTGCGGATCTCTTCCCAGTCAGCTGAGCGTCATGACCCATGGGTCACTTGTTCATACAAATGAAGAAGTGTAAACATTTCTGGTTCTAAGGTTGCAGGAGCTATTCTATGGACAACCTGAGTATAAAATAATGCCTTACCTTGCTTTGATTTTGTATGTGACAAATAATCCAAAACCTGACAAAACAGATTACAGCGTTTACAACTTTTTTTTATCATCAATGAGCTGATAAACAAGCCAATCAAACTGATGACATCAGTCAATTGAAGATAGATATCTTAAACTTCTAAGTTGTCAAAGGTTTGAACCCTAGATGGCACTAATAAGCATCTTCAAGGTCAAATTTGCTGAATTGTAAAATTCTTGTGAACCCTATTACTTTTAAAGCACTTCACATGTGTCCTCAAATTTGGTACACAAATTGTTCCTATGAAGTTCTTTGTAGAGTAAAAAACTGGTGACCTTTGAACAGGATCATGTAGGTCAAATCAGCCATATTATAGTTACTGTCTGGTTAATGCATTAACTTTAGAAAAGGCTCCATATTTTCCTCATCAATTTGAAACTTAATTCTTTCCAAATTTTGTCTGAGTTTGAAATCCAGTGACCTTGACTATCTTCATGGTCGAATCTGCAAAGATCTAATATACATGTGAAGCCATAACATTTGAAGCACTTCACATTTTTTCCTCAAATTTTGTACACAAAGTTTTCCTGCAAAATCAATGGCCAAGTTCCAAACGTGTGATCTACAGGATCTTCAATGAAAAATCATCAAAATTATAGTTTGTCTTGTGAACCCAGTAACTTATGAAGTATTGCATAACCCCCATCCCCTCCCCAAACACTTGAATTAAGTTGTTTGACTGAGATCTGAATATTTTGGGTACTGGTGACCTGGATCTGGAAGTACTAAAGATTTATTATTCCACACCTGGTGACCTTGACCAGGACCTTGTCAGTCAACACATTCACATGGCAGTGCTTTTACTCCCTGCTTTTTCACCAACCATTAACATGGGGGTAACCCAGTTGACCGTCCTCTTGGGCCTGGTCATAAGAAAAGTTGGTTCATCCCTTCAGAACAGTTTTGGGTATGTAAATTATAATTCAAATACATCTTTAAATACAACCTTTGCATTTTCAAGTTCAGCTGAGCGCAATGGCCCATGGGCCACTTGTTTCCTGTAACTGCTGTGGATTTAATTTTCACAGCATGTTTTTATAAGCATTTGATCTGTTAACATCTAAAATTTAAAACCAGTTGGTCAAAAACTGCAGATTTTATTCAATATTTCAAGCACCATGTCAGGTATTATTAACATCAAGCTAGTGTTATGCAGTTTGCTAGAGCTCAGCTCCCCAGCTTCCCTGTCCTGCTCTCAGCTCCCAAAATTTGGCATACAATTAGATGTCCCCCAAATCCCTACCATACCAAAAATTTGGTCCTTAGGACTTAATTCCATTGAGATATTAAGATAAAATTTCAATTTTCCATTGAAAACCCATTGTTACACTTCAAGACTGCCTGTTATCAAAACTACTGATCTGTCTTTGATTATATATAATATATGCATATTTGTCTATATATTGGCCATGTACATGTAAGAAATGATAGGGTACTGGGTAACGTTTTTAGCTCAGCTGACTGAAAGTCATCTGAGCTATAGGGATCACCTTTTGTCTGTCGGCCGTCCGGCCGTCCGGGCGTCTGTCCGTTAACAGGGCACAAATCGTAACCGCTAGAACTGGAATCTTCTTACTTGACATCCTGGGAGGTCCATGAAGAATCTCCTTGGAAACCAGAAATTAGATCTCTGTTACCCATATCCTTCGAGCTATGGGGCCCCAAAGTACCCCCTAGAGTAGTCAAAAATTTCATACAAAAACTTCAATATCTCAATAACTATATATGAATGAAATGAATATAATTTCATGATAACAATTTGTAAAAATTAAAATAAGGAAACTAGTATAACATAACGATCTCACTTGTCTGTGGCCCCAGCAGATCCCTGACAGGAGCCCAGGCACAAGTGGTTAGCCTTATACCACAGATTCATAACCTCAGGTATACATGTACATGCTATTGATTATTGTTATTGATACATAAAGATCTTACTTGTCTGTGGCTCCAGCAGATCCCTGACAGGAGCCCAGGCACAAGTGGTTATAGCCTTATACCACAGATTCATAACCTCTAAATAAACATGCATGATGTTATTGATCATTTACAGGCCCTGTCATCTTAATAGTCTATATACCCATGTATTTAAAACAACAAATTCAGGATAATCAGCATGACAATAAATATTTTACCTGCTTTTAAAGCTCTAGCAGATCCCTGACAAAAGCCCAGGTCCTATTTTTACAAAGTGCATCCCCATTCAAATCAATATACAAATGGTGTTTATACAATAATACAAATTAGAGATTGCCACATGCCCACAGCTCCAGCAGATCCCTGACAGGGGCCGAGACCAAATGGCTAACCACAAACTAAAAACATCAGACAGGAAATATACACACATGCTACAGACCAAGACTGATGTCGGCCTATTTACCCTGCCTCAGTGTAACAGTGTCAGTACATGCAACATTATATATATCACATATATTATAAAATATAAAATATAAAAACCTCTAAATTATAAAAACATGAGTACAGTGGCCATTCTTTCTATACTTAAGAGCCCGTGCAGATCCCTGACCTGGGCTCATACAGATATTTGCCCTACTAACCCTGCCTTGCTTGTGCAGTCGTGAAATATCTTTTGCAAAACCCTGAAACATGCTCATGAGTGCACCAACCTATGTACAATGTACCTAAATGGTAAGCCCTTAAAGGAAATCTAGTAAGCCAAATTAAGAGAAAAATCCTGGAACTTAGGGGCTAGGCTGAAGTCTAATGTACCTTTTAAAGGCTTCAGATTTCCATCGTCCCAGGACCCTGATCTGGGCATCTGTAAGCCCGGCTGCTGCGGCCTCAGTCGCTGCCCCTATCCTGAAGCTATGCCCTTTGAAACGCGTTGTATCTAACTTAATAAATTTAAGGTCTGTTGCTAATTGCCGATTGAATATGTCCCTTGACAAGGGCTTACCATTCAGGACAAACAAGGGACCACTATAATTACCTCTCCTGGCCAGGTAAGCAATGAGGTATTTCACTGGACATGGACCTTCTACCTTTGCAGATATATTAATGCATTGTGCTTGCCCTGGGCGGCTAGTTTTAGAGGACCTCAGAATAAGGCTGCTGCCAACTGGCTTTCCAGATTTAAATAAAATAGTTACATCCTCTCTTTGCACTACCCTATTTTGCTGGTCTTGAGTTGCACCTACTAGTTCACCAACCCTGAAGAAACCAAAGAAACAAATACTATATAATGCTTGAAACATTGTCCTGTGGGCTAGTGAATTGATGGTGTTGTTAGTGGCCCCTAACAACTTGACTAAAATAGGTTTAGTGATGGGGCATCTAATGTCTTTAGCAGGGGTGAGCTTCTGTGCGCCTTGGATGAGCTTGCGAACCGCAAATGAATTTCCAGGATCTGGCAGGTTAAGGAGCTTATGCACGTAGGATATTGAAGAAGACAGTGAGGCTAAGGATGCTCCTGACAGCCCATCAGAAAATCTCTCTGTCAGAAAAATAATCAAAACACTGGGTGCTACTGGTAGCCTAGCCCAATGTACCTGTCCCACCTTTGAGCAGAAAGCTTGCAACTGATGCCATGCTCTACTGTATGCCGACTTAGTCACCTGTGACAAACTGTTTGCAATAAGCTGGTTACTAAGGCTCACTAATCCCATAACTTCCCCGGGCATACCACAAGAGTTGGGTTGACATCGGCTGCTGGCACCATCTGCCTGAATTTGCGAACCTGCAGGCGAGAGAGAGCATCTGCGAGAATGTTAAATTTTCCTGGGATATGCTTGGCCTTAATGTATATATTATGATGCAGAGTGACTAAAACCAGCCGCCTTAGCAGATTCATGGTTTCTTTCTCTTTAGCGGATTTTTTGTTGATAATGTGAACAAGGGCTTCATTGTCTATAAAGAGAAGGACCTGTTTATTAGCAAGCTGTGTGCCCCATGTTTCAATAGCAAGTACTACAGGAATTAATTCCAAAGTGACTATGTTTGACGATTTCCAGTCTGCTGGAAATGGCCCGTTAAACCAGTGGTTACCAAAAACAGCTCCGAAACCTAAACCTTTAGCTGCATCAGTAAACAAGTGCAGGGAGTTTGAGGTGTCCCAGGCACGGTCCAGAAAAAATGTTTTACCATTGTATTTCTCTAAAAAGTTTCCCCAGACTTTCAAGTCTTGCTTGTCCTCCCTATTGAGCCTGCATCGATGAGATGGGTGACGCAAGCCAACTGTCTTGTTAATCAGTCTTTGCAGAAAGGCCCTACCTGGCAGTATTACTGTACATGCAAAGCTGAGGACACCTATCAATGACTGAAGCTCCTTTAAGCTGACTTTACGACGCTTGCCATACTGGGCTATTAGCTCCCTGCATTTTTGTACCTTATCTAACGGCAGCTTGGCTAAAAATTCCTTGCAGTCCAACTCTATTCCCAGGAAAACTAGCGATTTAGTTGGCTGTACTGTTTTATCACTTGCAATTGGTACACCTAAGCACTTGCATATTTCCAGAAAAGTTGTCAAGAGAATTTTACAAGCCTGTTCATTTTGTCCTATGAAGAGAAAATCATCTAGGTAGTGTAGTACCCTCCCTGGTAGCCCCCTAGCTTTAACTAAAAATTCTAGAGCTGAGCTAAAATGTTCAAATATTTTACAGGAGGATGCGCAGCCCATGGGCAAGCATCTGTCAAAGAAATAATTTCCTCTGAACTGGAAACCTAACAGGTTATATTCCTCTGGGGAGATTGGCAATAACCTGAAGGCTGATTCTATGTCAGCTTTTGCCAGATAAACGTTGCCCCCCATGTTCTGAATTTCCTGCACTGCTTTTTCCACTGATGTATAACTGACCTCTGTTGAAATTAAAGGTATGTTGTCATTTATGGAATGGCCTTTGGGATGTGATAAATGGTGTATCATCCTGAATTTTCCTTGCTCTTTTTTGGGTACTAGTCCTATTGGTGAACAGTGATATCTCCCAAAGGGTGGTTCTGAGAATGGGCCCAAAACCCTACCAGCTGCCATTTCTTTCTCTATTTTCTGCCAAATAACATGGGGCTCTTCCCTTGCTGAAGGCAAATTCTCACAAGTGCTAGTATATGATTTTAATTTACAATCCAAGCTAAAGCTTTGCTCAAAACCTGTAACGAGATAGCTAGTCAAATGTTTTGGATAGCCTGCTAAATCAAGTTCTCTTTTCAACTGCTTGAATTTAACGGGTGTTGGAAGCCCCTTGGCGCTGATTACCTGCTGGCCTAGCTGAGCTTTGCTGGTTTTGTGATTTATGACATTTAACCCTAGGGTGGAACCCATAACATATCTCACATTTGTGGTTGTATTTACATGTGTCTTTGTTACATGGCTCACACTTGTTAAATTTCCTACACAGTCCTTTCTTGTAGGCACGAAAGGGCTGATTACTGGAGACTTGTTTGCTTTTCCAGTGACCTACTGGTTTGAGGGTGCTACTGAGGGCCTCTAGGTACAGCTCTGGGTGCTTACTCTCCCACTGATTACCAGATACCTCCCTAACCTGCTTAAAATTGCAATCATACTTGATGAAATCTGCCCCCTTTTCCGCTAATTCCCTAACAGTGCTGATATACTTGCACAGGTTGGGTGCCTGTTGAGGGTGCTTTACACAGTAAATGGCCATAAAAATGTTAAAAGCTACTGACCATTCATCCATCGATCTGATGGACTTGCTACGTTTGGGTACCGCTTTAAGCCCTGAGTTGTGATCAAACTGTAGGTTAAAGACTTCCTGGCCCTTCTTTGGGAGAAGATCCTCTAACTCAATATATCTGTCATCCCAGATTTTTTGTTTTATTCTAGTGTCCACAGAAAGTCCTAATGCGACACCAGCTGCCTGTTGGCCTGAGCCATGCACTTGTTGTGTGTTTGCGACTGGAGTACTTGGTATGTGAGACAAAAGTACCTGGGACAGAGTAGGCCAGTCTGTACTTGAGTGCTGTTCTGTACTGTTGACCTCACCTGAGATTTCTAGACGTGATCTGGCTGTGATGGCCTCTATTGGAGGGGGTTGCTGCGCAGCCTCTAGTTGTTGTGACGTTGAGGGATTATGTGAGGAAGAACTCTGCGATGACCCTTGTGCTGCGGATCGAGGTGCGGGTGTCTGCTGTTGTTGTGGAAAACCCCGTGCGTCTAGTAGTCTCTCCAGCCTCTGGTCTATGAGTGGGATATACATGTCCAGCCATCTTGCCATAAGTTCTTGGCTGGGGGGAGCAGAGGGATGTGCTGGAGGTTCTTGGCTGGGTGGCGCGGACGGCTGTGCTGGAAGTGGCGTCTCATGGTTGGTTCTGGCAGGGGCCACCCTTGGCTGACTTGTCCTTGGGGTGTCGGTCACTGAGGGGGGGGATGGGCGTGCCACCCTCCTTGTTTGCTAGCCTCCTCAATAAGTCTAGAGGGAGGGCGCCTTCTCCTAGCAGACATGCTGAAATTAGGGAAAAGACACAGCAGCTTGTTGCATAAAGGGTAAAGATAACTTAGTTCTCTGACTATTTTACATCCCCCATCTGCAGATAGTAAAATACATGCTGACACAAGCAACAATGGCTTGGGCAACCTCCCGGCGCTAAGCATGTGTATAGAACAGTAGTAAAAAATACATGCTGACACAAGCCACAATGGCTTGGGCAACCTCCCGGCGCTAAGCATGTGTTTAAAAACATAGTAAAAATACATGCTGACACAAGCCACAATGGCTTAGGCAACCCTCCCGGCGCTAAGCATGTGCATAAAACAAATATATAAAAAAAAAGCTACATGCTGACACAAGCCATAATGGCTTGGGCAACCTCCCGGCGCTAAGCATGTGCATAAAACAATAGAAAAAAATACATGCTGACACAAGCCACAATGGCTTGGGCAACCTCCCGGCGCTAAGCATGTGCATAAAACAAATAGAAAAAATTCATGCTGACACAAGCCACAATGGCTTGGGCAACCTCCCGGCGCTAAGCATGTGCATAAAACGATAGAAAAATACATGCTGACACAAGCCACAATGGCTTGGGCAACCTCCCGGCGCTAAGCATGTGCACCAAACAATATTAAAAACTACATGCTGACACAAGCCACAATGGCTTGGGCAACCTCCCGGCGCTAAGCATGTGTATAGAACAGTAGTAAATAAATACATGCTGACACCAGCCACAATGGCTTGGGCAACCTCCTGGCGCTAAGCATGTGTTAAAAAACATAGTAAAAATACATGCTGACACAAGCCACAATGGCTTGGGCAACCTCCCGGCGCTAAGCATGTGCATAAAACAAATATATAAAAACAATAAAAAGCTACATGCTGACACAAGCCATAATGGCTTGGGCAACCTCCCGGCGCTAAGCATGTGCATAAAACAATAGAAAAAATACATGCTGACACAAGCCACAATGGCTTGGGCAACCTCCCACGTTAAAAGAAAAAAAAATGCAAAAGATATGAAATATAGGCTAAGGACCAACAAGACTAAGGAATAACCCCAAGCCCAATTTTTTTTTTTTTTTTTTTTTTTTATATATATAAGCTTCTGAAACTATTCTAAAGCATGTGCATAAACTAACTCCTATCTGTACAGGGTTTGTTGACATGGTATGGTTACAAGATGAATTGTTTTACATGACTTAAGAACTGGCATTAATAACTTTAAGGCCTTGCAGGATGCATCCCCTGATGCTCTTATACCATCTCTTCAGGCCTGCATTATTGAAATGTACCCCATCATCCAAAAAATAACGGTCTGACCATTTGAACGGATGGGTCCAAAGGCAAGCCTGGCCTGTTTCTACTAAGGTAGCATCAAGATATTGATTGCACACCTCAACTTTTTGACAATAATTACTGGGATACATACGACCACAAAATGGGGGGTAACGGGGGGTAAGAGCAAGAACTCTGATAGCTGGAATGCCAAGTTCACAATATGCAATTCTTGCTAATTCCAAAATGTCGTGGCCTACCACTTCAGCGTTTCCTTTAAACTTTTCAGCCTTTGACCCACTTGAAGATAAATCATTACCCCCTACGTGGAGTATGACCAATGAGGGGCTGTGGGCAGCCACAAGTTCAGGCATTACATCTAGGGCATCTTGTATTTTCATACCACCCACGCCATGCATTATAATTTTACAATGATGGAGGCCTAAATGGGGCTTCATAGCCATCATGCCTGCATCTACTGCGAGTTTTAGGCGCTTTACCTGAGAGTCCCCCACAAACAATACTGACTGGGCCATGCTTTATCACTTCTTTTGGCAAGAAGCTACGTGGTAAACAAAGTACATAAGTGTAACAACACAGTACTTATTGAAATAAAACCTTTAGCGTACTTACAGTGATTGCTTGGTATTTCGATCGGCTGTGACACTGGCACTATCGAGCAGATCGGCTTGCCGAACCTCTCAGGTGTGACCGCTGGGTCCTTGACCAAATACAGTGGTTTGAATCTTCCGTCGATCCTCTGCGTCTGTGGTGTACAAATACGCTAAACAGATGCCGAATTATCTAATTCCTTCCTGCTGTGAGTGCGGAGCTGATTCTGAATGTATGTTTGCCTGCTCAGGCCTTTTAAATGTTTACAATTTACAAATCTCGTTCACACGAGATCTGGTTCGCAAGGTTGCTTGAATACCGGAAGTGCCGTATTTTCCCTTATTATCGCTCATTCAACACACTACCCTCGACCGGATAACATATATCTAAAGTGCTTAAACGAGTCTGCCTAAATCGACCAAGGTGATACCTTACTCGTTATTACTGATGGTCATGATTTGTGGCATAACTATTGATCAAGAGGTGATCCATCAGTTCCTGCAGACTGGTGGCACAACCTGTATTTGTTCGGGTTTTTTTTTACGAATCTATTTTTGAGACCTTTAAAGATATGAACATCTGTTAACAGGGCAGAAATCATAAAAACTGGACCTAGAATCTTCATTCTTGACACACAGGGAGACCCATGAAAATTCTCCATGGAAACCTGAAATTAGGTCTCTGTTACCCATATTCTTTAGGCTGTATGGCTCCAAAATACCCCCCCGAATAATGGAAAATTTGATACAAAAAGTGCAGTATCTCAATAACTACAACACTGATGGTCATGATTTTTGGCATACATATTGATCATGAGCTGTTCCATCAGTTTCTGCAGAGAGGGTGCGCCACCTCTATTTTTTTCAAATTTTTACGAATTTTTTTTTCTCTTTTTGGTACCTTTGAAGATGTGGTTATCTATCAAGAGGGTACAAATTGCAACAACTGGACCTAGAAACTTCATTCTTGTCATGCAAGGAGGCCCATGAAGAGTGCCTGTGGAAACTTGAAATTAGGTCTCTGTTACCCATATCCTTCAAGCTATAGGACTCTGAAGTATCCCTCAGAATAATGGACAATTTGATACAAAAGCTGAAGTATCTGAACAACTAATACGGAGATCATCATGATTCTTTGCATGGATATTGACCATTAAGTGTTTTTAGCTCAGCTGACTGTAAGTCATCTGAGCTATAGGGATCACCTTTTGTCCGTCGGCCGTCCGGCCGTCTGGGCGTCTGTCCATTAACAGGGCACAAATCGTAACCGCTAGAACTGGAATCTTCTTACTTGACATCCTAGGAGGTCTATGGAAATTCTCCTTGTAAACCTGAAATTAGGTCACGGTGACCTATATTCTTCGAGCTATGGGGTTCCGAAGTACCCCCCAGAATAATGGAAAATTTGATACAAAAGCTCAAGTATCTGAACAACTAATGCATTGATCATCATGATTTTTTGCATGGATATTGATCATGGAGTGTTTCATCAGTTTCTGCAGACTGGTGGCGCCACCTGTATTTTTTCGATTTTTACCAATATTTTTCTCTATTTTTGAGACCTCTTAAGATGCGGCAATCTGTTAACAGGGCATAAATCGTAACGACTACACCTAGAATCTTCTCTCTTGACATGCTGAGAGGCCCATGAAAAGTCTCTTTGGAAACCTGAAATTAGGTCTCTGTTACCCATAACCTTTGAGCTATGGGGCTCCGAAGTACCCCCCAGAATAATGGAAAATTTGATACAAAAGCTCAAGTATCTAAACAACTATTGCAGTGATCACCATGATTCTTTGCATGGATATTGATCATGGAATGTGTCATCAGTTTCTGCAGTATGGTCGCGCCACCTGTATATTTTTTATTTTTACAAATTTTTTTCTCTATTTTTGAGACCTCATAAGATGCAGTCATCTGTTAACATGGCACAAATCGTAACAACTACACCTAGAATCTTCTCTCTTGACATGCTGAGAGGCCCATGAAAAGTCTCCTTATAAACTTGAAATTAGGTCTCTGTTACCCAAAACCTCTGAGCTATGGGGCTCCAAAGTACCCCCCAGAATAATGGAAAATTTGATACAAAAGCTCAAGTATTTGAACAATTATTATATTGATCACCATGATTCTTTGCATGGATATTGATCATGAAATGTTTCATCAGTTTCTGTATTCTGGTGGTGCCACCTGTATTTTTTCAATTTTTAGCTCAGCTGACTGAAAGTCATCTGAGCTGTAGGGATCACCTTTTGTCCATCGTCCGTCTGGCCATCCAGGCGTCAGTCTGTTAACAGGGCACAAATCGTAACCGCTAGACCGGGAATCTTCTTACTTGACATCCTGGGAGGTCTATGGATTTTCTCCTTGTAAACCTGAAATTAAGTCACTGTGACCTATATTCTTCGAGCTATGGGGTTCTGAAGTACCCCCCAGAATAATGAAAAATTTGATACAAAAGCTCAAGTATCTGAACAACTAATGCATTAATCACCATGATTCTTTGCATGGATATTGATCATGGAGTGTTTCATCAATTTCTGGAGATTGGTGGCGCCACCTATATTTTTTTTATTTTTTACGATTTTTTTTCTCTACTTTTGTGATCTTTAAACATTTGGTCATCTGTAAACAGGGCACAAATCATAATGACTGGACCTAGAATCTTCTGTCCTCACCTCCAGGGAAGCCCATAAAAGGTCTACATGGAAACCCGAAATAAGGTCCCTGTTACCCATATTCTGTGAGCTATGGGGCTCTGAAGTACCCCCCAGAATAAAGATTTGGTCATATATTAACAGGGCACAAATCATATTGACTCGACCTAGAATCTTCTGTCCTCACCTCCAGGGAAGCCCATAAAAGGTCTACATGGAAACCCGAAATAAGGTCCCTGTTACCCATATCCCTCATGCTCTGGAGCTCCGAAGTACTCCCCAGAATAAAGATTTGGTCATCTGTTAACAGAGCACAAATTATAATGACTTGACCTAGAATCTCCTTTCTTGATATGCTGGGAGGCCCATGAAAAGTCTCCTTGTGCACCTGAAATTACATCTCTGTTACCCATATCCTTCATCCTATGCGGCTTTGAAATACCCCCCAGAATAAACATTTGGTCATCTGTTAACAGGGCACAAATCATAATAACTGGACCTAGAATTTTATTTTTTGACATGCTGGGAGACCCCTGAAAGTCATCTTGTAAACCTTGAAAATAGGTGTCTGTTACCCATATCCTTCATGCTACAGAGCTCCATAGTACCCCAATGAATATTGGATGATTTTATACAAAAGGTCAAGTTTGGAAAAAGTATTTCATTCAAATTTGACATTCAGATGATAAAATTACTCTTGTCAATGTCTTCCTGGTCAGCTGAGCGTCATGACCCCTGGGTCACTTGTTATGTTATGGGCCCGAACATAATGCACTTTGTAAAAAATCAAGAAATATATTTACTTCCGTAACATGTGAATTGCTGAAGCTAGAGATTTTTTTAGCGAACCTGTGAGCTTAGGCGATGGTGCGGCGTCGTCTGTCGTGCGTCGTGCGTTGTGCGTTGTCTGTACGTTAACCATAGCTATCTCAAAAACGGCAGGAGCTAGCATCACCAAATTTTTTGCAAATATTCAGTCATCCAAAAAACTATATTGTATTATGATAATTTTTTTTCTAACTGCATTTTCTTAGATTTTATAGGGAAAAAAGCTAAAAAAAACTTTAAAAATCTTCTTCTCTGAAACTGTCCAGCCAAATTGTCCAATATTTCACAGAAATGATCCCTGGAACAATCTTTCTCAAGTTTGTTCAAATGGTTCCAGTTCGGAGATTTTTGGCTGAGTTACAGGAGGTTGAACTTTCTTAACTGTGCAAAAAAGCATATTACAATTTAAATCTCAGAAACGGTTGGAGCTATCATCACCAAATTTTATGCCAATGTTGGTCACATGAGTCATATCTGAAATTGAGGTATTGGTGGTGCCACCTGCATCGGCCTTTTTTGTACGGGGTCATCAGTGCCCGTATCACACTGACAGCTACAAAAAACTTCATCTCTGAAACAAAATGGCCAAATTGTTTAATATCGCACAGAAATGATCCTAGGGTAGTGCTTTCTGAAGTTTGTTCAAATGGTCTCAGTTCAGTGATTTTTGGCTGAGTTATGGGAAGCTGAATTTAGTCATATGCCATAACAGCCCATTTTAGCTAAGTGGCTACAAAAATCTTCTTCATAAAAACCACTGGGCCAAATTCTTAAATCTCACACTTTAATTATCCTTAGATGTTGATAATTCAAGTTTGTTCAAATGGTCTCAGTTCAGTGACTTTTGGCTGAGTTATGGGAGCTGAATTTAGTCATATGCCATAACAGTCAATTTTAGCTAAGTGGCTACAAAAATCTTCTTCTCAACAACCTCTGGGCCAAATTCTTAATTCTCACACATTAATTATCGTGAGTTGTTGATAATTCAAGTTTGTTCAAAGTTTGGTCTCAGTTCAGTGACTTTAGGCGGAGTTATGGGAAGCTGAATTTAGTCATATGCCATAACAGCCCATGTTAGCTAAGTGGCTACAAAAATCTTCTTCTCAAAAACCACTGGGCCAAATTCTTAAATCTCACTTATTAATTATCCTTAGATGTTGATAATTCAAGTTTGTTCAAATGGTTTTGATTCAATGATTTTTGGCTGAGTTATGGGAAGCTGAACTTTGCCATTTTGTTGTATTTTCCAATATGAGTTATAAACCTACAAAACGTTTTTCGACTGATGATGATACTGAGGCCAGTTTGTTTAATATTTTGCAAGAATAATTCCCTGAATCATTCTTATAATAATTGTCTTTTATGGTTCCAAAAAATGAATTTGGCTGAATTATAAAGATTGAATTGAGTCATTTTACCAAATATGTTAGCTGTGTGAAGCAGACACATCTAGCCTAGCACCAATTTATCAGCATCCATTACATCATGCCTCTAGACATTTAGATTTCAGGTTATCTATGAAAAATATTGACAAGAATGTTTTTAAAAGCTTTTAAAAAATGTAGATTTATGATATTACAAATCATCTGTACACTAACTCATAATTTATCAGGAATAGCAGGAGCTACCATCCCCAAATGTTATGCAATTATCTGTCACATATCAAATGTTGATGGATTCATCTTATTTTTGCTAACTGCATTTACTTAGATTTTACAAGGAAAAAGCTGAAAAAAAACTTGTAAAAGTCTTCTTCTTGTAAACAGTCCAGCCAAATTGTCCAAATTTTACAGAAATGATCCCAGAGGCGAGCCCTCGATCTCAAGTTTCTTCAAATGGTTTGTGTTGGATAAATTTTAGCAGAGTTACATAACAGGCCAAGATTGTGTACGTTTCTTGAATAGGTTGAGAAACTGCCAACTGTTTCAGATTTGGCAACAGTTCAAGAGTTCATTCAGTGCAGCCAAATATAGGTCAACAGTTCAGTCAATGCAGCCAAGCACAAGGCATGTGATCACCTCATGGGCAGCATGTGATCATCTCATGGGTAGCATGTGATCACCTCATGAGTATCATGTGATCACCTCATGAGTGTCATGCCCCTCAGGGCTGCATATGGAGCCAATCTGTGAGCTTATGCAATTGTGTGGCTACTATTTCAGATTCAGCAATAGGCAAAAAGTCAGCCTGGATTTATTTATAGCTTTGGCAGACTGCCAACTGTTTCAGATTAAGCAACAGGTCAAGAGTTCACTCAGTGCAGCCAGGTACTGGTCAAAAATTCACTCAGTGCAGTAGCCTGAGCCAGTAATTTGTCACAGTACACTAGGGGCAACAGCCTTTCTCACCTAAGCCTGGTCAGCCGGTGCATCAGACTCAAGGTAAGTTTGATGTATTGGCCTGATATTCTGACCTATGTGTTTTTATGGCTTCCCGTTCACAAGACAGGTGTCGCCATCTACAATGACTTTTGCAAAGTGTATTTGCCTGCTTAATTCTACAGAAGAATTTGATATATCAGCCTGAAATTGGGCATATGTGTACATGTCAAATAGCTTTGTTATATACAAGACTGGTGGTGCCACCTACAATAATTTTTGTGTTGTGTGCACCCATGCCAGAATTTCAGCAGTGATGATGTTTGTGTATCAATTCTTGTTCAAAATGTTTAGTACTTGCATTGTTCATATATATGAAAAGTAGTGGTTCAGCACTGAATTGTTATACCTGGTGTATATCCATATGCACAGGTTCGCATTAGGCCTGTAGGCCTTGTTTCAGGTAATTAACATTATTTGATCAGTTTTAATTTGTATACCCAAAATTAGTTCTGAATTTTTAGCTCAGCTGACTATAATTCATCTGAGCTATAGTCGTGGTCCTTTGTCCATCAATTGTCTATCTGGCCATCCGGCTGTTAACAGGGCACGTTTTGAAACCGTTGGACCTACGAATCCAAAATTTTGCATACAGTTAGATGTCCCCAAAATCTCCAACCATACTGAAAATTGGGTCACTAAGACTTCGTTCTTTTGAGATATTAAGGAAAAAACCTCTATTTTCATTAAAAACTCGTTGTTACAGTTCAAGGCTGCCTAATATCAAAACCACTGATCTGAATTTTATCTTAGTTAACATTCATATTCTTCCATACATTTACTATGTACATAGCAAAAATTAGGTCAGTATTGTGTGATTTGTAAAAGTTATGGGCCCAAATAAAATGCACCTTGTAAAAAATTAGGAAATATATTTACTCACTCAACATAAGAATTGCTGATGCAAGAGACTTTTTTTCAGGGATATAACTTCATTTGCTCAAGATTCAATTGTATACAAAAAATTAGATCTGAATTTTGCAATTTATTTAAGTTATTAGCATAAATATAAAATCAGTACCTTAAATTTTGCCTAACTTTGGCCACGGCACGTTTTTTTCCTGTAAGTACTGTGGATTTTATTTTCACAGCATTAACACATTAGGATTGAATCTGTTAAAATCTTAAATTTGAAAATAAAAGCTGCAAAGTTAGGCTAGTAATTGAATTTTTTTTGGAGGCTCTTGGTGTATTCCCTTACATTGTCAAGCAGTCCACTTTGGTCACTGTAGGTCATTCAGTGCAGCTCTCTATGTTCCCCAGGCTCTAATGTAATCCCATCACTCGGGCAAGACCTCTCTCTTGTAGAGCTTTATCAGGCTGTCTGCAGTTAATACCACAGGGAGCCTTTCTCTCTCCCCCCCTATTCTGTTGACACATCTGTACTATAAATGAGATGAATCTTATAATTTTAATGTTAAATTAATTCAGACTTGGAAAATTTTGATTTTTTAAAGAAAAAAATGTTCAGGAATTTAATCCTAATATTAAAATATGATAAAATATTAGGATCTAATGTAGGTGCTATTAACTGACTAGATTTAAGAAGATATAAATACTTTGTAGCATTTCATTCATATCTCTTAAAGTTGGCCGGGCCTAGGTGTGAATAACACTGTTAAACTAAGTTTTAAAATCAGGAATATTGGTCAAGCTTTGTTGGATTAATTTTTAACTCATATGGCCATATATTTAACTTTTTCAAAACTTAATTACCTTCACACATTATATGTTAATGAAATGTAACTTGTATATAACACTTACTGTAGGCCCATTTTTTCCCTTGGTGCTTCATTAAATGGTTTCAGGCCACAGGTTTCATTTATTACACAGTGCACATGCTTGAGCTCACGTCCATTATTCTATAATATACAGAGTTTCATTTTAGCAGGGCCATTTATTCTTAGCTTTCAAATGCTTATATACATAAAAAATCAAAAGAAATAAAAATGCTTTGCAGTTGATATCTTTCCAAAATTCATTTGAGCGACGTGACCCATGGGTCCCTTGTTAAAATTTTATAAGTTATTAGCATAAATATAAAATCAGTACTTTATATTAAGCCCAACTTTGTCCATGGTACATTTGTTTCCTGTAAGCACCATTGAAATAATTTTCATATCATGCACACATAAGGATTAAAGTTTTTATGAGACCATGTCACACCCATGCTCTACCCAGCCCCTCTTCAGTCACCTGTATGTCACCTTGTTGACCTTTCAGGCACATTATGCACACTTGAGGCGGGGAATATACTGGTCAGCCAGGCAGCTTATAGCTGGCCACAGTTGATCAAGGTGTCCAACCCATCTAGTAGTTGTTTTGATCAACAACATAAAAAAAGCAATAAATAAATTTTTTATTGGCTTATAATAACAACTTTAAGTAAAATATATAGAGAGGAAATTAGTTGATGAGTAACTTGGAATAACCTTGCAGTTATTGATGTTGTATGGATCTTGTATGGAGGGATGAAAATGTATTCCAGATATCACCATGCAGTCACCTATGGTATTTTTCATTTCAATTTAATTGTGAAAAAAAAATTATATTTTTTTTTCTTTAAGGGATTATATGAAAGAAATTAATGATAGGCAAAGATACAGTTTATGATATTAAACTGAATTCCCAGGTCTTTTCTAAGTTTTTCAGCTTGTAAATTTATATTTATTGCAAAATTTAAAAAAAATGAATAAAACGCCAAAATTTTTAAATTTTACTCAGACAGGTACTGATTAAAGATGTCAATATGTTTCACTTATGACATTAAGACTTGTGGCTGTATAAGCTGTCACAAGACTATGTAAATAATCATAATTGTATCCGCCAAAACAGAGTTTTTCGGATACTATGTTTTCAGCCTGTAGCCGCGACCGCCGCGTAGGTGTCCGGAGAACTCCTCTGTAACCACAGAATTTTATGAAACCTGGGATTATGTTTGGGTCACATGTGAACTGCTGCGCCCTGATTTTGTTTTGACCTCTGACATTTCCTCTCTGCCCAGCGTCCATTTGTGCATCTGTTTCCACACATAAGCCCACATATCTCGGGAACCGTTTGACCGATCAGGAAAATTTTTTGTACAAATGTAGCGCTTGGATAGCTTTATAACATACGCAAAAAATGGTGGTGCCACCTGCAACCATGTTTGCACAGTGTCCATCTGTTTGTCTGCCTTGGGTTAAAATCACTCATATCTCAAACAGTGGTTTGACTAATTCACCTGAAATTTGGCATGCATATACATCCTGGATAGCTTTCTTGATTTTATGACAGGTGGCGCCACCTACATTCACTTCAAGCTGCAGACATTCATGCTCATATCTCAGGAACCATTTGATCGATTGGGCCAAAATTTTGCATGTGTATAGATCTCATATAGCTCTTAATCATACACAAAACTGGTGGTGCCACTTGCAACCATTTTTGCACAGCATTCGTCTGTTTGTCTGCTGTGGGATAAAATCACTCATAACTTGGCAATGGTTTGACACATCTGCCTAAAATTTTGCAGGTTTATACATCCAGGATAGCTTTCTTGAATTTATGACAGGTGGTGCCACCTGCATTCTACTTTATGCTGCAGACATCCAAGCTCATATCTTGGGAACCATTTGACCGACTGGGTCAAAAATTTGCATGTGTATAGATCTCACATAGCTCTTAATCATACACAAAACTGGAGGGGCCACCTGCAACCGTTTTTGCACAGCGTCCATATGTTTGTCTGCCATGGGCTAAAATCACTCATATCTCAGTAGTGGTTAGACTTATCTGCCTAAAATTTTGTGTGTTATATTTTTTTGGCAGGTTACACCACCTACATACACATTTCAGCTGCAGACATCCATGCAACACACCTCACTCTATTTCCCCTTGCCACTCAATCCATGCCTCACTTCACCCGTTCCACTCTGATTTTGACAGATACACGTAGTCGCTTGTTGACTACCCATATTCTAGTTTATATTTATATTACCTTTATTTCAGTTTTTTAAAATTAAACTTGCCCATTTTTAGTTTGTTCCATGTATAATTAATAGGTTGTCTTATCCTTAGGTTATTTTTTACCCATATAATGGTTTCATAGCTGAGATGACTTTGAATTTTTTTTCTGATACATTTTAAAAAACAAAAATATTTGAACATGATAAAAAATCAGATCTTAGACAAGTTCTCATTATGATTTCTGTATTATTTATAATTGTCATAAGACTCCTGCTATGTCTAGTGTGTAAATAAAAGCCATAAAACCAGGTACTAAGGATCATTATTGAATTTGTGAAATTTGTATATTCTGGATTCTCAACAACTTTGTTTTGTTAAAACTTAATAAATACCAGACATGGTGCATATACTTGGCAAATGTATTTGAATATTAAATAGATAAAACTGTTATATTATTTGTGCTAGTACTATTGGGTAGGATAACCTGAATAATTAAATAACAGTTAACTCATATATAAAAAGCATAATTAACATAAATGATAATGGACATTTTTTTTTTCCAATACTTCTACTGCAATGTAGATAGAGTTATATGGCCAAGTCAAAACCTGTGTGACACCATTTTCAATGTAAATAATATAAATGACATCAGTCCTCTTCCTTCACTCCAAGGATATTATCAAAATCTTACATAACGAGTTAAACACCGGCAACTCATAAAACAATTTATATTACCACATAAAAACGAGCATTTGCCTACCTCCCCTTCCAAATCATATGTTGTGATCATATATAACAGCTGAGCACCGTGACCCATGGGTCGGAGTCCCTTGTTGTGTTGAGTGACCCATGCCAATATTTCAGCGGTGATGTTTGAATAATTGGTTCTTGTTCAAAATGTTAAGTAATTGCATTGTTCATGTACATATTACACATGTACTTGAAAAATAATGGTCCAGCATTGAAGCAATATACCATTGCACAGGTTCACAGGCCTTGTTATTAATATCCAGCCACTGTTACTGATCATTTTATTATTTTTTCATGTACTCTTTTGGACTAATTAGATGCAAGATGTGGCAGATTCCATGAGGTCTCATTTCAAGGTCGCTGTTATGAAGTAAACACAGAGCCCCTGCCATACCTTGATGACTCTAAAAAAGACTGTCAGCTTTTTGGAGGGTATCTGATTGATATTCAGACATTGGATGAATGGTATTTTGTTACACACAGGGCTACTTTCTATGAATCATTTTTAACAGGTAAGACTGGTTTACTCTATAATATATTTAATTAACAGACATAGGATGAGTTGTATTTCATAACACACAGGGCAATACATTCTGGGATTCATTTTTACACAGGTAAGACTGGTTTACTCTGTTATATATTAAATTGTATCCACCTAAACAGAGTTTTGAGGATACTATGTTTTCAGTTGCACGATGCCGCCACTGCCGCCATGGCTGCTGCATAGGTTTCCAGAGAATGCCTCTGTAACCACTGGGCAGAATTTTTTTAGAATTTAGAATTATGATTCGGTCACATGTGAACTGCTGCACCCTCATATTTGGTTGACCTCTGACCTAAAATTTTGCATATGTATACATCTTGCATAGCTTTCTCAATTTTGTGGAAGGTGGCCCAACCTATTTTCATGTTCAGGCTACAGACATCCAGGCTTAATTATATCTCAGGACTGGTTTGACATATCCTACTTAAATTTTGCATGTTTAATGATAGATCTCACATAGCTCTTTATCATACACAAAATTAGTGGTGCCAACCACAACCATTTTTGTACAGCCTCTGTCTGTTTGTCTGCCGTGGGATAAAATCACTCATATGTAGGCTGTGGTTTGACTTATCTGCATTTAGAATTTTGCATATATATACATCTTGGATAGCTTACTCGATTTTTTTACAGGTGGCACCACCTACTTTCACATTCAGGCTGCAGACATCCAGGCTTATATATCTCAGGACTGGTTTGACTTCTCATCCTGAAATTTTGCATGTATATAGATCTCACATTGCTCTTTATCATACACAAAACTTGTGGTGCCACCTGCAACCATTTTTGCACAGCATCTGTCTGTTTGGCTGCCATGGGATAAAATCACTCATATCTCAGCAGTTGTTTGACTTATCTGCCTAAAATATAGCAATTGTATACAACTTGGTTAACTTTCTGGATTTTGTGGCAGGTGGCTCCACCTACATACACATTTCGGCTGCAGACATCCATGCTAATATGCAACACACCTCTCTCTATTTCCCCTTGCCACTCAATCCAAACCTCACTTTGCCCGTCCCACTCTGGTTTTGGTGGATACATGATGTCGCTTGTCAACTACCCGTATTATAGTTAACAGACATTGGATGATTGTATTTTATAAAACACAAGACTACTGAATATAATAAATTTAACACAAGTAAGACTGGTTTACTCTGTGATATATTTAATTAAAAGACATTTGTAGAGATGTATTCTATTTAACACAGGACTACTGACTATGATTCATTTTACACAGGTAAGACTGGTTTACTTGGTGATATATTTAATTAACAGACATTCGATGAGTTGTATTTTATAAAACACAGGACTACTGACTATGATTTATTTTACACAGATATGACTGGTTCATGCTATGATAAATTTAATTAACAGTATACTTTATGAACAGCTGCAGTAGAAAAGCATTCCACAATTTTTTGCAGTTTACTCAGATATTTCAGAGGGCTAAGGTTTGTTAAATAAATTATGTAATATCAAGAGGTAGAACTTCAGAAATTGGTGTATTTTTGCAGCATCATCTTCTCATTTAAACCAGCATGGCCTTTGTTATAACTGGTATAGGTATAATGTTTGTCCTCTGAATTATGAAGACTTGGGGTAAATTTATTTTAGAAATTTACTTTGTTTTACTTTGTAGTTAGATCTGCTGACCATATATCTAACAATAGTTTGAGGTGACAATATTAATTAATAATACACATTTTTTTAGCGGATCTGTAAGCTTATGCGATGGTGCGGCGTCATCCGTCGTGCGTCATGCGTTGTCTGTACGTTAACCATAGCTATCTCAAAAAAGGCAGGAGCTAGCATCACCAATTTTTTTGCAAATAATCAGTCATCCAAAAAACTTTATCGGATTTTGTTTATTTTTTTTCTAACTGCATTTTTAGCGAACCTGTGAGCTTATGCGATGGTGTGACGGCGTCCGTCGGCCGTTGTCCGTCGTCTGTACGTTAACCCATACTATCTTGAAAACGGCAAGAGGTAGCATCACAAAATTTTATGCAAAAAATTAGTCATCTAAAAAACTATATCGGATTTTGCTTATTTTTTGGCTAACTGCATTTTCTTAGATTTTATAGGGAAAAAGCTAAAAAAGCTTTAAAAATCTTCTACTCTGAAACTGTTCAGCCAAATTGTCCAATATTTCACAGAAATGATTCCCCGAATAATCTTTCTCAAGTTTGTTCGAACGGTTTAAGTTCGGTGATTTTTGGCCGAGTTGCAGGAAGTTGAACTTAGTCATCTGTCCATAAAAGCATACTAAAATTACAATCTCAGAAATGGCTGGAGCTATCATCACCAAATTTTATGCCAATGTTGTTCACATGAGACATATCTGAAATTGAGGTATTGGTGGCTCCACCTGCATCGACCTTTTTTGTACGGGGGTCATCAGTGCCCGTATCATACTGACGGCTACAAAAAACTTCTTCTCTGAAACCATATGGCCAAATAGTTTAATATTGCACAGAAATGATCCTAGGGTAGTGCTTTCTGAAATTTGTTCAAATGGTCTAAGTTCAGTGACTTTTGGCTGAGTTATGGGAAGCTGAATTTAGTCATATGCTGTAACAGCCCATTTTAGCTCAGTGGCTACAAAGATCTTCTCCTCAAAAACCACTGGGCCAAATTCTTAAATCTCACACATTAATTATCCTTAGATGTTGATAATTCAAGTGTGTTCAAATGGTTTTGGTTCAGTGATTTTGGGCTGAGTTATGGGAAGCTTAACTTAGCCATTTTGCTGTATTTTCCCATATGAGTTATAAACCTGTAAAATTTTTGTTGACTGACCCTACTGAGGCCAATTTGTTTAATATTTTACAAGAATAATCCCCTGAATAATTCTTATAATAATTGTCTTTTATGGTTCCAAAGAATGAATTTTGGCTGAATTATAAAGGTTCAATTGAGTCATTTTACCATATATGTTAGCTGTGTGAAGCAGATACACAGATACATCTAGATACATCAAGACTGGCACCAGTTTATCAGCATTTATTACATCATGCCTCTAGACATTTAGATTTCAGGTTATCTATGGTTAATATTGACAAGAATGTTTTTTAAAAGCTTTTAAAAAATGTAGATTTATGATTTTTAGATATTCCTCATGCCAGGCAATGTTTACAATCACAGCTATACAGCTCTCTGTGGGTATATAAAGACGGCTGTACATGGATTATAAATAATTGGTATCCATAGTCAAATCAATTCAAGATTTTGCCATCAGTGAGATGTATCTGTATTATAATTTTGCATTCAATATGCATCTGTATTAATTTTTAGTGAACCTGTTAACTAATGCAATGGTGTGGTGGGGTTTGTCTTCTGTACGTTTACCCATACTATTTTGAAAATGATTGGAGCTAGCACCATGAAATTTAATGCAAAAAATTAGCCATCTGAAAATTTTCTTAAATTTTATAGAGAAAAAGCTAAAAAAATCTTCTCCTCCAATTACTCAAGCCAAATTGATCAATATTTCACAGAAATAATCTTTTATACCATCTCCCTCAATTTTGTTCAGGAAGTTGAACTTAGACATCTGTCCAAAAAAGCATACTAAAATGAGTCTCAGAAACAGCCAGAGCTATCATCACCAAATTTTTTGCCAGTGTTGGTCACATGAGTCATATATAAAATTCAGGTATTGGTGGCGCCACCTGAATTGACCTATTTTTGTACGGGGGTCATTGGTCATCTGTACATTAATCCATAATTTCTCAGGAATAGCAGGAGCTACCATTCCCAGATTTTATGCAATAATCTGTCACATATCAAATGTTGTGGGATTCAGATTATTAGTTCACTCTGTGAACTTATGCCATGGCGCAGTGTCCGCTGTCCACCGTCCACTGTCAACTGTCCACCGTCCACCATCTGTTACATAATATCTCAACAGCCACAGCAGCTACCTTCATGAAACTTTGCAGAATTACTGATCATGGGATGGACATGCAAAAATAAGCTTTTGGTGGCGCCACCTATGTTGACCTACTTTCTACGGGATGAAATGGTCTTTTCAACTTCTATCAAGATAAGTCATAAAGTATTAATATTTTGGCCTTCATATCATAGTCAACAGTTCCTTAGAGGAAGGGGATTAATTTGAGTATAAATTCAGTCAAGTCATATTCAAGATGTCGTCTCTACAGAACTTCAAATTCTGTCGATCGCAAAATATGCTTGATGTGTTTCTATGTATACATGATGTATTGTCTGTTACCAAATATCTTAGGAACTGCTGCAGCCTTCAGTTTCAAATTACACAGGAATATTAATCATGTGACTGCTAAATGATTTTGACCTCCAGGTGGCGCCACCTGTGTTGACCTACTTTCTGTGGGATAAAATGGTCTTTTCCACTTCTTCCAAGATAAGTCACAAAGTATTGATATTTTAGCCTTCAGGTCATAGCCACACAGTTCCTTAGAGGAAGGGGAATAATTTTAGTATAAATTCAGTCAAGTCATTTTCAAGATGGCATCTCTACAGAACTTCAAATTCTGTCGATCGCAAAATATGCTTGATGTGTTTCTATGTATACATGATGTATTGTCTGTTACCAAATATCTTAGGAACTGCTGCAGCCTTCAGTTTCAGATTTCACAGGAATATTGATCATGTGACTGCCAGATGATTTTGACCTCCAGGTGGCACCAGCATTGTTGACCTACTTTCTGTGGGACAAAATGTTCTTTTCCACTTCTTTCAAGATAAGTCATAAAGTAATAATATTTTGGCCTTCATATTATAGTCAACAGTTCCTAAAAGGAAGTGGAATAATTGTATCCGCCAAAACGAAGTTTTGCGAATACTATGTTTTTGACCGGGTTCCGCCGCCGCCGCCTTCGTTTCCGGTGAACTCCACTGAGACTACTGGACAGATTTTTCCGAAACTTACACAAATTATCGGGTCACATGTGAACTGGTGCCTAACCAAGTGACCTTGACCTCTGACCTTTCGTCTCTGCCCAGCGTCCGTTTGTGCGTCTGTTTCCACACATAAACCCATATATCTCGGGAACCGTTTGACCGATCCGGAAAAGAAATTTACACCAATGTAGCCCTGGGATGGCTTTATAACATACACAACAAAAGGTGGGGCCACCTGCAACCATGTCTGCACAGTGTTCATCTGTTCATCTGCCTGGGGTTAAAATCACTCATATCTCTGCAGTGGTTTGACTAATTCACCTAAAATTCGGCATGCATATACATCCTAGATAGCTTTCTCGATTTTGTGACAGGTGGCGCCACCTACATTCACGTTAAAGCTCCACACATGAACCCATATATCTCTGGAACCGTTTGACCGATCCGGAAAAAAAATTTACACAAATGTAGCCCTGGGATAGCTTTATAACATACACAACAAAAGGTGGCGCCACCTGCAACCATGTACATCTGTTCATCTGCCTGGGGATAAAATCACTCATATCTCTGCAGTGGTTTGACTAATTCATCTAAAATTCGGCATGCATATACATCCTAGATAGCTCTCTCGATTTTGTGACAGGTGGCGCCACCTACATTCACCTTTATGCTCCACACATAAACCCATATTTCTCTGGAACCGTGTGACCAATCCGGAAAAATTTTTTACACAAATGTAGCCCTGGGATAGCTTTATAACATACACAACAAAAAGTGGTGCCACCTGCAACCATGTTTGCACAGCGTCCATTTGTTCATCTGCCTGGGGTTAAAATCACTCATATCTCTGCAGTGGTTTGACTAATTCACCTAAAAATCAGCATGCATATACATCTTAGATAGCTTTCTTGATTTAATGTCAGGTGGCGCCACCTACATTCAAGTTAACGCTCCACACATAAACCCATATTTCTCTGGAACCGTTTGACCGATCCGGAAAAAAATTTTACACAAATGTAGCCCTGGGATAGCTTTATAACATACACAACAAAAGGTTGCACCACCTGCAACCATGTTTGCACAGTGTCTATTTGTTAATCTGCCTTAGGTTAAAATCACTCAGATCTCTGCAGTGGTTTAACTAATTCACCTAAAATTCGGCATGCATATACATCCTAGATAGCTTTCTCGATTTTGTGACAGGTGGCGCCACCTACATTCACGTTAACGCTCCACACATAAACCCATATTTCTCTTGAACCGTTTGACCGATCCGGAAAAAAATTTTACACAAATGTAGCCCTGGGATAGCTTTATAACATACACAACAAAAGGTGGCACCACCTGCAACCATGTTTGCACAGCGTCCATTTGTTCATCTGCCTGGGGTTAAAATCACTCATATCTCTGCAGTGGTTTGACTAATTCACCTAAAAATCAGCATGCATATACATCTTAGATAGCTTTCTTGATTTAATGACAGGTGGCGCCACCTACATTCACGTTAACCCTCCACACATAAATCCATATATCTCTGGAACCGTTTGACCGATCCAGAAAAATTTTTTACACAAATGTAGCCTTGGATAGCTTTATAACCTACACAACAAAAGGTGGCGCCACCTGCAACCATGTTTGCACAGTGTCTATTTGTTATTCTGCCTGGGGTTAAAATCACTCAGATCTCTGCAGTGGTTTGACTAATTCACCTAAAATTCGGGATGCATATACATCCTAGATAGCTTTCTCGATTTTATGACAGGTGGCGCCACCTACATTCATGTTCACGTTGCAGACATTAATGCTTATATCTCCGGACTCATTCAACTAATCAGGAAAATTTTTTACACAAATGTAGCCCTTGGATAGCTTTATAACATGAACAAAAATGGTGGCGCCACCTGCAGCCATTTTTGCACAGCGTCGATCTGTTTGTCTGCTGTGGGATAAAATCACTCATATCTCTGCAGTGGTTTGACTTTTCCACATGAAATCTTGCATGTGTATATATCTTGGATAGTTTCTCGTTCAAATAACAGGTGGTGCCACCTACAATCATGTTTATGTGGCAGAGATCCATTCTAATATTTAACACATGTAACTCTATATCCCCTTGCCACTCAATCCATGCCTCACTTCACCTGTCCTTCTCTGATTTTGGCGGATCCACGTAGTCGCTTGTCGACTACCCGTATTCTAGTTTTAGTATAAATTCAGTCAATTCATATTCAAGATGGCGTCTCTATGGAACTGTGTAGATTGCAAAATTTGACAGCTTGATGTGTTTCTATACATGATGTTTTGTCTATTACTAACTATCTTAGGAACTGCATCAAGTGACTGCTAAATAATTTGACCTACTGTTTACCTACTTTCTACAGGTTGTAATGGTCTTTTCTGCTTTTTCCAAGATATGTCATAAAGTAGAAATACTTTGGCTTTTATATCATAGTCAACAGTTCCTTAGAGGAAGAGGAATAATTTGAGTATAAATTCAGTCAAGTGATTTTCAAGATGGCATATCTACGGAACTTGATGTGTTTCTATACATGATGTATTGTTTGTTACCAAATATCTTAGGACTGCTGCAGCCTTCAGTTTCAAATTTCACAGGAATATTGATCATGTGACTGCTTAATGATTTTGACCTCCAGGTGGTGCCACCTGTTTAGCTACTTTCAGCAGGCTGTAATGGTGTTTTCTGCTTTTATCCAAAATATGTCATTAAGTATTTATTTGTTATAATCCACAAAAACAGAGTCTCCTCTAGGACCCTTGGACTGATCTTTCAAAAACCTGGCATACTTGTTCCCTCACCTATGTAGTTGTAGGTTACAATGATGGAGAACCTTTTTGTGCAGTTCAAACTTGGTTTCTTATATATAACAACCCTCAATCTCAGGAGTGGTTCAACGTATTTAGCTGAAATTTTGCATATTCATAGATCTTGGACCCCTCAGACTAACACTCAAGACTGATGATGCCATCTGCAATCGTTTTCCCATGGCATCCCTGGTACATTTGCTGTGGGTGAAAATTGCTCATATCTCAGAAGTGGTTCAATGTATTGATCTGAAATTTGTCATGTCTATCCATCTAGGAAAGTTTTCTCGTTAACCAGACAGGTGGCGCCACCTACAATACTTTTTGCGGAGTGTCCAACTTTGCATTTGCCATCTGATTGTCTTAGTGTTTGTTCAGTGTATTGGGTTGAAATTGTGCATGTCCATAGATCTTCGTCACCTCCATCTCGTAAACAAGACTGGTGGCCCCATCAGCAATCATTTTCCTGTGGTGTCCATTCATACATTTGCTTTGGGTGAAAATGGCCCATATCTCAGGAGTATTGGTCTGAAATTTGGCATGTGCAGTCATCTCATAAAAGAAAAAGTTTTCTCATAAACCAGATAGGTGGTGCCACCTACCTTGTGCAATAGGACAATGTCTACTTGGAAAGGAATGAATGGTATTTTCACATTCATTTTTTTTAATCACTTGCCAAATTGCACAGTAATTCACAGAGTGAACATTAGACCCCTGGGTCTCTTGTTTTTTTGCTATCTGCATTTACTTAGATTTTATAAGGAAAAAGCTGACAATATTTTAAAAGTCGTCTTCTTGTAGACAGTCCAGCCAAATTGTTAAATATTTTACATAAATGATCCCAGAGGCAAGCCCTCTCAAGTTTGTTCAAATGGTTTGTATTTGATGAATTTTAGTGGAGTTACACAAATTTGAACAGTCATTTGGCCAAGTAAGCATACTGACATAGTACTCTCGGAAATGACAGAAGCTAGCATTACCAGGTATTGTGCAAATGTTGGTCACATGACTCATATTTGAAGTTGTAGATTTAGTGGTGCCACCTACATTGACCTGTTTTTTATGGGCAAAAAATCTCATAATTTTAGCCTCTTTCAGCTTAATGATGAAACTGTCAAGTTGAATTGTTCAAATTTTTAAAAGAATTATCCTAGGACATGGTTCTTTCAATCATATCAGAATATACTGAGTTTGTTGATTTTTGGTTGAGTTGTGATAGGCTTAAGTTGGTCTTATGGCCATTATTATGTCTTTTTCAAACTGAGAACTGCAATAGTGTTCTTCTACAAAATTATTATTTCAATTATATCTTCTGTAACATTGCACAAAAATTATTCTTAGGTGGCCTTTGTTCAAGTTAAGTAGAATGATTTTTGGCAGAACTATTGGACCTTTAACAATGAAAGTACTGCATCTTTTATTATTCTAGATATTTTGATAAAAGGTTTATGAATATGTCGGTTTAAAAAAAGAAATTTTAACCAATGTCTTTCCGTATGTGTAAACACATATACCAACAGGCCAAGATTGAATCTGTATCTTTAAATAGGTTGAGAAACTGCCAACTGTTTCAGATTTGGGAACAGATCAAGAGTTCATTCAGTGCAGCCAGATATAGGTCAAGAGTTCAATCAGTGCAGCCAAGCACATGGCATGTGATCACCTCATGGGTGACATGTGAACACCTCATGGGCACCATGTGATCACTTCATGGGTGTCAAGCCCCTCAGGGCAGGGCTCCTGCATGAGCTTATGCAATGGTGTGGCTACTATTTCAGATTTGGCAACAGGCTAGAGGTCAGTCTGGATCTATTTATAGCTTTGGCAGACTGCCAACTGTATAAGATTAGGCAACAGGTCAAGAGTTCACTCAGTGCAGCCAGGTATGGGTCAGGAGTTTACTCAGTGCAGTAGCTGCATTCTATTTATAGCTTTTGCAGAGTGCCAACTAGGCCAGATTATGCAACAGGTCAAGAGTTCACTCAGTGCAGCCAGGTACAGGTCAAAAGTTCACTCAGTCTGGCCAGGTGCAGGTCATGAGTTCACTCAGTGCAGTACTCTGAGGAAGCAATTTGTCACAGTTCACTCGGGGCAACAGCCTTTCTCACCTAAGCCTGGTCAACCCCATGCATCAGACTCAAGGTAAGTTTGATGTATTGGCCTAATCTTTTGACCTGTCTATGTGTCTTTGATGACTTTCTCGCTCACAAGACAGGTGTCGCCACCTACCATGACTTTTGCACACGTTTTTCTCAGGAGGTGTTTGAAAATAGGGCATATGTATAAATCTCTGATAGCTTCGTTGTATACTAGACTGGTGGTGCCAGCTACAATATTTTTAGTGTTGTGTGCACCTATGCCAGAACTTCAGCAGTGATGTTTGTGTAATTGTTTCTTATTCAAAATGTTTAGTACTTGCATAGTTCATATACATGAAAAGTAATGGTCCAGCATTGAAGCATTATACCTGGTATATTTCCCAATGCACAGGTTCGCATTAGGCCTGTAGGCCTTGTCTTAGATTTTATAGGGAAAAAGCTAAAAAAGCTTTAAAAATCTTCTTCTCTGAATCTGTCCAGCCAAATTATCCAATATTTCACAGAAATGATCCCTAGAACAATCTTTCTAAAGTTTGTTTGAATGGTTCCAGTTTGGAGATTTTTGGCCGAGTTACAGGAGGTTGAACTTTGTTAATTGTGCAAAAAAAGCATATTAAAATTTAAATCTCAGAAACGGCTGGAGCTATCATCACCAAATTTTATGCCAATGTTGGTCACATATGTCATATTTTAAATTGAGGTATTGGTGGCGCCACCTGCATTGGCCTTTTTTGTACGGGGTCATTAGTGCCTGTATTACACTGAGGGCTACAAATAACTTCTTCTCTTAAACCATATGGCCAAAATGTTTAATTTCGCACAGAAATGATCCTAGGGTAGTGCTTAGACCTGCGTAGGTCCCTATAATTTTGTCTGTTTCTGATTTTACATAAATATACCCCAAGTAAAAGTAACCCCTATTCTGTTACTCTGTTGACCCTATGTCCAGCTGCCCTGTTGCTGGGATGACCAGTTCCAGTAATTCACAATTATAACTACAGGTGGCGTCTGTGTGCTCAATTATAGGGACACGTGCTGCCAGCTTATGTATATTTATATCAGTGGAAACCCTGCAGACTTTACAGGTCGAGGATTCTCATGTAGTCCTTACCCCTTAGTGATAGTGGGGCCCCCTGGAGAAAGAAAGTAAACTATTTGCACCCAACAGAAGGGGCCAATACATGAATTATAAAATGATCACTGAACATTAATAAAGGTGATACATAGAAATGAAAAAAAAAATTATTCCTCGACCTGTTGCAGGTCTAGGTAGTGCTTTCTGAAGTTTTTTCAAATGGTCTCTTTTCAGTGACTTTTGGTTAAGTTATGGGAAGCTGAATTTAGTCATATGCCATAAAAGCCAATCGCAGTGGCTACAAAGATCTTCTTCTCAAAAACCACTGGGCCAAATTCTTAAATCTTACCTACTCACCTAAGCCTTGTCAGCCCAGTGCATCAAACTCTGGGGAAGTTTGATGTATTGGACTGATACCTGTCTATGCGTCTTTGATGGTTTCTCATTTACAAGACAGGTGGTGCCACGTACATTGACTTTTGCAGTGTATGCGCCTGCTTATTTCTACAGAGGAATTTGATACATCAGCCTAAAATTGGGCATGTTTATACATATCGGGTAGCTTTATAGTGTACAAGACTGGTGGCGCCACCTACAATAATTTTTGCACAGTGTATGTCCCTGCTTATTTCACAGGAGGGGTTTGACATATCAGACTGACATTGGGCATATTTTTATATCTCTTCGTTGTATATAAGACTGGTGATGCCAGTTACAACCATTGTATCCGCCAAAACTATGTTTTCAATCGGACGCCAACGCTGCTGCCATCAGGGCATAGGTTTCCAGAGAACTTCTCCATAACCACTTGGCAGAATTTTTAAAAATTCAGAATTATGATTGGTCACATGTGATCTGCTGTGCCCTCATTTTTGGTTGACCTCTGACCTTTCCTCTCTGTCCAGCGTCCATTTGTGCGTCTGTTTCCACACATAAACCCACATATCTCGTGAACTGTTTGACTGATAAGGCTAAAGATTTTACACAAATGTAGCCCATGGAAAGCTTTATAACATACACTAAAAATCGTGGTGCCACGTGCAACCATTTTTGCACAGCGTCCATCTGTTCATCTGCCTTGGGATAAAAACACTTGTATCTCTGAAATTGGTTGGATATATCCATCTGAAATTTTGCATGTGTATACATTCTGGACAGCTTTCTTGATTTTATGACAGGTGGCACCACCTACATTCACGTTTAAGCTGCAGACATCCAAGCTCATATCTCAGGAACTATTTGACCGATTGGGCAAGAATTTTGCATGTTTATAGATCTCACATAGCTCTTTATCATACGCAAAAGCGGTGGTGCCACCTGCAATTTTTTTTGCACAGCGTCCGTCTGTTTGCCTGCTGTGGGCTAAAATCATTCATATCTCGGCAGTGGTTTGACATATCTGCCTAAAATTTAGCCGGTTTATACATCTTGGATAGCCTTCTGGATTTTGTGGCAGGTCGCGCCACCTACATTTATGTTTACGCTGCAGACATTCAGGCTTATATCTCAGGACTGGTTTGACATATCTCCCTGAAACTTTGCATGTGTATAGATCTCACATACACAAAATTGGTGGTGCCACCTGCAACCATTTCTGGACAGCGTCGGTCTGTTTGTCTGTAAAGGGCTAAAATCACTCATATCTCAGTAGTGGTTTGACTTATCTGCCTAAAATTTTGCATGTTTATACATGTTGGATAGCTTTCTCGATTTTGTGGCAGTGGGCGCCACCTATATTTATGTATACGCTGCACACATTCAGGCTTATATATTAGGACTGGTTTGACATATCCCCCTGAAATTTTGCATGTGTATAGATCTCACATATCTTTTAATCATACTCTAAATTGGAGGCGCCACCTGCCACGATTTTTACAGTGTCCATCTGTTTTTCTGCTGTGGGCTAAAATCACTCATATCTCAGTAGTGGTTTGACTTATCTGCCTAAAATTTTGCATATTTATACATCTTGGACAGCTTTCTAGATTTTGTGGTAGGTTGCGCAACCTACATACACATTTCTACTGCAGACATCCAGGCTATTGTGCAACACACCTCACTCCATTTCCCCTTGCCACTCAATCCATGCCTCACTTCACCTTTCCCACTCTGATTTTGGAGGATACACGTAGTCGCTTGTTGACTACCCATATTCTAGTTTTTGTGTTGTGTGCGCCCATGGCAGAATTGCAGCAGTGATGTTTGTTTAATTGTTTCTTGTTCTAAGTGTTTAGTACTTGCATTGTTCATATACATGTTACACATGTTCTTGAAAAGTAATGGTCCAGCATTGAAGCATTATACCTGGTGTAATCTCATTGCACAGGTTTGCATTAGGCCTGTAGGCCTTGTTATTTTAGATATTTAATCGTAACTGTGAAGCAAGCTCAGCTGAGCGTCATGACCCATTTGTCCCTGAATTTGTTTCTGTTTTTATTAGGTCATTGGGTTAGAACTGAGACAGAGGTTACAGGGAATCCCGTTGAAGCTTTCAAGTGGCATGGTGAAGAAAATTTTGGATTGTGGGGAAGACCTGTTGGACTTGTCCTCAGTAGTGGGTTTATGGTCCGCTTTTATAGCTGGTGGAAGAGGCCTGGCCTCTGCAAAAAATGTAAAATTCATTTCTTTATATGACAGATCTCTTTTACACAACTTGGTGCTTATCAATTTTCAGAAAAATAAGTATAAAAATATGTTTCAGAATTAAAATGCTTCTATAGAATTCTTGATAGTTCCACACTGACTTAAGAAACATTGACTTGAATGAAATATTTTTAGCTCAGCTGACTGAAAGTCATCTGAGCTGTAGCAATCACTCTTTGTCCATCATCTGTCCGTCTGGTCGTCTGGCAGCTAGTCTGTTAACAGGGTGCAAATCATATCCGCTGAATAACTACTGCCTTGATCACCATGAATATTGACCATGGATTGCTCTGTAAGTTCCTGCAAACTGGTGGCACCACCTATATTTTTCTAATTTTTTCAATTTTTTTTTCTCTTTTTTGATACCTTTAAAGAAGCTGTAATCTGTTAACAGGGCACAAATCATAATTTCTAGACCTGGAATCTTCTAACTTGACATCCAGGGAGGTCCATAAAAATTCTCCTTGGAAACCTGGAATTAGGTCTCTGTTACCTATAACCTCTGAGCTATTGGGCTCCAAAGTACCCCCCAGAATAATGGAAAATTTGATACAAAATCTATCTGAATAACTATTGCTCTGATCAATATGATTCTTTGCATGGATATTGATCATGGAATGTTTCATCAGTTTCTGCAATCTGATGGCACCACCTGTATTTTTTTTATAATTTTTATGAATTTTTTTTCTCTCTTTTTGAGACCTCTTAAGATGCAGTCATCTGTTAACAGGGCACAAATCATAACAACTGAACCTAGAAGCTTCTCTCTTATCATGCAGGGAGGCCCATGGAAAGTCTCTTTAGAAACCTGAAATTAGGTCCCTTTTACTCAAATCCTCTGAGCTATTTGGCTCGTAAATACCCCTCAGAATAATTAAAAATTTGGGAAAAAAGCTCTTGTATCTGAATAAAGAATGAATTGATCACCATGATTCTTTGCATAGATATTTATCATGGAATGTTCCATCAGTTCCTGCATACCTGTGGTGCCACCTTTATTTTTATAATTTTTACAATTTTTTTTTGTCTATTTTTGATACCTTCAAAGAAACTTTCATCTGTTAACAGGGCAAAAATCATAAATTCTTGACCTAGAATATTTTAACTTGACATCCAGGGAGGTCCATGAAAAGTCATTGTGGAATTCTGAAATTAGATCTCTGTACCAATATCCTCCGAATGATGGGGCTTTTAAGTACACTCGAGAATAATGGAAAATTTGATACAAAAGCTCAAGTATCTGAATAACTATTGCCCTGATCAATATGAATTTTTGCATGGATAGTGATCATGGAATGTTTCATCAGTTTCTGCAGTCTAGTGGCGCCACCTGTATTTTTAGCGAACCTGTGAGCTTATGCGATGGCGCAGCGTCGTCCGTCCGACGTCCGCCGTTCAGGGCTGGCTTTCCCGCCATCCATGGCTGTAAGTCAGAAACTGTCGGAGCTAGCAGCTCCAAATTACATGTTAGAATTCGTCACATGTGAAACTTGGTGGCCTGGAGCTTATTATTGGGTATCTGCATTAATTTAGATTTTATAGAGAAAAAGCTTAAAAACCTTTAAAAATCTTCTTCTCTGAAACTGTCCAGCCAAATTGTCCAATATTTCAAAGAAATACTCTGGAACAATCTCTCTCAAGTTGTTCGAATGGTTCCAGTTCGGAGATTTTTGGCTGAGTTACAGGAGGTTGAACTTAGTCATCTGTCCAAAAAAGCACACTAAAATTAAAATCTTAGAAACAGCTAGAGCTATAATGACCAGATTTTATACCAATGTTTGTCACATATGTCATATCTGATTTTGAGTTATTGGTGGTGCCAACTACATTGATGTGTTTTTAACAAGCGAAAATGTAATTTTAAACTCTTCTAGCTCATACATTGATTTATGATGAAACTGTTCAGCTGATTGGTTTAAACTTTACAAGAATTATTCTATGGTAGTGTTCTGCCAGTTTTATAAGAATAGATTGGGTAAATACTGTTTTAAAAAAGCATTGTAGCCAAAAGAAAAAGGCTTTCTGTATTTGAAAACAGATTAGACTTCATGCAGCAAAGTCAAGAGGTCACTCAGTACAAACAGGTGGGGTCCAGACATCACCATGGCAACTGACCTTGCTCGGGGGGGGGGGGGGGGGGGGGGGGGGGAGTGTCTAGACTTCTGGATACAATGTTTAGATGCAGAATTCCCAGATTATTGGAACTATATCTTTCAACTGTTTGAAAAAACTTGGGTTGCATTTTCAGCAAATTGGGTTTATCATCAGGTCACATGTGAATTGCTGCGCCTTCATTTTTGGTTGACCTCTTACCTTCCTTGCTACCCAGTGTCCATTTGTGCGTCTGTTTCCACACATAAACCCACATATTTCGGAAACCGTTTGACGGATCAGCCTAAAAATTTTGCACAAATGTAGCCCTTTGATAGCTTTATAACATGCACTAAAAATGGTGGCCCCACCTGCAACCATTTTTGCACAGCATCCATCTGTTTATCTGCCTTGGGATAATATTACTCATATCTCAGCAGTGGTTTGACTTATCCACCTGAAATTTTGCAGGTTTATACATCCTGGACAGGTTTCTTGATTTTATGACAGGTGGCGCCACCTACATTCACATTTACTCTGCAGACATCCAAGCTCATATCTCGGGAACCGTTTGACCGATAGGGCCAAAATTTTGCATGTGTCTAGATCTCACATTGCTCTTAATCAAAGGCAAAACTGGTGGTGCCACCTGCAACCATTTATGCACAGCGTCCATCTGTTCATCTGCCTTAAGTTAAAATCACTCATATCTCAGCAGTGGTTTGACTCATCCACCTGAAATTTTGCAGGTTTATACATCCTGGACAGGTTTCTTGATTTTATGACAGGTGTCGCCACCTACATTCACATTTACTCTGCAGACATTCAAGCTCATATCTCAGGAACCGTTTGACAGATTAGGCCAAAATTTTGCATGTGTCTAGATCTCACATAGCTCTTCATCATAGGCAAAACTGGTGTTGCCACCTGCAACCACTTATGCACAACATCCATCTGTTCATCTGCCTTAGGGTAAAATCACTCATATCTCAGCAGTGGTTTGACTTATGCACCTGAAATTTTGCAGGTATTTTACATCCTTGACAGCTTTCTCGATTTTATGACAGGTGGCGCCACCTACATTCACATTTACTCTGCAGACATCCAAGCTCATATCACGGGAACTGTTTGACCAATTAGGCCTAAATTTTGCATGAATATAGATCTCACATAGCTCTTGGCGCCACCTGCAACCACTTATGCACAACATCCATCAGTTGATCTGCCTTGGGATAAAATCACTCATATCTCGGCAGTTGTTTGACTTATCCACCTGAAATTTTGCAGGTTTATACATCCTGGACAATTTTCTCAATTTTATGACAGGTGGCACCACCTACATTCATGTTTAAGCTGCAGACATCCATGCTAATATGCAACACACCATGCTGTATTCCCCTTGCCACTTAATCCATGCCTCACTTCATCCGTCCCACTCAGATTTCTGCGGATACACAAAGTGGCTTGTTGACTACCCATATTCTGGTTTTAAAATGTCCTAGTCTGAAACTTGCAGGTCAGAAATGTCCATTTTGCTGAAATCATAATGACTAAGGTAGATATGCAGGACTTAGGAGGATCAATATTAAATTTTAAAAATAAACCTCCATTCATACTCCTTAACTTTGCACAGGTTCGCATTAGGCCTGTAGGCCTTGTTTCAATTTTTATGAATTTGTTTTCTCTATTTTTGAGACCTCTTTAAGATGTAGTCATCTGTTAACAGAGCACAAATCATAACGATTGGACCTAGAAACTTCTCTCTTGACATGCAGGGAGGCCCATAGAAAGTCTCTTTGGAAACCTGAAATTAGTTACTGTTATTTATATCCTCTGAGCTATTTGGCTTATAAGTACCCCGCAGAATAATTAAAAATTTGGGATAAAAGCTCTAGTATCTGAATAACTAATGCATTGATCACCATGATTCTGTGCATAGATATTGATAATGGAATGTTCAATCAGTTCCTGCATACTCGTGGCACCACCTTAATTTTTATAATATTTACGAATTTTTTTCTCTATTTTTGATACCTTCAAAGAAACTGTCATCTGTTATGATGCAAATTGTAACCACTGGTTCTGGAATCTTCTAACTTGACATCCAGGGAGGTCCATGAAAAGTCTTTGTGGAATTCAGAAATTAGGTCTCTGTTACCCATATTCTCCGCACTTTAGGGCATGTAAGTATCCTTTGGAATAATTAAACATTTGATACAAAAGCTAAAGTATCTGAATAACTAGTGCATTGATCACCATGGATCTTTACATGAATATTGGTCATGGAGTGTTCCATCAGTTCCTGCAAACTGGTGGCACCACCTGTATTTTTTCAGATTTTTACAATTTTTTTCTCTTTTTTTGAAACCTTCGAAGAAGCTGTCATCTGTTAACAGGGCACAAATCATAACCGCTCGACCTGGAATCTTCTCACTTGACATCTAGGGAGATTCATGAAAAATCTCCTTGAAAATCTGAAATCAGGTCTCTGTTACCTATTTCTACAAGAAATGAGGCTCAAAATACCCCCTAGATTAATAAAAAATGTGATACAAAAACTCTGATGGCCTTACCTGCAATCTTTTCTGTGCAGTATGAATATGGGTGTCTTTTAGAAAACAGAGCATATCTCAGGAGTATGCTCCCTAGGCAGCGGAAAACTGAGCTTCTGAAGAAGCTACTGATTTTCCCTCTGCATGGTTTGACCATTTAGGATACATTTAGACACCAAGTGGTGGGAAGTTTTCTGGCAGCCAACCATTAGCCAGTTAACAAACACTCGTCAGGCATCATGGCTCTGCCCATAGCTGTGCTCAGGTGCGCTTCAAGTGCACTCAAGTGGTTACTCTAAGTAAATATTAGTCAAATTTTAATTGCTCCCTCTATGTTGTTGCATCATGGACTGATTCGATTATGACATTACAACTATGTAAGCAAAGCCATATATCCATTAGCCATCAAAACGGAAACCAGCCAGCAAGGTTTGCATGGAGCCAATGTTGTTCAAATACATTTTGTTTGAATTACAGCTCACCAGCAAGGCATCCTGTATTCACAGGCCATTTTCTCTGAGTCTGTGCCACAGACTGTGGCCTTCTAGTATTCAAACAGTTGCTGGGGCGATGAGATGTCATTCAAAACAAATGTAACAACAGTTGCTCCACGTATTCCTCGCTTGGCTGGTTAACCCTTTTGCTGGCAACCCGACTTAATAATTATGATTCCTTGTCGCATCAGTTGTGTGTCGCATATCTGGCATTGTTTACAAACAGTCAAGAGAACCACACCTATTTATGGAATAAGTTTGAGGTTTAAATTAGCTCATACACAATGGCCTCTTCAACATTTAAAAAAATTTGCATTTATATTTATAAATAATATGACCAAATCAGCCAACCATAGAGGTATTGTCTTCTAGCACAGGGTTTCATCTGATTGGACCAAAACACAGTGCTCACCTCTAGAGTAGCGATTCAGGAAACAAGGTCAAAACAAACAGCGCTTCATTATAGGAAGTTGGCCTAAAGCGCTGTGTAAAGAGCGTACTGAGGAGTGGCTCAATGTATTGTACTTAAAGTGTGCATGTCCATAGATCTTTGAGCTCTCCATCTCACAATTGTGACTTGTGGCGCCACCAACAATACTTTTTGCCAAGTGTCCATCTATGCATTTGCCATCTGTTTGTCTTAGTGGTTCTTCAATGTATTAATTATGTTGAAATTGTGCATGTTCATAGATCCACAACACCTACATCTCTCCTGGTGTTCATCTGAATTTTTGCTTTTGGTTAAAATTGCTCATATCTCAGGAATGGTTCAAGATATTTGTCTGAAATTTGGCATGTCAATCCATTTAGGAAAATTTTCTGGTTAACCAGACAGGTAGAAGCACCTACTTTTGTTCAATAAATAAATGCCCTTTTCTCAGGAGTGACTAGCCTTATTGGCCTGAATTGGTGCATATCCATAGATCTTGGACTTCTCCATCTTTCAGACTGGTGGAGCCGCCTGCATTCATTTTCCTATGGCATCTATCCATACATGTGGTTTGGGTGAAAATTGCTCATATCTCAGGAGTGGTTCAAGGTATTGGTCTGAAATTTGCATGTCCATCCATCTTGGAATGTTTTCTTGTAAACCAGACATGTGCACCACCTACCTTCCTGTTTACGTACAATAAATTAATGATCTTTTCTTAGGAAATGGTGTCCGTATTGGCCTGAAATTGTGCATGTCCATAGATCATGGACTCCTCCATCTTGTACTAAAGACTGGTGGCGCCACATCTGCAATCATTTTCCTGTAGCCTCTATAAGTACATGTGCCTTGGGTGAAAATTGCTCATATCTTAGGAGTGGTTCAAGGTATTGGTCTGAAATTTGGCATGTCAATCCGTCTTTGAGAGTTTTCTTGTATACCAGACATTTCTTAGGACTTTTCACAAAATTCATGATTTTTTGGCACTCTGGCAGTCATCTTTATCATTGTCAAACATTCCTTGAATTCAGCTGAGTGTCATGGTCAATGGTCCACTAGTTTTTATTTATAAGAATATTTTAGGTGGAGTCAACTGCCTCCATTTTGCATGTACAGCATCTATTTGATAACATATAGTTTCACTGTGATAACTTACAATAAATTTTATGGATTTTCACAAAATTCACTTGAACTACTTTAGTACTTAGCAATAGATTTATATATTTCAGAATAGGTCTTCCCATCCGGGTTTCTGTGTTTTTGCAAACAACAAAAGATTCTTGATATATTCTCACCCCCATTCTCACTATTTTCACTGTGATTACCATCACCTTTTACATAAACAAGCTCACACTACCATCACAGGTTGGTTAAAAAAAACACTTTTTGCAGGAATTACTTGAGTTCATTGATATGTACACAGAGCTGTAAATAGTCATGTTTATTTCTCCTGGATTTTCTTGAATTTTTATATGTAATTCTTGCCTTTAAATATTGCTGTAGACTGTGAGCAGTACCTGATAAGCGGCAGACAGGGAATTGATGATAGTAATATGACTGCATCAAGTGAAGCAGCTGGATTTGAAGCTTATAAAGCCAGGATCAAGGTGCCTTCTGTCATTGGCTGGACTCCAGTGAACACGACAGATGCATACCTTCAGGTTATTGGACAAATATTGATTTACTAATATTGATACGTTGTGTGGGTTGGAGAATTTCATACTTGTATCACAAGCAGCTGATGCATGTTGCTGACAATGTTTCAAGACCAGTTTGATGATAGACATGTTTTTTCAATAGCATAAGAGGTCTGGACACTCTGCCAAGGCCTGCAGTGGCCTACAGCAGAGTTGGCCCATCTCCCTCAAACTGCACACTACATATAGTTTTGTTCAACAAGCAGACATGACCTCACAGATACATATTCATAAAATGAATTCACCATTTCATCACAAGTAGTATTCCTGATTGGGTGACCTAACATTGGATTGTGTCAATGTTTACGTTAGAAAATGTTGATCCAAATCACATATAGCTTTGTGGAACATGATTAAACAGAGATCTGTTCTTAGATTACCAAAACAGATAAGTTAACACTCATATTACTTGACATAACAAGTATTACCATCTGAACAACATTTATTATAATGCCCTGGCAGGTTCAGTCTCAGAGTGACATCAGTGGATATGTTTACTGTCCACTGTCACTCTTTGTGAATACATAAGAGGTAGGTTAAATGACTGGGTTCATTATTCCCTTTTAGCAAACTTGTAAGCTTATCCAATGGTACAGCATTGTGTATAGTCCTGTATGTTCACCCATACTATCTTAAAATGGCAGGAGCTAGCATCACCAAACTTTATGCAAATATCAGTAATCTAAGAAATTCTTTCGAATTTTGTTCATTTTTTTGGCTATCTGCATATTCTTTTCTTCAGGATAATGGAACATTAAGTGTTCAGTTCTCTCTGTGTGTTTCCTCTCTGTTATAAGTGAACCAGTGTGAGCTTATGCAATGGTGTTGCGTCCTCATCCATCGTCTGTACGTTAACCATACTGTCTCAAAAACAGCAGAAGCTACCATCACCAAACTTTATGCAAAAAATTAGTCATCTAAAAAAACTATATCAGATTTTGCTATTTTTATTTTGCCAACTGCATTTTCTTAGATTTTATAGGGAAAAAGCTTAAAAAGCTTTAAAAATCTTCTTCTCCGAAACTGTTCAGCCAACTTGTCTAATATTTCGCAGAAATTATTCCTGGAACAATATCTCTCAAGTTTGTTCAAATGGTTCCAGTCAGGTGATTTTTTTGACGAGTTACAGGAAGTTGAACTTAATCATCTGTCCAAAATAGCATACTATCATTTCAATCTCAGAAACAGCTTGAGCTATCATCACCAATTTTTTTGCCAATGTTGGTCACATGAATCATATCTGAAATAGAGGTATTGGTGGCGCCACCTGCATCTTCCTTTTTTTTGTACGGGGGTCATTAGTGCCTGTATATACTGCATGAGGGCTACAAAGAACTTCTTTTCTGAAACAATAAGGCCAAATTGTTTAATATCGCACAGAAATGATTCTAGGGTAGTGCTTTGTGAAGTTTGTTCAAATGGTCTCTTTTCAGTGACTTATGGCTAAGTTATGGGAAGCTGAATTTAATCATACACCATAACAGCCCATTTTAGGTCAGTGGCTACAAAGATTTTCTTCTCAAAAACCACTGGGCCAAATTCTTAAATCTCACACATAAATTATCCTCAGATGTTGATAATTCAAGTTTGTTCAAATGGTTTTGGTTCAGTGCTTTTTGGCTGAGTTACAGGAAGCTGAACTTAGCCAGTTTGCTGTATCTTCCTATATGAGTTATAAACTTGTGAAACGTTTTTCCACTGATGCCACTGAGGCCAGTTTGTTAAATATTTTACAAGAATAATCCCATCAATGATACATATCTGTATTTTAATTTTGCATTCAGTATGCATCCGTTATAATTTTACATATATTCCTGATTTCTTTTTTTATAAAAAGTCAGCTGAAAAGCCTTTTGTATTGGGAAAATAAATTTCAAATATATTTTAAGTAGGGACCACTTTTGTGTACAGATGGCAGCACTTGGTTTACAATTTGCAGATTGCAAACTATAAATAGTTTTGGCACAGTGCCAGGATTGGAAGAAGTGCAGCCAGGTATTGGTCAAGAGTTCACTCAGTGCAGTAGCTACATTCTATTTATAGCTTTGGCAGACTGCTCACTGCATCATATTTGGCACCAAAGTTCAGCCTGAATCTATATATAGCTTTGGCAGACTGCCAAGTGTGTCAGATTATGCAACAGGTCAAGAGTTCACTCAGTGCAGCCAGGTACAGGTCAAAAGTTCACTCAGTCTTGCCAGGTGCAGGTCAAGAGTTCACTCAGTGCAGTAGCTTGAGGCAGCAATTTGTCACAGGTCACTCGGGGCAACTGCCTTACTCACCTAAGCCTTGTCAGCCCAGTGCATCAAACTCTGGGGAAGTTTGATGTATTGGACTGATACCTGTCTATAAGTCTTTGATGGTTTCTCATTTACAAGACAGATGGTGCCACGTACATTGACTTTTGCAGTGTATGCGCCTGCTTATTTCTACAGAGTAATTTGATACATCAGCCTAAAATTGGGTATGTTTATACATATCGGGTAGCTTGATAGTGTACAAGACTGGTGGCTCCACCTACAATAATTTTTGTACAGTGTATGTCCCTGCTTATTTCTCAGGAGGGGGGTTTGATATATCAGTCTGAAAATTGGGCATATGTGTCTATCTCTGATAGCTTTGTTGTGTACGAGACTACCGGTGCCAGCTACATTTGTTTTTGTGATGTTTGCACCCATGCCAGAATTTTAGCAGTGATATTTGTGTAATTGTTTCTTATTCAAAATGTTCAGTACCTGCATTGTTCATATACATGAAAATTAATGGTCCAGCATTATAGCATAATACCTCGTGTATTTCCCAATGCACAGTTCACATTAGGCCTGTAGGCCTAGTTATAAGTTTCTGCAGACTGGTGGAGCCACCTGTATTTTTAGCGAACCTGTGAGCTAATGCGATGGTGTGGCGTTGTCCGGCATCCGTCGTCCATCGTCTGTACGTTAACCCATACGATCTTGAAAATGGCAAGAGTTAGCATCACCAAATTTTATGCAAAAAATTAGTCATCTAAAAAACTCTACCGGTTTTGCTTATTTTTTGGCTAACTGAATTTTTTAGATTTTATAGGGAAAAAGCTAAAAAAGCTTTAAAAATCGTCTTCTCTGAAACTGTTCAGCCATATTGTCCAATATTTCACAGAAATGATCCCTAGAACAATCTCTCTCAAATTTCTTGGAATGGTTTAAGTTCGGTGATTTTTTGCCGAGTTACAGCTAGTTGAACTTAGTCATCTGTCCAAAAAAGCATACTAATATTACAATCTTAGAAACAGCTGGAGTTATAATCACCAAATTTTATGCCAATGTTGGTCACATGAGTAATATCTAAAATTGAGGTATTGGTGGCGCCACCTGCATCAGCCTTTTTTGTACGGGGGTCATCAGTGACCGTATCATACTGACAGCTACAAATAACTTCTTCTCTGAAATGATATGGCCAAATTGTTTAATATCACACAGAAATGACCCTAGGGTAGTGCTTTCTGAAGTTTGTTCAAATGGTCTCAGTTCAGTGACTTTTATTTTAAGTTATAAGAAGCTGAATTTAGTCATATACCATAACAGCCCATTTTAGCTAAGTGGCTACAAAAATCTTCTTCTCAAAAACCACTGGGCCAAAGTCTTAAATCTCACACATTAATTATCCTTAGATGTTGATAATTCAAATTTGTTCAAATGTTTTTTTGGTTCAGTGATTTTTGGCTGAGTTATGGGTAGCTTAACTTAGCCATTTTGCTGTATTTTCCCATATGAGTTATAAACCTGCAACACATTTTTAGACTGAAGCCACTGAGGCAAATTTGTTTAATATTTTACAAGAATAGTCCCCTGAATAATCCTTATAACAATTATCTTTTGTGGTTCCAAAGAATGAAATATGGCTGAATTATAAAGATTGAATTAAGTCATTTTACCATATATAGTAGCTGTGTAAAGCAGATTCATCTAGCCTAGCACCAGTTTATCAGCATCCCTTACATCTTGCCTCTAGACCATCAGATTTCAGGTTATCTATGGTTAATATTGACAAGAATGTTTTTTAAAAGCTTTTAAAAAATGTAGATTTATGATTTTAGATATTCTTCATACCAGGCAATGTTAACAATCACAGGTCTACAGCTCTCTGTGGGTATATAAAGACGGCTATACATAGATTATAAATAATTGGTATCCATACTCAACTTAATTCAAGATTTTGCCATCAGTGAGATGTATCTGTATTATAATTTTGCATTCAATATGCATCTGTAGTAATTTTTAGTGAGCCTGTGAGCTAATTTGATGTTGTGGCGGCGTCCATAGTCCATCTTGTGTAAGTTAACCTATACTATTCGAAAACAACTGGAGCTAGCATCATGAAATGTAATGTAAAAAATTAGCCACCTGAAAAACTCTGCATTTTCTTAGATTTTAATGAGAAAAAAATTTTAAAACCTTTAAAAATCTTCTCCAACAAAACGGTCAAGCCGAATGGTTCAGTATTTCACAGAAATAATCTTTTATATCATATCTTACAAGTTTGTTGGAATGGTTCAAGTATATATGATATAAAAGATTTAAAAGTATTTAAGCCAAAGTCTTTCAGTATGTGTAAACAGATTTACTAACAGGCCAAGAAGGTGTCTGTAATTTTAAATAGGTTGAGAAACTGCAAACTGTTTCAGATTTGGCAACAGATCAAGAGTTCATTCAGTGCAGCCAGATATAAGTCAAAAGTTCAATCAGTGCAGCAAAGCACAAGGCATGTGATCACCTCATCGGTGACATGTGAACACCTCATGGGCACCATGTGATAACCTCATAGGTAGCATGTGATCAACTCATGAGTATCATGTGATCACCTCATGTGTGTTATGCCCCTCAGGGCTGCATGTGGAGCCAATCTGAGAGCTTATGCAATGGTGTGGCTACTATTTCAGATTAGGCAACAGGTCAAGAGTTCACTTAGTGCAGCCAGATATAGGTCAGGAGTTCACTCTGTGCCGTAGCTGCATTCTATTTATAGCAGTGGTAGACTGCCCACTGCATCAGATTTGGCACCAAAGTTCGGCCTGGATCTATTTATAGCTTTGGCAGACTGCCAACTGTGCCAGATTATGCAACAGGTCAAGAGTTCACTCAGTGCAGCCAGGTACAGATCAAAAGTTTACTCAGTCTAGCCAGGTGCAGGTCATGAGTTCACTCAGTGCAGTAGCCTGAGCAAGCAATTTGTCACAGTTCACTCGGGGCAACTGCCTTTCTCATCTAAGCCTGGTCAGCCCCATGCATCAGACTCAATTAAGGTAAGTTTGATGTATTGGCCTAATATAATGACCTGTCTATGTGTCTTTGATGGCTTTCTCGCTCACAAGACAGGTAACGCCACCTACAATGACTTTTGCACAGTTTGTGTCCCTGCGTTTTCTCTGGAGGGGTTTGATATATCAGTCTGAAATTGGGCATATGTATAAATCTCTGATAGCTTTGTACAAGACTGGTGATGCCAGCTATAATCATTTTTGTGTTGTGTGCATCGATGCCAGAATTTCAGCAGTGATCTTTGTGTAATTGTTTCATATTCAAAATAGTTAGTACTTGCATTGTTCATATAAATTAAAAGTAATGGTCCAGCATTGAAGCATTATACCTTTTGTATTTCCCAATGCACAGGTTCGCATTCGGCCTGTAGGCCTTGTTTTTAAAATTTATGCATTTTTTCTCTATTATATAAATATAATTATAAATTATATATAAATATATAAATACAGACACAATCTTGGCCTGTTGGTTGCTTCAGTTGAATGGGTATAAACTACCATTCTGATGAAAAAAAATTTTCTTTTGTGAATCCCTTCCCAGACAGCTGAGTGTCATGACCCATGGGTCACTTGTTTTTCCCATTTTTGAGACCTCAAAAAATGCTGTCATCTGTTACTAGGGCACAAATTGTAACCGCTGGACCTGGAATCTTCTCACATTACATCCAGTGAGGTCCATGAAAAGTCTTCTTGGGCTCTTAAGAACCCCCCAGAATAATGAAAAATTTGAAACAAAAGCTCAAATATCTAAACAACTAATGCGTTGATCATCATGATTCTTCACATGAATACTGATCATGGAGTGTTTCATCAGTTACTGCAGACTGGTGGCGCCACCTGTATTTTCAGTGAACCTGTGAGCTTATGCTATGGTGTGGCGTCGTCCATCGTCTGTCGTCTGTACGTTTAACCATACTATCTTAAAACGGCAAGTGTAAGCATCACAAAATTTTATGCAAAAAATTAGTCATCTAAAAAACTATATCAGATTTTGCTTATTTTTTGGCTAACTGCATTTTCTTAGAGTTTATTCGGAAAAAGCTAAAAAAGCTTTAAAAATCTTCTTGTCTGAAACTGTTCAGCCAAATTGTCCAATATTTCACAGAAATGATTCCTGGAACAATCTTTCTCAAGTTTGTTTGAATGTTTAAGTTTGGTGATTTTTGCCGAGTTACAGGAAGTTGTACTTAGTCATCTGTCCAAAAAAGCATAGTAAAATTACAATCTCAGAAACGGCTGGAGCTATCATCACCAAATTTTATGCCAGTGTTAGTCACATGAGTCATGTATGAAATTCAGTTATTGGTGGCGCCACCTGCATTGACCTATTTTGTACGGGGGTCATTGGTCATCTGTATTTTAACCCATAGTTTTTCAGGAATAGCAGGAGCAACCAACTCCAGATTTTATACAATAATCTGTCACATATCAAATGTTGTAGGTTTCAGCTTATTTTTTTGCTATCTGCGTTTACTTAGATTTTATAGGGAAAAAGCTGAAAAACCTTTAAAAGCCTTCTTCTTGTAAAAAGGTCCAGCAAAATTGTTCAATATTTTGCAGAAATGATCCCAGAGGCAAGCCCTCTCAAGTTTGTTCAAATGGTTTGCATTTGATGAATTTTAGTGGAGTTACATTAATTTGAACAGTCATTTGGCCAAGTAAGCCTACTGACATAGTAATCTCAGAAATGACAGAAGCTAGCATTACCAAGTATTGTGCAAATGTTGGTCACATGACTCATATTTGAAGTTGCAGATTTTTTTGTGCCACCTACATTGACCGGTTTATTATGGGCAAAAAACTCATAATTTTAGCCTTTTTCAGCTTAATAAAGTTTATCTTCGCGCAGTCGGGATAAACCATTTATATGGGCATACCGCAACCATAGTGGACAGGCCTGTCCCTCCTGGAGTAACATGGGACCGCCCTGTCTCGCGAGACACGGTCACGTGTTACGGAGGTGAACCCTGACCCCTTAAATAGGTAAATAGCTGGTCACCGCCGCATTCTGTTTTTAAACAGTCACGTTTTGTTGGTCATTGGAGTTACCTGCTGAAGATTATTCTGACGAAACATCAACTCTATTGGAAGAAGGATATATTTCTGCTGGAAATCCCGGCACTTCATGCAACAACTCGGTTCGTCGGCCGACGATAAAGTGACAGGAATTGCACACGGCAAACGCCAAGGTAGGACTTTGTTTACAAGTTCGAGGCACGGGTGTGCTTCTACATCGCTCGGTCAATATGGCAAATTCCTTGTTACGTACATGCTGACTTTCAGTTGAAGGAAAAACTGCCAAACTATAGAATCCGTCCTACCGTGCCTGTCCAACTATGATACTCAGGGCACCTCAGTTGTGACAAAACCTGCATGTACCACTCCTGTAAGATATGCTCGTATGATTCCTATCTCTATAGAACTTGTTTTATTTCCTGGTGTATCAATATTTCCTTCAATAACACTGTCATTTCACAGCATGTCCTCCATTTTTTAGGTGTTCCATAAAATATTGTTTCTAAGATTTTTCCTCCCTCTCCCTAAATGTCATCCTTGCTTTTAAGGCTAAGCGGGGGTTTCGGGGTGCGGACCCCAATTTAAAAAAAATATATATGTTGATTCATTAAACCTGGGTTACTAACCAAAGCGGGGGTTTGGGGGCGCAGCCCCTAATTAAAAAAAAAAAATATTTATTGACCAAACATTAATTTCACAATTGACTGTCAGGTGGCACTACTGTAAAACAGAGTTATAATGATCAGGAAACCCCTGTTTGGTATCTCAGCAAGTTAGCTCAGATAGTTAGAGTGCAGTGTCAGAATTCATGAGATTGCAGGTTCAAACCCAGGAAGTGCAAGATCAGTTTATAGTTGTATCATGTGTTGCCAATGTTAATAAGACTTTCAGACAGGCAGAGAAATTGAAACTAAGTCTGAGAAATGCTTGAGAGGGGAAATGGAAGGAGGACGGATGAAAGGGTTGCTTTTGTCCCTTAACCGGTAGGACGGATTCTATAGTCGCTCTGAAAAACGTAGGTCTAGGCCATTCATATACGATAAAGTGCTAGTGTTAGGATCAAGCATGGTAAAAAGGCTTAATTCTGCATTGCTAGAACAGGACGGCCTCAAGCCAAACTTTGGGCTTGAGGATTGCTACATTCAATTGAATTGGGTCAGCGGCAGGAAGGCCCGTGATCTGTCACTAGATTTGTGGCGTGTTAAAGCACTGCAGCCACATGTCGTTATTATCCATGCTGGGGGTAACGACCTATCTTCCGAAAATCAAGACGGTCGAATTGAGGTAGTAGCAAATAATTTGATAAACATGGCGGAGCGGCTGCACCGCGAATTTGAAGTGCAACAGGTTATCGTATCGAGCCTGCTGCCGAGATATTTGCCATATTGTAACTTCCCTTATCCTTCGAACTACAATCAGAAAGTTAAAGCTTGCAACCAGTTCCTAGAAGCTGTGTTGGCAGATACTAACTATGCTAGATTGTGGACTTATAAACAGGAATGGAAACGGGGTCTGTTCAGTAATGATGGGGTCCATTTCACTCCAGTGGGAAACAAGGTGTGGTACAAGGAGTTGCGTGGCTGCGTAGTAAAAGCTTTAAGGGGGGAAGTAACACATTAATCGGTTAATGAGGCTACAATAAATTAGCACTGAAAATTAGTGAAATAACCACATACATCATGTGGCCACAGAGTAATTGTCTCAGTTTTTTTCCTTGATGATAAAACAAGTTCGCATAACCAATGGTGATAAGTATATGACTGTTACCACTGCATTGGTGCAAAAAATTACCATGTTGTTGCAAATTGCATATTGTATTTGCTCATCAAATTCTACTGTTATAATTTCATAGGGCGTCCTTCTACTTTAGATATTGCACATTTGGGTATCTGGTAAACATGGTATTCACAATGCCCTAGAATCTTAATTTCATGTCCCATACTTAACCATTCAAGTGCGTTATTACCTGGCTAATTCTGGTACAAGTATTCTGTTGTGTGTATTTCAGTCTGTCCCCCTTTCAAGGGGTCGATGGTTAAATCCGCCAAAATTTTCAGGGGCACCCATATGGGTCCTGTCCAATGTTATTAATGCATTTATATTTTCAAATTTGGGCATGTCTGACACGGTTACTGGCACATCACATTGGTGTGTTACTTAAAACATATTTGATGGCGGTGAATGGACTGATTAATAAGTTTTGAGGACCTGTCCTCTAGTGGTTGATGTTAAGGTCTGGATGGTCCCCCTGAAGGGGTTGATGTTATTCAGCTTATTGCCATTTAGTCCCCCAATTGGGGTTGATGTTATGAAGTATGGCACATTAATTGGCCTGCATTTTGAACACATACTTGTTGTTTACTTTCTGCTTCAGGATGCCGAAGCGAGTTTCAAAGCCACCAGAGCGCTTCGTCGACCTGTTTGGTATGGAAAAACCGGCCAAACGTACCAGAAGAGAGGGCACTTCACAAACCGGCCGGGGTCGCGGACACAAAAGGTCAGCCGGTAAGACACCTGCTCTGTCGTCTTCTGGCAATCGCAGCCAACCCGACACCCAGACAGCCAACATATCTTCTTGTACGCATGTGGAGCCAGACGCCCAACCACAAAACAGCGCCGCCGCATCCCAACAACCATCTGGGAACATCGTCCTCACGCAAGCACAGTTCCAAGGCCTTGTCAACTCCATGCTTGGCCAAATAGACACGCGTATTGACGACAAATTCTGACAACTGTCCAGCAGCCAGAACGCAAATAATACAAGAAGCACTACCTCCCAGGCTGCCCCGGCAACGTTGACGTCAAACCATGATGCACCAACAGCGTCAACCAGCTCCAGTAATACTGGATCTGTCAGCATGGACTCTGTTCTGCAAAATATCAGCCTCACTGGTGGGGTTCTACACAAACTGTTAGCCAATTGGTCAACATAGGGGGATCAGATAATCATAGTTTGAATTCAGATGACACAGCCTCCTTAGCAGATAATGTTCCTGATAAGCTTAAGGCAAAAAGTTGGGCTAATGAATTTGTTGATTTAGACAACATTTTGAACGGCGATAAGCCTGTTCAGTATAGGATGGCTATGGCCAAGGATAGCAGTGGGAATATGAGTGGGTTACAAATGATAGAACAGAAACAAAAAACCATCAATTCAGTTGAACAATGGGTGTCAGCATTTACCACATATGACTGTTTACTGTCAAAATCAGGGAATGAAAAGCATGTTGGTTGGCTATGTAAACACATGACTATAGTTAGGGACCTGGCCAAACAGGGGGCAGACTGGCAGTATTATGACATTAAAGTACGTCAGAAAAGAGCACAAAATGGGAGAAAATGGGAGGAACTGCATGCAGAGTTCTATGTAGTAGCTATGGCCCCCAGGCTTTCAGGTCATGGTAACAATGTAAGACACAACAGTAATGCAAACAAAAAGCCCTTTCGTGCAACGAAAAACAACCCAGATAGGGATTGGGAACCTGTAGGCGGTTCAACAGGGGGAGGACATGTAATGGGTGCAGGTATTTGCACAAATGTAACCGTTGCATGGGAGAGCACCCAGTTACCCAATGTAACACTAACAACGGATCACAACAACCAGGCAACAATACACAAGCCAGGGGTAGGGGTACGGGGTCTGTCCGTAGACCTACCAACACCAAACAGGGTCAGGGTACTTCAAGATAAGTTATCAGTAACTTATTATCCTGTAGATAAAACCAAATATCTAATTGAAGGTTTCTCAAACGGGTTTAGGGTGCCATACAAAGGCAAGGCAGTTTCACGAAACTGCGATAATCTTAAATCTTGCAATGCCCAACCTAGTAAAGTGTCAGAACACATTGAAAAAGAAAAACAGCTAGGGCGTATCAGTGGACCTTATGTCTACCCTCCTTTAGATCCCTTTATTTGTTCACCTCTAGGATTAGTTCCAAAGAAAACTGAAAATGAATTTAGACTGATCCATCACTTATCGTACACACAGGGGGAATCAGATTGTTCTGTTGAATACGCTACATTAGAGATGGCAATAGATAAGTTGAAAAAACTTGGAACTGGGGCTTATTAGGCAAAATCGGATATAGAGGCAGCTTTCAGGTTAATACCAGTGCACCCAAAGGATCAATGTTTGTCCGATGCCTCCCAATGGGTTGTTCAGTCTCTTGTAAAATTTTTGAAGCCTTTAGCTCGGCACTTGAACATATTGTAAAGAATCAGGTTAGAATAGAAAATGTGGTACATGTTTTGGACAATTTTCTGTTCATGGGTAGGACACAGGTGGAATGTGCTGGGATGTTAGATAACTTCTTGAAACTCAGCAAGGAGTTAGGGGTTCCAATAGCCAAAGAAAAAACATGTGAACCAATTCAGATATTGACATTCTTAGGGATAGAATTATATGTTAGAAAACAGGAAGCTCGGCTGCCACAAGACAAGCTAGACAAATGTAAAGGTATGATTAGAAATTTTAGGAAAGCAGAAAGTCACTTTGAAAGAAATACAGTCTCTGGTTGGGTTGCTAAATTTCGCATGTCGAGTAGTGGTACCAGGCAGGGCATTCTTACGCAGGTTGATTAACCTTGGTATTGGGCTGCATTGCTCACACCACCACAAAAGGTTAACAAAAGAGGCAAAGAGAGACCTACAGATGTGGCTTGAATTTCTGGAATCCTTCAATGGAAAATGTTTCTTTCTCAATGACTTTTGGGAATCCAATGACAGTTTAAATTTGTATACAGATGCTGCCCAAGAACATGGGTTTGGAGCTTTGTTTGGCAAAAAATGTTTTTTTGGCACATGGCCTTCTCTCTGGAAATGCCTTAACATTGTTACCTTGGAGTTATATCCAATAGTCTTAGCTGTGGAAACTTGGGGTTCTCAGATGTCAAACAAAAGGATAATTTTCTATACAGACAACCAGGCTTTGGTTTATATTTAAAAAAAACAGTCAGGAAAAGGAGTTGAGACCATGGTGTTAGTGCGTCGCTTGGTGTTAGCATGTCTTTCTTACAACATTGTATTCAAAGCACATGTCAGGGGGGTTAATAATCCTTATTGTGATGCTCTATCTTGTCTCCAGATTTCCAGATTCAGAATGCTTGCACCATGGGCAGAGGCAAACCCGGACAACATTCCCTCTCTACCCAGCTCATTGAGTTAGCAGCCATTGGGACGGCACTAGTCAGGGACAGCTTATCTTCTAGTACGACACGGTTTTACCAAAATGTCTGGCAGAAGCTACAACAATTTTGTATGCAACATGCCCACCCAGAATGGGCTGTACCCCCCATTAGCACATTAGCACAGTTTTCCTCTTTCTGGCAGATCGTTACACAGCAGGGGTGAAGGGAACATCTTTATGTTCATTCTCTTCAGCCATTGCTTATGTGCTCAAATTAAGAGAGCTGGGAGATCCCACAAATTCAACAGCGGTTAGAAAATTGCCAGTAGGCGCTCAGAAAAGGAGACCTTCATGTGATCTCAGGGCCCCGATTACCAAGCCGATGGTGTTAAATCTAGCAGAGGCTACCACTACCTGATATAGTTGTAAACATGAACAAGTGCTATTTCAAACAGTGTATACCATTTGCTTTTTTGGGTGCTTCAGGGTAGGGGAACTTTTAGCCCTATTGCACAGCACTACCCACAAAGTGGTGCAGTTAGAAGATGTATCACTATTGTCCGTAGGGGGAAAAGTTAAAAATTTAGTAGTAAAACTGAGACATGCAAAAACCTTGAAACCAGGCAAGGCACAGTTGGTAAAAATTAATGAAGAAAACTGCTCTCTGTCCAGTGAAAACAATGTTGAGATATTTACAATTTCGTGGCCTGACAAAAGGACCATTGTTCATGTTACGGGGCGCACCTTTGTTAAGGGCTAGGTTTGATAAGCAGCTAAAGACTGACTTGAACCTCATAGGTCAAGATACAAAGCTTTTTAGGGGACACAGTTTCAGAATTGGGCGCTGTTCAGAAGCAGCGGCTGCAGGTTTATCAGACACACAATTACGAGAGCTAGGAAGGTGGTCTTCAGATGCATTCAAAAAGTATATCAGGTTATAAATATAAACTCAGTTTAAGGCAGCTAGTATGGTGTCCCGAGTGTGGCCCCTACAAACTGCCCTTTAGCAATGTGTTTAGCGCAGGGAATCAGGATTATGAGTTCTTAAGGGTGGCCAAAAAAGCACCTTTTAGGATTTTAGGATGGCCTTGGAGGCATTCAAGTGTAAGTTAGGCTATATGGTTTAAGTTTTTAAGGCAACTTATGTGGTGTCCCGAGTGTGGCCCATGTAAAATTTCCCGTTAGTTCAATAAATCAATGATACAAATGCCACAGTGGCATAAGGGGAATCAGACTAGTTATACCGGTATAAGTAATAGGAAACATATACAGGTGTGGTGTCCCTAGTGCAGCCCACATCTGTGTATGGGCTGGAAGAGGTCAATTCCATATGAATATAGTCTGTCAGTTTAATACTGTCGCAACATTGTTAACTTGAATCGTATAACAAGTCACTAGGAAATGCTATGTGACTTTATTTAGACCTATATGTAATGTGGTCAACCAGTCAGAATGGATGGAGGAGTACAACTTAAGGGTGTACTGTGGCGGGTTTAGACCCCATCCATTTTATATGTATATGTATATATGTTATTCATGTGACACATAGGGCACTGCTGTATCATCATTAAGTTTGAAGCCAGTATTATGCTGGAAACAATAATACTTGTATATATAATATATATTCTTGCATGTACAAATGGACACTTGGTATGAGGTTTGAACCTCAAATGGACTCATATCGATACACAAACAATGTGCATATTCATACATAATGATTAAGAATATTCATGGAAAGGTTACAGCAGTGCAATAATAAACACTGGCCGCTTGGACTGGACTGCATCTTTTATTATTCTAGATATTTTGATAAAAAGTTTATGAATATGTCAGCTTGAAAAAAGCATTTAAGCCAAAGTGTTTAAGTATGTGTAAACAGATTCACCAACACTCCAAGATTGTGCCTGTATCTTTAAATAGGTTAAGAAACTGCCAACTGTTTCAGATTTGGCAGCAGATCAAGAGTTCATTCAGTGCAGCCAGATTAAGGTCAAGAGTTCAATAAGTGCAGCCAAGCACAAGGCATGTGATCACCTCATGGGTGACATATGATCATCTCATGGGCGACATGTGAACACCTCATGTGCACCATGTGATCACCTCATAGGTGTCATGCCCCTCAGGGCAGGGCCCTTGCATGAGCTTATGCAATGGTGTGGCTACTATTTCAGACTTGGCAACAGGCTAGAGGTCAGTCTCGATCTATTTATAGCTATGGCAGATTGCCAACTGTATCACATTAGGCAACAGGTCAAGAGTTCACTCAGTGGAACCAGGTATGGGTCAGGAGTTCACCCAGTGCAGTAACTGCATTCTATTTTAAGTGTTAGCAGACTGCCCACTGCATCAGATTTGGCACCAAAGTTCAGCCTTGATCTATTTATAGCTTTGGCAGACTGCCAACTGTGTCAGATTATGAAACAGGTCAAAAGTTCACTCAGTCTAGCCAGGTGCAGTTTACTCAGTGCAGTAGCCTGAGCCAGCAAATTTGTCACAGTTCACTTGGGGAACTGCCTTTCTCACCTAAGCCTGGTCAGCCCCATGATCAGACTCAAGGTAATTTTGATGTACTGGCCTGATATTTTGACCTGTCTATGTGTCTTTGATGGCTTTCTCGTTCACAAGACAGGTGTCGCCACCTACAATGACTTTTGCACAGTGTATGTGCCTGCTTATTTCTACAGAGGAATTTGATATATCCGCCTGAAATTGGGCATATATATACATATCGGATAGCTTTGTCATATACAAAACTGGTAGTGCCACTAACAATAATTTTTGCACAATGTGTGTCCCTGCTTATTTTCAGGAGGGGTTTGATATATCAGTCTGAAATTGGGCATATGTATATATCTCTGATAGCTTTGTTGTATACAAGACTGGTGGTGCCAGCTACAATCATTTTTGTGTTGTGTGCACCCATGCCAGAATTTCAGCAGTGATGTTTGTGTAATTGTTAACGAACCTGTGAGCTTATGCAATGGCGCAGCGTCATCCGTCCATCGTCCGCTGTCAGCCCTTCGCCGTCCGCTGTTCAGGGTTGGCTTTCCGCCGTCCATGGCTGTAAGTCAGAAACCGTCAGAGCTAGCAGCTCCAAATTACATGTAAGAATTAGTCACATGTGAAACTTGGTGCCCTGGAGCTTTTTATTGGATATCTACATTAATTTAGATTTTATAGAGAAAAAGCTTCAAAACCTTTAAAAATCTTCTTCTCTGAAACCGTTCTGCCAAATTGTCCAATATTTCATAGAAATGATCCCTGGAACAATCTCTCTCAAGTTTGTTCAAATGGTTCCAGTTCGGAGATTTTTGGCTGAGTTAGGGGAGGTTGAACTTAGTCATCTGTCCAAAAAAGCACACTAAAATTAAAAACTCAGAAACGGCTAGAGCTATAATCACCAAATTTTATACCAATGTTTGTCACATTTGTCATATCTGGTTTTGAGGTATTGGTGGTGCCACCTACAATGATGTGTTTTTTACAAGTGAAAATGTAATTTTAAACCCTTCTTGCCTATACACTGATTTATGATGAAACTGTTAAGCTGATTTTTTTAAACTTTACAAAAATTATTCTATGGTAGGGTTCTGCCAGTTTTATTAGAATAGATTGGGTAAATACAGTTTAAAAAAAACATTGTAACCAATTGTCAAGACACAATGTTTAGATGCAGAATTCCCAGATTATTGGAACTATATCTTTCAACTGTTTGAAAAAACTTGGTTAGCATTTTAAGCGAATTGGGTTTATCATCAGGTCACATGTGAACTGCTGCCCCCTCATTTTTGGTTGACCTCCTCGCTGCCCAGCGTCCATTTGTGCGTCTGTTTCCACACATAAACCCACATATCTTGGGAACCATATGACAGATCAGGCTAAAATTTTGCACAAATGTAGCCCTTTGATAGCTTTATAACATACACTAAAAATGGTGGCGCCACCTGCAACCATTTTTGCACAGCGTCCATAGGTTCATCTGCCTTGGGATAATATTACTCATATCTCAGCAGTGGTTTGACTTATCCACCTGAAATTTTGCAGGTGTATATATCCTGGACAATTTTCTTGATTTTATGACAGGTGGCACCACGCACATTCACGTTTACTCTGCAGACATCCAAGTTTATATCTCGGGAACCATTTGACTGATTGGGCCGAAATTTTGCATGTGTATAGATCTCACCTAGCTCTTCATCATAGGCAAAACTGGTGGCGCCACCTGCAACTTATCCACAGTGTCCATCTGTTCATCTGCCTTGGGATAAAATCACTCATATCTCAGCAGTGGTTTGACTTATCCACCTGAAATTTTGCAGGTTTATACATCCTGGACAATTTTCTCGATTTTATGACAGGTGGTGCCACCTGCATTCACGTTTACTCAGCAGATATCCAAGCTCATATCTTGGGAACCTTTTGACCGATTGGGCCAAAATTTTGCATGTGTATAGATCTCACATAGCTCTTCATTATAGGCAAAACTGGTGGTGCCACTTGCAACCATTAATGCACAGCACCCATCTGTTCATCTGCCTTGGGATAAAATCAATCATATCTCAGCAGTGGTTTGACTTATCCACCTGAAATTTTGCAGGTTTAACATCCTGAACAGCTTTCTTGATTTTATGACAGGTGGCGCCACTCACATTCAGGTTTACTCTGCAGACATCCAAGCTCATATATCAGGAACCGTTTGACTGATTGGGCCAAAATTTTGCATGTGTATAGATCTCACATAGCTCTTCAACATAGGCAAAACTGGTGGCGCCACCTGCAACTTATCCACAGTGTCCATCTGTTCATCTGCCTTGGGATAAAATCACTCATATCTCAGCAGTGGTTTGACTTATCCACCTGAAATTTTGCAGGTTTATATATCCTGGACAATTTTCTCGATTTTATGACAGGTGGTGCCACCTGCATTCACGTTTACTCTGCAGATATCCAAGCTCATATCTTGGGAACCTTTTGACCGATTGGGCCAAAATTTTGCTTGTGTATACATCTCATGTTGCCTTTATCATAAGCATAACTGGTGGCGCCACCTGCAACCACATTAATTATCCTCAGATATTGATAATTCAAATTTGTTCAAATGGTTTTGGTTCAGTGCTTTTTGGCTGAGTTACGGGAAGCTGAACTTAGCCAGTTTGCCTTTATCGTCCTATATGAGTTATAAACCTGCAAAACATTTTTCGACTGACGCCACTGAAGCCACTAAATATTTAACAAGAATAATCCCTACAATAATTCTTATAATAATTGTCGTTAATGGTTCCACATGAATGATTTTTTGCTGAATTATGGAGATTGAATTGAGTCATTTTACCATATATGTTAGCTGTGTTATGCTGTTACATCTAGCCTGGCACCAGTATCAGCTTCTATTACATCATGCCACTAGACATTAAGATTTCAGGTTATCTTTGGTTAATATTGATAAGAAAGTTTTTTTGAAAGTTTTTAAAAAATTGAGATTTATGATTTAAGTTTTTCATCCTACCTGGCAATGTTACAATCATGGATATTCAGCTCTCTGTGGCTATATAAAGACAACTGTACGTGGATTATAAATTATTGGTATCCCTACTCAACTTAATTCAAGAATTTGCCATCAACGAGATATATCTGTATTTTAATTTTGCATTCAGTAAGCATCTGTAATAATTTTACATATATTCCTGATTTCTTTTAACAAAAAGTCAGCTGAAAAGCATTTTGTATTGGGAAAATAAATTTTAAAGTTATTTTAAGTAGGGACCACTTTTGTGTACAGATGGCAGCACTTGGTTTACCATTGGCAGATTGCCAGTGTCTTGATGTTGGCCATTAGTCAAGATGATGTCAGCTCTATAAATAGTTTTGGCACAGCACTGGGATTGGAAGAAGTGCAGCCAGGTATAGGTCAGTAGCAGTAGCTGCATTCTATTTATAGCTTTGGCAGACTGCTCACTGCATTATATTTGCACCAAAGTTCAGCCTGAATCTATTTATAGCTTTGGCAGACTGCTAACTGTGTCAGATTATGCAACAGGTCAAGAGTTTACTCAGTGCAGCCAGGTACAGGTCAAAAGTTCACTCAGTCTAGCCAGGTGCAAGTCAAGAGTTAACTCAGTGCAGTAGCTTGAGGCAGCAATTTGTTTCAGGTCACTCTGGGGCAGCTGCCTTACTCACCTAAGCCTTGTTAGCCCAGTGCATCAACCTCTGGGAAAGTTTGATCTATTGGACTGATATTTTGATCTGTCTATGCGTCTTTGATGGTATTCTCATTATCAAGACAGGTGGTTCCACCTACATTGATTTTTGCAGTGTATGCACCTGCTTATTTCTACAGAGGAATTTGATACATCAGCCTAAAATTGGGCATGTTTATACATATCGGGTAGCTTTATAGTGTACAAGACTGGTGGCGCCACCTACAATAATTTTTGCACTGTGTATGTCCCTGCTTATTTCACAGGAGGGGTTGACATATCAGCCTGACATTGGGCATATTTATATATCTCTTTGTTGTATATAAGACTGGTGGTGCAAGCTACAATCATTGTATCCGCCAAAACAGAGTTTTGCAGATACTATGTTTTCAGTCAGACGCCGACGCTGCCGCCATCGCCGCATAGGTTTCCAGAGAACTCCTCCATAACCACTGGGCAGAAATTTTTAAAATTTAGAATTATGATCGGTCACATGTGAACTGCTGAGCCTTCATTTTTGGTTGACCTCTGACCTTTCCTCTCTGCCTGGCGTCCATTTGTGCGTCTGTTTCCACACATAAACCCACATATCTGAGGAACCATTTGACCGATAAGGCTAAAGATTTTGCAGAAATGTAGCCCTTGGAGAGCTTTATAGCATACACTAAAAATGGTGGCACCACCTCCAAACATTTTTGCACAGCATCCATCTGTTCATCTGCCTTTGGTTAAAAACACTCATATCTCTGCATTGGTTGGACTTATCCATCTGAAATTCTGCATGTTTATACATCCTGGACAGCTTTCTTGATTTTATGACAGGTGGCTCCACCTAAATTAACGTCTAAGCTGCAGACATCCAATCTCATATCTCAGGAACTAGTTGGGCCAAACTTTTGCATGTGTTTAGATCTTCCATAGTTCTTTATCATACGCAAAACTGTTGGCGCCACCTGCAACCATTTTTGTACAGCCTCCATCTGTTCATCTGCCATTGGATAAAATCACTCATATCTCAGCTGGGTTTGACTTATCCACCTGAAATTTTGCAGGTTTATACATCCTTGACAGCTTTCTTGTTTTATGACAGGTGGCGCAACCTACAATCAAATTTACGCTGCAGACATTCAAGCTCATATCTCAGGAACCATTTGACTGATTGGGCAAAAATTTTGCATGTTTTTTAGATCTCACATAGCTCTTTATCACATGCAAACCTGGTGGCGCCACCAGCAATCATTTTTGCACAGCATCGGTCTGTTTGTTTGCCATGGGATAAAATCATTTATATCTCAGCAGTGGTTTGACATATCTGCCTAAAATTTTGCAGGTTTATACATCTTGGATAGCTTTCTGGATTTTGTGGCAGGTGGCGCCAACTACGTTTATGTATATGCAGCAGATATTCAGGCTTTTATCTCAGGACTGATTTGACATATCCCCCTGAAATTTTGCATGTGTATAGATCTCACATAGCTCTTAATCATACATAAAATTGGTTGTGCCACCTGCTACCATTTTTGCACAGCGTCCGTCTGTTTGTCTGCTGTGGGTTAAAATCACTCATATCTCAGTAATGGTGTGACTTATCTTATGTACTTGCATTGTTCATATTCATGTTACACATGTTCTTGAAAAGTAATGGTCCATCATTGAAGCATTATACCCGGTGTAATCTCATTGCACAGGTTCGAATTAGGCCTGTAGGCCTTGTATTAATTAGTTATAACACCATATATAATGCCTGTTTTAAAACAAATTTGATGTCAGTTGATAGAAGGCATTTATAGCTTTCATCTGGTGTATTATTCATGTATATAGCTTTCCAAATTCCAAAGATATGAATACTTTTCCTCACCCTGTATCATAGTAATTTCTATAATGTTTGCTAATTTCTTAAAAATAGCAAGGTGTATTTCTGATTAGATCAACCGTGACCACTTTGGATTTTTATAAAGTGATTAATGAAGTCTGTAGTCTGTGGTCACAGAAAGGTGTTATTCCGTTCTTTAGTTAACCGAGACATGTCCCATTGGCACCAACTGTCCGCAGAAACAATTAATGCCTGGTTGATGTTTTTGAGTACTTCTGTGTCGCATACCCATACACTTATCAAACCCTGATTGGTTAATCCTCCAAAGTATTTCACTAGACTGTTATAGGGGGCCTATATATAGACTAAAACTCAAATGTCGCAAGCCCAATGTCACTCATGACATGTATAAAGGCACAGGTATTTGGCTAGTTGTTTAAATATATGTTTATGCATGTCTCCAGTTGAAAAAAGAAAAGGGCGACAAGTCATTTTGTGCAGTTAATTTTTATTTGTAAGCTTTTGTTCTGATGGTGCCTAATTGTATCCGCCAAAACAGAGTTTTGCGGATACTATGTTTTCAGCTGCACGTCGCCGCCGCCGCCGCGTAGGTATCCGGAGAACTCCTCCGTACCGCTGGGCGGAATTTTACAAAACCCGGGATTATGTTCGGGTCACATGTGAACTGCTGCGCCCCGATTTTGTTTTGACCGCTGACCTTTCCTCTGCGCTCTGCGTCCGTTTGTGCGTCTGTTTCCATACATAAACCCACATATCTGGGGAACCATTTGACCGATCAGGAAATTTTTTTTGCACAAATGTAGCCCTTGGAGAGCTTTATAACATACACAAAAAATGGTGGCGCCACCTGTAACCATGTTTGCACAGTGTCCATCTGTTCGTCAGCCTTTGGTTAAAATCACTCATATCTCTGCAGTGACTTGACTAATTCACCTGAAATTCGGCATGCGTAAACATCCTGGATAGCTTTTCTGATTTTATGACAGGTGGCGCCACCTACATTCACGTTTACGCTGCAGACATCCAAGCTCATATCTCAGGAACCGTTTGACCTATCAGGAAAAATTTTTTGCACAAATGTAGCCCTTGGAGAGCTTTATAACATACACTAAAAAGATGGCGCCACCTGCAACCATGTTTGCACAGTGTCCATCTGTTCGTCTGCCTTGTGTTAAAATCACTCATATCTCTGCAGTGACTTGACTAATTCACCTGAAATTCGGCATGCGTATATATCCTGGATAGCTTTTCTGATTTTATGACAGGTGGCGCCACCTACATTCACGTTTACGCTTCAGACATCCAAACTCATATCTCGGGAACCGTTTGACTGATTGGGCTAAAATTTTGCATGTGTATAGATCTCACATAGCTCTTTATCATACGCAAACTGGTGGCGCCACCTGCAGCCATTTTTGCACAGCTCCTGTCTGTTTGTCTGCCATGGGATAAAATCACTCATATCTCGGCAGTGGTTTGACATATCTGCCTAAAATTTTGCAGGTTTATACATCCTCGACAGCTCTCTTGATTTTATGACAGGTGGCGCCACCTGCATTCTAGTTTATGCAGCAGGCATCCAAGCTCATATCTTGGAAACCGTTTGACCGATTGAGCCAAAGTTTTGCATGTGTATAGTTCTCACATAGCTCTTAATCATACGCAAAACTGGTGGCTTCACCTGCAACCATTTTTGCTAAGCGTCCATCTGTTTGTCTGCCACGGGCTAAAATCACTCATATACATGTAGTGGTTTGACTTATCTGCCTTAAATTTTGCATATGTATACAACTTGGACAGCTTTCTGGATTTTGTGGTAGGGGGGGCAACCTACAAACACCATTTGGCTGCAGACATCCATGCTAATATGCAACACTCTATTTCCCCTTGCCACTCAATCCATGCCTCACTTCACCCGTTCCACTCTGATTTAGGCGGATACACGTAGTCGCTTGTCGACTACCCGTATTCTAGTTCACTTGTGATATTGGCCACCGTATCTGCACTTCTGGCCAAATTCGCCTTCATCTGAGAAAGGACTATGTTGTCAGCTGAATATTTCCATGCAAGTATTTCCAACAAACTTAACATATAAAATCAAGGCAAGGGCAGTCAAGGTACCAACATTTTGCTTGGTTTGCACAATAAAATAAATGATAGATATTGCAGTTTGCCTTTGTGTCAGGACTAACTGTGAAGCAGAGCTGTCAGTTATTCATTCTGAGTTGCCTCTGTTTATACTGTTAACATTAAAGGGGAGAGATTTCTAAATAAATACCACTTTCTGTAACGGTAACTACCGTAAAATCTCCACTTAAAACCGCGGTTTAATCAAGAAATTCAAAATCTTGAAATCAGGTTGATTTCCTGAAAGCACTGTGCGGTTTATACTAGAAGGGTTTCCTGAATATCTTCCTGACAGTCATCGTTTTTGGGCCGGTGAGTGGGCGATAATATTGCAACTTTCGAAGGCCGTTCTTAGCAGCAGTCTCGCATGCATGGGAGCCGTGTGAAAATGTATTACTTACGATTATTTGTTATTTATAAATTAAAATATTGCTGATTAGTTTTCGTGAGATATATAACTTGTTATAAAATCTTGGTAATTGTTACCAAATAATACGTTTACAACAACCCTGCTGTAACACACAGCAGCCTAACTGCATTAAATGCGGCGGTATAAAAAGCTTCAGAGTAAACTGGAGAACTTCAAACCCTTGTCGGAAAAAAATCGTGTAAAATCAAATAGTGCGTTTATGACAAGGAAACTTTAAGTAATCCAAGGGAGATATAGTACTTTATTCGAATGACCACGAAATTCAGCTAAGTATTATGTTTTAGTATGTAAACAAGACTCACTTTTAAAACTTTGCAATCCTTGCGCTTGAAACTGTCTCCGAATCTGAAACAATGAACTGCGTGACCTTTGCTCGCTGAGCCAACAAGGCCCGTTAATTACCACTGGTTACACAGGCAGCTGCCGGCCAGCCGTGGCTGGAGGGAAAACCCAGAGCAGACATCGTTCCCCGTGTATCACCGTTTATCAGGATAATACATATTCTTCTAATCAATATTTAAAGTGGACAAACACTGTCTTAGTGGAATGTTATATGCGTATTTGATAAGAATATCTTTATTTCTTAACGAATACGACATTTTCAGACGAAATATAAGAATTTTATTGTCATGTGTAATGTCTCCAGTTTCCTCAAATCATCTTCTAGGGCTCTCACGCAGCGTAGCGTAGTAAGAGAGGACGGGTGCTAGGGCTAACAGAGGCCCACATCGTTGGGCATGGTCAGGCAAAATTGAAATAAAGGCCTACTATAAACCCATTTGCGGCATTATTTATATTAGGAATGTTTATTTGTTTAAAACGTAAAATAAATAAAAAGCAGACATCGTAAAGAGTCACACAATGGCAGACGATCGTTTTAAAATCAAGTTTGAGTGTCGCCATGTGCTGAAACGCCCCGGTATTCTGCTAAGAATATTTTGAACGGCTGTACGCGGTGGGTGGTAAACAGAACAGCCACCTATTTCGTCCCAGCGTGCCTTGCGCGAACACTGCCTTGACAAAATGGCTCCCCACACGGAAACTTTTTTCAGGAAAAAAAACTTGCTTACCCCGACTGGCCACTTTAATTTTACCTTAAAATCACTCGTTTTCAAGCGTCATGTTTCCTATACGTGCGTATCTCGACAAGGTAACTTCAGTTACTTTGATATTTAGTTAAGGTGACCAGCGATGTTTTCAAACGAACCAGCAAATTGTAACATGGAGCGATGTCAACGTTCGATGTGACGATGATAATACCGGTATGAAAATGATTTGAATCTTCCGAGTAATTCCAGAAAATGGAATTTTCATCAAAAATTAAGATTTCAAAATATTACTTTTAGAATTAAAATATACAGTGACTGGGAATGGATCAGCAGAATATTTTTTCCAAAATATAATGACAAATCAGTAGCAAACAAGAATACGGCACGGAATATAAAATCTGTATAAACAGGCAGAGGTTCACCGGCCCTTGCGTCTTCCCAAACTTCATGCTTGAGTGACCCTGCAAAAAAAAAGTCTTATGATGTGTTTAAATAAAATGCCCAAGGAATTTTAAAGTGGACAGGAATGGCCGAGCCGCAACCTTCGCGTGTTCATTTCTAGATGATAGCTTGATTGTGTCTTTTGTCAAATCATTCCGTAGCGAAAGTTGGTGCGGTTTTAAAGGGGGGTTTTTAGTATTTGAGCCCCTCGCGGTGTCTCACCTGGAATTTTGGCGAAGTCTGGGTGCGGTTTTAATCGGAAGTGCGGTTTTAGGTGGAGATTTTACGGTAGATGTTTATTTGAACCATTGTGCAAACAGAGTTTTAACATGAATATATACCAGTTTGCTATATTGCTATCACCGTCCAGTTGTTTACGTGCTTTTATTCACAGATTGCTGATTTTCTCAGATAGAAATTCTTTAGTCCAGATGTAATTTACTTTCAAGTTTATTCAATCAAAGTTAACAATAACAAATGTCCAAAATATATATATTGATAGTTTTCCCTATTTTCCACTTAACTGATTCTGTTCTCTCTGTCTCTGTCTCTGTCTCTCTCTCTCTCTGTTAACTCCTGTCCGTATTCCTGTCTCTCCTCTCTCTCCTAGCTCTCTAACTATTCAACTCTCCTCTCTTCAGCTCTGACCTTAACTGACTGGTTCAGTAACCAGTATCTCTATTTATACATTTGCCCAAAATAATAATTGCAATTAAGGAATTTCTTACAGCATTAATACAAGACATATTGTGTAATACATTCAACACCTTTCTTGCCTTCCTGTGAACACCTAAGTCTAAACTGTTAATTAATTAGTTTTAACTGTGCCTGTCACTTTAAGAGTAAACCCTGTCAAATGTATGAACATGCTTATTAATGAATTCTCTGTGAACACTTATCAAAGGGCTGGCAGTTAAATAATAAACTGAATTGTAATTAGAAAGTTATCCTGCACAGAAGTCTACTAAATACCTGTTTCATTCCATAGGAGTGATCACCTTATAATATCTAATGAAAATTGGTAAAACATAATGATTTGAATTATCATAAAATTATCACACTGGTGATATTGCCAATAAGTGCAATGAATCATCCTGTCCTGGTTTTATGTTAATACAAAGTCTAGTAAATGCTTGTGATAAGCCTAAATTAATAAAATCAGTTTTTGAACAAAGCTAATTTAATTCTAACCTCCAATGGTTCAGGGATTCAGGGATTATGTCTCAAACAAAACCCTAAGTAGTCCAGTGTCAACTAACTTTCATTTTTACCGGATTGGAAGACATACATTGTACGCCTTGAGCTATGTACTTGCACCATAGAGTGCCATTAATATCCTTTTGTTTTGATCTTTAAAATGCAATTTTTCACAATACGTCAAAGCAACTTGTGGCCCTGTCATTCTTCAGGTTTAAAGGCAGAATATGTCAATCACTGACTGTCATACTGGCCGAAAAATTATAATATCAGTGGGGTTTATGGTTTTGCCCTTAAGAGAATATCATCTCTTGCTTACTAGGACATAATTGTAACTGTTGGATCACAAAATTTAGATACATATTCTAAATGTTTTGTTTTCAATTTTTTTTTCTGTTATTTAAACTAGAAACACACATGATAATAAACATGAAAATTACTGATTTGTCATTCTTCTGGTGATTATAATTCCTTGCAAGTGCTGACTTTCTTATGACTTTATTTGGCAAGGTATCCAGACTTGAAATTACAGTAATTAAGATATAATAGACTTATAAAAGCGCCAGTGATAATCCAAAATAAAAATGACAAAATGATTTTCATATTCCACTCAATATTATCTTTCCAACCATGCAAAATAGAACTCATCTGATCTGATGTTTTTCTGTCAGTAAGCAATTGCATCTGTATATGATTATGAACTTATAAACTCATATTGCTTATTATCTTTTTAAACCTAACACTGAATATAACTCAGATACCGGTAGTTTTAATTTGGAATATGAAAGTTCAAAACACACAAGGGCCTAATTGTGAAATAATCAGTGTAACAAATAATTCTTTAAGGCCTCTTTATCACATAGCAAACATTCATGCTGAACAGTGAAACTTTTACCTAAGTAAATAAATTCTATATCTTAAATACATAATAATCTGTTACCTCTTCTGTTGATTTTAAATGTTTAACTTTATTAAGTGCCCCACTGGTCATAATGCTAAGCTGAATCTATATTGATCAGTGATCCAATTCGTATCTACTAATAAGATTACAAGAGAACCTGTATACACATCGTCTGATCATCCAAGGTCGAGCGATTACTAGATGTACCTTGATATATAACACACTGACAGTTTCAGTCTGTCATTCGCCAGTATGGCATAGATTGGGTGGTGTATTTACGGCTTACCGTAAAGTATGGAAATCCCTCTACATTGATGATTGGCCAATAGGACTCCAGCATGCACCAAGGGTTGGGGTTTAAGGTTTGTATTTGTTTTGACCGGCATCCATGCTGGATGTTCCGAGTCTATAGTGTGAAGGTTTCACTGGAATAAACGGATATTTCCAGGTGATCTGTATTTGTGAATATTTCCTACAGACTGTCCGTTGACCCTTTCATCTCATACTGACGTGGTGGCAGCGGTTTTCATTTACTGTTGAGGTGTTCGGATACAATCGAACTGAACTGAGGTGAAGGTATTTTGGCGGACTTTGCTGTCAACAAGAGCAGTTGTAACTACTTAACCAGCAAGCATCTACTAGTATATGCTACTACTGTACTTGGATGTATTCAGTGAAAAACAGGTACTGTCATTGCCTTAAGGTAGAAATCACAGTTTTCATTGTGTAGGCCTATGCACTGACTAAATATAAACCATACATTGATTCCGAATATTTGGAATAACTGTGTGCTTAAATCAAACTTGATACTGATTGTGATACTGATAGCCTTAGAACATGGCCTCTACCCATCGCGCTCCGAAACAATGGTGCTTAACCGAAAACGAGACACTTACTTCCGTAGAAAGCTGAGTCAGAACATTATTTACACCCTGTCATTGGATGCCAACTTTGCCCCCTTTTTAGTTGAAGGATTTACGTGGCTTAAGAAGTCAAAGAGTCAGTTGTTACGTGGACTTACCAGTGATGACAGTAGTGTGCCTACAAGTGAGAGATGTACAGCCAAACAGAAAGTCAGCATGTTGGAGCTTATGCTGGGTCAGATAGCCAATTATTGCCCAGTTATCTCTAGAAACACAATAGTGACTCATTCTACATCACTCGAATCAATTCGCCTATATTATGGTTTTCAACGCACAGGTGGTCATTTTCTTGATTTCGCAGACTTCCACTTAGAGCCTGAAGAGAGACCTGAAAGGCTCTATCAGCGTCTTGTAGCCTTTATCGAAGACAGTCTATTGAAAAAGTCTGGCAGCATCTCCCATCATGGTGAATCCATTGATGAAGATGAGGAATTAACCCCGACTTTGGAAAATTTGGTCGTGCTGACTTGGTTAAGACTCATTCACCCAGATCTACCACGTTTGGTCAAGCAACGATACGGCACGGAGCTTCGGTCGCATACATTGGCCTCCATTAAACCAGAGATATCGCAGGCCTTGTCTTCGCTGCTGGACGAGATCCGCACAGTTGAAGATGCAAAAGTTATGCGTACTGCGGTGTCTAGATTCCAGCAACCCCGCTCATACTCACAAAAAGCGCCCATTCCTCAGTCTTGCCCCCGCACTAGGCGCTTGGAAAAAAAATGCCCGTTGTGCTCTCAGGCTGGGAGACCTGAACAGCATTTCCTAAGTGAATGTAGATTTCTGCCTGAAAGTGACAGAAGGTACATGGTACGAGCAAGACAGGTCTCCGGATATGATGAGGAGCCAAATTGTGAGGGATTATCTCCTGATGTTGATCTAGACAGGGCACATGATTCACAAGAGGGTTGGTCACCTGAGTTTAGAGAGTTATCTACTCCTACAGCACGACGTGTTAAAGTGAAAGCATCCCCTACGGTGAACATGTTTCATGGTCACACACCAATAAACATAACTCTTGACTGTGGTGCCACAGGTAATATGATCAGTGGTGAAGCCGCTCGAAGGGCGGGAGCAGTTATCAAGCATTCATCCCAAATGGCAAACCAAGCTGATGGTCAGTCTCCACTTGAGGTCATCGGTGAGACTACAATGACCTTTCATAGAGAAGACAAGTCCTTCCATTTTGAGGGATTAGTAGGGAGCCAGTTAGATGTTGATATCCTTGCTGGGGTACCCTTTATGGAGCAGAATGATATCGCCGTAAGACCAGCGAAGCATCAGGTAATATTCAGTGATGGAACAGTCTATGAATATGCTCAAAGGTCCGGTATTAAAGAATTGCATTCCATTTGGCGGGCACAAGTATCACGCGCACCACCCGCCAACACAACCGTTTGGCCAGGAGAGTTCCTTGAAATGGACATCCCGCCCAACATTGGGTGCGACGACAACTATTTGGCTCTTGAGCCCCGCTATGACTGTGCTTCCAAGACATTTCATGGCTGTGAGCCGTGGCCATCTCCAGAGGTTGTCCGAAGCGTGGGTCACAAACTTCGCATTCCAAACCTAACTGGGGCACCCATTCTTGTGAGAAAAAATGATCATGTGTGCCAAGTGCGGGCTTTGTCTGTGGACCTTGCCAGCGATACAGATGAAAGGCCTTATGAGGCCCCTGACGCTCTAAAGGCACCACACAAGCACCAGACCTCTTGCTCCAGTGACTTGTTTTCACAACATATTCAGGTTGACCCCCACAACATCTTGCCCGAAGCAATCAGGTCGGCTTTCATTGACAAACATAGAGACTTTGATTCTGTTTTTGATCCAAACATAAGGTGTTACAATGGCGCATCCGGTCCATTTGAGGCTGTCGTGAATATGGGGCCTGTGGAGCCGCCTCAGAGAAAGGGACGGGTCCCACAGTATTCACGCGATAGACTGCTAGAACTCCAGGACCAGTTTGACGCATTAGAAGCGGCGGGAGTTTTTGCAGTCCCGAGGCAATAGGTATATTTGTTGAATATGTTAACCCCTCATTCCTAGTCAAGAAGCCTAGTGGGGGCTCACGGCTAGTCACCGCATTCGCAGATGTTGGTAGATACTGCAAGCCACAACCATCGCTTCTTCCTGATATGGATAGTACACTTCGTAATATAGGACGGTGGAAATACATAATTCTGACTGACTTGAAAAGTGCATTTTATCAAATACCACTCGCGGAACAGTCAATGAAATACTGTGGCGTTGCCACTCCTTTTCGTGGCATCAGAGTGTACCGCAGATGTGCAATGGGAATGCCCGGTTCGGAGACCGCACTGGAGGAACTTATGTGCCGTGTCCTAGGCGACCTTCTGGTGGAAGGGGTAGTTGCTAAGATTGCAGACGACATGTATATCGGTGGCGACACCCCATCCGATCTCTTGAATAACTGGAGTCGAGTCTTGGCTGCATTAGCCTTGAACAATCTGACACTTTCTCCGTCGAAGACAGTTATTGCGCCTCAATCTGCGGTTATTCTTGGCTGGATCTGGCAACAGGGAAATATATCAGCTAGCCTGCACCGCCTTGCCACACTCTCCACATGCTCTATACCCGGGACAGTTAAGGGTCTTCGCTCGTTTATTGGTGCATACAAAGTGCTTGCAAGGGTTTTACCACAGTGCGCACAGTGGTTAGCCCCGTTAGAGGACGCCATAGCAGGTATGGAATCTAAAGAACAAATATTGTGGTCTGATGAGCTTAGGTCTAGTTTTACTAAGGCACAGAGGGCCTTGTCGCGGAGCGCATCAATTGCTTTGCCCCATCCGGATGACCAGCTCTGGGTAGTTACCGACGCTGCTACCCGTCCCAGGGGCATAGGAGCTACTTTGTACATCACACGCAATGGCAAACCACGAGTGGCAGGCCATTTCAGCGCTAAGTTACATAAGCACCAAGTCACCTGGCTGCCTTGCGAGCTCGAGGCACTTGGCATAGCAGCGGCCATCAAGCACTTCAGTCCTTACATTATCCAGTCAAGGCATAAAACGTGCGTTCTCACTGACAGTAAGCCATGTGTTGAAGCGTTCAGTAAGCTCTGCCGCGGTGAGTTTTCGAGCAGCCCTCGTGTTTCGACATTTTTGTCTACAGCCAGCCGTTATCAGGTTTCCATCCGACACTTATCAGGAACTGCCAACATCCCCTCTGATTTTGCCAGCAGAAATGCACCAGAGTGTCAAGAAGACAAATGCCAAATATGCGGTTTTGTGTGTGAGCTAGAGGAGTCGGTTGTTCGTAAAGTGACATGTGATGATGTTATGAACAACGTCGCTAAGCTCCCTTTTACAAATAGAAAGACCTGGGCTAATATACAGGTGGAGTGCGCTGATCTTAGACGAGTTCACGCCCATTTAGTTCAAGGCACTAGGCCTTCTAAAAAACTTCCAGGGCGACGTCAAAAGATATCTGCGTGTCGCCACCATTGCAAAGGATGGCCTGTTGGTAGTTGTTCAGCATGAGCCTTTAGGCCCTACGCGTGAACGTATTATAGTCCCAAGGGCAGTCTTAGATGGCCTAGCTATGGCCTTACATATCAGGCTTGACCAACCTTCCTCCAACCAATTAAAAGTGATGATGCAGAGATACTTTTATGCCTTAGATCTCGAGAAGTCTGTACGCGCCATGTCACAGAGTTGCCACCAGTGTGCCGTGTTGCAGTTGGCACCTAAGGCCAGAGTAGAGCAGAGTACAAATGACCCTCCAGCTGCTGTGGGCGTATCACTTGCCGCAGATGTGATGCGTCGGTCCAGACAGTTTATTCTGGTTGTGCGTGAGTGCATTACCTCGTTTACAAATGCTTGCATTCTCCAGGATGAACGTGGGAATACGCTACGAGATGCCATTATCCAGCTTTGTGTCGGTATGATTCCACTTGATGGTCCATATGCCACCATTCGCACTGACCCAGGTCCGGGGTTCCAGGCAATCAAACGCGACAAGCTCTTAGAAAAACACTGTTTGTGTATTGAGCTAGGCCGAACAAAAAACAGCAATAAGAACCCTGTTGCCGAGAAAGCTATCGAGGAGCTGGAAGGGGAATTGTTACGAGAGGACCCATCTGGCGGACCAGTCTCCTCCATGACCTTAGCTATAGCCACCTCACGTCTCAATTCCAGAATCAGGGCCCGTGGTCTATCGGCGCGAGAGATGTTCACCCAACGAGATATGTTAACCAATGCGCAGCTTCCTTTCACCGACCAGGATGTCATACTAGCACAACATCAGCTCCGTTCAGGTAACCATGCCCACAGTGAACGAAGCAAGGCTCCCCTTGCTAGTTATAGACATGAGTCAGACGCCAAGATTGGGGATTTAGTTTACTTACATGGTGACAGGAATAAATCGAAAGCTAGGGATCGCTACTTGGTTACCAGCATTGACGGCCATGGTGCAATATACAAAAGTTTACTGGGTCACAGCTGCGCAATATGTCTTACAGCGTAAAGCGTACCGAGTGCTTTACAGTTCCCACCACATCCTCCGAGTGTACGTCAAATTTGCGGTCATACTCTGTGGATGACTCTGTTTGGGAGGACCTGATGGTCCCATTGTTATCTCCTCATTTGTCAGCCGACACGGAACCCACTATCTCTATGGCTCAGCCCGGTAGTTTACCTGTACCTCAGGACGTTGCCGCTCTACCTCCATCGAACCCGCCTAATATTCCAGTTGAGCTGTCTATGCCCAGCGATGCAACTGCCCCGTCTGTGCTTCATCCTTGTGTCAGCCCTGCTTCAAAAGACCTACAGCCGGAGTGCTGTGACACGCCGCAGGGAGAGGAACCCAGACGATCAAACAGAAAACGAACTCTTAATGTTCGACTTAAGGACTATGTGCTGACGTAGGGTTGTTTTCTAGTTATTTTACATTGCTGTTTTTGTTTCATTGTTGGTGTCGGCCATATGATGTTATAGTCGTCCCTTTTCTCAAGTGCAAACTATCTCCATGATTCTGTATTTGACCTACACCTATATTTTACAGTAGTTCCATCATGTGTGATTCTACGAATGTAGCTGGTGCATGCATCATATGTAGGCTTTACTGCTAGTCACTCTGTATGACACTTTCGTGAATGATTTTCTGGATCTTTAACGGTCGTAATTGCACTTCCCCTTAAGTTAGGTTGTAGTTTAATATAGAATTGTTCCATTGTTCAGATACCCTCAGAATACGCCATTTCTATAAGGGCGTTGCTTTCTTGTTTTGTTCTCATTTATACGTAAACAATTGTATAACAGAATGAGGCAAAGGGTAAAGAAAGAAGGATAGCGCCAGTATGGCATAGATTGGGTGGTGTATTTACGGCTTACCGTAAAGTATGGAAATCCCTCTACATTGATGATTGGCCAATAGGACTCCAGCATGCACCAAAGGTTGGGGTTTAAGGTTTGAATTTGTTTTGACCAGCATCCATGCTGGATGTTCCGAGTCTATAGTGTGAAGGTTTCACTGGAATAAACGGATATTTCCAGGTGATCTGTATTTGTGAATATTTCCTACAGACTGTCCGTTGACCCTTTCATCTCATACTGACAATTCACAAAAAGAAACTTAAAAAGTCTTACATTATCTTTTTGCGTTCTTCATAATTGCAAATAATGATGGGACAATATAGAAAGTGAAACTAAGAAATACCATTTCAGCTCTAGTCCATCATAATCAGTAGTCTACATATAAATTAAATTTTCTTACCATTCAGAAAAAAAAACAACTAAACATGTACTGGTTTTGCTTGCAGAAGAAAGGTAAACATATATGGTGTCTTTTGTAGTTTATATACTCGTAAAAGTCACATGATCAGTGTCTGGTAAAGCACATAACAAATTGTGGGTAAAATTTAATATCAAAACAACAATAAGCGAATATGTTTAACTACACTTAGGTAACGCTATCCCTCACATAAAAGCTATTTTTTAGCGAACCTGTGAGCTAATGCGACGGTGTGCTGCTTCCGTCGTCTGTACGTAAACCCATACTATCTTGAAAACGGCAAGAGGTAGCATCACGAAATTTTATCCAAAAAATTAGTCATCTAAAAAACTATATCGGATTTTGTTTATTTTTTTGCTAACTGGATTTTCTTAGATTTTATAGGGAAAAAGCTAAAAAAGCTTTAAAAATCTTCTTCTCCAAAACCGTTCAGCCAAATTGTCCAATATTTCACAGAAATGATCCCTTGAACAATCTTTCTCAAGTTTGTTCGAATGGTTCCAGTTTGGAGATTTTTTGTCGAAATTCAGGAGGTGAACTTTGTTAACTGTGCAAAAAAGCATATTAAAATTTAAATCTCAGAAACGGGTGGAGCTATCTGCACCAAATTTTATGCAAATGTTGGTCACATAGGTCATATCTGAAAATGAGGTATTCGTGGCGCCACCTGCGTTGGCCTTTTTTGTATTGAGTCATCAGTGCCTGTATCACACTGGGGGCTACAAAAAACTTCTTCTCTGAAACCATATGGCCAAAATGTTTAATATCGCACAGAAATGATTCTAGGGTAGTGCTTTCTGAAGTTTGTTCAAATGGTCTCTTTTCAGTGACTTTTGGCTAAGTTATGGGAAGCTGAATTTAGTCATATGCCATAACAGCCCATTTTAGGTCAGTGGCTACAAAGATCTTCTTCTCAAAAACCACTGGGCCAATTTCTTAAATCTCACACATTAATTATCCTCAGAAGTTGATAATTCAATTTTGTTCAAATGGTTTTGGTTCAGTGCTTTTTGGCTGAGTCACGGGAAGCTGAACATAGCCAGTTTGCTGTATCTCCCTATATGAGTTATAAACTTGCGAAACGACTGATGCCACTGAAGCAAGATTGTTAAATATTTTACAAGAATAATCCCTACAATAATTCTTATAATAATTGTCATTAATGGTTATACATGAATGATTATTCATCATACCAGGCAATGTTACAATCATGGATATTCAGCTCTTTGTGGCTATATAAAGACAACTGTACGTGGATTATAAATTATTGGTTTCCCTACTCAACTTAATTCAAGAATTTGCCATCAGTGAGATATATCTGTATTTTAATTTTTCATTCAGTATGCATCCGTAATAATTTTACATATATTCCTGATTTCTTTTTTTATAAAAAGTCAGCTGAAAAGCATTTTGTATTGGGAAATTAAATTTCAAAGTTATTTCAAGTAGGGACCACTTTTGTGTTCAGATGGCAGCACTTGGTTTACCATTGGCAGATTGCCAGTATCTTGATGTTGGCCATAAGCCAAGATGATGTCAGCTCTATATATAGTTTTAGCACAGTGCCAGGATTGGAAGAAGTGCAGCCATGTATAGGTCAAGAGTTCACTCAGTGCTGTAGCTGCATTCTGTTAATAGTCTGCTCACTGCATCATATTTGGCACCAAAGTTCAGTCTGAATCTATTTATAGCTTTGGCAGACTGCCAACTGTGTCAGATTATGCAACAGGTCAAGAGTTCACTCAGTGCAGCCAGGTACAGGTCAAAAGTTCCCTCAGTTTAGCCAGGTGCAGGTCAAGAGTTCACTCAGTGCAGTAGCTTGAGGCAGCAACTTGTCACAGGTCACATGGGGGCAACTGCCTTACTCACCTAAGCCTTGTCAGCCCAGTGCATCAAACTCTGGGGAAGTTTGATGTATTGGACTGATATTTTGACCTGTCTGTGCGTCTTTGATGGTATTCTCATTTAGAAGACAGGTGGTGCCACGTACATTGACTTTTGCACAGTGTATGTGCTTGCTTATTCCTACAGAGGAATTTGATATACCAGCCTGAAATTTGGCATATTTATACATATCAAATCGCTCTGTCATATACAAGACTCATGGTGCCACCTACAATAATTTTTGCACAATGTGTGTCCCTGCTTATTTCTCAGGCGAGCTTTTATCAGTCTGAAAATTGGCATATGTGTATATCTCTGATAGCTTTGAAGTATATAAGACTGGTGGTGCCAGCTACAATCGTTTTTGTGTTGTGTGCACCCATGCCAAAATTTCAGCAGTGATGTTCGTGTAATTGATTCTTATTCAAAATGTTTAGTACTTGCATTGTTCATATACATGAAAAGTAATGGTCCAGCATTGAAGCATTATACCTGGTGTATTTCCAAATGCACAGGTTCGCATTTGGCCTGTAGGCCTTGTTAAAGGTTTTACATTAGTCCTTGCATGGACCCTTCCTTTCTTAAATCCTGGATCTGCCCATGTGAGGGTATAAGAAAGTATAACTGTAGGTGCATACCACTATTGATCATAAATGATACATCATTGAAAAGATTATTTTGCTGGATATAAGTCTGGCATGTAAAGTTGTATGAAGTAAATTTGTATAACCACTCCTTTTCGATTTTCCTAGGGGTGGGTATAAATATAAGAATGTATAACTTAGGCAGTATATACCCAGGGGTCATAAATGGCATATCATACTGAAACGTATGGTTTTAGCTATCATTTGAGACCAAATTTGACTGGATACGTTTTGCAAATTAAGTAGTATAGGCCTTATAACCACTCCGAAGTCGATGTCCTTGAAATGAAAAAAATATACGTCATCTGACATAAAACATCCATTTATTCACTAAAAGCTACCATGCACTTTCATACTGCTATCAGGCATTTTTATTACCTGCACATGTTTACCCATTAATCACGCAGTGAAAATTTGTCACCAAAATGGTACCGATGATGCAATTTTTGGGGTCTGGCTGAAGTACTACTTCTGGGGAAACAGCACATACACATGGTGGGAAGTCATTGTCCTCTGTGAGGTCAAGACTTGCACCTCAAATATGGCAATATTACCGCCTGCGTATAAAAATTTATGCTATGTTCCCCAAAAAAACAATGAAATTCATTCTTGAGTTATTTACCCAAGGATTGCCCCTAAATTCCAATCAATTGTTCCTAATATCATTGCCGAGCTATCCTGATAATTTCATTGAATACTAACAGACAAACAGATAAACAGACAGACAAACATATGCTGCCCACAACATAACCCCACCACTAGGCTTGGGGGAGGTAATAAAGTTTGTCATTCCTTAGTATATACTGAGGTTGTCTTTTTGTTCATTTGAGATATTCATAGGATAGAAAATATAGCAAAAAGAAAACCTTTGTATATAAGAAACCCCTATTGTCAAAAGCAAGTTGATGGGAAAAGAGGGAAACAATTTAAATAATAATAGTTACTGAAAAAAAAATTAAAAATTGCTCTTATAAATGATTATGAATGATAGTTTCAACTGGTTCAATGTTCATTTGGGACCCCATCCAATTGGTACAATTGTGAGCACATATATATTCAATATAATTAATTCATATAAAAAAGGGATAATCTGTTGAAGTTATTGTATGGTGAGATCATGAAAATAGGACCTTCATGAAGCAGTGAAAGTTGTGAAATCATATAATATGAATTTGAAGTCAACACATAACGCAGAATGTGGAAATATAGCCGCTAAACCAACTATATATTAAGTCTACATGGGCCTATGTGAAAGTTACTTTGTTTCAGGTTAATTTTGGGAAGAGAGTGAGACTTTCAGGAATTATCACAGAGCCAGGCAATGACGGTGGTGTTGTCACAATCTATCAGATGTCATGTGTTTATCGTGTAAATAGCACCGACTTTGTCATGTATCGAGAACAAACCAGTACCAGGGTGAGTAGAGTGCTGAACGTAAGTCATTTTGTAAGTAAACCACAGGATAAGCACATCCTTACATATCCTTTAAAAAATTCAAAGGTGCATGATGAAAAAGTTGATGTAAAATTGGTAACAAATAAGGTTAATATTTACAGTTAATATATTAATTGATGACACTATACTCTGTTCTGCTTCCCCTGTTGACCTAGGTTTTTTTTCATGATAATTTTTATGAAATGCACTAAGACTTGCCTTTAAGGCAAATAAGGCAAATGTGATAAATATGACAGGCTTCTGTGGCTTAGTGGTAGAGCACTGAACTCAAAGTGAGGAGATTGTGAATTTGAATCACAGAGTTGATGAGATTTTTCACAGTTGTTCCCAACCCAGGAGGAGTGCTCTGCAAGGTTAATGGGAAAGCCTTTCCCATCATGAATGTTTCACTCACAAAGAGTGCACCTTTCAGGGTTTTCTCTGCAGTATGACTCTGCAATGGGGATGATAACACATTACCTCATTTTATAGCTAAAAATGATGAACAAAATAAATTTGAAAGAGAAAAATCCTCAAAAATTAGGTGGAGAGGAATGTTCGAATAGAGTGTAGATAATTTTTATTCAGAATTTAGATAAAGTCCACATCCAGGTTCACATAGCTGATAATCAGCTATACTGCAATTTTTTATATTCTGATATTCTTTCATATTTTCATATTCTTCATAATTTTTACTGGCTGTTTCTTAGCCTTATGATTGTAATAATTTATAACAAACGTGAGCTTTTGTGATGGCACAGCGTTGTCCATTAGCCGTCTGCTGTCTTCTGTATGTTAACTCATGCTATCTGAAAAACCATTGGAGCAAGGAGGGCCAATTTTTTTTAAGATTCAGTCAATATAAAAAAAAATTATCAGATTGAGCTTTTTTACGGCTTCTGCAGTTGTCTGTATTTTATAAGGAAAAAACTAACAAATCTTCTCCAAAAATGTTTAGCCAAATTGTCCAATATTTCAGAAAAATCATCCCAGAACAATCTCTCTCAAGTTTGTTTGAATGATTCCAGTTCAGTGATATTTTCTGGAGTTACAGCAAGCTGAGCTTGGTCATCCGGCCAAAAAAAAAATGCTAAAATTACAATATCAGAAACGGCTTGACCTATCATCAACAAATTATATGCCAATGTTGGTCACACGACACAAATTTGGAATTGAGGTTTTCATGGCACCATCTGCATAAGATTAGGCAACAGGTGTGCAGTATCTGCAGCTGGCAGTTTATTCCAGTTCACTCAGGGCAACTTCCTGCCATTGCTGAGCTTGGTCAGCCAGTGCACCCGACTCAAGAGAAGTTATATATATCTGCTTGAAATTTTGGCATGTCCATGCAACTATCATTACTCAAGACTTGATGCATGACCTACAATGATTTTTTAGCTCAGCTGACTGAAAGTCACCTGAGCTATAGCGATCACTCTTTGTCTGTCGTCCGTCCGTCTGTCCGTCCTTTAACCAGGCACAAATCGTAACTGCTGGACCTAGAACCTTGTAACTTGAGATTCTAAGAGGTCCATGAAAAATCTCCTTGGAAACCAGAAATTAGGTCTTTGTTACCCATATCCTTTGAGCTATGGGGCCCCAAAGTACCCCCCAGAAAAGTAAAAAATTTCATACAAAAACTTCAATATCTCATTAACTACTAGACTGATGGTCATGATTTTTGGCATACATATTAATCATGAGATGTTCCATCAGTTCCTGCAGACTGATGGTGCCACCTGTATTTTTTTATTTTTTAAGAATTTTTTTCTCTATTTTTGAGACCTTAAAAAATGTGAACATCTGTTAACAAGGCACAAATCGTAAAGACTGGACCTAGAATTTTAATTCTTGACACACTGAGAGGTCCATGGAAAATCTCCTTGGAAACCAGAAATTTGGTCTCTGTTACCCATATCCTGTGAGCTATGGGGCCCATAAGTACCCCCCAGAATAGTCAAAAATTTCATACAAAAACTTCAATGACTCAATAACTACACCACTGATGGTCAAGATTTTTGGCATACATATTGATCATGAGATGTTCCATCAGTTCCTGCAGACTGGTGGCGCCACCTGTATTGTTCAATTTTTACGATTTTTTCCTCTATTTTTGAGACCTTTAAGGATGCTGTCATCTGTTAATGTGGCACAAATCGTAACAACTAGACCTAGAATCTTCATTCTCAAGACACTGAGAGGTCCATGGAAAATCTCCTTGGAAACCAGAAATTAGGTCTCTGTTACCCATATCCTTTGAGCTATGGGGCCTCAAAGTACCCCCAAGAATAGTAAAAAATTTCATACAAAAACTTCATTATCTCAATAACTACATCACTGATGGTCATGATTTTTGGCATACATATTGATCATGAGGTGTTCCATCAGTTCCTGCAGACTGGTGGGGCCACCTATATTGTTCAATTTTTTCCTCTATTTTTGAGACCTTTAAGGATGCTGTAATCTGTTAACGTGGCACAAATCGTAATGACTTGACCTAGAATCTTCATTCTCAACACACTGAGAGATCTATGAAAAGTCTCCATGGAAACCAGAAATTAGGTCTCTGTTACCCATATCTTTTGAACTATGACACTCACAAGTACAGCTCAGAATAATGAAAAATGTGATACAAAAGCTGAAGTATCTGAACAACTAATGCAGAGATCACCATAATTGTTTGCATGGATATTGATCATGGAGTGTTTCATCAGTTTCTGCAGACTGGTGGCACCACCTGTATTTGTTTGGTTTTTTTTACGATTTTTTTCTCTATTTTTGAGACCTTTAAAGATATGAACATCTGTTAACAGGGCACAAATCATAAAAACTGGACCTAGAATCTTCATTCTTGACACACAGGGAGACCCATGAAAGTCTCCATGGAAACCTGAAATTAGGTCTCTGTTACTCATATTCTTTAAGCTGTATGGCTCCAAAATACCCCCCAGAATAATGGAAAATTTGATACAAAAACTGCAGTATCTCAATAACTACAACACTATGGGGCCCCAAAGTACCCCCCCCCCCCCCCCCAGAAAAGTGATGTAGTTATTGAGATAATGAAGTTTTTGTATGAAATTTTTGACTTAAGTCAAAAATTTCATACAAAAACTTCATTATCTCAATAACTACATCACTGATGGTCATGATTTTTGGCATACATATTGATCATGAGGTGTTCCATCAGTTCCTGCAGACTGGTGGGGCCACCTATATTGTTCAATTTTTTCCTCTATTTTTGAGACCATTAAGGATGCTGTCATCTGTTAACGTGGCACAAATCGTTATTGACTTGACCTAGAATCTTCATTCTCAACACACTGAGAGACCTATGAAAAGTCTCCATGGAAACCAGAAATTAGGTCTCTGTTACCCATATCTTTTGAACTATGACACTCACAAGTACAGCTCAGAATAATGAAAAATGTGACACAAAAGCTGAAGTATCTGAACAACTAATGCAGAGATCACCATAATTGTTTGGATGGATATTGATCATGGAGTGTTTCATCAGTTTCTGCAGACTGGTGGCACCACCTGTATTTGTTTGGGTTTTTTTACGATTTTTTCCCCTTTTTTTGAGACCTTTAAAGATTTGAACATCTGTTAACAGGGCACATATCATAAAAACTGGACCTAGAATCTTCATTCTTGACACACAGGGAGACCCATGAAAGTTTCCATGGAAACCTGAAATTAGGTCTCTTTTATCCATATTCTTTAAGCTGTATGGCTCCAAAATACCCCCCAGAATAATGGAAAATTTGATACAAAAACTGCAGTATCTCAATAACTACAACACTATGGGGCCCCAAAGTACCCCCCCCCCCAGAAAAGTCAAAAATTTCATACAAAAACTTCAATATCTCATTAACTACTTGACTGATGGTCATGATTTTTGGATTTTGCCATACATATTGATCATGAGCTGTTCAATCAGTTTCTGCAGACTGGGTACGCCACCTCAATTTTTTTTTTCAGATTTTTATGAATTTTTTTCTCTTTTTGAGACCTTTAAAGATATGGTTATCTGTCAACAAGGTACAAATCGTAACAACTGGACCTAGAATCTTCATTCTTGTCATGCAAGGAGGCCCATGAAAAGTGCCTGTGGAAACTTGAAATTAGGTCTATGTTACCCATATCCTTCAAGCTATAGGACTCTGAAGTATCCCTCAGAATAGTGGACAATTTGATACAAAAGCTGAAGTATCTGAACAACTAATGCGGAAATCACCATGATTCTTTGCATGGATATTGACCATTAAGTGTTTTTTTTTTTATTCTGCAGACTGGTGGAGCCACCTGTGTTTTTGTATCTGTCAAAACGAAGTTTTGCGGATACTATGTTTTTGACCTGGTTCCTCCACAACCCTGTTCGTTTCCAGAGAGCTCCTCTGAGACTAATAGACCGATTTTTCTGAAACTTACACCAATTATCGGGTCACATGTGAACTGGTGCCTAACCAATTTGCGCTGACCTCTGACCTTTCCTCTCTATCCAGCGTCCATTTGTGCGTCTGTTTCCACACATAAACCCTCATATCTTGGGAACTGTTTGGCCGATCAGGAATTAAAATTTATACAAATGTAGCCCTTGGATAGCTCTATAACATACACAAAAAATGGTGGCGCCACCTGTAACCATGTTTGCACAGTGTCTATTTGTTTGTCTGCCGGGGATAATGTCACTCATATCTTGGCAGTAGTTTGACATATCTGCCTAAAATTTCGCAGTTTTATACATCCTGGATAGCTTTCTTGATTTTATGACAGGTGGTGCCACCTACATTCTAGTTTATGCTGCAGAAATCCAAGCTCATATCTCAGGAACTGTTTGATGGTTGGGCCAAAATTTTGCATGTGTATAGACACATCCGATGTTTGCAAACAAAGCCCCCCAACTGGCGCATGCGCACTGGGCCGTAAGGCAAGAAGCACAGCCCAGCTTGACTGCCAGCCATATAATCAACACAGATAACCTATATAATAGCATCACTGTATCTTTGATCAGTATCAAAATAAAAGAGACTCTGCCATGGCCCACAGTAAAATTAATTATCCCGATAAATTAGGCCACCACCCATTGAAATAAAAGGGACAAGCCTATTTCCTGCAACAGCTCATATTTGGTCAGTTTTATCAGAGATGACACTTGTGAATATAAGATCGTAGGGCAGAAATGTTAAAATAGTTTAAACATCTAAAAAGACTTGTCTTCCATATAGCTTCTACAACTTAAAAATATGTTTAATTTTAGTGAAAAAAAATCCATGATTTATAACAGTAGCCTATAACTTGCATGAAAATACACTAAATGGTGCAGTCTCCCCTAAAAACTACTACTACCGAATATACAAGAATACTCAACTTTTAATTCAGTCTCCTCTCTTAAACACAATTTAATAGTGCCACGTAGATTTAAATTTATATATGTATATTATAATCTTGCAAATTTGCAAAAATTTTGCTGCTCATCATAGACCTATACATGTGAATATGAGTGTCAGTATGGTGTTGCAACAAGTGATGTTTTATACTGTACAAAAAACTGCATGCAATCAAACTTGAACGACTTTATAAAGGATATCATGTTTTTTTTTGTGACCAACTGACACTGAGGAAAACATATTGTCAACTTACAAAAATGTGATCCCTTCTTAACTGCTTCATAATTTGTATGGCTTATAAAAAGTAAGCCGAAAATGCCCCCCCCCCCAGTCCCCCGGACCAATAAATGTTAGAAATATCATCAAATCCCTGCACATTAATCACTATTCACATCTTAATGCCAATCCTTATTTCAACAGGGGTAATAATGCACCTCCCACCAAAACCTTCCATATTTTATATAATTAATGAAGCATTATTCAATTTAAATAAGTGATGTTTTCCAATACCTTGCCTGGGTTCCCACTAGTATATTAAAAAATTAATACCAGCTATATAGTGCTTCATATGAACCATGACTGAAATAATAATTACGAGAAGAGTAACTGTAAAACAATGTAAAGAATGGTTCCTTTGATGTATAGTATTGTAATCAGTTAAATAATTATTTAAGTGTAGTAGTCGATAAATGCAACGTTATGTGTTCGTTTGAAAGAGAAAGCCATCGTGTTGTGTAAATTAGTATGTTACGTTTTTGGTTTAAATTTTGTGGCGAATGATTTGAATATAAATTAATTAAAATTAAAATAAAGTAAAATTGATTATAACTATAAAAACATTAACAATATATAAATTTGCCAGGGTTTGTCCTTTTCAGTGATTTTGATATTAATGATATTCAAATTATTATTAAAGATATTATTATGATTTATTATTGATGATAATGATAATTATAATAAAAATAATAATAATAATAATAATTATACAAAGAATAAACAATAAGATGAAAACATTCATTGAATATTAAGTGAAGGAGGTATATCTGTTACAGATTATGAGTCTCAAATTAACTAAGGAAAATGAGTAATTAATTATGTCATCAGATAAAGTTTCCATGGACATTCTCATCTTAGATCAGCTGATAGACAGGTCTAAAGATAAATTTATTTTTATATAAAGATTTCATATTTAGAAAAAGTAACTCTGAAATGTGATTTGTTATGTGAAATGATCCACCAAAGTGAAGGCTGTACTCCCTTTTCAGCATAAACGTTTACTCCCGTCAACAGGGAGGTCTAGGTCTGAACAAGGAATTAAGTCTGACATTTTCAGGCCTTGCCTTTTGAAAAAGGCACAGGAGTGAAAAATCACTCCCCTCATAGAGTTAAGGCGAGTGGTTCACTCGCCTGAAATTAAAGAGTTAAAATTTCCCCTCTTATTCATGAATATATCATAATATAGTTCAGTAGGGTATAATTTACCTTTCTGTGCAGTAACAGGTGAAAAGTGTTTACCCATAAGGTCAACAGATTACCTTATATTGTAATATATAACTAATAACCATAATTTAAATGTTTACAAAAAAAATTCCATGATCATTTACTAACAGCATAATTTGTATTTTTATACACTAATAACTAAAATATTTTGGTTGTGATGGCATTATTACACATATATTTCAGAATACATTATTCAAAATTAAATATTTACAAACAAATATTTATTTGAGATATTTTTGTTGAAGTTGGGCCGCATGAAATCTCATCAACTGATGAGTCCCGGGGATACTTCAGTTAATTGGCCCTTTAACAAATACGAAAAGTCTTAACAAATAAAAAGATAAGAAAGAAATTATTATAAGAAGAGGAGAAGAAAATACCATACGTGTTGAATTATAGGTATGATTTTTACTGCTGATTAAGTGAATAAAATTGTCCATGTATGTCACACGAATGGAACTGCACTTGTGGTAGGAAAGCATATTACAAATATATACTTATAGAATGAAGCGTGAAAACCTCTGACCTCTTGATTAGCCATGACTAAATGCAAGGATGTTGAACACCAGGTGGGATTGTCAGCTGCAAATTTAAATGTTCTAGTGAAGGCCTCCTGGAGTTAAAATGACTAGTTAATTGTAGGGACACTAGAATGACATGGTTTATGGTGTTTGATATGCAAAATGACACTAAACAGTGAGAAAAATGAAGCGTGATTCAGACTGGTATTGTAGTGTAAATAGCTTGTCCAGTGCCTGCCGCAGCCCATGTTTTGCCTTACACAGCACCACATGGTCAGTGACCTAGTTTCTGTGACGTCACGATCGGATGTGTCTATAGATCTCACATAGGTCTTAATCATACACAAAACTGGAGGGGCCACCTGCAACCATTTTTGCACATTTTGCACAGCGTCTGTCTGTTTGTCTGCTGTGGCCTAAAATCACTCATTTCTCTGTAGTGGATTGGCATAACTGCTTAAAATTTTGCAGGTTTATATATCATGGACAGCTTTCTTGATTTTATGACAGGTGGCGCCACCTACATTCTAGTTAACGCTGCACACATCCAAGCTCATATCTCAGGAACCATTTGATCGATTGGGCCGAAATTGTGCATGTGTTTAGATCTCACATAGGTCTTTATCATACACAAAACTGGAGGAGCCACCTGCAACCATTTTTCCACAGCGTCTGTCTGTTTGTCTGGCGTGGGCTAAAATCACTCATATACATGTAGTGGTTTGACTTTTCTGCCTCACATTTTGCATATGTATACAACTTGGACAGCTTTCTGGATTTGTGGTAGGTGGCGCAACCTACATATACATTTAGGCTGTAGACATCCATGCTAATATGCAACATACCTCACTCTATTTTCCTTTGTCACTCAATCCATGCCTCACTTCACCCGTTCCACTCTGATTTTGGCGGATACACGTACCGGTAGTCACTTGTCGGCTACCCGTATTCTAGTTGATCAAAGTTTACACATTTTTTCTCTATTTTTGAGATATATAAATACAGACTAAATCTTGGCCTGTTGGTTAATCTGTTTGATGCTTCAGATAAATGGGTATATACTTTACCATTCTGATGATAAAATATCCTTTTGCCAATCTCTTCCCAGTCAGCTGAGCGTCATGACCCATGGGTCACTTGTTGTTTGTGTGCAATAACTTTCCTAAATTTTATCAAATTTCATTCAAATTGGGTCAGTTTTTCCTCTCATGCTTACCTTGGTTGGGATTGGTTTTGGAATGTCTGTCTCACAAGATAATAATACAATATGATATTTCATTTTTATATGATGACTCAACACATTTAGTTTCACTAATCACCAACTGGTGTCACTTGGGGTGGACATAAAATACTTGAATTTTTAGCTCAGCTGACTATAAGTCATCTGAGCTATAGTTGTGGTCCATTGTCCGTCGTCCACCCTTCTGTCCGTCCGTCCTTAGATGTGGCACATTTTGAAACCGTAAGACCTAGGAATCCAAAATTCGGCATAATGTAAGATGTCCCAAAGATCTCCGACCAAGCTGAAAACTGGGTCTTTGCGACTTTGTTCCTTTGAGAAATTAAGGAAAAACCTCAATTTTTTATTTAAAGGCTATTTTCAAACTTCAGGACTGTCTTATATCAAAACTACTCATCTATTTTTCCTCATATTTACCATAAATATTCCCCTATATAGTTCCTATGTACATGCCAGAAATTATGTGTGTATTATATAATTTTAAAAAGTTATGGGCCAAAACATAATGTATTTTGTAAAAAATCAGGAAAGATATTTGACCACTTAACACAAAACATGTTAAAGCTATGGACTTTTTTTCCAGTAATATAACTTTAATTAATCAAAATTAAATTGTATACCCAAAATTAGATCAAAATCTTTTAAATTTTTTTAAAATATTAACAAAAATAAAAAATTGGTACCTTAAATTTTGCCCAACTTTGACCATGGCACGTTTTTTCCCTGTAACTGCTGTGGATTTAATTTTCACAGCATGTTTTTGTTAGCATTTTGTCTGTTAACACACCAAAAATTTGAAACCAGTTGATCAAAAACTGTAGATTTTATTCAAGTTTTCACGCACCATGTAACATATTGTTTACTTCAAGCTAGTGTTATGCAGTTTGCAAGAGATCAGCTCCCCAACTTCAGCTCTCAGTTCCTAAAATTTGGCATACAACTAGATGTCTCCAAAATTTCCTACCATGCCAAGAATTTGGTCACTAGGACTTAATACCTTGGAGATATTAATGAAAAACATCATTTTTCCAATAAAAACCCATTGTTATAATTTAAGCCTGCATAATATCAAAACCACTGATCTGACTTTAATCATATATAATATACATAGTTTTCTATACATTCTCTATGCACATGCCAGGAATGATGTCAGTATTGGGTAATTGTTTTTAAGTTATGGGCCAAAACATAATGCACTTTGTTAAAAAAATCAAGAAATATATTTACTCTCTTAACAAGAGGATTTCTGAAGCTAGAGATTTTTAGCTCAGCTGACTATAAGTCATCTGAGCTATAGTCGTGGTCCATTGTCCGTCGTCCGTCTGTCTGTCCATCCGTCCGTCCGGATGTCCATCTGTAAGACTGGCACCTTTTGACACCATTGGACCAACGAATCTGAAATTCTGCAAACAGTTAGATGTCCCCAAAATCTCCTACCATGCCGAAAATTGGGTCAATAGGACTTTGTTCCTTCGGGATATTAAGGAAAAACCTCATTTTTATGCCCCCGCCACAAAGTGGCCTGGGCATATAGTTTTACCCATGTCCGTCATTCCGTCCTTCCATCCTTCCGTCCTTCAGTCATTCCGAAATCAAACAGTTGTACGGACTTTTTTTCGCAATGCCTGCAGATATTGGCCTGATTTTTGGTGTGTGGGCAGATATAGACCAGTTACAGATCAAGTTCGCGTTTCATCCCGGTTGACCTACTTTTGATCGTTTTACGTCTCCTAAACTTAGAAAATTTCATGAAAAATAGAAATATTCATGACAGATACACATGTATGGACTTTTCTTCGCAATGCCTGCAGATATTGGCCTGATTTTTGGTGTGTGAGCAGATATAGACCAGTTACAGATCGAGTTCGCGTTTCGTCCTGGTTGACCTACTTTTGACCGTTTTACGGCTCCTGAACATAGAAAATTTCATGAAAAATATGAAATCTCATGACAAATACATATGTACGGACTTTTTTTCGTAGTGCCTGCAGATAATGGCCTGATTTTTGGTGTGTGGACAGATATAGACCAGTTACAGATCGAGTTAGCGTTTCGTCCCGGTTGACCTACTTTTGATTGTTTTACGGCTCCTAAACTTAAAAATTTTCATGAAAAATAGAAATATTCATGACAGATACACATGTACGGACTTTTTTTTGCAATGCCTGCAGATATTGGCCTGATTTTTGGTGTGTGGGCAGATATAGACCAGTTACAGATCGAGTTCACGTTTCGTCCTGGTTGACCTACTTTTGACCGTTTTATGTTTCCTAAACTTAGAAAATTTCATGAAAAATATAAATATTCATGACAGATACACATGTACAGACTTTTTTTTGCAATGCCTGCAGATATTGGCCTGATTTTTGGTGTGTGGGCAGATATAGACCAGTTACAGATAGAGTTTGCGTTTCATCCTGGTTGACCTACTTTTGACCGTTTTACGGGCTACCTGAACATAGAAAATTTCATGAAAAATATGAAATTTCATGACAAATACACATGTACGGACTTTTTCTGCAATGCTTGCAGATATTGGCCTGATTTTTGGTGTGTGGACAGATATTGACCAGTTACAGATGGAGTTCGCATTTTGTCCCGGTTGACCTACTTTTGATTGTTTTACGGCTCCTAAACATAGAAAATTTCATGAAAGACAGAAATTTTTAAGGAAAATGCACATGTATGGACTTTTTTTCACAATGCCTGCATATACTGGCATGATTTTTGGTGTGTTGCTTGATAATGACCCGTTACAGATCGAGTTTGCATTTTGCCCTTGTTGACCTACTTTTGACCATACGACACCCCCTGAACTTAAAAAATTTTCCAAATTTTACAAATGTTTCTAATTTGCCCAAGGCGGGGGCATTTGTGTCGTTCCGACACATCTAGTTTTATTAGAAATCTATTCTTACACTTCAGGACTGCCTACTATCAAAACCACTCCTCTGGTTTTCTTCATATTTACTATAAATATTCCTCTATATAGTTCCTATGTACATGCCAGAAATTAAGTCAGTATTATTTAATTTTAAAAAGTTATTGGCCCAAACATAATGGACTTTGTAAAAAAATCAGAAAAGATATTTGGTCACTTAAGACCAAAAGTGTTAAAGGTAGGGACTTTTTTTCAGTTATACAACTTTAATTAATCAAAATTGAATTGTATACCAAAAATTAGATCAAAATCTGTTAAATATTTTTAAATATTGGCAAAAATATAAAATTGGTACCTTAAATTTTGCCCAACATTGGCCATGGCACGTTTTTTTCCTGTAAGTACTGTGGGTTTAATTTTCACAGCATGTACACATAAGGATTTAATCTATTAAAATCTGAAATTTGAAAATAAAAGCTGCAAAATTAGGCTAGTTATTGAATTTTTTTGAGGCTCTTGTTGTATTCCCTTACATTGTCAAGCAGTCCACTTTGACGACTGTAGGTCATTCAGTGCACATTTCTATGCTCCCCAGGCTGTTGGAATAATGTTAATGTCCCCAAAATCTCCTACCATACCGAAAAATTGGGTCATTAGGACTTCGTTCCTTCGGGATATTAAGGAAAAACCTCCGTTTTCCATAAAAAAAGCCATTGTTATGAATCAAGGCTGCCTAATATCAAAACCAAATATCTGTTTTTGTTCATATTTAGTATTCACATTCTTTCATACATTTTCTATGAACATACAAAAAATTAGGTCAGTATTGGGTATTATTTTGATGTTATGGGCCAAAATATAATGCAATTTTTTAAAAAATCAGGAAATATATTTACTCACCTAACATGAGATTTGCTGAACCTAGAGACTTTTTTCAGGAATATAACTATATTTAATCAAGATTCAATTGTTTACCCAAAATGAGATCTGAATTTTGCAAATTTTTCAAGTTATTAGCATAAATAAAAAATCAATACCATAAATTTCGTCCAACTTTGGCAATGGCACGTTTTTTCCCTGTAAGCACTGTTGATTTAATTTTCACAGCATATATACATAAGGATTTAATCTTTTAAAATTTAAAATTTCAAAGAAATTGATTGGAAAGAATAGCTTTTATTCTTGTTTTCATACACCATGTCAAGTGTTGTTTATATCACCAGGATATAGCTCCAGTATATATTTGGCTTATGGTATGCAGTTAATGATTAAGTTTCATAATTAAGGTTTGTAAAACTGGAATGTGTATTATTTGATATTATGTAGTATATATGATATTGTATTTTATTGCATAGACTTAATTGAAGTAAATGACTTATATGATGAACATACATGTTCATGTGTATATTCTATAATAATTGTATTCACACCTTAAAATATGAAAATATGATTATAACCTACAACAATCAGCTATTCAATAATTCAATGTGTAAACATGTAGAGTCATGCATCTGGTCACACATGGACTCTTACTAGGACAAACTGTTATTTCAGGTCTAAGTTATGTTTAGCAAAGTGTCAGACTTGTGTCTGATTAGAATTAAGAAGTCAATACACAGGTAACCTAATTATTGGATTCACACTGAAAGTTAATCTTGTAAGAATCTGTAAGGCTCCAGCTAGCCTCACACCTAACAACAGGTGCCACCAAAATTATTGCAGTTAAAGGTAATTAACGTCCAGGGTAATTAATATTAGTATGGTGTTCAAACCCTGATGGTGGCAGGGTTACTAATTATGATTTTGTAATAATCAGTCAGGCATGAGATAGGAATTGCACCTTGACTGACAAAGGAAATGTATATATATGTTGGAACAATTTCATTCAGGCAGTTTTAGCCTGGGCTGTACAACTATGTGAATAAAGATATTATATATACTTCAACTGACTTGTGGAATCTGCCAGCTACAACAACACAACATCATAACCACTCAGCGATATTTACATCTAGCCCACCTAGTAGTACAGCCTTCACTTGCATTATGTAACCCACCCCAGGCATCTTGCCTTGGCTCAGCTTGGCCACTACCAGCAGGCTTCCCCTCTGTCCTGCACCCCCCCCCAGATGGTGCATAAACTAGATGAATGTTATTATTTTCTGTGTTTGATTCATTCTTATTCTAGGCTGTGCTACATTTTAGATTTTGTATTGTACCACCAGAGTTACAATGATAAAAGTGTACATTTAATTGTGTCCACAAAGTGGTGTATTGCTATGAACGTGTGGATGTTCATCAGATAAGTAATTCCTTACTTCAGAAGAGTAAAAACTTCACCAGGTGTGAAATTGACTATTAATTCCAGTAATAAATTAAAACTGGGATAGTAATTAGCACAATGATATTGTTTGTCCCTTATTCAACCAACAGTGTGTATACTTTATTTGAAAAGATGTTTTATTTTATCAAATTTACTGAATCTTTTATTTTATTTTGGTGAATAAAATCAAGCATGTACTGAAAACTTCAATGTGCATAACTTTTTAATAGTGATTCAAGGAATATTCTTGTAGATGCCATGTTGTGGCATTATTTTCTTTTAAATTTAGTTTAAACGTTTATGATTTAAAAATAATAAAATATATGTGTATGCATAATATGACCCAATATGAGCTACACTCTGGATATATAATGATTGCAACTTTTACAACAATTCTAATATTTTAACTTAAAAGTTCAATTTTTTACTCTGTATATATAATGATTGCAACTTTTGCAACAATTCTAATATTTTAACTCATATTTTCATTTCTTTTATTAAAAATTTATAAAACCTGTAAATAAAAAAAAAAATTTTCAGGTAAAAACTTCTTAATGGAAAAAGTGGATATGCTTAAAAAAATAGGCTTATATATAAACTTAAATACATTATTCCCTTAAAAAGTGAAATAAAGGTATTAGTCCATTCTGTCCATTTGCCTGCCCATCTGTAAATTTTCATATGCATCATAGTATTTCAAATTTTTTACTGTTTTTCTTCATGAAAGTCTTGTCAGAGTATTAGTTTGCAATCATAGAACTTTACTATAACCAAGTAGGAGGGCCCCTTTCCTCTTAGCTTTTCATATTCTTATATAAATGAAAAACATTACGATAGAATATTTCTACATCCACCTTCGTGCTGCCCTTACTTTTCAGCCTCAGAAAGCAAGAACAAGATGAATCAGATATATTCATACTTTAATATTTTGTATAACTATTCATCCATAGGTACCTATGTACATGCCAGAAATTATGTCAATATTGTGTAATATGTAGACATAGTGGGCATCACAATTATGTACCTTGTCAAGACTAAGATATTGTGTCATACAATCACAAATTCATAAATCACTTTATCAGCATAGTTAATCATAACATCATATCTGTCAAATTGAAAGCTTGCAGACTACCATACACTTTAGATCCTTCAACAAATAGCCTTATCATCATTCTACTACTGCTTATTATTGCTGTCATTGCATTCATATTCGCTCAAATATATCACAATATTCAACCCCTCCTAAATAAATAAAAAATAAACCACTATATTTTACTCTATTAATCCATCAGTCAGGTAATTTCATTTATCATTTACTCACATATTACATTACATTCCTTTATAATAGCCCAACATGTCTATGATATTCAAAAGCTTTATCGACTTGATATAGTATCACAGTGGAGAAACATTTATAGTCCAATCACGATCAGCTAAGCGCCGTGACCCATGGGTCCCTTGTTACAGTGTATGTACCTGCTTATTTCTCAGGAGGGATTTGATATATCAGCCTGAAATTTTGTGTATCCAAACATATCAGATAGCTTCATTGTATACAAGACTGGTGGTGCCACCTACGATAATTTTTGCACCATTTATGTCCCTGCTTATTTCTCAGGAGTGATTTGACATAACAGCCTGAAATTATGCATGTCTATAGTTAATAAATCTCTGACAGTTTTGTTGTGTTCAAGACTCGTGGCGCCACCTTCAATTGTTTTTCAGTTTCATGCATCTGTGCCTAAAATTTTGCATGTCCATACATATTTAATGACTTACTAGTACATAAGACTGGTGGTGCCACGTACAATTATTTTGTTATGTACATTCATGCCAGTATTTAGGCATGAAGTTTGTTTAATTGGTGCTTATACTAGGGTTCAAATGGTTACATGTACATGAAAACTAATGGTTTAGCATGGAAGCATTACACCTGATATTTATTCCATTGCACAGGTTCGCATTAGGTTTGTAGGCCTTGTTTCTCTATTTTTGAGACCTTCAGAAGAAATCTGGATGTTTACATGGCACAAACAGTACTTTTTAGCTCAGCTGACTATAAGTCATCTGAGCTATAGTCGTGGTCCAATGTCCGTCGTCCATCTGTCTGTCCGTAGATGTGGCACATTTTGAAACCGTAAGACCTAGGAATCCAAAATTCAGCATAATGTTAGATGTCCCCAAGATCTCCTACCAAGCCAAAAACTTGTTCCTTTGAGAAATTAAGGAAAACCTCAATTTTTTATTAAAAAGCTATTTTCAAACTTCAGGACTGCCTTATATCAAAACCACTCATCTGTTTTTCCTCATATTTACCATAAATATCCCTCTATATAGTTCCTATGTACATACCAGAAATTAAGTCTGTTAAGTATAATTTCTTTAGGTTATGGGCCTGAACATAATGGACTGTAAAAACTCAGGAAAATTATTTACTCACTTAACATGAACAATTTTGAAACTAGAATCTATTTTTTCAAGTATATAACTATGTTTAATTGAGATTCAATTGTTTACCCAAAATTTGATCTGAATTTTGTAAATTTTTTAAGTTATTAGCATAAAAATAAAATCAGTACCTTAAATTTTGCCCAACTTTGACCATGGCACGTTTTTTTTCCTGTAAGTACCTTTGATTTAATTTTCACAATTTGTAAACATAAGTATTTAATTTATTTAAATCTGAAATTTGAAAAAAAGGCTGAAAATTAGGCTAGTTATTGATTTTTGTCTTGAGGCTCTATTGTAGTCATTTGCTTGATTACAGATTACAGATGTAGGGTCCCACTCCAGGTCACTGAAGTCAGCTATGTCAGGGTTTCTGATTTGTTACAGTCACTTGGGGAGATCCCCTGCTGTGACAGATGTACAGTTATTCTCATATCACCTTTTATATTCAGATATATATGTTTTATTGGAAATGTATAGAAATATAAACTTATAATTTAAAAAAATTTATGTGATAAAAAATGAGGATCTAATACAAACATGCAATTTGTTCATTATTTTCCTGCCTCAGCAGAATTGCAGATCAGGCCTTTTTGCCCTGTATGTATTTTGTAAATTAGTTATATTTTAACTGTATACATTTCATAAAATTAAAAAAATAACATATATATATTTAATAATATATATTATACAAAAAAAATTCAGTTGAACAAATGTGTTAACTACTGAAATGTCAACAGTTAATCAAAAAGCCAGCTGATGATCATGGTAATAGTACAGATCATTTGTTCACAAACTGCTCACATGCTTTAGTTTCAACATTAGGAAACACATGGTCTGGTCACAAAATATTATTTGCAACAATTTCTTGCTCATCAATACAAACCAATCATATAAACCAGCCATGGCCTTTATTACCTCTTCCTCTTACACTTTATCTCCATTTGATATTGTTTTAGATTTTACCTTCAAGGTTTACTTCAGCTGAGCACAGTGACCCATGGGTCCCTTGTTTTACCTTGAAACTTCTAACTGTACATTGATGGGAGGTCCTAGTCAAATCTTTGTGGAAAGGTCCTGTTAATTCATGGTGACCTATAAATTGTGAATTTGGGGCCAAAACATGATTTTGAGCACTCAGACAGAGCATAAATTTCATCCATTTGGACTAGAATCTTGTAATATGACATTCAGGGAGGTCCTAGGTAAATTTGTCTTTGGATCATGAAATTAGGTAACTATGACCTACAGGCTGTGAGGTATAGGAAAAAAAGATTTGAGCACTACAAAAATCAGGTATATTCATATTCTATCAGTTATGCCTAGAATTTTCTTAAGCAATATCCTTGCAATTTGAGGGCAAATTTTCTTTGAATTTGATACTAGGTCAAGCTTCAATTGTATACTGAAAATTAAATATGAATTTTTGCAATTTTTTAAGTTATTAGTATAAATATAAAATCAGTACCTTAAATTTTGCTGAACTTTGGCCCTGGCATGTTTTTTTTCCTGTAATTACTGTGGATTTAAATTTAACAGCATGTACACATACGGATTTAATCTGTTAAAATCTGAAATTTGAAAATTAAAGCTGCAAAATTAGGCTAGTTACTTGTTGTATTCCCTTACATTGTCAAGCAGTCCACTTTAGTCACTTTAGGTCATTCAGTGAAGCTCTCTATGCTCCCCAGGCTGTTGTTATGTAATCCCATCACTTGGGCAAGCTCTCTCTCTTGTGGAGCTTGATCAGGCTGTCTGCAGTTAATACCACAGGGAGCCTTTCTCTCCCCGCCCCCCCCCCCCCCATTCTGTTGACAGACCTGTACTATAAACAAGATGAATCTTATAATTGTATCAGCCAAAACAGAGTTTTGCAGATACTATGTTTTCAGCCGACCGCCACTGCCACCATGTAGGTGTCCGTAGAACTCCTCCATAACCACTAGGCGGAATTTTACGAAACCCAGGATTATGTTCAGGTCACATGTGAACTGCTGCACCCCGATTTTGTTTTGACCTCTGACCTTTCCTCTCTGCCCAGTGTCCCTTTGTGCGTCTGTTTCCATAAGCCCACATATCTCAGGAACCATTTGACTGATCAGGCCTTGGATAGCTTTATAACATACACAAAAAATGGTGGCGCCACCTGCAACCATGTTTGCACAGCATCCATCTGTTCATCTGCCTTGGGTAAAAATCACTCATATCTCTGCAGTGGTTTGACTAATTCACCTGAAATTTTGCATGTGTATACATCCTGGATAGCTTTCTTGATTTTATGACATGTGGCGCCACCTACATTCACTTTCATGCTGCAGACATCCAAGCTCATATCATGGGAACCATTTGACTGATTAGGCCAAAATTTTGCATGTATATAGATCTCACATAGCTCTTTATCATATACAAAACTGGAGGAGCCACCTTCAACCATTTTTGCACAATGTCCATTTGTTTTGCTGGAGCTATCATCACCAAATTTTATGTGAATATTGGTCACATGAGTCATATCTGAAATTGAGGTAGAGGTGGCACCACCTGCATTAGCCTTTTTTGTACGGGGATCATCAGTGCCCGTTTCATAATGAGGGCTACAAAAAAACATCTTATCTGAAACCATATGGCCAAATTGTTCAATATCGCACATAAATGATCCTAGGGTAGTGCTTTCTGAAGTTTGTTCAAATGGTCTCAGTTCAGTGACTTTTGGCTGAGTTATGGGAAGCTGAATTTAGTCATATGCTGTAACAGCCCATTTTAGCTTAGTGGCTACAAAGATCTTCTCAAAACCACTGGGCCGAATTCATAAATCTCACACATTAGTAATCCTAAGATGTTGATGATTCAAGTTTGTTCAGATGGTTTTGGTTCAATGATTTTTGGCTGAGTTATTGGAAGATTAACTTAGCCATTTTGCAGTATTTTCACATATGAGTTATAAACTTGCAAAACATTTTTCGACTGACGCCACTGAGGCTAATTTGTTTAATATTTTACAAGAATAATCATCTGAATAATTCTTATAATAATTGTCTTCAATGGTTTCAAAGAATGAATTTTGGCTGAATTATAAAGATTGAATTGAGTCATTTTATCATATATGTTAGCTGTGTGAAGCAGATACATCTAGCCTGGCACCAGTTTATCAGCATTCATTACATCATGCCTCTCAACATTTAGATTACAGGTTCTCTATGGTTAATATTGACAAGAATGTTTTTTTAAAGCTTTTAAAAAATGTAGATTTATGATTTTAGATATTCCTAATGCCAGGCAATCTTTACGATTACAGGTATACAGCTCTCTGTGTGTTTTAAAGACGGCTGTACATTGATTTTAAATAATTAGTATCCATACTCAACTTAATTGAAGAATTTATAATCAGTAAGATGTATCTGTATTATAATTTTGCATTCAGTATGCATCTGTAGTAATTTTACCAAACCTGTTAGCTAATGCGATGATGTGTTTGTTCAAATGGTTTGCATTTGATGAATTTTAGCGGAGTTACAATAATTTTAACTTAGTCATTTGGCCAAGTAAGCATACAGACATAGTAATCTCAGAAATGACAGAACCTAGCATTACCAAGTATTGTGCATATGTTGGTCACATGACCCATTTTTTAAGTTGCAGATTTCATGATGCCACCTAAATTGACCTGTTTTTTTATGGGCAAAACCTCATAATTTTAGCCTCTTTTAGCTTATAATTTTTATGAAGAAACTGTCAAGTTGAATCGTTCAATTTTTCAAAAGAATTATCCTAGGACATGGTTCTTTCAATCATATAAGAATAGATTAAGTTCGTTGATTTATGGTTGAGTCATGAAAAGCTTGAGTTGGTATCATTGCCATTATTATGTCTATTTCAAACTGAGGACTGCAATAGTGTTCTTCTACAAAATTGTTTTATCAATCATAATTGCTGTAACATTGCACAAAATTATTCTTAGGTGGTCTTTGTTGAAGTATACTTGAATGATTTTTAGCAGAATTATTGGACCTTTAACAATGAATGGACTGCTTCTATTATTATAGATATTATTTTGTAAAAAGTTTATGAATATGTCAGCTTGAAAAGAAAAGCATTTCAGCCAAAGTCTTTCATTATGTGAAAACATATTACCAACAGGCCAAGATTGTGTCTCTATCGTTAAATAGGTTGAAAATCTGCCAACTGTTTTAGATTTTGCAACAGATCAAGAGTTCATTCAGTGCAGCCATATATAGGTCAAGAGTTCAATCAGTGCAGCCAAGCACAAGGCATGTGATCACCTGATGGATGATATGTGAACCCCTTATGGGCAGCGGGTGATCACCTAATGGGTAGCATATGATCGTCTCATGAGTATCATGTGATCACTTCATAGGTGTCATGTCCCTCAGGGCTACATGTGGAGCCAATCTGTGAGCTTATGCAATGGTGTGACTACTATTTCAGATTTGGGAACAGGCCAAAGGTCAGTCTGGATCTATTAATAGCTTTGGCAGACTGCCAACTGTATCAGATTAGGCAACAGGTCAAGAGTTCACTCAGTGCAGCCAGTTACAAGTCTAAAGTTCACTCAGTCTAGCCAGGTTCAGGTCAAGAGTTCACTCAGTGCAGTAGCCTGAGCCAGCAATTTGTCAAACTTCACACAGGGCAACGGCCTTTCTCACCTAAGCTCCGTGCATCAGACTCAAGGTAGGTTTGATTTATTGGCCTGATATTTTGACCTGTCTACGTGCCTTGATGGTTTTTCGTTCACAAGACAGGCGTCGCCACCTACAATGACTTTTGCACAGTGTATGCGACTGTTTATTTCTACAGAGGAATTTGATATATCAGCCTGAAATTGGAATATTTATACTTCTTGAATGGCTTTGTCGTATACAAGACTGGTGGTGCAACCTACAATAATTTTTGCACAGTGTGTGTCCCTGCTTATTTCTCAGAAGGAGTTTGATATATCGGTCTGAAATTGGGCATATGATTATATCTCTGATAGCTTTGTTGTATACAAGACTGGCGGTGCCTGCTTCAATCATTTTGTGTTGTGTGCACCCATGTTAGAATTTCAGCAATGATGTTTGTGTAATTGCTTCTTATTCAAACTGTTTAGTACTTGCATTGTTCATATACATGAAAAGTAATGGTCCAGCATTGAAGCATTATACCTTGTGTATATCCCAATGCACAGGTTTGCATTAGGCCTGTAGGCCTTGTTCGTGTATGTTATAAAACTTTCCAAGGGCTACATTTGTACAAAATGTTTTTTTGATCGGTCAAACGGCTCCCGAGGTATGTGGGTTTATGTGTGGAAACAGACGCACAAATGGACGCTGGGCAGAGAGAAAAGGTCAGAGGTCAACGCAAATTGGTTAGGCACCAGTTCGCATGTGACCTGATAATTGGTGTACGTTTCGGAAAGTCTGTGCGATAGTCTCAGAGAAGTTCTCTGGAAACGAACACAGCGGTGGCGGTCAAATACTTTGTTTTGGCTGATACAATTAATGCCCGTTTTTCAGGAGTATTGGCCTCAGGTGGTGCAACCTACAATCATGCCTACATGGCAGACATCGATCTCACACTTTTTTCCGCTTACCAATCAGTCCATGCCTAACTTCACCTTTACAACTCTAATTTTGGCGGATAAACGTAGTGGCATTCAACTTCCTGTATCTAGTTGATTCATGGATTCGTGCAAATAGCCGAAATGTGGTTTAAAGCATGAAATTGTTAAAGTCTATAAACCTTCAATGGCTTTCTCATACACAAGGCTGGTGATGTAACTTACATTCATTTTTGTGTTGTGTACACCTATGCCAGTATTCAGTACTCAGGTGGAAAATGCTCAGTGCTTGAATTGTACATATACATGTCACAGATGTACTTGTAGCAGTCCAGCATGGATGCATTATACCTGATGTATATCATATTGCACAGGTTCGCATTAGGCCTGTAGGCCTTATTTTTTATAAAAACTCAGCTGAAAAGCATTTCGTATTGGGAAAATTTATTTCAAAGTTATTTCAAGTAGGGACCATTTTTGTGTACAGATGGCAACACTTGGTTTACCATTGGCATATTGCCAAGATTTATCTGTGCCTTGATGTTAGCCATTGCCGAGATGATGTCAGCTCTATAAATAGGTTTGACACAGTGGCAGGATTGGAAGAGGCTTAAGTGCTGCAGTCTGACTACTATAACAGCTTTGTGTAGTGTTTTCACGAGAGGTTTAATGTGTTATAGTAAATTGTTACGCCTGAGTTTTTCCAGCTTTAGGAAATACATCACTAGGCCTCTGTTCGCTGTTGAAAGTCTCAGTAGTCTCTCCTGTGGCCTTCTAGCACCCAGCTGAGTCGTGCCAAAAGCACCTCTGTCCCTCCTATTAATTCCTCTAGCTCCAAAATCCGCAGGTCCCTTGGTGCTTCCAGGAACATGTGTAGATAACATATAATCAGGTGGTCCTCAGTGGTTAACCTTAGCAAAGGCTGTTTCACTCCCTACCACACTCCTCCCCTTTTGTGAGAGGCAAAGCTATACTTCTCAGATTGGCACACCCCAGATTCGACAATTTCAGAGGCGATTCACTTATGAGCGAGACACTGGCGACTGGGACAACCTAAGAGAGCTGAACATTTACTTCAGCTGTCTTCTGCCTTGCAAACATCAGCTGTACCCTCCAGAAAGACTCCGTACAACTCTTGAGCATTGGAATTAAAGTGATGTAAGAATGTATCTGTGGGTAGCCCCCACATTTGAGCTGATCAGTCAGGAACCTGAGATGCCAAGGCAAGTCTGCTAAATACGGACAATCTGACTCCAAGCTCCCGTCCTCCCCTTTCCCCCTGAGATTCAGTGACAATGAATTTTGTGGTTCTTTAAACCCGTATCTAGCAGCATTGTCAACGTCTGCCTAGCAGCCTCACCTCCACTGAAGACCCTGCAATGAAGAATTAATACTAGACCTGAAGGCTGTAATAAACTGAAGGCTTCCCATAGAAACATAGTTTGCAGCCTCTGTTCTCTTCCACTGGTGAGGGTAAACACTAAGACTATTTCTACAAATGCTACACAGGTAGGAGAGGCCAGAAGCTGCTTTTGATTTGTGAATTGCAGAGTGACTTAATTAAACGGGATGAATGCCACATGAGCAATTTTACTTTCCTATCCTTAGCTATGACTGAATGGTGATTAAATAAGACGGATATACAAAATTGCTGACCAGGCCAACTGCACTATATTCCTGCGTTTCAATAGAGGCTTTATAATCTACTAATTATCTGTTTCCTGTTCTGCTAATTAATACATTCAAATGGCAATGAGCATCAATAATACCTGCAAGCTACTGCAAGAAAAGACAGCACAACCCTGGCCAGAGTGTTTATGGTTTTTGTTGGCAGGTGTTCGTTGAAAACGTGCCTCGTTTCACTCTTCACAATGCACACTAAGCAACTATGCTGCCTCCATGATTTCTTGGCTGCGTTTAGAAGCTTGCGTTTTCCCAAGTGTGGTATCATAGTTAGGCACGAGTGAAGCTTCTCCCCGTTCATCTGTAACCTTCATGTTTCTACAAAACGTAATTCCGAATAACTCTTTAAGTTTCGATTCCTTTGCTAAACTGCATGCATCCTTATACTTTGGCTTTGTCTGTAAGATAATCCCTTAAACATGCTGGCTTGCAACGAACATGTTTATTGTGTGCAGTGCTGTAGGCCTGCTCGTTCCAAATTGTTACTTCTCCATCTTGATGTCTGAAGGGGGACATAGGGTAGCTTTGGGTTCCTGACTTGCTCTACTGACCCCCGAGGTACTTGATTCATCATTGCTTGTGACCAAAGGGTGGGTGCCCACCTGATCTGTCATTTGTTCTGTTACTGTCTCCCCATCTTTGCAACCCTCGATTTTCGCCATCTGGTTCCTGACTGGTGATTAAGGACTATGGAGGTTCAATGATCTCTTGGCTCTGCAGTTAATTTCAAGCCCTTCTTAACCAGAGGAGAAAAAAAAACTGTCATTACACCGCTTTAGATTGTTTTGGTGGTGGAAGCGTTTTCTTTTTCCTTTTTTTGTCTGTATCAGATACAGTTGAAGCTTGGACATGGCCACCAGGTAATGCCCCTTCCATATAGGTTGGAACTTTGGACTTTTGCCTTTCTTTGATGATCTTTCCCTAAGGTAGACCATATCCCCAACCTCAAAACGGTCTTCTCGGGGATGACTGTCACAGAGCTTCTTCTGGTACATAAGGTTCGCCTTAGCTTCTGTCTTTCTTCATGATGGATGGACCCCATACGTCTCAAAAGTTGATGGACCCAGTCCTTTTGGGAATAACTGGATGCGTATTCAGCTTTGCCCAAAATGAGATCAGCTGGTTATAACACCAACATGACCTGTTTTGCTGAGAATCCAGTTGTACATTTGACCATGGAGTGTAAGGCCATTACTACCAGTGGTAAATCTTCATTCCAGTCCCGGGTTCTACCCTGGACCATGCATGGGATCATCTGCAGGAAGTTCCTATTCTGCCACTCACCTGGCCATTCAAGGACAGATGGTACGGAGTCGCCCTGGTTAAAGCAATGCTCTATCTTTTGCAAAAGGCCTTGAAAAGGTTTGATTTGAAATTTCTTCCCTGGTCTGGGTGGACAGATAAAGGGCATCCATAGTAAGAGATGAAATGTATTATGAACTGAAAGGCAATGGTCTCTGCTGTTTGATCCGGTATGGCCGCGCATTCCAACTATTTCGAAAATTGATCACACAGTAAAATTTTGGAGTTACCTCTAACATTAGTTTTTAACAGCCCAGGGATATCTAAACAAACTCGTTCCATCGGGAACCCAGAGTGGTAATTTTTCATCCCTGCCCTCGCAGTTTTCTGTCTTTTGTTCTGGTGGCATACTTGGCATCTGATTACATGCATCAAGCAATCCCTGTGCATGTGATGCCAGAAGAAAAAGACTTGTGCAGGTGCGCCAAGTTCTTGTCCCTTCCCAGGTACTCGGCTGTTTGGCAGTTGTGGCATAGCTCCAGGGCTTCTTTATTTAACTCTTCAGGGACCACTAAAAGGGGATGGGTGGTATCATTCCCTTCCCACAGAAAATACAACACCCCCTTCTGGGTCTGCAATTGAGCTTTACATGCCCACAAACTCTTAACTGCAGGGCTTGAGAGAAAAAGCTCTGCTTAATTTAGACCCTCACCTCAAAACCATGACACTAGAGGTTGTATGTCTGGGTCAGCAGCTTGCATATCGGATAACTGGTGTGATGAGTAGCACTGGTGCCCTCCTGATCAGACTGCTCACTTCCAGTAGTCTCCAGATAGCCAGAGGTATCTGAGGGCCAAGTTTCCATCCCAGAATCCCCGGGGTTCTCTTCACTTGTGACTACCCCTGCTCTAGCAAAAAGCTCGCAGAACCTAATGGCCAATAGGACGATGTCAACCACATCTTCTGAGAACCTCACCCACTTCTCACTGGCCCTTTGGCAATATGGGCATCCCTAACAGGGCAGATCCCAATGTGTTAGCTTCAGCGCAATAACAGTTGCAAGCTGACCCTAGAAGCCTCAAGAGGCCATCAGCGTTACTGTGTATACTGCCGGACAGGTGGAGAATTTTAAAATCATAATTAGCCAGCTCTTCTAGCCATCGGGCCAACTGGTCTTCCTCATGCCCGAAACGCTTCATGTTTGTCAAAGGTGGCTGCCAGAATAATAATGTCATCTATGTATACAATGACCTCTGACAAAGTGAGTCCTCTCAGTTTGTGCTTCATCGTGGCTGAAACATAGCGGGCACATTGCAGAGCCCCAAGGCAAGGTGGTTATATTTGAAAAGCCCGTACTTGGTTGTGAAGGCAGTCTTCTTCATGGCCTCTTCTTCTAATTTGATCTGGTAATAACATGAGGCCAACCCTAGGGTTGAGAAATATGGGGTGCCTGTATAAGTGTCAAGTGTAAATCCAATTTGGACCTTCCGCATACGCTGAGGAACTGACACATTATCCCATGTATCTTTGCCATGACAGATCTGTGATAGGCAGGTCTTGCTGAGCAAACACGTCCTGATATTCCAGCAGAAGGTGCTGTAGCCACATTGCCTGTTCCTTTGTCGAGGTCTCACTGATCTGGTAAAAGTGCCCTTCTGGTGATAAGGCTCTTCTGGTTGGCTACTTCCTGGGACCAGTGCCGCTGGATCAGCTATACCCTCCATGACGCATCTGACAGTGGGTACTGACTTTGGCATCGCTGGCACAGTACCCCTTGCCTCTTCGTCATGGGGAACAACTGGAACACCACCAAAAGGCTTAACAACTTCTTCAACCCCAGTGGCTACTCCAGTGGCCTGATTTCTCTTGACTCTAACACTCTTATCTGGACAGTTGCATACTTAAATGTAGCCACCATCACATTTGAGTGCCTTTGGAGACCAGAGTTCTTCTCTCTGGAATTTTGGCTCAATGGAATTATCACAGTTTTGAACTTTGCAGCTTAAATACTTTACAGGGATTCTACTTGCTGCATTCAATGGTAAAACCTTACAGGACAACAGACGGACTTCTGGACTAGTATCCATCAAAGCAAACTGCAGGGACAGTCACGAGAGCTTGGGCAACATGTTGAAACATGTCTGTCGTTCTTGAATCAAATTCTATATTCTTATCACTCGAAAACTCCCGTCCAGTCTTTTTTAATGAAAGTTTTGATGTGTTAATCTTACAATTCACAATATGTGGAATACTTATTTTTGAAAGGGTTATGTCCTTTTTTTAGCTCAGCTGACTGTAAGTCATCTGAGCTAAAGCGATCACTCTTTGTCCGTCGTCCGTCCGGCAATCCGGCCGTCTGTCCGTTAACAAGGCACAAATCGTAACCGCTGGACCTGGAATCTTCTTACTTTACATCCAGACAGGTCCATGAAAAATCTCCATTGAAACCTGAAATTAGTTCTCTGTTACGCATATCCATTAAGCTGTATGGCTCCAAAATACCCCCAGAATAATGAAAAATTTGATACAAAAACTCCAGTATCTCAATAACTTTAAAACTGATGCTCATGATTTTTTGGCATACATAATGATCATGACATGTTCCATCAGTTTTAGCAGACTGGGTGTGCCACCTCTATTTTTAGCAAACTGTGAGCTTATGCGATGGTGCGGCGGCGTGCGTCGTGCGTCGTCTGTACGTTAACCATAGCTATCTCAAAAATGGCAGGAGCTAGCATCACCAAATTTTTTGCAGACAATCAGTCATCCAAAAAACTATATCGGATTTTGTTAATTTTTTTCTAACTGCATTTTCTTAGATTTTATAGGGAAAAAGCTAAAACAGCTTTAAAAATCTTCTTCTCCGAAACTGTCCAGCCAAATTGTCCAATATTTCAAAGAAATGATCCCTGGAACAATCTTTCTCAAGTTTGTTCGAAAGGTTCCAGTTTGGAGATTTTTGGCCGAGATACAGGAGGTTGAACTTTGTTAACTGTGCAAAATAGCATATTAAAATTTAAATCTCAGAAAAGGCTGTAGCTATCTTCACCAAATTTAATGCCAATGTTGGTCACATAGGTCATATTTGAAATTGAGGTATTGGTGGCGCCACCTGCATCGGCCTTTTTTCTCCGGGGGTCATCAGTGCCTGTATCACACTGAGGGCTACAAAAAACTTCTTCTCTAAAACCATATGGCCAAAATGTTTAATATTGCACAGAAATGATCCTAGGGTAGTGCTTTCTGAAGTTTAATCAAATGGTCTCTTTTCAGTCACTTTTTGCTAGTTATGGGAAGCTGAATTTAGTCATATGCCATAACAGCCCATTTTAGCTCAGTGGCTACAAAGATCTTCTTCTCAAAAACCACTGAACCAAATTCTTAAATCTCACACATTAATTATCCTCAGATGTTGATAATTCAAGTTTGTTCAAATGATTTTGGTTCAGTGCATTTTGGCTGAGTTACGGGGAGCTGAATTTAGCCAGTTTGCTGTATCGTCCTATATGAGTTATAAACCTGCGGAACGTTTTTCGACTGTGCCACTGAAGCCAGTTTGTTAAATATTTTACAAGAATTATTCCTACAATAATTCTTATAATAATTTTCATTAATGGTTCCACATAAATGATTTTTGGCTGAATTATGGAGATTGAAGTGAGTCATTTTACCATATATGTTAACTGTGTGATGCCGTTACATCTAGCCTGGCACCAGTTTATCAGCATCTATTACATCATGCCACTAGACATTTAGATTTCAGGTTATCTTTGGTTGATATTGACAAGAAAGATTTTTTAAAAGCTTTTAAAAAATTTAGATTTATGATTTAACAGGCAATGTTACAATCAGGGATATTAAGCTCTCTGTGGCTATATAAAGACAACTGTACGTGGATTATAAATTATTGGTATCCCTACTCAACTTAGTTCAAGAATTTGCCATCAATGAGGTATATCTGTATTTTAATTTTGCATTCAGTATGCATCCGTAATAATTTTACATTTATTCCTGATTTCTTTTTTTTTATAAAAAGTCAGCTGAAAAGCATTTTGTATGGGGAAAATAAATTTCAAAGTAGGGACCACTTTTGTGTTCGGATGGCAGCACTTGGTTTACCATTGGCAGATTGCCAGCGCCTTGATGTTGGCCATTAGCCAAGATGATGTCAGCTCTATAAATAGTTTTGGCACAGTGCCTGGATGGTATAGGTCAAGAGTTCACTCAGTGCTGTAGCTGCATTCTATTTATAGCTTTGGCAGACTGCTCACTGCATCATATTTGGCACCGAAAGTTCAGCCTGAATCTATTTATAGCTTTAGCAGGCTGCCAACTGTGTCAGATTATGCAACAGGTCAAGAGTTCACTCAGTGCAGCCAATTAGATGTCAAAAGTTCACTCAGTCTAGCCAGGTACAGGTCAAGAGTTCACACAGTGCAGTAGCTTGAGGCAGCAATTTGTCACAGGTCACTCGGGGCAACTGCCTTACTCACCTAAGCCTTGTCAGCCCAGTGCATATATTGATGTATTGGACTGATGTTTTGACCTGTCTATGCGTCTTTGATGGTATTCTCATTTACAAGTTAGGTGGTGCCACGTACATTGACTTTTGCACAGTGTATGTGCCTGCTTATTTCTACAGAGGAATTTGATATATCAGCCTGAAATTGGGCATATTTATACATATCGAATAGCTTTGTCACATACAAGACTGATGGTGTCACCTACAATAATTTTTGTACAGTGTATGTCCCTGCTTATTTCTCAGGAGGGGTTTGGTATATCAGTCTGAAAATTGGGCAAATTTGTCTATCTCTGATAGCTTGGTTGTATACAAGACTAGTGGTGCCAGCTACAGTCATTTTTGTGTTGTTTGCACCCATGCCAGAATTTCAGCAGTGATATTTGTGTAATTGTTTCTTATTCAAAATGTTCAGTACTTGCATTGTTCATATACATGAAAAGTAATGGTTCAGCATTGAAGCATTATACCTGGTGTATTTCCCAGTGCACAGGTTCGCATTAGGCCTGTAGGCCTTGTTTTCAAATTTTTACGAATTATTTTCTCTATTTTTAGACCTTTAAAGATGTGGTTATCTTTCAACAGGGTACAAATTGTAAAGACTGGACCTTGAATCTTCATTCTTGTCATACAAGGAGGCCCATGAAAAGTGTCTGTGGAAACCTGAAATTATAGGACTCTGTTACCCATATCCTTCAAGCTATAGGACTCAAAAGTATCCCTCAGAATAATGGAAAATTTGATAAAAAAGCTGAAATATCTGAACAACTAATCAAGAGACCACCATGCTTCTTTGCATGGATATTGACCATTAAGTGTTTTTATTAGTTTCTGCAGACTGCTGGAGCCACCTGTATTTTTTGTTAAAGTTTACGCATTTTTTCTCTATTTTTGAGATATATTAATACAGACACAATCTCAGCCTGTTGGTTAATCTGTTTGATGCTTCAGTTGAATGGTTATATACTACCATTCAGATGATAAAATTTCCTTTTGGAAATCTCTTCCCAGTCAGCTGAGCGTCATGACCCATGGGTCACTTGTTCTAATATTATTGCGATATCGATGTCACAAACTCTGATCTGTCTTAGCTAGGGCCGCAGTCAGTCACTAGCAATTTTGGTATATTTTTAGTAGGAACTTCCAACACGGAGTGACAATTTTCCCCAACCTGTGTCAGTACACAGGTGTGAAGCGTAACCTATTTTAGGGCTACTAGCTACAGGCTGCTACCCGGTACCCACGTACCAGTTGACCGCTGATCGGGATTGTAATCAGGCAATCGTCAAACTGATGAACCCTCACACGCCAACTCTGAATGGTTCTGAACGTATCCTGTGCCATTTTGCACTAGTCAAGCCATCTTTGGTTTATCGGATAATATGTAATCTGGACTTTTGAAAAAGAGATATGTACAGATATTTTATTTTCAATAAGGCCATGACGGTATTGTTTTGAACAAAACACAGACTTTCTCTTGGCAGAGCGGTTTTCTGTTTATACCGTAAGGGATACTGTATAACGTGTGCTAGGTTTGCAGAGCCTGCTCAGTGAAATACACCTAGGAATATGGCGGGTGTCCTTAAAATCCCTTATTGTCGGTGTCAACAATGCTGGCAAAATCTATTGTAACATTGTATATAATATTTATATATATCTATTGAGAAACAAAAACTACTAATATTTACAATAATTTTATTGCCAGAACTATATAATATACATGCTGCAGGGATTGGCTGTTGACACCACAATGAAATTTTCACGTCCCAGTGACATAACCGGTCAGACAGGGTGGTTGGTTGTCTATTGCAGATTGTTGCCAATGTTTTAGGCCTGTGTAAAAGCCGTTACATATTTTTGACATTGGTATTTGGGGATAAATTTTCTGGCTTGTACATGAGATTTTATGATAGTCATTTGGCTAAGTAAGCATACTAACATTAATGTTCCATCTCAGAAACTACAGGGGCTGTCATCGCCAAGTTTTGTGCAAATGTTGGTCACATGACTCATATTTGAAACTGCAATTTTTGTAGCGCCATCTACATCGACATGTTTTTTTAATGGAAAAAAATCTTAATTTTAACCTGTTTCAGTTTTGAAATAGTTTATGATGAAACTTTCAAGCTGAATCAATTGATTTTTTCTTAAGAATCGTCTTAGGGTAGGGTTCCTTTTAATTGTATAAGAATAGATTTGGGTTTTATTATTTGTTGGAATCATAGAAAGCTGCATGAAATTGGTCTTGTGGCCATTGGTAAGCCTATTTCAAACTGAGGGCTGCAATTATAGTCTTCTTCTGCGAAGCTGTTGTTTCAACTTCTGTAACATTTTGAGGCCTTTGTTTAAAGTTTATTAAATGATTGTTGGGAAAAAATATTGGACCTTTAATAAGAAAGGACTACATCTTTTATTAGCGAACCTGTGAGCTAATGCGATGGTGTGGCGTCTGTCGTCCGTCGGCCGTCGTCCATCGTCTGTACGTTAACCCATACTATCTTGAAAACGGCAAGAGGTGGCATCGTGAAATTTTATTTTAAAAATTAGTCATCTAAAAAACTATATCTGATTTTGCATTTTTTGGCTAACTGCATTTTCTTAGATTTTATAGGGAAAAAGTTAAAAATCTTCTTCTCTGAAACTGTTCAGCCAAATTTTCCAATATTTCACAGAAATGATTCCTGGAATAATCTATCTCAGGTTTGTTTGAATGGTTTAATTCGGTGATATTTGGCTGAGTTACAGGAAGTTGAACTTAGTCATCTGTCCATAAAAGCATACTAAAATTACAATCTCAGAAATGGCTGGAGCTATCATCACCAAATTTTATGCCAATGTTGTTCACATGAGACATATCTGAAATTGAGGTATTGGTGGCGCCATCTGCATCAACCTTTTTTGTACGGGGGTCATCAGTGCCCGTATCTTACTGACGGCTACAAAAAACTTCTAAAAAAGTTTAATATCGCACAGAAATGATCCTAGGGTAGTGTTTTCTGAAATTTGTTCAAATGGTCTAAGTTCAGTGACTTTTGGCTGAGTTATGGGAAGCTGAGTTTAGTCATATGCTGTAACAGCCCATTTTAGCTCAGTGGCTACAAAGATCTTCTCCTCAAAAACCACTGGGCCAAATTCTTAAATCTCACAAATTAATTATCTTTAGATGTTGATAATTCAAGTTTGTTCAAATGGTTTTGGTTCAGTGATTTTTGGCTGAGTTGTGGGAAACTTAACTTAGCCATTTTGCTGTATTTTCCCATATGATTTATAAACCTGTAAAATTTTTTTTGACTGACCCTACTGAGGCTCATTTGTTTAATATTTTACAAGAATAATCCCCTGAATAATTCTTATAATAATTGTCTTTTATGGTTCCAAAAAATGAATTTTGGCTGAATTTTAAAGGTTCAATTGAGTCATTTTACCATATATGTTAGCTGTGTGAAGCAGATACACAGATACATCTAGATACATCTAGACTGGCACCAGTTTATCAGCATTTATTACATCATGCCTCTAGACATTAAAATTTTAGGTTATCTATGGTTAATATTGACAAAAAATGTTTTTTAAAAGCTTTTAAAAAATGTAGATTTATGATTTTTAGATATTCCTAATGCCAGGCAATGTTTACAATCACAGCTATACAGCTCTCTGTGGGTATATAAAGACGGCTGTACATGGATTATAAATAATTGGTATCCATAGTCAAATTAATTCAAGATTTTGCCATCAGTGAGATGTATCTGTATTACAATTTTTCATTCAATATGCATCTGTATTAATTTTTAGTGAACCTGTGAGCTAATTTGATGTTGTGGCGGCGTTTGTCTTCTGTACGTTTACCCATACTATTTTGAAAATGATTGGTGCTAGCATCATGAAATTTAATGCAAAAAATTAGCCATCTGAAAATTTTCTTAAATTTTATAGAGAAAAAGCTAAAAAAATTTTTTAAAATCTTCTCCTCCGAAACACTCAAGCCAAATTGTTCAATATTTCACAGAAATAATCTTTTATACCATCTCCTTCAATTTTGTTCAGAAAGTTGAACTTAGTCATCTGTCAAAAAAAAGCATACTAAACTGACAGTCTCAGAAACAGCCAGAGCTATCATCAATTTTTTTTGCCAGTGTTGGTCACATGAGTCATATATGAAATTCAGGTATTGGTGGCACCACCTGAATTGACTTATTTTTGTAGGGGGGTTATTGGTCATCTGTACATTAATCCATAATTTCTCAGGAAAAGAAGGATCTACCATTCCCAGATTTTATGCAATAATCTGTCACATATCAAATTTTGTGGGATTCACCTTATTTTTTTGCTATCTGCATTTACTCAGATTTTATAAGGAAAAAGCTGACAATATTTTAAAAGTAGTCTTCTTGTAGACGGTCCAGCCTAATTCAGTAATTGTTAAATATTTTACATAAATGATCCCAGAGGCAAGCCCTCTCAAGTTTGTTCAAATGGTTTGCATTTGATGAATTTTAGTGGAGTTACACAAATTTGAACAGTCATTCGGCCAAGTAAGCATACTGACATAGTACTCTCAGAAATGACAGAACCTAGCATTACCAGGTATTGTGCAAATGTTGGTCACATGACTCATATTTAAAGTTGTAGGTTTAGTGGTGCCACCTACATTGACCTGTTTTTTATGGGCAAAAAACCTCATAATATTAGCCTTTTTCAGCTTAATGATGAAACTGTCAAGTTGAATTGTTCAATTTTTCAAAAGAATTATCCTATGACATGGTTCTTTCAATCATATCAGAATATACTGAGTTTGTTGATTTTTGGTTGAGTTGTGAAAAGCTTAAGTTGGTCTTATGGCCATTATTATGTCTTTTTCAAACTGAGGACTGCAATAGTGTTCTTCTACAAAATTATTATTTAAATTATATCTTCTGTAACATTGAACAAAAATTATTTTTTAGGTGGCCTTTGTTCAAGTTTACTAGAATGATTTTTGGCAGAACTATTGGACCTTTAACAATGAAAGTACTGCATCTTTTATTATTCTAGATATTTTGATAAAAAGTTTATGAATATGTCGGCTTGAAAAAAGAAATTTTAAACAAAGTCTTTCAGTATGTGTAAACAGATATACCAACAGGCAAAGTTGAATCTGTATCTTTGAATAGGTTGAGAAACTGCCAACTGTTTCAGATTTTGGAACAGATCAAGAGTTCATTCAGTGCAGCCAGATATAGGTCAAGAGTTCAGTCAGTGCAGCCAAGCACATGGCATGTGATCACGTCATGGGTGACATGTGAACACCTCATGGGCACCATGTGATCACTTCATGGGTGTCAAGCCCCTCAGGGCAGGGCCCCTGCATGAGCTTAAGCAATGGTGTGGCAACTATTTCAGATTTGGCAACAGGCTAGAGGTCAGTCTGGATCTATTTATAGCTTTGGCAGACTGCCAACTGTATCAGATTAGGCAACAGGTCAACAGTTCACTTGGTGCAGCCAGGTATGGGTCAGGAGTTTACTCAGTGCAGTAGCTGTATTCTATTTATAGCTTTGGCAGACTGCCAACTATGTCAGATTATGCAACAGGTCAAGAGTTCACTCAGTTCAGCCAGGTACGGGTCAAAAGTTTACTCAGTCTAGCCAGGTGCAGGCCATGAGTTCACTCAGTGCAGTAGTCAAACAATTTGTCACAGTTCACTCGGGGCAACAGCCTTTCTCACCTAAGCCTGGTCAGCCCCATGCATCAGACGCAAGGTAAGTTTGATGTTTTGGCCTAATATTTAGACCTGTCTATGTGTCTTTGATGGCTTTCTCGCTAACAAGACAGGTATCGCCACCTACCATGACTTTTGCACATGTTTTTCTCAGGAGGGGTTTGATATATCAGTCTGAAATTGGGCGAATGTATTTATCTCTGATAGCTTCGTTGTATGCAAGACTGGTGGTGCCAGCTACAATCTTTTTAGTGTTGTGTGCACCTTTGCCAGAATTTCAGCAGTGATGTTTGTGTCATTGTTTCTTACATAATGTTTAGTACTTGCATTGTTCATATACATGAAAAGTAATGGTCCAGCATTGAAGCATTATACCTGGTGTATTTCCCAATGCACAGGTTTGCATTAGGCCTGTAGGCCTTGTTATTCTAAACATTTTGATTAAACAATCTTATTGATATGTCAGCTTGGAATAAAGCATTGTACCCAAAGTCTTTCAGTATATATGTGTAAACAATTTACCAACAGGACAAGATTGTGTCTGTATCTATAAATAGATAGTCAGAATACAAACTTTTTCAGTGGCAACAGGCCAAAGGTCAGTCTGGATCTAATTATAGCTTTAGCAGACTGCCAACTGTGTCAAATTATGAAACAGGTCAAGAGTTCATTCATGTGCAGCCGGGTGCAGATCAAAAGTTTACTCAGTGCAGTAGCTGCAGAGAGTTATTTGTTCCGGTTCACTTGGGGCAACTGCCTTCCTCACATAGGCCTGGTCAGCCCAGTGCACCTGACTCAAGAGATGTTTGATATATTGGCCTGATATTTTGATCTGTCCATGCATGTTTGATGGCTTTCTGTTCGCAAGACTGGTGACGCCACCTACAATAATTTTTTGCACAGTGTATGTTCCTGCTTATTTCTCCGGGGTTTGATATATCAGTCTGAAATTGCACATGTATACATCTTGGATAACTACATCATATAAAAGACTGATGGTGCTACCTACAATCATTTTTGTGTTGTGTGCACCCATGCTAATATTTCAGTAGTGATGTTTTTGTAATTAGTTCTTGTACAAATTGTGTAGTACTTTCAGTTTTCATATGAATGTTACACATGTAAGCCTTCTTGAAAATAATGGTCCAGGGTTGAAGCATTTTACCTGGTGTATAAACCATTGCACTAGTTCTGATTAGGCCTGTGGGCCTTGTTTTTGGTAAGATTTTAAACGTTTCCAATTATATCCAGAGTGGCAGCAGTGATCTCCTACAGATATGATCGTCTTAACCACAGTGTCAGTCTTGTCAATAAACGTCTCTGGTATATTAGTTGGGTCAATTTACAGTTTCGCCCCCCAAATTATCACTACACTAGTACAGATATTTTATTGCTTTGGTATTATTGAATACTAAGAATATCACACTAAAAATAAAAAAAAACTCAGACTTTGAAGTGGATAATTGTTATTTTCAAAATGGTGTCAAAGATGGCCTCCCACCCCAAAAGGTCTGTTATAATGCAATGTTTAATTTGTTGACAGGCATTCCTTACATCAAGTGAAAGAATTACAGTCATCAAAATGCTTGAATTCCCGATTGATGTATATGCCATCAGGATCCATCCGATAACATGGACAGACACCAACTACAGACTGAAAATTGAAGTTTTGGGCTGTCCAGGTGGCGTATTTTGAATTTTGCAAGCATGCCAAGCAATGTGCAAAGATTTGCTTCAGTTCTTTGTGCATTTAACCATAACAAACTTTGGTTAATTTTCCATACCTTTAAGAATCCTTTTAAGAATATGAGCCAAGAGCATGAATAGAGGGAACATAACCAAGCAAATATAGTGAATTCCACTACCCATGTTCACCTGATATTTTGCAATTATCTCTACATAAGACAAACTTGCCAAACAAAATTTACACATATCGAATAAAGAGGCAAATGTGTAATTATTGGTACCTTACCTGCTCACAATATCAATATTTTTACTTTACAGCCTGGTTGATATGTCTCATATATATCTGTGGTTCATGGACTCCCTAATAATTGGCCATTGTTTATCCTCCTTGGATATGGAGTATCCCTAGATAAGTAATGTGACGTCACATTGAAGTGTGTGCATGCGGAGAATACAAGTGTCGCTGTAAAGAGAGGTCGGCGCTCGATCTTGATTATTTGTCTCATGAATGTTGGTGCCTCTTTAGTACTTGAGGTCTATTATAAAGTCTTCACTGTTCCCTGATATGCCCATTTCAGAGATCAATGGTAAGATGTCGGTACAAAATGGATGACTTACTCATAAAATCGTTTTAAATTGATTACAGGAAAATAACAAAAGATAGGCTATTATTTCCATAATTTATTACGCATTTACTCTTTCTGCCATAAGGACAAAAAGTTTTGGTGTTCTTAGGCTCAAAATAATATAATCATGAAAAACAGGTGGACAGGGGTGCTGGAATGGACTATACATCTCTTTTCAATATTAAAAACTAAATACACAAAATACTTGAGTGGAGAATCTGTAGAACAGCTAATTTGTAGCCCCCAGCCTATATTGGCTGATGGGTTATTGTCATCACCCATGCTGTCTGTCTGTACATCTGTCCGGTAACTATTACCTTGTAAGCAGGATTTCTCATAAAGAATTTAATAAAGGTGCTTCAGATGCATATCAACAAAAAAAAATTCAATCAATTTTAAAAGGTGGGTGACCGTGGCCTACTGATCAAGGTCAAAGAGCTAGTATTAAAAAAAAAAACTATTAGTGAATTCTCATGAGCCACTCATTATAAAAACAATGAATTTGGCCTTGATGGTCTGTAATTGCTGCACAAAAGGCATATTTTTCCTAAATTTTGAAACATTAGTTGTTTCCAACACAAGAGTTTGAAAACTGGTGACCTTGACAATTGCAGGTCTGCAGAATTTAATTATTTTTATGACCCCTATAACTTATGAAGCACTGCACATTTTTCTTCTAGCTCGACACACCAGGACACGTTCCCACCACGTTCTCAGAAGAGTTTGAAAACTTGTGACCCTGTAACTTTGATCTTCAAGGTCAAATGTGCAGAAAGATATGAATATTATGACCCTTATCTCTGAAGTACTGCATTTTAAGCTCAGCTGACTGTAAGTCATCTGCGCTTTAGTCTTGGTCCTTTGTCCATCAGCTATGTGTCTGTCTGTCCGTCTGCTCATCCATCCGCTGTCTGTCTGTTAAATTGGCATATTTTGTAAATGTTGGACCTACGAATCTGAAATTCAGTATATTTCCTAACTACAAACAAGAAATTATGTCAGTTATATATTGTGTAATTTCGTCAAGTTATTGACTGGAACATGAAATCATGCTCTTTGTAAAACACCAACAAATTTATATACTAACTTAACATGAGGAGTGCTGAAGCTAAAGACATTTTTTCCAGGGATATGACTTTTTTTAATCAAGATTCAATTGTATAATGAAATTTAGATCTGAATTTTGAAAATTTTAAAGTTATTAGTATAAACATAAAAGCAATACCTTAAATTTTGCCCAGATTTGACCATGGCACTTTTTTTCTGAAACTGCTGTGGATTTAATTTACACAGCGTGTTTTCATAAGCATTTCATCTATAAACTTAAACATTTGAAACCAGTTGATAAAAAAACTGTATATTTTGTTCAAGTTTTCAAGCACCATGTGCAGTTTCAAGCAAGCATCATGCAGTTTGCTAGAGCTCAGCTCCCCAGCTTCCATGGCCCGCTCTCAGCTCCAAATATTTGGCATAGTACAGAGAGATGTCCCCAATGTCCCCTACCATGCCAGGAATTGAGTCTCGTTCCTTTGAGATATTCAGGAAAAACCTCAGTTTTCTATTAAAACCTCATTTTATATTTCAAGATTGACTAATATCAAAACCACTCATTTGTTTTTATCTAATTTAGTATGCATATTTTTCCATAAATTTTCTGTGTACACAGCAGAAATGAATACTTTTTTAGGGATATAACCTGTTTTTAATCAAGACTCAATTGTATACTGAATATTAGATCTGAATTTTGCAAATTTTTTAAGAATCAATCAGACATAGGGTCGTTACAGTTGTTCTATTACTATTACTATTACTTTCAATTTCTGATATTACTATTACCACATTTTACCTTCTATTTCTATTACTATAACTATAGAACAAAGATTAATGACCGCAATTCGAGGAGGGGTAAATAGGAATAGCAGAGATGCTATGCACTCCTTTCTTTAATATAGCAGCCGGAGCTATCATTACCAAATTTTATGCCAGTGTTGGTCACATGAGTCATATATGAAATTCAGGTATTGGTGGCGCCACTTGCATAGACCTTTCTGTACGGGGGTCAATCTGTCATCTGTTCATTAACCCATTGTTCCTCGGGAAAGCAGGATCTTACATCCCATGATTTCATGCAATTATCTGTCACATTACAAATGTGTAGGATTCAGCTTATTTTTTCCTATCTGCATTTTTCCTAGATTTTATAGGTAAAAGGCTGAAAAACTTTTAAAGATCTTCTTCTTGTAAAGGTCAAGCCAAATTGTTCAATATTTAAACAGAAATGATCCCAGAGGAAACCCCCTCTCAAGTTTGTTCAAATGGTTTGCATTTGATGAATTTTAGTGGAGTTGCACAAATTTGAACAGTCATTTGGCCAAGTAAGCATACTGACATAGCAATCTCAGAAATGAATGGAGCTAGCATCACCAAACATTATGCAAATGTTGGTTATATGAGTCATATTTGAAATTGCAGATTTTGTGGCGCAACCTACATTGACCTGTTTTTTTGCGGCAAAAACTAGTAGTAGTGTTATGAAATGGTAAATTTAAATATTGGTACGCGAATCAGTAACCTGTATATGATACAGGTGGGGACACCCCCGAACCCCACATCGTATCATTTTGGTGGAGACCGGGTCTGTTTCATAATGGTGGAGAATGGGTCTTGTATCATTATGGTGGACGAACCGGGATTCACTTCCAGCACATCAACACCAGAAACGATCACAGTGCTGCCAGCTATAGTGAAGACAGAAGATCCCCCCCCCCCCCCCCCTCACAGCCACAGGTGCCTTTGACAGGTCTCCCATCTCACAACTGCATTGGAACTTCAACCCAGGTACCAGATCACAGCCTTACATCAAGAATGTCCACTCTGCTGCTGAAGGTATCACACTTTTGCTAAGAACTCTCTCTTCAAACTTTAACTTGGCTGCAGTTTCTCAGTGCTCTGCTTGAGAAGATCAAAGACTCTCACTGTATCCTTCAACCACACGGACACTGTCAAACAGTATCTTGCTTGGTGTCATGCCAGATGCGCCACTCCCAACTGCGTACCTGTCAGTTACGCTACTGCCATATGTGCAACTGCCATTTGCGCCAAATTCCAGTTGCGCCTCATGCCAAATGCGCAACATAGCTATATTAAGCCATATGGAGTCAAATTACGTTTTGTTTATAGTAAGTGTGTTTCTGTATCACACGGCATCTTCATTATTTTATCGAATGCGATATATTTCTGCAACAATAGGCCTGTACGAGCTAAGAAACCCTTTCCATTTTGAGCGAAAATGTTCGGTCACGACACGTGCGGCCGATCACCATGTCGCGTTATCTGTCAATAAAATTAATGAACATTGGAAAATATTATTTATTCGTCTCCGTTTTTTTAAGAAAAACTAACAATGAACTGTCATATAAATAAAAGTTATGTATATTTATAATCGGCGATAATTATTGTGTCATATTGTCCGGCTTTCGCAGGTGATACAACATGTTGACGTACATACGTAATATGTGTAAATGACTGTTGTTATCGTTTCTAATGTGGTCTAATTTGATATGTGATTTTATTAATGCCATATATATGACTTAAAAAAAGTAATATGTAAAATATGATCTTATTGACTCTGATGTGTTGCTGATTAACAGGAAATCACTCACCACTATGGCTAATTTGACCCGGAAAACCCCGTCAGGTTTGGTCTCCGAACATCAAAGGGAAAGTGTTGCGGCTTGTTAATGAGCTCATTTAAATGGGCCGTTATATACCTGCACATGCATGTTATACCTGCGATATCATAACATCATCGTCGTAAGGTTTTCATTGCTTCTGACATGTTTTTTCTTTCATTTAAATTAATCATATACAATTTACGAGAAAGTAAACGTGGAAATATTTATTTAATATCGTTAGGGTTTTCGTTGCAAATAATCAATTGTATACGATTCAGACATTGTTACGCACTCTTTTGTGATGCATTTATATTGTTTAATAAAGAAATGATATTATTTCAGAACTGCATACTGTCGCTTTCGATTACAGTCAGGATTGTCGTTTCTAAGAATCAATTCCAAGTTTCAGATATTTTTTGTACATATGCCTGGATTTATATTGTTAGATAGAATAATATCCTGTGACTTTTTGTTTGGCGATATATTTGTTTTCTGTATTGTTTTATATTTTAATCACATTAACAGGGAAGGTTGTGCCATATAGTTTTATTATAGACATTTATCATACACAGTTGAGTATCTGTTTGAACAATGTATACAAAAAAATTCCACAAATATCATGCAATGCTGTCTATTTATCGTCTCACCCACAGATTGACGAATAAAAGTATCATCTAAAAGCGCATACATAAAATCATAAAATGTTACTACAGATTTATTATATTCATACAAAACAGTATCTGTTATATACAATATGTACAAAATAAAACATGTTTTAAAAGTTTTAAAAGTCCCAAAGTTTAAAAACTAATAAAATAAAACAAATTAGTTTCAATTAATAATTGAATTTATTCATTACTTGTCCATTTTTACATTAAGGACTGCGCAGTTTACCCCCGGTTTCCAATCTGAAACAAAGAATAAAAAAGCTTTACATTTGTAGAGGAAAACAAATCGAACAGTGAATCGCTGTCTTGTGACTCTGCGTCCTATTCGCTACATCCGGCCCGTTTTCTAAATTTCCACATCCACAATGATATATATAAGTGGCTCATCCGAAGAATTATTTTTCCTGATAATGGAGTATCTTTTATTTAATATTCTGGTATCGTGGTATACCAGGCAAACTAATTATATGGTACTTATTTTCTAGGCAAAAAAATATAGATATGCATTGAAATGTATTCTTTTGCATGAATTTATACGCGAAATTAATAACCAACTCACCTGTTCCCGTGACAGTCCCAATTCTTGCACCCGTTTCCATATCGCTTGAGTGTGGTGGAAATAGCACCCCTTCATGTTACTGTTCGGAAAGTTCGCCCACATAGCTCCCAGCGTCATCTTAATTTTAATATATTGCGTTGTTGGTTTAATGGCAGGTTATAAACCAAGGAAGAACAAATTAACAGCGCCTGTTGATCAGTTAAAAAAATAAGTTTGAATAAGTATCTCAGATTGATTTATATATATTATTTTTGTTTCCGTTTTTCATATTGGAGAGTAAAGGCGGTTTCACACCGGATGCGTCCGAACGAATATGACACGAACGAATATTTCTGTCATTCCGCCTAAATCCTGTCGCATTCGAAATTTTATTCACACCAAATCCGAACGATATTTTTGGTTTCCGACCGAGGAATTTTTGTCTCCGAAATTTTCGTATTGGACAGCTATATGAGAAAAACATGTATATCGGATGCACTATACAGTATAGGCTTTATTGACACACATACACACACACACGACCTATACAGAAAATGTCGAATATTTTTGAACATGTAAATTGATTTTCTCATTAATTTTGTAATTAAAAATAATTAAAAAAAAGTTTATCTCCGAGTGTACTGACTGTATAATTGAACATTATTGGTCCTTGCTAGGTACCAGCTATAGTCATCACTTCACAGGTGACATATATTTATACCATTGACTGGTCCCAGATTACTTTATTTCAACATGCCTTTGAAAATAATTGTGAAATCTGTTGTTTCAACAGAACAGATTCCATTCCACCACCCCCTATATTATCTCCCCTGAATATAAGCCATATGAACATAAATTAGCAACATTATCCAGGACTTAGTGTTCATTACCCAACCTTTCCCCCGAAAATAAAATGTTCCGCGATAAATTAAGAAAAAATCATGGAACAATAACTTTTAACCATGAGTCATGTTTATTATTATAGTATTATTATTTTTAGTTCGTTTTGCATATAAACAGCTGATTTTTCAAAGCTGTGGGCAGACTTTAGACTTTTAAACCAGGTTAATATTTAAGGTTATTTCATGGTAAATTCTAATTCTTAATAAATTCTTCTGCAATATATTTCAGTTATTCTCTGATTACATTGATCATGCCCCATAGTGCCCCCCCCCCCCCCCCAAATTTGACGCCCCTGAATGTAAGTCAGCAGCTTAAGCGATATAAACACTAATAAGCAATATTATCCAGGATTTCGTGTTCATTACCAAACCCTTCCCCGAAAATATAATGTTCCTTTATAAGAAATATATCGGATTCACAAAAAATTAGTTTTTTTTTTCGGTCCCTAAAGAAACATGTCGAATATTTCTGAACTTGTTACATGAATTTCTTATTCATTTAAAGATTATAGGCTGTTTCACAACGGATGCGTCCGAACGAATATGACGCGAATGAATATTTCTGTCGTTCCGACTAAAGGCCTGTCGAATCCGAAATTAAATTCACACCAGATCCGAACGACATTTTTTTGGTTTTCGACCGAGGAATATTCATCTCCAAAGTTCGTATTAGACAGCTATATGAGCAATATATCGGATGCACTTCAGTCACACTGGAGAACATAAAGACTTCTGAATCTCACCTCAGAAGCTACAAACAATGTCCCTTTGATCCCTCTGGTCAAGTTATTAATCAAACGGTAGTCCTGCTATTGATTTGAATGTTTTTATTTACATATCTTCTCTCCTTTTTTTCCTTCCCCATTCACTTTTTCTTTTTTTGTTTATTTTTTCTTCTACCTACCTTCCATTCTATCTCCCCTCTTTCCCCCTATCTATCTTTCTTTCATTTAAGGTCTTTAATTGTTTATTAATATATTAATTTATTCCTACATTCATTCATTCATATTAGTCTATATAAAATATTGGAGAAAGGTTAAATTATATTTTAGAGTATAATTTGTAACACCTGAAGTATTTCTCTTGTTGATAATGGATTTGCTCAATTACCACCAAAGCACTGTGACATTCAGGATAATGTTTTTACAGCACTAATCTCATTAGTGGGTTGACAAAGACGGCAATGGACTTTTGATCCTTAATCAATTAACAAACGCATGCAGTGAGAGAGAGAGAGAGAGAGCGAGAGAGAGAAAGAGAGAGTGGCATTTTCTTTTGAGGTGTGGGGATGGCTTCATATTGTATCTACATAAAATATTTTATTCAGTACATGGTATATTATGCAGATAATTAAAAAGACACGGGAATCGTCGAACCGTGCACTAATCACAAGAAAGATGCAATGTTCACTTGTAAATAGGATAAAAAAAAAGATGTCAATTAAATTTGATTATATACAGTAAATAGTGACTTCCATTGAAATCCAACAAACCTTTCGATGACATTATGATATCGCATTTATTATATGCAAGTTCGGGTATATAGAAAGAAAGAAAGAAGAAAGAAAGTTTATTATTGTGACATGAACACACATACAGTATCCGAATACAATCAACATAAATAATTGGTACCCAGCCCTCAAGGGCTTAAATGTCACCATACTGAGTGAAACATATTGAAAATAATTAATGTGCAATGTGGGGCAACACTATTAGTTATATATAAACTGCGAATGGACTGTCAATATGTCTGATAACAGTTTACATTCATGTGTCAGCTCATAAGATATAAGAATTTACTTAGGTCACCTAAAGAAGCAAAGTTAAGGCACGTTACCTGTATGTTTTCATACAATATACTTCACGTCTATTTGACAACATGGAGGCGTTACATTAACTTACAAAATGGAATTCAATTTCTCTTTTATTTCATTCGCAAATTTTACAAATACGTTCTTCTGGTCTAAATTTTCTCAATCCATCTGTTTGTGGATCCCTTATGTTTATAAATCGACCTGTTTCAATATAAAGTGGAAGAATACCAAATCTAAGATTAGAAACGTTAGAAACGATAACAACACCAGTCATTTACACATATTACGTTTGTACGTTAACATGTTGTATCACCTACCAAAGCCGGACAATATGACACAGTGAATATCGCCGATTATATATATATTTACATAACTTTTATTTATATGACAGTTCATTGTTAGTGTTTCTTAAAAAAAACGGAGACGAATAAATAATAATATCCAATGTTCATAAATATTTATGGACAGATAACCCGACATGGTGATCGGCCGCACGACCGAACAATGTCGCTCAAAATGGAAAGGGTTTCTTAGCTCGTACAGGCCTATTGTTGCAGGAATATACCACATTCGATAAAATAATGAAGGTGCTGTGTGATACAGATACACACTTACTATAAACATAACGTTATTTGACTCCATATGGCTTAATATAGCTATGTTGCGCATTTGGCATGAGGCGCAACTGGAATGTGGCGCATATGGCAGTTGGGCATCTGGCAGTAGCGTAACTGATTGGTGCGCATTTGGGAGTGGCGCATCTGGCATGGATATTTACAAGTGACTTAAAAATTGCCAAATGACTGTTTTTCGCTAAAAAAAAGTGCTGTGATATCTCAATTTGAGATCATCATTGTTTCGGACCAGCCACATAAAAATTCAATATCGGGACAAGCCAGCTTCGGGCCTATGTCAACAATACTCCTGGCCATACCACGTGCACTGTGTGTTATCTCACTACAAGTCCTCGCTATGTTCCTGCAACTACTAGAAGCAGATTTGCCGTTCTACCGCCATCTTCTGCATCACCTTCCATACCATGACTCCAGAAAGAATAAAAGAAACCAAGCCAGCAGAGAAGACAGCAAAAGACCCAAAGAAGACAAGATTTCCTGAGGTAATGAAAAACAAAACCAGAGACTCTGAATTTTAATTGCCAAATGTAAATTTGGGGCATTTCAGAATATTTTGCATGGATATGTTGTAAACCTAAACACAAACAAAAAATATGTATGTAGTAATCTATAACTTTCTCTTATTGATGTGTCATAATTGTAAAATGATACAATTTATTGTGTCTTTATCTTATTGATATGTTTGGAAATAGGCTTTAAAACCCACATTAAACAGTGTAGAACTGTCAATGTTAGATTTGATGCAATTATGTCTATCTCAGATGTTAATATGCAATGTCACAAATGATTGTTTTGATTTACATTCAATAATACCTAGAGTAGAACAAAATGCAACATCAACAGCATGTTCTCTTTATTTATATTGAGAATTTTCTCATGAGTTGGTCCATACCAAATCAACAGGTATCATAATGCTCTCTTGGCTATTAATTTTATGGAATGGTAGCACATTGTGTAACCAAAGCACAATTTGATGCTTATTTTCAATTGTTACAGTTTGGTCCTAAAACACGGGTTCTTGGGAAGCCCCCCAATATATAGGGAATTGGACAAACTGGGGAGTGTGATGACTCCAAAAATCAATAATGCACTGACCTGTGGTCACATTATTGCCTCAAATCAGGGGTTGATATGGTTAACCTCATTAATAGCTGGAAATGCCAGGCAAAATGTGTAGGTTAGCACAGGAATTCTTCTCATAGGAATTTCACATTCACGCGTACTATGACAGACATGTTTCATGAGCAAATGCATTCTGGTCTCTGCTTTCGTGATACTGATAACCCATAAACCAAGATGTGGAGTGACATGGATTTTGATCATTAACATTACTCATAATTCATCACTCTACAGATGAATGTTTGATCTTACACATAAATAGCATGCAAATTACCATCTTAATCAGAGCTCTAGATCGATACAAATTACCATCAAAATTCCATAGGTATGGATCGATACATGCACCTGTCAGAGAATTATTTTATATATTGTCATATGTTTTCACACATATTTCGCCTTGCTCCTGCACAGAAAATGGGTAATCAATGGGAATATATGACTATAACATTCCTCTGTCGTTAGGAATGACCTCATTCTGTCATGTACTTGTACACTGGTAAGGTACACCAGTTGTGTTATGCTAAAGGATTAGCAAATCACCCTTCCATTATTCACAATTCAACTTGTTCCAATGGCAAGTGTGAAAGCCAAGATGTATTTTGAATCATTGGTACTGATCAACACACAGAGCAGATTGTCATGTACCTATGTATATGTTAAACTCTTAGGCACAAGAGTATATAAACTTTGTAAGATTAGGAATTCATGATCACTTTTCCCATAGGAATTGTATGTTTAGCTACAGGCATTGCTAATTCACTTGTTATAATTGGTAATGCCTATTGCTGTTCGACAGAACATCTTTATGTAACAACACTTCCTGTATGCTAGAATGGTTCACATACTTTGACCTATTCCCTTGTTTACACAGATGCATAGTACTTGTATATTCTAGCTGTGCATTCATTATGAACATGATGCTATAATCATATCTATTAAGATATTTATTTATTGATTCTACTTAGATGCTGTCATGCGTATATAATCTGCTGCTGTACTGCTTATATTAGGATATCAAATAATGTCATCATGAATGCGATGTTGTTCCCGATTCCTTATAAATCAGCATTTTATCTTCTAGATAATGTTTAGGATTGTCAGTTCACAAAAAAATTGTCTTTAGAACATATAGGTATAGCTATAGATTTAAATATGTTGTTTCTCAGCTTACCAGTATTTAGGATAGCTTAAGCAATGAAGTTGTACTACTACAAAAAATTTCCAATAGGCACTTCCTCATTCCTTACATTGTTACATCTGGAAATGTGACATGGTCATGTAATCAACATCTATATTGATATGTGTAATCTATTACACCACAGTGATGTAATACTTTACTCTCTACAGACATATATCCAACACACTGTCACTAGTGCCAGCAAGTTCATTAACATTATGGCTACTGTTCTTGCAGTTAATGCAAAGTAAAGCAGTATATCTTGATCTTTACACGTTATGTATTTCTGTCATCTACATTCCAGTTATCCTTCTTGAAATAACTAATTTTTCTCCGCCTTAGCCAATGAGGCCGGAGCCTCATTCTGAATGCCAGAGGGAAATGTTATGAAGTGGTAAATTTAAATATTGGTAATCAAACTAAAACTTATAATTCACAGAGTGACAAACACTAAGATCAGTGTCAGAGATTGATGAGGACTGATATTCAGACAGAGCAAAAGGAAATTAATGGTCATCCGACGACCAAGTATCTAATGGTAATTCAGTATGTTTGTAGAGCCTAAATGTACTCTCAAAAATTAGTTTTAAATTGATTTCTATGATGAGGCAGGCAGATTATGTTTATATGAGTTTGGAAATAGCACTGCAGGTCAGTCTATAACTGGATGTATGTCAGGTCAGACTTGGGATTTTCCATAGAACTTTTGTCCAATCAGATCTCACGAAAGTTAGGAAGAACACTTATAACTCTGATGTAATTGTGACCTACTTTGAGTCATCCAATAAGGTTTAGCTTTTATGACGAAATGCAGAAATATGGATATGTATGTCTCATATGACACGTGAAAGCTCTGTAACAAAACTATCTGTAGTGCGCACTGAGAGAGTCAGAGAGAGAGGGACCATGTCTAGCTGGGCACTGCAGGGCCTCAGCAAAGACTGGCCCAGACTCTGTCCTGTGAATAAAGACTTCTGTCATCAAACTGGTCTTGGAACATTGTAAGCCACGCGCACCAGCAACTGCTAGTGATACAGTGTGGGAGCATCCCCAATCCCACATCTTTTCAGTAGAACTAAGTCATTAGTTAAAAAAAAATCATACTAAATTGACAATCTTAGAAACAGCTGGAGCTATCAGCTCAAAAATGTTTATAATGAAACTGTCAAGTTGAATCATTCAATTTTTCACAAGAATTATCCTAGGGCATGGTTCTTTAAATCGTATAAGAATAGATTGAGTTTGTTGATTTTTGGTTGAGTTTTGAAAAGCTTAGGTTGGTCTTATAGCCATTATTAATTCTATTTCAAACTGAGGACTGCAATAGTGTTCTTCTACAAAATTTTTGCTTCAAATATAACTTCTGTAACATTGCACAAAAATTATTCTCAGGTGGCTTTTGTTGACTTGAATGATTTTTGGCAGAACTATTGGACCTTCAACGATGAAAGGACTCTGTCTTTTATTATTCTTGATATTTTGATAAAAATCTTATGAATATGTCAGCTTGAAAAAAAAAAACATTTTAGCCGAAGTCTTTCAGTATGTGTAAACACATATTTACCAAAAAGCGAAGACTGTGTCAGTATCTTTAAATAGGTTAAGAAACTGACAACTGTTTCAGATTTGGCAACAGGTCAACAGAGTTCATTCAAGCCAGATATATGTTAAGAGTTCAATCAGTGCAGCCAGGCACAAGGCATGTGATCACCTCATGAGTGTCATGTGAATACCTTGTGGGCACTGTGTGATCACCTCATGGGTAGAATGTGATCACCTCATGAGTATCATGTAATCACCTCAAGCGTGTCATGCCTTTAAAGGCTGCATGTGGAGCCAATCTGTGAGCTTATGCAATGGTGTGACTACTGTTGCGTGTAGCACAAAACATCCCCGAGTTCCACTCACACAAAGAAGATGTTAAATGAAAAACTGACTTACAAATATAGTACAAAACATATATAATTATTTAAACAAACATTATTTACAATATATATAATACACGAACACAAAGTCTCTAACACATAATAACTAAATCTTGGTGCGATACAAATGAAGAAATACTTATCTGCTGTAAATCAAAGTCACTGGTGCTGGTTCGACGAAATAAAAATGACTCCGGGGTTGCTCTGAGGAGTCATAACGAAAGTTCAGTTCATAATCCGTGCACAGCCATAATAAAGTCCAAAACGTCCAAAATGTCTCCGCCTTATCACAAGGAGACTACACATCATCAGGCCTGGATATCCCTGGATATCAGTTCTTGTTTGCAACCCAATTCAAAATCACTAAATGAAGGGTATTTATAGTGTCTGTGGACCTTAACGCCATATCGATCGATCCACTTTTAAAATCCAGTTCAGGTTGTTTAACCTCTGTTAATGAATGAATGAAAACGTTCTCTTTGTCCGTTTATTTGTTGTTGCCGGAGTTCAATAGATGCCTGTAAGCGACACGGGTCAACGCGTTCCTGTTGTTCCTGGGTCAATGGTTCTAAGGTCCTTCCGTGAGTGCCCTGCCATCGCGTACGGACATACATCACACTACTATTTCAGATTTGGCAACAGGCCAAAGGTCAGTCTGGATCTATTTATAGCTTGGGCAGACTGCCAATTGTATCAGATAAGGCAACAGGTCAAGAATCATATATCTCTGATAGCTTTGTTGTATACAAGACTGGTGGTGCCAGCTACAATGATTTTTGTGTTATGTGCACACATACCAGAATTTCAGCAGTAATATTTTTGTTATTGTTTCTTATTCAAAATGTTTAGTACTGGCATTGTTCATATATATGTTACACATGTACTTGAAACGTAATGGTCTAGCATTGAAGCATTATACCTGGTGTATATCCCATTGCACAGGTTTTCAATAGGCCTGTAGGCCTTGTTTTTTTTTAAATTGGACACTGAACACTATTTGTTTCTGACACTTTATTGGAGGAGTATGAAACTCTGCAGAAATGTAGAATACCAGTAATTGACCTATCCACCACAGCTCAAATGCTCTGCCCTTTTAACTTATTATTATAATGAGCCCCCAAAATGCACCTACACATATGGACTTCCATGCCCATGGTAGCGAGAGCAGATTATAACATAATAATGACGTCACAAGGGCGATGGCACATAAAGCCTTATTGACTGACGTCATCAACTAGTATCACCTTACCATTGTTTACTATATTGCAGTCATATATGAACTGTTTTGCTGAGTTATTTTGTTGTACTAAGGCTGCCATGCATTTCCTATATTTATTCATAAATGTATCTTTTTAATTACTGATGATTTCTTTTCTGCTGAGTGATTTATATTCTCTGATTTTATATATTCATCTTTAACATTTCATACGTTCATATTTAATATAAGGGTTATTAATGATTAAGTAATTTTAACAGTTGCAAATACATTAGTTGATCCAGGTTTATCTCTGTTCTGCAAGGCCACTTTGCTATTGTTATAACCACCGAGGGTACTTGTTACTGTCTGGACTCACCAGACAGGAGGTCAGATGTCAAGGGCAGGGTGTGCCGTCCTCAGCACTGCAAGACAAAACGGGTCGCGTGTAAAGCTGTTAGTGCAGTATACAAAGTATCAGTGAACAGACGTACAGTTAAAATAAGATGGTATTAATGAAGAATTGAGATATGTCCAGTGGACAACTGAATGATCCTTTGGACCCTGCCAAAGAAGTAAGTACATGTTCATGTTTTAAAGTAGAATATTGCCAGAAGTATACTGTATCTCATATTATACATCATGTAACAAAGACTCAGCAGAATAAGCCCAGATCTGTGTGTGTCACGCCCAGCTTTATGACAATACCATGCATATATACTGTGTCACTAAAAGGCAAGCCTGTTTAGCCAAGTATAGTCAATTATGTTATGTCCAGTCTATGAATATGTGTATTCATCTGTTAGTTTATTATTATGTTGATTAAGATTTAGCTTTAGATATAGTGAGATGTATAACAGTAACCTGTGTATTCATGCTAGAATTTCATGAGATTTAACTGAGTAAAATATAATAATAGAGATTGTTTATATAGGTGTGTAAACGTACATATACTGTTTGTAAGGTACACATATCTTAATTAGTTTATCAAGAATAATGCTATTTTGGATGTAATGATAACACAGCTACTATAAACTGGTTTGTAATTTCTGTTAATTGATTAAAGTAAATAGGGTCTATTCAGATAATTGGTTTGGAACCATATAATAACTGCAAGACGGCTAAGACGTAAACATTTGTTTAATTTAGCTTCTTCAGACACTTAGACATTCTCATTTGGATTTACATTTATTGTTTGGTGTTTATTGTATAGTCCAGTTTAAAGCATATTGTTATTATTTTGTATTTGTTTACTTTGTAGATTGAATAGAATTAAACTACGTTATCCAATTTATGCGGGGTCCGGAGTCTGTATATTCCATCGTCTATCCACAAGATTCAATTTCTACCACTAACCTGGGATAGATGTGAAAGACAGAAGTCATGGCAGATACCGTCGAACTAAAGCGCAAGCGAAGAACCGCTCAAGCGAAGCTAACCAGAGTCGGAAAGGCTATTCAACAACTGATAGAGAGTGATCGCAGTAAAGATGAGGTCGCAGATACGTTCCAACAGTTGGAATCTGTATTCAAAGACCTTCAAGAGAAGCATGAAGATTATGTGATGAGAATAGATGATGATGCAGAATTTGAGAGAGAGGAAATTTGGCTAGAAGAATGTCAGAATACCTTCCTGACACTGCAGATGCAAGTCCGAGATTACGGAGTGGTAAAAACGGATGCAACCGTTGACATAAGAGAGCCCGGAGAAGAGATGGAAAATGCCAGTCCATCTGTGGATGAAGGAAACCAAACTGCTGAGAAGGTTGGTGCAAAAGACCACATTGTTGAACATAAGTTTGCAGAAACTAATTCAGCATGTAGTGTAAAAATGGAAAAGCAGAAGTTACCAACGTTCAGTTGAGATGTGCGTGATTATAACACCTTCAGATTTGACTTTTGTCATTTGATTGGTAGCAAATATAACAAGCGAGATGCGATCGCTATTCTTCGCTCTTGCTTGCAAGGAAAGCCACTGACCATGATCCAAGGCATTGGTTCGGACTTTGACGCAGCAATGGAATACCTAGATTCTGTGTATGGAGATCCCAGATTTGTGGCTGATGCAATCGTTAATGACATCAACAAGTTCAAGGCACTACATGATTGTGAGGATGGCCACTTTTGCGATTTAGTACATCCAGTTAAGCGGAGCTACAATTCCTTAAGGGGAATTGGGCGACCGAATGACATGGATAACAGCCAAATGTTAGCACTGATCGAAAGAAAACTGAACAGAGAGGATAGGAAGGTATGGTTTCGACACCTTGAACATGAGAAAAAGCCAGCAAGCCTGACTCTACTAATTGAATGGCTGACTTGTGAGATGAAGTCGAGAATGAGAGCCACTGCACCAATAAGATCGGACACAAGTTATAAAACATCTGTGCATCATGTTAAAGGACCAGAGAGCACCACACCTCCATTCTTTAAGTGTTGGATATGCAAATCCTCAAGTCACTAGATTGACCAGTGCAAAAAACTGATCGGAATGACACAACCAGAACGCCAAAAGGTCATCAAAGAGGGCCATGCTTGCTTTAGTTGCCTTAAACGGGCCGGTAGAGATCACAGGATGGCAACATGCAGAAGACGACGCCAGTGTATAGAGACTGTTAATGGTGAACAATGTAGATACTTTCACCACCCTCTTCTCCATCAAGTAAGTGACCATAGTGCAGGTGTGCATGCTGTAACTGGTGAAAATGAGGCCCTGCTTCCTGTAGTCATGGTAGATGTCCTTGGACCAAAGGGAACCCACAGAGGCAACGTTCTGCTTGATTCCGGGGCGCAGATAAGTTTGGTAACGTTATCTATGGCTGAACGACTGAACCTTAAAGGGAAGGATATAGATATTGCTATCACAAAGGTAGGGGGTGACCAGGAACAGATGCAAACAAAGCAGTTTCAGTTAAGAGTGAGGTCACTGTCTACAAACAGGGTGCATGTAATATCTGCTGTCGGAGTACCATGCATCAGTGAGACATTTCAAAGTAACAACGTGGAAGCCAGAGTGCAACAATTTGGTCTTGAACCCAGTGACGTGAACTTAGGGGAAGGTTCAATAGATATTCTCATTGGTATTGACCATGCTTACATACATGGAGGAGAAACAAGACAAAATGGAGAGCTTGTTGCCAGAAAATCTCCACTGGGATGGGTGCTATTTGGAGTTTCAAAGGGGAATAGTCAGGGATCAAGTGTGTTGCATATTAAACTGACATCACCCGTCAATCTAACAGATTTCTGGAGTACTGAAGCAATGGGAGTGATGCCAGGTTCAAATCCATACCAGCAACCCCTGCTTGATGATGACAGGGAAGAACAGCTTATTAGTCAGTCATGTGAAAAGGTAGGAAAGCAATGGATGGTTCCGTACCCATGGAAGAAAGATCCTAACCAGCTTCCTGAAAATTACAAGCAAGCAGAAAGAATGCTGGTTGCGACAGAGAAAAGACTGGAAAAAAATAGGGAGCATGCTGCAATGTACGATGAACAGATCTGAGAAATGGTAAACATGAACTTTGCCAGAAAATTAACAGAAACAGAAATTCAATGCCACAAGGGTCCTGTGCACTACATTTCCCATCATGCTGTGGTGAGGCCAGAAAAGAAAAGTACCCCAGTAAGAATAGTGTTCAATTCGTCTGCAACATATCAGGAACAATGTCTGAACGACTACTGGCTGAAAGGGCCAGACTTGCTTAACAATCTTATAAAAGTATTGTTGAGGTTCCGGGAGCATGAAGTAGCCGTATGTGGAGATATTTCGAAGATGTATCACAGAGTTCTTATCCCAGAAAGAGATCGGCACGTACACCGTTTCTTATGGAGAAATATGCAGGAACACGGAAAACCAGAGGTCTACATAATGACGGTTGTAACATTTGGGGATAAACCTGCCCCTGCCATGGCTCAGATAGCACTGCGGCGAACTGCAGAAGAAGGCGAAAACAGATTTCCAGCTGCTGCACGTGTGCTAAAGGAGTGTGTCTATATGGATGACATATGTAGTTCTGTGAAAACAGTAGAAGAAGCAGAAAGGCTTACTACAGAAATTGATGAGGTACTATCAGAAGGTGGCTTCAATGTGAAAGGGTGGCTATCAAACCGCCATGTCAGAGGAGATTGCAATGAAGGAGAACTTAAGTTCCTTGAAGCTGAGACTGAAGAAAAGGTTGTAGGAGTTTTGTGGGACCAGGAATGTAACACTTTCTCAATGAAAATCAAGATCGATGAGAAAGCCATAGGTTTGGGTGAAAATGACATCAGTCATAAACTAACCAAACGAAAGATCCTCAGCCAGATCGCACGAATCTTTGATCGTGCTGGGTTTGCAGCGCCATTCGTCATACGTGCTAAAATTGGTATCCAGAGACTGTGGCAACAAGGTCTTGACTGGGATGCTGAGCTATCCGAAAGAAGTAAAATGGAATGGTTGAAGTTCTTCCAGGAAATGAAAGGGCTGAACGGTGTCGGGTTTCAGAGGTGTTTGACACCACAAGATGCTGTTGGCGACCCAACTCTATGCATATTTTCAGATGCTTCGGAAGATGCATTTGGAGCATGTGCATACATGAGATGGTTAACTGAATCAGGCAATTATGAGGTGCGATTTGTAGCTGCAAAATCAAGAGTTGCACCACTGAAGCAGCTGACTATCCCACGCTTAGAGCTTCAGGCAGCAGTGCTAGCATCAAGATTGTACAAGACCATAACGGACGCACTCTCTCTACAGACAGACAGAGTGATATTTCTGACTGACAGCATGATAACCTTATCATGGATCAGGAGTCCAGCCAGAAATTTCAAAACATTTGTAACAGTAAGAGTTGGAGAAATCCAAACCACAACAGATCCATCTAAGTGGCGGCACATTCCTGGAGAGAACAATGTAGCGGACGATGTCTCCAGAGGCTTACCTGCCAAAGGGCTAGAGGGTGGATGGAAGAAGGGACCAGATTTCTTATATTTGCAAGAATCAGAGTGGCCAGAGGACAAATCTGTTCAGGATCAAACTAAAGTGGCCTCTGAACGACGGAAACTAAAACAAGTGTTGACAGTCACAGAACAACAGGTGATCGACTGTACACGATTTTCCAGCTGGAGAAAGCTTCTCCGAGTAACAGCATACGTTCTGAGATTCGTGCAGAAACTGAAATAAAAAATCGGAAAGGACACATCCGTTGAGAGTGAAATTACACTGACACCAGCTGAGTTAGAAAATGCTGAACAATTCTTGATTCAAAAGGACAGGTTTGCAGTCACATATGGCCAAGGGAGAATTTGAAACTCTTAGTCCATTTACAGACGAGGAAGGCATCATCCGAATAGGTGGCAGAGTAGACAGGTCCGAGGTATCATATGAGTGCAGACATCCAGTTTTGCTGCCATATGGACACTGTATATCTTTACTGATTACCAGGCAGATGCACCAGGATGGTCATAATGGAGTAGCCACTACCGTTGCTAAGACTAGGAGAAAATTCTGGATAATCAAGGTACACAAGCTTGCTAAGACCATAAAGTTCAGATGTGTTGTTTGCAGAGCTTTCGAGCACAAAGTTGAAACTCAAGAGATGGCCGATTTGCCTGTTGAACGTGTGGCTCCATATACTCCACCATTTTGCCACACTGCCTGTGATTATTTTGGACCAATACAAGTAAAGGTTGGACGCAACAAAACGTCAAAGTATTATGGAGTACTGTTTACATGCCTAAACACCAGAGCAGTTCATTTAGAACTGGCAGTTGACTGTTCAACAATGGAATTTCTACAGGTACTTCGCAGATTTTTTTGCACTCAGAGGACAACCAAAGTCCATCATTAGTGATAATGGTAGTCAATTCGTGGGAGCTGAACGAGAGCTTAAAGAAATGGTCAGAGGATGGTATACCAATCAGTTAAAGGATTACTGTGCAGAAAAGAGTATCCAGTGGAAGTTCATTACGCCTGCAGCGCCACATCAGAATGGTTGTGCAGAATCACTTGTGAAGAGCTGCAAGTACGCACTGAAGAAAGCTGTGGGACAGCAAACATTGTCTCCATTTGAGCTGTACACGTTTCTCCAGGAAGTGGCAAACTTAGTCAATCAACGCCCCATGGGGAGAATACCAAACGACCCTGATGATGGGAGCTATCTATGGCCAAATGACATGCTGCTGGGACGAGCCTCGGGCAGAGTTCCTCAAGGACCATTCAGAGAAACCAGGAATCCACGACATCGGTTTGAATCTGTGCAGAGGATTGTGGATACGTTTTGGATGCGACGGACAAGAGATGTTTTTCCTCTGCTCGTGCCACGCCGCAAGTTGAATTCTGATCGTCGTGATGTGCGGGTGGACGACATAATAATGATGGTAGATGTGAACGCTGTTCGAGGAAAGTGGACTATAGGCAAAGTGACCGAGGTTTTTCCTGGGTTTAATGGTAGAGTCAGAAATGTAAAGGTCAAAACATCTAGTGGGGAATACTCAAGACCAATTAATAAGATCGCAGTGATTTGTCCAGTTGAAGGTTATACTGATTAAATTTATGAGGATAATCCCTCATGGGGGGAGGATGTTTTGCTGAGTAATTTTGTTGTACTGAGGCTGCCATGCATTTCCTATATTTATTCATGAATGTATCTTTTTAATTACTGATGATTTCTTTTCTGCTGAGTGATTTATATTCTTTGATTTTATATATTCATCTTTAACATTTCATACGGTCATATTTAATATAAGGGTTATTAATGATTAAGTTATTTTAACAGTTGCAAGTACATTAGTTGATCTAGGTTTATCTCTGTTCTGCAAGGCCACTTTGTTATTGTTATAACCACCGAGGGTACTTGTTACTGTCTGGACTCACCAGACAGGAGGTCAGATGTCAAGGGCAGGGTGTGCTGTCCTCAGCACTGCAAGACAAAGCGGGTCGCGTGTAAAGCTGTTAGTGCAGTATACAAAGTATCAGTGAACAGACGTACAGTTAAAATAAGATGGTATTAATGAAGAATTAAGATATGTCCAGTGGACAACTGAATGATCCTTTGGACCCTGCCAAAGAAGTAAGTACATAAGTAGAATATTGCCAGAAGTATACTGTATCTCATATTATACATCATGTAACAAAGACTCAGCAGAATAAGCCCAGATCTGTGTGTGTCATGCCCAGCTTTATGACAATACCATGCATATATACTGTGTCACTAGAAGGCAAGCCTGTATAGCCAAGTATAGTCAATTATGTTATGTCCAGTCTATGAATATGTGTATTCATCTGTTAGTTTATTATTATGTTGATTAAGATTTAGCTTTAGATATAGTGAGATGTATAACAGTAACCTGTGTATTCATGCTAGAATTTCATGAGATTTAACTGAGTAAAATATAATAATAGAGATTGTTTATATAGGTGTGTAAACGTACATATACTGTTTGTAAGGTACACATATATCTTAATTAGTTTATCAAGAATAATGCTATTTTGGATGTAATGATAACACAGCTACTATAAACTGGTTTGTTATTTATGTTAATTGATTAAAGTAAATAGGGTCTATTCAGATAATTGGTTTGGAACCATATAATAACTGCAAGACGGCTAAGACGTAAACATTTGTTTAATTTAGCTTCTTCAGACACTTAGACATTCTCATTTGGATTTACATTTATTGTTTGGTGTTTATTGTATAGTCCAGTTTAAAGCATATTGTTATTATTTTGTATTTGTTTACTTTGTAGATTGAATAGAATTAAACTACGTTATCCAATTTATGCGGGGTCCGGAGTCTGTATATTCCATCGTCTATCCACAAGATTCAATTTCTACCACTAACCTGGGATAGATGTGAAAGACAGAAGTCATGGCAGATACCGTCGAACTGAAGCGCAAGCGAAGAACCGCTCAAGCGAAGCTAACCAGAGTCGGAAAGGCTATTCAACAACTGATAGAGAGTGATCGCAGTAAAGATGAGGTCGCAGATACGTTCCAACAGTTGGAATCTGTATTCAAAGACCTTCAAGAGAAGCATGAAGATTATGTGATGAGAATAGATGATGATGCAGAATTTGAGAGAGAGGAAATTTGGCTAGACGAATGTCAGGAAACCTTCCTGACACTGCAGATGCAAGTCCGAGATTACGGAGTGGTTAAAACGGATGCAACCGTTGACATAAGAGAGCCCGGAGAAGAGATGGAAAATGCCAGTCCATCTGTGGATGAAGGAAACCAAACTGCTGAGAAGGTTGGTGCAAAAGACCACATTGTTGAACATAAGTTTGCAGAAACAAATTCAGCATGTAATGTAAAAATGGAAAAGCAGAAGTTACCAACGTTCAGTTGAGATGTGCGTGATTATAACACCTTCAGATTTGACTTTTGTCATTTGATTGGTAGCAAATATAACAAGCGAGATGCGATCGCTATTCTTCGCTCTTGCTTGCAAGGAAAGCCACTGACCATGATCCAAGGCATTGGTTCGGACGTTGACGCAGCAATGGAATACCTAGATTCTGTGTATGGAGATCCCAGATTTGTGGCTGATGCAATCGTTAATGACATCAACAAGTTCAAGGCACTACATGATTGTGAGAATGGTTGCTTTTGCGATTTAGTACATCTAGTTAAGCTGAGCTACAATTCCTTAAGGGAAATTGGGCCACCGAAAGACATGGATAACAGCCAAATGTTAGCACTGATCGAAAGAAAACTGAACAGAGAGGATAGGAAGGTATGGTTTCGACACCTTGAACATGAGAAAAAGCCAGCCAGCCTGACTCTACTAATTGAATGGCTGACTTGTGAGATGAAGTCGAGAATGAGAGCCACTGCACCAATAAGATCGGACACAAGTTATAAAACACCTGTGCATTATGTTAAAGGACCAGAGAGCACCACACCTCCATTCTTTAAGTGTTGGATATGCAAATCCTCAAGTCACTGGATTGACCAGTGCAAAAACTGATCGGAATGACACAACCAGAACGCCAAAAGGTCATCAAAGAGGGCCATGCTTGCTTTAGTTGCCTTAAACGGGCCGGTAGAGATCACAGGATGGCAACATGCAGAAGACGACGCCAGTGTACAGAGACTGTTAATGGTGAACAATGTAGATACTTTCACCACCCTCTTCTCCATCAAGTAAGTGACCATAGTGCAGGTGTGCATGCTGTAACTGGTGAAAATGAGGCCCTGCTTCCTGTAGTCATGGTAGATGTCCTTGGCCCAAAGGGAACCCACAGAGGCAACGTTCTGCTTGATTCCGGGGCGCAGATAAGTTTGGTAACGTTATCTATGGCTGAACGACTGTACCTTAAAGGGAAGGATATAGATATTGCCATCACAAAGGTAGGGGGTGACCAGGAACAGATGCAAACAAAAGCAGTTTCAGTTAAGAGTGAGGTCACTGTCTACAAACAGGGTGCATGTAATATCTGCTGTCGGAGTACCATGCATCAGTGAGACATTTCAAAGTAACAACGTGGAAGCCAGAGTGCAACAATTTGGTCTTGAACCCAGTGACGTGAACTTAGGGGAAGGTTCAATAGATATTCTCATTGGTATTGACCATGCTTACATACATGGAGGAGAAACAAGACAAAATGGAGAGCTTGTTGCCAGAAAATCTCCACTGGGATGGGTGCTATTTGGAGTTTCAAAGGGGAATAGTCAGGGATCAAGTGTGTTGCATATTAAACTGATATCACCCGTCAATCTAACAGATTTCTGGAGTACTGAAGCAATGGGAGTGATGCCAGGTTCAAATCCATACCAGCAACCCCTGCTTGATGATGACAGGGAAGAACAGCTTATTAGTCAGTCATGTGAAAAGGTAGGAAAGCAATGGATGGTTCCGTACCCATGGAAGAAAGATCCTAACCAGCTTCCTGAAAATTACAAGCAAGCAGAAAGAATGCTGGTTGCGACAGAGAAAAGACTGGAAAAAATAGGGAGCATGCTGCAATGTACGATGAACAGATCTGAGAAATGGTAAACATGAACTTTGCCAGAAAATTAACAGAAACAGAAATTCAATGCCACAAGGGTCCTGTGCACTCTATTTCCCATCATGCTGTGGTGAGGCCAGAAAAGAAAAGTACCCCAGTAAGAATAGTGTTCAATTCGTCTGCAACATATCAGGAACAATGTCTGAACGACTACTGGCTGAATGGGCCAGACTTGCTTAACAATCTTATAAAAGTATTGTTGAGGTTCCGGGAGCATGAAGTAGCCGTATGTGGAGATATTTCGAAGATGTATCACAGAGTTCTTATCCCAGAAAGAGATCGGCACGTACACCGTTTCTTATGGAGAAATATGCAGGAACACGGAAAACCAGAGGTCTACATAATGACGGTTGTAACATTTGGGGATAAACCTGCCCCTGCCATGGCTCAGATAGCACTGCGGCGAACTGCAGAAGAAGGCGAAAACAGATTTCCAGCTGCTGCACGTGTGCTAAAGGAGTGTGTCTATATGGATGACATATGTAGTTCTGTGAAAACAGTAGAAGAAGCAGAAAGGCTTACTACAGAAATTGATGAGGTACTATCAGAAGGTGGCTTCAAGGTGAAAGGGTGGCTATCAAACCGCCATGTCAGAGGAGATTGCAATGAAGGAGAACTTAAGTTCCTTGAAGCTGAGACTGAAGAAAAGGTTGTAGGAGTTTTGTGGGACCAGGAATGTAACACTTTCTCAATGAAAATCAAGATTGATGAGAAAGCCATAGGTTTGGGTGAAAATGACATCAGTCATAAACTAACCAAACGAAAGATCCTCAGCCAGATCGCACGAATCTTTGATCGTGTTGGGTTTGCAGCGCCATTCGTCATACGTGCTAAAATTGGTATCCAGAGACTGTGGCAACAAGGTCTTGACTGGGATGCTGAGCTATCCGAAAGAAGTAAAATGGAATGGTTGAAGTTCTTCCAGGAAATGAAAGGGCTGAACGGTGTCGGGTTTCAGAGGTGTTTGACACCACAAGATGCTGTTGGCGACCCAACTCTATGCATATTTTCAGATGCTTCGGAAGATGCATTTGGAGCATGTGCATACATGAGATGGTTAACTGAATCAGGCAATTATGAGGTGCGATTTGTAGCTGCAAAATCAAGAGTTGCACCACTGAAGCAGCTGACTATCCCACGCTTAGAGCTTCAGACAGCAGTGCTAGCATCAAGATTGTACAAGACCATAACGGACGCACTCTCTCTACAGACAGACAGAGTGATATTTCTGACTGACAGCATGATAACCTTATCATGGATCAGGAGTCCAGCCAAGAATTTCAAAACATTTGTAACAGTAAGAGTTGGAGAAATCCAAACCACAACAGATCCATCTAAGTGGCGGCACATTCCTGGAGAGAACAATGTAGCGGACGATGTCTCCAGAGGCTTACCTGCCAAAGGGCTAGAGGGTGGATGGAAGAAGGGACCAGATTTCTTATATTTGCAAGAATCAGAGTGGCCAGAGGACAAATCTGTTCAGGATCAAACTAAAGTGGCCTCTGAACGACGGAAACTAAAACAAGTGTTGACAATCACAGAACAACAGGTGATCGACTGTACACGATTTTCCAGCTGGAGAAAGCTTCTCCGAGTAACAGCATACGTTCTGAGATTCGTGCAGAAACTGAAATCAAAAATCGGAAAGGACACAACCGTTGAGAGTGAAATTACACTGACACCAGCTGAGTTAGAAAATGCTGAACAATTCTTGATTCAAAATGCCCAGACAGGTTTGCAGTCACATATGGCCAAGGGAGAATTTGAAACTCTTAGTCCATTTACAGACGAGGAAGGCATCATCCGAATAGGTGGCAGAGTAGACAGGTCCGAGGTATCATATGAGTGCAGACATCCAGTTTTGCTGCCATATGGACACTGTATATCTTTACTGATTACCAGGCAGATGCACCAGGATGGTCATAATGGAGTAGCCACTACCGTTGCTAAGACTAGGAGAAGATTCTGGATAATCAAGGTACACAAGCTTGCTAAGACCATAAAGTTCAGATGTGTTGTTTGCAGAGCTTTCGAGCACAAAGTTGAAACTCAAGAGATGGCCGATTTGCCTGTTGAACGTGTGGCTCCATATACTCCACCATTTTGCCACACTGCCTGTGATTATTTTGGACCAATACAAGTAAAGGTTGGACGCAACAAAACGTCAAAGTATTATGGAGTACTGTTTACATGCCTAAACACCAGAGCAGTTCATTTAGAACTGGCAGTTGACTGTTCAACAATGGAATTTCTACAGGTACTTCGCAGATTTTTTTGCACTCAGAGGACAACCAAAGTCCATCATTAGTGATAATGGTAGTCAATTCGTGGGAGCTGAACGAGAGCTTAAAGAAATGGTCAGAGGATGGGATACCAATCAGTTAAAGGATTACTGTGCAGAAAAGAGTATCCAGTGGAAGTTCATTACGCCTGCAGCACCACATCAGAATGGTTGTGCAGAATCACTTGTGAAGAGCTGCAAGTACGCACTGAAGAAAGCTGTGGGACAGCAAACATCGTCTCTATTTGAGCTGTACACGTTTCTCCAGGAAGTGGCAAACTTAGTCAATCAACGCCCCATGGGGAGAATACCAAACGACCCTGATGATGGGAGCTATCTATGGCCAAATGACATGCTGCTGGGACGAGCCTCGGGCAGAGTTCCTCAAGGACCATTCAGAGAAACCAGGAATCCACGACATCGGTTTGAATTTGTGCAGAGGATTGTGGATACGTTTTGGATGCGACGGACAAGAGATGTTTTTCCTCTGCTCGTGCCACGCCGCAAGTGGAATTCTGATCGTCGTGATGTGCGGGTGGACGACATAATAATGATGGTAGATGTGAACGCTGTTCGAGGAAAGTGGACTATAGGCAAAGTGACCGAGGTTTTTCCTGGGTTTAATGGTAGAGTCAGAAATGTAAAGGTCAAAACATCTAGTGGGGAATACTCAAGACCAATTAATAAGATCGCAGTGATTTGTCCAGTTGAAGGTTATACTGATTAAATTTATGAGGATAATCCCTCATGGGGGGAGGATGTTTTGCTGAGTAATTTTGTTGTACTGAGGCTGCCATGCATTTCCTATATTTATTCATGAATGTATCTTTTTAATTACTGATGATTTCTTTTCTGCTGAGTGATTTATATTCTTTGATTTTATATATTCATCTTTAACATTTCATACGGTCATATTTAATATAAGGGTTATTAATGATTAAGTTATTTTAACAGTTGCAAGTACATTAGTTGATCTAGGTTTATCTCTGTTCTGCAAGGCCACTTTGTTATTGTTATAACCACCGAGGGTACTTGTTACTGTCTGGACTCACCAGACAGGAGGTCAGATGTCAAAGGCAGGGTGTGCTGTCCTCAGCACTGCAAGACAAAGCGGGTCGCGTGTAAAGCTGTTAGTGCAGTATACAAAGTATCAGTGAACAGAAGTACAGTTAAAATAAGATGGTATTAATGAAGAATTAAGATATGTCCAGTGGACAACTGAATGATCCTTTGGACCCTGCCAAAGAAGTAAGTACATAAGTAGAATATTGCCAGAAGTATACTGTATCTCATATTATACATCATGTAACAAAGACTCAGCAGAATAAGCCCAGATCTGTGTGTGTCATGCCCAGCTTTATGACAATACCATGCATATATACTGTGTCACTAGAAGGCAAGCCTGTATAGCCAAGTATAGTCAATTATGTTATGTCCAGTCTATGAATATGTGTATTCATCTGTTAGTTTATTATAATGTTGATTAAGATTTAGCTTTAGATATAGTGAGATGTATAACAGTAACCTGTGTATTCATGCTAGAATTTCATGAGATTTAACTGAGTAAAATATAATAATAGAGATTGTTTATATAGGTGTGTAAACGTACATATACTGTTTGTAAGGTACACATATATCTTAATTAGTTTATCAAGAATAATGCTATTTTGGATGTAATGATAACACAGCTACTATAAACTGGTTTGTTATTTCTGTTAATTGATTAAAGTAAATAGGGTCTATTCAGATAATTGGTTTGGAACCATATAATAACTGCAAGACGGCTAAGACGTAAACATTTGTTTAATTTAGGCTCTTCAGACACTTAGACAATCTCATTTGGATTTACATTTATTGTTTGGTGTTTATTGTATAGTCCAGTTTAAAGCATATTGTTATTATTTTGTATTTGTCTACTTTGTAGATTGAATAGAATTAAACTATGTTATCCAATTTATGCGGGGTCCGGAGTCTGTATATTCCATCGTCTATCCACAAGATTCAATTTCTACCACTAACCTGAGATAGATGTGAAAGACAGAAGTCATGGCAGATACCGTCGAACTGAAGCGCAAGCGAAGAACCGCTAAAGCGAAGCTAACCAGAGTCGGAAAGGCTATTCAACAACTGATAGAGAGTGATCGCAGTAAAGATGAGGTCGCAGATACGTTCCAACAGTTGGAATCTGTATTCAAAGACCTTCAAGAGAAGCATGAAGATTATGTGATGAGAATAGATGATGATGCAGAATTTGAGAGAGAGGAAATTTGGCTAGACGAATGTCAGGAAACCTTCCTGACACTGCAGATGCAAGTCCGAGATTACGGAGTGGTTAAAACGGATGCAACCGTTGACATAAGAGAGCCCGGAGAAGAGATGGAAAATGCCAGTCCATCTGTGGATGAAGGAAACCAAACTGCTGAGAAGGTTGGTGCAAAAGACCACATTGTTGAACATAAGTTTGCAGAAACAAATTCAGCATGTAATGTAAAAATGGAAAAGCAGAAGTTACCAACGTTCAGTTGAGATGTGCGTGATTATAACACCTTCAGATTTGACTTTTGTCATTTGATTGGTAGCAAATATAACAAGCGAGATGCGATCGCTCTTTCCTTGCTCTTGCTTGCAAGGAAAGCCACTGACCATGATCCAAGGCATTGGTTCGGACGTTGACGCAGCAATGGAATACCTAGATTCTGTGTATGGAGATCCCAGATTTGTGGCTGATGCAATCGTTAATGACATCAACAAGTTCAAGGCACTACATGATTGTGAGAATGGTTGCTTTTGCGATTTAGTACATCTAGTTAAGCTGAGCTACAATTCCTTAAGGGAAATTGGGCCACCGAAAGACATGGATAACAGCCAAATGTTAACACTGATCGAAAGAAAACTGAACAGAGAGGATAGGAAGGTATGGTTTCGACACCTTGAACATGAGAAAAAGCCAGCCAGCCTGACTCTACTAATTGAATGGCTGACTTGTGAGATGAAGTCGAGAATGAGAGCCACTGCACCAATAAGATCGGACACAAGTTATAAAACACCTGTGCATTATGTTAAAGGACCAGAGAGCACCACACCTCCATTCTTTAAGTGTTGGATATGCAAATCCTCAAGTCACTGGATTGACCAGTGCAAAAACTGATCGGAATGACACAACCAGAACGCCAAAAGGTCATCAAAGAGGGCCATGCTTGCTTTAGTTGCCTTAAACGGGCCGGTAGAGATCACAGGATGGCAACATGCAGAAGACGACGCCAGTGTACAGACACTGTTAATGGTGAACAATGTAGATACTTTCACCACCCTCTTCTCCATCAAGTAAGTGACCATAGTGCAGGTGTGCATGCTGTAACTGGTGAAAATGAGGCCCTGCTTCCTGTAGTCATGGTAGATGTCCTTGGCCCAAAGGGAACCCACAGAGGCAACGCTCTGCTTGATTCCGGGGCGCAGATAAGTTTGGTAACGTTATCTATGGCTGAACGACTGAATCTTAAAGGGAAGGATATAGATATTGCCATCACAAAGGTAGGGGGTGACCAGGAACAGATGCAAACAAAAGCAGTTTCAGTTAAGAGTGAGGTCACTGTCTACAAACAGGGTGCATGTAATATCTGCTGTCGGAGTACCATGCATCAGTGAGACATTTCAAAGTAACAACGTGGAAGCCAGAGTGCAACAATTTGGTCTTGAACCCAGTGACGTGAACTTAGGGGAAGGTTCAATAGATATTCTCATTGGTATTGACCATGCTTACATACATGGAGGAGAAACAAGACAAAATGGAGAGCTTGTTGCCAGAAAATCTCCACTGGGATGGGTGCTATTTGGAGTTTCAAAGGGGAATAGTCAGGGATCAAGTGTGTTGCATATTAAACTGACATCACCCGTCAATCTAACAGATTTCTGGAGTACTGAAGCAATGGGAGTGATGCCAGGTTCAAATCCATACCAGCAACCCCTGCTTGATGATGACAGGGAAGAACAGCTTATTAGTCAGTCATGTGAAAAGGTAGGAAAGCAATGGATGGTTCCGTACCCATGGAAGAAAGATCCTAACCAGCTTCCTGAAAATTACAAGCAAGCAGAAAGAATGCTGGTTGCGACAGAGAAAAGACTGGAAAAAAATAGGGAGCATGCTGCAATGTACGATGAACAGATCTGAGAAATGGTAAACATGAACTTTGCCAGAAAATTAACAGAAACAGAAATTCAATGCCACAAGGGTCCTGTGCACTACATTTCCCATCATGCTGTGGTGAGGCCAGAAAAGAAAAGTACCCCAGTAAGAATAGTGTTCAATTCGTCTGCAACATATCAGGAACAATGTCTGAACGACTACTGGCTGAAAGGGCCAGACTTGCTTAACAATCTTATAAAAGTAATGTTGAGGTTCCGGGAGCATGAAGTAGCCGTATGTGGAGATATTTCGAAGATGTATCACAGAGTTCTTATCCCAGAAAGAGATCGGCACGTACACCGTTTCTTATGGAGAAATATGCAGGAACACGGAAAACCAGAGGTCTACATAATGACGGTTGTAACATTTGGGGATAAACCTGCCCCTGCCATGGCTCAGATAGCACTGCGGCGAACTGCAGAAGAAGGCGAAAACAGATTTCCAGCTGCTGCACGTGTGCTAAAGGAGTGTGTCTATATGGATGACATATGTAGTTCTGTGAAAACAGTAGAAGAAGCAGAAAGGCTTACTACAGAAATTGATGAGGTACTATCAGAAGGTGGCTTCAAGGTGAAAGGGTGGCTATCAAACCGCCATGTCAGAGGAGATTGCAATGAAGGAGAACTTAAGTTCCTTGAAGCTGAGACTGAAGAAAAGGTTGTAGGAGTTTTGTGGGACCAGGAATGTAACACTTTCTCAATGAAAATCAAGATCGATGAGAAAGCCATAGGTTTGGGTGAAAATGACATCAGTCATAAACTAACCAAACGAAAGATCCTCAGCCAGATCGCACGAATCTTTGATCGTGTTGGGTTTGCAGCGCCATTCGTCATACGTGCTAAAATTGGTATCCAGAGACTGTGGCAACAAGGTCTTGACTGGGATGCTGAGCTATCCGAAAGAAGTAAAATGGAATGGTTGAAGTTCTTCCAGGAAATGAAAGGGCTGAACGGTGTCGGGTTTCAGAGGTGTTTGACACCACAAGATGCTGTTGGCGACCCAACTCTATGCATATTTTCAGATGCTTCGGAAGATGCATTTGGAGCATGTGCATACATGAGATGGTTAACTGAATCAGGCAATTATGAGGTGCGATTTGTAGCTGCAAAATCAAGAGTTGCACCACTGAAGCAGCTGACTATCCCACGCTTAGAGCTTCAGGCAGCAGTGCTAGCATCAAGATTGTACAAGACCATAACGGACGCACTCTCTCTACAGACAGACAGAGTGATATTTCTGACTGACAGCATGATAACCTTATCATGGATCAGGAGTCCAGCCAAGAATTTCAAAACATTTGTAACAGTAAGAGTTGGAGAAATCCAAACCACAACAGATCCATCTAAGTGGCGGCACATTCCTGGAGAGAACAATGTAGCGGACGATGTCTCCAGAGGCTTACCTGCCAAAGGGCTAGAGGGTGGATGGAAGAAGGGACCAGATTTCTTATATTTGCAAGAATCAGAGTGGCCAGAGGACAAATCTGTTCAGGATCAAACTAAAGTGGCCTCTGAACGACGGAAACTAAAACAAGTGTTGACAATCACAGAACAACAGGTGATCGACTGTACACGATTTTCCAGCTGGAGAAAGCTTCTCCGAGTAACAGCATACGTTCTGAGATTCGTGCAGAAACTGAAATCAAAAATCGGAAAGGACACAACCGTTGAGAGTGAAATTACACTGACACCAGCTGAGTTAGAAAATGCTGAACAATTCTTGATTCAAAATGCCCAGACAGGTTTGCAGTCACATATGGCCAAGGGAGAATTTGAAACTCTTAGTCCATTTACAGACGAGGAAGGCATCATCCGAATAGGTGGCAGAGTAGACAGGTCCGAGGTATCATATGAGTGCAGACATCCAGTTTTGCTGCCATATGGACACTGTATATCTTTACTGATTACCAGGCAGATGCACCAGGATGGTCATAATGGAGTAGCCACTACCGTTGCTAAGACTAGGAGAAGATTCTGGATAATCAAGGTACACAAGCTTGCTAAGACCATAAAGTTCAGATGTGTTGTTTGCAGAGCTTTCGAGCACAAAGTTGAAACTCAAGAGATGGCCGATTTGCCTGTTGAACGTGTGGCTCCATATACTCCACCATTTTGCCACACTGCCTGTGATTATTTTGGACCAATACAAGTAAAGGTTGGACGCAACAAAACGTCAAAGTATTATGGAGTACTGTTTACATGCCTAAACACCAGAGCAGTTCATTTAGAACTGGCAGTTGACTGTTCAACAATGGAATTTCTACAGGTACTTCGCAGATTTTTTTGCACTCAGAGGACAACCAGGGTCCATCATTAGTGATAATGGTAGTCAATTCGTGGGAGCTGAACGAGAGCTTAAAGAAATGGTCAGAGGATGGGATACCAATCAGTTAAAGGATTACTGTGCAGAAAAGAGTATCCAGTGGAAGTTCATTACGCCTGCAGCACCACATCAGAATGGTTGTGCAGAATCACTTGTGAAGAGCTGCAAGTACGCACTGAAGAAAGCTGTGGGACAGCAAACATTGTCTCCATTTGAGCTGTACACGTTTCTCCAGGAAGTGGCAAACTTAGTCAATCAATGCCCCATGGGGAGAATACCAAACGACCCTGATGATGGGAGCTATCTATGGCCAAATGACATGCTGCTGGGACGAGCCTCGGGCAGAGTTCCTCAAGGACCATTCAGAGAAACCAGGAATCCACGACATCGGTTTGAATTTGTGCAGAGGATTGTGGATACGTTTTGGATGCGACGGACAAGAGATGTTTTTCCTCTGCTCGTGCCACGCCGCAAGTGGAATTCTGATCGTCGTGATGTGCGGGTGGACGACATAATAATGATGGTAGATGTGAACGCTGTTCGAGGAAAGTGGACTATAGGCAAAGTGACCGAGGTTTTTCCTGGGTTTAATGGTAGAGTCAGAAATGTAAAGGTCAAAACATCTAGTGGGGAATACTCAAGACCAATTAATAAGATCGCAGTGATTTGTCCAGTTGAAGGTTATACTGATTAAATTTATGAGGATAATCCCTCATGGGGGGAGGATGTTTTGCTGAGTAATTTTGTTGTACTGAGGCTGCCATGCATTTCCTATATTTATTCATGAATGTATCTTTTTAATTACTGATGATTTCTTTTCTGCTGAGTGATTTATATTCTTTGATTTTATATATTCATCTTTAACATTTCATACGGTCATATTTAATATAAGGGTTATTAATGATTAAGTTATTTTAACAGTTGCAAGTACATTAGTTGATCTAGGTTTATCTCTGTTCTGCAAGGCCACTTTGTTATTGTTAAAACCACCGAGGGTACTTGTTACTGTCTGGACTCACCAGACAGGAGGTCAGATGTCAAAGGCAGGGTGTGCTGTCCTCAGCACTGCAAGACAAAGCGGGTCGCGTGTAAAGCTGTTAGTGCAGTATACAAAGTATCAGTGAACAGAAGTACAGTTAAAATAAGATGGTATTAATGAAGAATTAAGATATGTCCAGTGGACAACTGAATGATCCTTTGGACCCTGCCAAAGAAGTAAGTACATAAGTAGAATATTGCCAGAAGTATACTGTATCTCATATTATACATCATGTAACAAAGACTCAGCAGAATAAGCCCAGATCTGTGTGTGTCATGCCCAGCTTTATGACAATACCATGCATATATACTGTGTCACTAGAAGGCAAGCCTGTATAGCCAAGTATAGTCAATTATGTTATGTCCAGTCTATGAATATGTGTATTCATCTGTTAGTTTATTATAATGTTGATTAAGATTTAGCTTTAGATATAGTGAGATGTATAACAGTAACCTGTGTATTCATGCTAGAATTTCATGAGATTTAACTGAGTAAAATATAATAATAGAGATTGTTTATATAGGTGTGTAAACGTACATATACTGTTTGTAAGGTACACATATATCTTAATTAGTTTATCAAGAATAATGCTATTTTGGATGTAATGATAACACAGCTACTATAAACTGGTTTGTTATTTCTGTTAATTGATTAAAGTAAATAGGGTCTATTCAGATAATTGGTTTGGAACCATATAATAACTGCAAGACGGCTAAGACGTAAACATTTGTTTAATTTAGGCTCTTCAGACACTTAGACAATCTCATTTGGATTTACATTTATTGTTTGGTGTTTATTGTATAGTCCAGTTTAAAGCATATTGTTATTATTTTGTATTTGTCTACTTTGTAGATTGAATAGAATTAAACTATGTTATCCAATTTATGCGGGGTCCGGAGTCTGTATATTCCATCGTCTATCCATGAACTGTGTTGCAATATATATTGGAATATTTGTCCCATAGGAATTATGTGCCAGATAAGACATTATTATTCACTCGGTAGTCAGAGGAATGGCTCCCGCAACCTATAGCCTAGAAACTTTTTATACTGTCTCCTTCATATAATAAAATATCCTGGAAAACATGACGACATGGGACCTGGTAGTATTTACAGACTACACATGTTCTGTTTGCCACAGCTCTGTCAAATTATGCAAAATTTTGTTTTTGTCAGATGATTGACGCTTTACAATGTTTAAGGTCACCTGATTGGTTGCTCCTCAGTCCCATGCTTATGTTTATTGTATCCCCAGACAAAGTCGGGATACTATGGTTTCACGACGGTCACGCCGCCGCCGCTGCAGAAAAACCTTGTGAGCGGGATAACTAAAAAAATATTTCACTGATCTTTTTCAAACTTTATTTGTATTTGTGTACATATAGGTAAGGGGACAAAGCCTATTTAAAATGGGGTCATGACCTTTGCTAGGAGAGTGACCTTCACCTTGAATAGGTCCATTTTTGCTGAAAATAACACAAATTCTTAAATATGTCAAGTAAGCTTGCATGGACTGGTCCAAAAATCAAGGTGACCTAAGATCTTGGATAGCCTTGTGATATAACGGAAACTGGTGGCGCCACCTATTATCCTTTTCTTGTTTTTTGCACCTTTTAATACCCCATAATTGCCTCTTAACAGTACTGTAAGCATTATAAGTCAAAAACTAATGGACTGATTTCTTTCATATTATGCACATGTAGAGAGATGGGTTATGGGATGAGGTCTATTTACATTTGGGTCCTGACCTTTACCATGAGTGTCCTTGACCTTCAATGTGTCCATATTTGGTGAAAATCACACACCTCTTGTGATATCTCCAGTGTTGATAGCCATATGGAATTCAAACGTGACTTATGTATGGCCCACCACTAAAGTAAAAACCCTATAGGTTCTAGGGTCATGAGGTCAAAGGTCAAGGTCACTGGACTCGCATCTTAAAAGATACTGTGGATGCATTTTAAGCCAAGCATTTTAAGCCAAACTTTCATCCCAGGTCTGCCATCCTGAATATATAGCTCACTTGCCAATAGTGGATGATCCATATCAATTTTGGGGTCACAAGGCCAAAGGTCAAGGCCACAGAAGCTATCTGTCCAAAAATTAGTTTCTGGATGATAATTCCTGCTTTTATTGATGTATTGATTTCAAACTTGACTTATATATGTCCCATTGAAAAAGCAAGACTCCAATTGATTTTGGGGTCATGAGGTCAAAGGTCAAGGTCACAGGACACATCTTTAAAAAGGTATTTGATGCATTTACAGCCAAACATTTAATCTCAGACCTTTCATCTTGCACATATAGTTCATCTGCCAATAGAAGAAGACCCCTATCAATTTTTAGGTCACAAGGTCAAAGGTGAAGGTCGTAGGAGCCATCTGTCCAAAAGTTAGTTTCTGGATGATAATTCCTTTTTTAGCAAACCTGTGAGCTTATGTGATGGTACGGCGACGTCCGTCGTGCGTCATGTGTCGTGCGTCATCTGTACGTTAACCATAGTTATATCTCAAAATCGGCAGGAGCTAGCATCACCAGATTTTTTTGCAAATAATCAGTCGTCCAAAAAACTATATCGGATTTTGTTTATTTTTTTTCTTATTGCATTTTCTTAGATTTTACAGGGAAAAAGCTAAAAAAGCTTTAAAAATCTTCTTCTCCGAAATTGTCAAGCCAAATTGTTCAATATTTCACAGAAATGATCCCTGGAACAATCTTTCTCAAGTTTGTTCAAATGGTTCCAGTTTGGAGATTTTTGGCCAAGTTACAGGAGGTTGAACTTTGTTAACTGTGCCAAAAAGCATATTAAAATTTAAACCTCAGAAACAGCTGGAGCTATCATCACCAAATTTTATGACAATGTTGGTCACATAGGTCATATCTAAAATTGAGGTATTGGTGGCACCACCTGCATCGGTCTTTTTTGTACGGGGTCATTAGTGCCTGTATCACACTGAGGGTTACAAAAAACTTCTTCTCTAAAACCATATGGCCAAAATGTTTAATATCGCACAGAATTGATCCTAGGGTAGTGCTTTCTGAAGTTTGTTCAAATGGTTTCTTTTCAGTGACTTTTGGCTAAGTTATGGGAAGCTGAATTTAGTAAAATGCTATAACAGCCCATTTTAGCTCAGTGGCAAAAAGATCTTCTTCTCAAAAACCACTGGGCCAAATTCTCAAATCTCGCACATTAATTATCCTCAGATGTTGATTATTCAAGTTTGTTCAAATGGTTTTGGTTCAGTGATTTTTGGCTGAGTTATGGGGAGCTTAACTTAGCCATTTTTCTGTATTTTCCCATATGAGTTATAAACCTGCAAAGCGTTTTTTTTTCGACTGATGCCACTGAAGCCAGTTTGTAAAATATTTTACAAGAATAATTCATACAATAATTCTTATAATAATTGTCATTAACGGTTCAACATGAATGATTTTTGGCTGAATTATGGAGATTGAATTGAGTCATTTTACCATATATGTAAGCAGTGTTATGCTGTTACATCTAGCCTGGCACCAGTTTATCAGCATCTATTACATCATGCCACTAGACATTTAGATTTCAGGTTAACTTTGGTTAATACTGACAAGAAAGTTTTTTTAAAAGCTTTTAAAAAATTTAGATTTATGATTTAGGTTATTCATCATACCAGGCAATGTTACATTCATTGATATTCAGCTCTCTGTGGCTATATAAAGACAACTGTACATGGATTATAAATTATTGGTATCCCTACTCAGCTTAATTCAAGAATTTGCCATTAATGAGATAAATCTGTATTTTAATTTTGCATTCAGTATGCATCCGTAATAATTTTACATATATTCCTGATTTCTTTTAAGCGAACCTGTGAGCTTATGCAATGGTGCGGCATCATCTGTCGTTCGTCGTGTGTCGTGCGTCGTACGTTGTGCGTCGTGCATCGTCTGTACGTTAACCATAGCTATCTCAAAAACGGCAGGAGCTAGCATCACCAAATTTTTTGCAAACAGTCAGTCATCCAAAAAACTATATCGGATTTTGTTTATTTTTTTTCTAACTGCATTTTCTTAGATTTTAAAGGGAAAAAGCTAAAAAAGCTTTAAAAATCTTCTTCTCCGAAACTGTCCAGCCAAATTGTCCAATATTTCACAGAAATGATCCCTGGAACAATCTTCCTCAAGTTTGTTCGAATTTGGCCGAGTTACAGGAAGTTGAACTTAGTCATCTGTCCAAAAAAGCATACTAAAATTACAGTCTCAGAAATGGCTTGAGCTATCATCACCAAATTTTATGCCAATGTTGGTCACATGAGTCATATCTGAAATTGAGGTATTGGTGGCGCCACCTGCATCGGCCTTTTTTGTACGGGGGTCATCAGTGCCTGTATCATACTGAAGTCTACAAATAACTTCTTCTCTGAAGCGATATGGCCAAATTGTTTAATATTGCACAGAAATGATCCTAGGGTAGTGCTTTCTGAAGTTTGTTCAAATTGTATCAGTTCAGTGAATTTTGGCTAAGTTATGGGAAGCTGAATTTGTTCATACGACATAGCAGCCCATTTTAGCTAAATGGTTGAAAAAATCTTCTTCTCAAAAACCACTTGGCCAAATTCTTAAATCTCACACATAAATTATCCTTAGATGTTGATAATTCAAGTTTGTTCAAATGGTCTCAGTTCAGAGACTTTTGGCTAAGTTATGGGAAGCTGAATTTAGTCATATGCCGTAACAGCCCATTTTAGCTAAGTGGCTACAAAAATCTTCCTCTCAAAAACCACTGGGCCAAATTTTTAAATCTCACACATTAATTATTCTTGGATGTTGATAATTCAAGTTTGTTCAAATGGTCTCAGTTCAGTTACTTTTCGCTGAGTTATGGGAAGCTGAATTTAGTCATATGCCATAACAGCCCATTTTAGCTAAGTGGCTACAAAAATATTCTTCTCAAACACCACTGGGCTAAATTCTTAAATCTCACACATTAATTATCCTTAGATGATGATAATTCAAGTTTGTTCAAATGGTTTTGGTTCAATGATTTTTGGCTGAATTATGGGAAGCTGAACTTTGCCATTTTGCTGTATTTTCCAATATGAGTTATAAACCTACAAAACGTTTTTTGACTGATGATACTGAGGCCAGTTTGTTTAATATTTTGCAAGAATAATTCCCTGAATAATTCTTATAATAATTGTCTTTTATCGTTCCTAAAAATGAATTTTGGCTGAATTATAAAGATTGAATAGAGTCATTTTACCATATATGTATAAGCTGTGTGAAGCAGATACATCTAGCCTGGCACCAGTTTATCAGCATCCGTTACATCATGCCTCTAGACATTTAGATTTCAGGTTAACTATGGAAAATATTGACAAGAACGTTTTTTAAAAGCTTTTAAAAATGTAGATTTATGATATTAGATAGCATCTTTACACTAACTCATAATTTCTCAGGAATAGCAGGAGCTACCATCCCCAAATTTTATGCAATTAACTGTCACAAAATAAATGTTGATGGATTCCGGGTATTTTTTCTATCTGCATTCACTTTGATTTTACAGGGAAAAAGCTGAAAAAAACTTTAAAAGTCTTCTTCTTGTAAACGGTCAGAAATTTACAGAAATTATCCCAGAGGCAAGCCCTCTTAAGTTTGTTCAAATGGTTTGTGTTTGATAAATTTTAGCAGAGTAACATAACAGGCCAAGATTGTGTATGTTTCTCGAATAGGTTGAGAAACTGCCAACTGTTTCAGATTTGGCAACTGATCAAGAGTTCATTCAGTGCAGCCAAATATAGGTCAACAGTTCAATCAGTGCAGCCAAGCACAAGGCATGTGATCACCTCATGGGTGTCATGTGAGCACCTCATGGGCAGCATGTGATCATCTCATGGGTAGCATGTGATCACATCATGAGTATCATGTGATCACCACATGGGTGCCATGCCCCTCAGGGCTGCATATGAAGCCAATCTGTGCCATTTTTCTTGTAAAATGTTCTCAGAGGAGTTTGAAAACTGGTGACCTTTCTCTTATTCTTCTCTTGTGCAGCCTGTATACAGAGGTCAAAGGTCAAGATCACATCTAAAATTAATCTCAATCTGGCTTTCAGATGATTAAAATCTGTGGTGAATGATTTGTTAATATGTCATGCTAGTCAGCTGAGCCTCATGACCCATTGGTCTATTTTTAATTGCAGCAGCAGCATTTACAACTAGCATGAAAAGAATGGTTCAAGATCCAAACCACAAAGATGAAGAGTACGAGGACAACCGAAGAATTTATGATAACAACCAACCCTTTTCATTTTATAACCGCACAAACAACTCGTGTATAACGGTAAGGAGGGATGGATATTTTTTTACCATTTCTTTTTCTTTAGAAAAAAGACAGTATGCTCACGTTAAAAAATCAAAATAAATTGGTTAAAAGACAAAAAGAATCAGGACTGTGAGCAAGCGGTCATTATTTTTCTGGTGGTCATTTAGGAAAGGAGGTCATAAGGTGAGGTTTAACATGTATTTTATGTCAGAATATTCAATTTAATTTTCATCTTGCAGTTTATCTTCTGATTCTGGTAATAATATCTACTGGATGATGTGTATTTATATATTAATCTATAAAAAAAACCACAATTAGCATGTTTGTTTAATGGAAATTTGCTGAAACTCTCACAGATGTCAGACTGTTATTTTAGATGTTACACTTGATATTGAAATATACCTAGGTAAGTAAGTGACTTCTGTCATAAAGAGATGGATCTCAAAATATACAGTCAGGTGGGTTGTCCACCCTTTCCATATGCCCTTTAGTAGGTGGAGTCAAACATGCTGCTATATGATTGACAGGTCAGCCTTTGATCATCCTTGATTGATAGGGGTCATGGCCCTGCTCTTCACAAGTATGCCCCAGTGACAGAAGAATGAGGGGAAATTACAATATGTTGTATACTGTTAATAAGATGGTTTTATGATTGATGTGTCACTTTAAGAAGGATCAGTTCAAGGATACTGATGTATTTCAGTGTAATAATTTTGTCAAGGCCCAACTTGCAGTGCTGCACTCAGTACTGTGGTAAAAGTATTTTATTTGTATCTGCCAAAACAAAGTTTTTACGGATACTATGTTTTTGACTGAATTCCACTGCTATTGCTGTCTCCGCCACCATCTCTGGCCTTTCTCCTCTGCAGTGCATCCATCTGTATGTTTATTTTTCACAAATTAACCCACATATCTTTGGACTTATTTGACCAATTGTGCTGAAATTTTCCATGAGTATAGCTCTTGGATAGGTTTATATCAAATAAAAAACAAGTGGCACCACCTGCAACTATTTTTGCCCAGTCCATCTGTTCCTGTGCCTTGTATTAAAATCACTCAAATCTCTGATGTGGCTGGACTTGTCCACCTGAAATTTTGCATGCATATACATCCTATAGCTTTCTTGATTTTTTTGTGGTGGTGCCACTACATTCACATTCATGCTGCAGAAATCAATGCAAATATCTCAGGACTGGTTTGATGTATCCTCCTTGAATTTTGCATGTGTATAGATCTCACATTCACAGCATTTTATCATACACGAAACTGGTGGCCCCACCTAAAACCATTTTTCCTTCTGTTTTTCTGCCTTGTGATAAAATCACTCATATCTTGGCAGTGGTCTGAGCTATCTGCCTAAAATTTTACATATGTATACATTTTGGATAGCCTTTTGGACTTCAATGGTGGTAAAAACCTATTATTACACTTCAGGACTGCCTAATATAAAAACCACTTATCTGTTTTTCTTTATATTTACTATAATTATTCCCCTATATAATTCCTATGAACAAGCCAGAGATAAATCAGTATGACATAATTTGTAAAAGTTATGGACCCAGACATTATGCACTTTGAAGATAATAAGGAAAGATGTTTGCTCACTTAACATGATAATTGTTGAAGTTATAGACTGTTTTTCAGGGATATAACTTTGTTTAATCAAGATTCAGTTGCATACCCAAATTAGGATCTGAATTTGGCCACTGTTTTAAGTTATTAGCATAAATATAAAATCAGTACCTAAAATTTTGCTGAGATTTGACCATGGCACTTTTTTTTCCAGTCAGTGTTTTTATTGCATGTAGCCTTTCATCTGTTAAAATCTTAAATTTGAAACCAATTGATCAAAAACTGTAGAAACTGTCCAGCCAAATTGTCCAATATTTCAGAGAAATAATCCCGTTAACAATCTTTCTCAAGCTTGTTCGAATGGTTCAAGTTTGATGATTTTAGTCTGAGCTACAGGAAGTTGAATTTAGTCATTTGTCCAATCTCAAAAATGGCTGGAGCTATCATCACTAAATTTTATGCCAATAATGGTAATATGAGTCATATCTAATATTGAGGTATCGGTGGCGCCTCCTGCATCGGCCTTTTTTGTACAGTGGTCATCAGTGCCTGTATCGTACTGACAGCTACAAAAAACTTCTTCTCTGAAACCATACAGCCAAATTGTTCAATATCGCACAGAAATGATCCTCGGGTAGTGCTTTCTGAAGTTTGTTCAAATGGTCTCAGTTCAGTGACTTTTGGCTGAGTTATGGGAAGCTGAATTTAGTAATATGCCATAACAGCCCATTTTAGCTCAGTAGCTACAAAGATCTTCTCAAAAACCACTGGGCCAAATTCTTAAATCTCATACATTAATTATCTTTAGAAGTTGAATATTCAAATTTGTTCAAATGGTTTTGGTTCAGTGCTTTTTGGCTGAGTTCTGGGTAGCTGAATTTAGCCATTTCGCTGTATTTTCCGATATGAGTTATAAACCTGCAAAACGTTTTTTGACTGACGCCACTGAGGTCAATTTGTTTAATATTTTACAAGAATAATCCCCTGAATAATTCTTATAATAATTGTCTTTTCTGGTTTTTTATGGGTATATAAAGACGGTTGTACATGGATTATAAATAATGGTTTCCACATTCAACTTAATTCAAGATTTTGCCATCAGTGAAATGTATCTGTATTTTATATTTGCATTCATTATGCATCTGTAGTAATTTTTAGCGAACTTGTGACCTAATGTGATTGTGTGGCAGCGTCCGTCATCCGTCGTCTGCAAGTTTACCCATACTATTTCGAAAAAGACTGGAGCTAGCATCATGAAATTTAATGCAAAAAATCAGCCATCTGAAACTCTACAGAGATTTCATAAATAAAAAAGCTAAAAAACCTTTAAAAATCTTCTTCTCCGAAACGGTCATGCCAAATTGTTCAATATTTTACAGAAATAATATTTCATACCATCTCTCTCAAGTTTGTTTGAATGGTTCAAGTTTGGTGAATTTAGGCCGAGTTACAGGAATTTGAACCTAGTCATCTGTCTAAAAAAGCATACTAAAATGACAGTTTCAGAAACAGCCAGAGCTGTCATCACCAAAAATTTTATGCCAGTGTTGTTCACGAGTCATATGAAATTCAGGTATAGGTGGTGCCACCTGCATTGACCTTTTTTGTACGGGGGTCATTGGTCATCTGTACATTAACCCATAAGGAATAGCTGGAGCTACCATCCCTAGATTTTATGTAATAATCTGTCTTAAATACTGAAAGCTGAAAAACCTTTTAAGTCTTCGATCTGCTTGTAAATGGTCCAGCCAAATTGTTCACTTTTTTACGGAAAAGATCAAAGAGGCAAGCCTTCTCAAGTTTGTTCAAATGGTTTGCATTTGATGAATTTTTGTGGAGTTACACGAATTTGAATAGTCATTTGGCCAAGTAAGCATACTGACATTAAAATCTCAGAAATAACAAAAGCTAGCATTACCAAGTATTGTGCAAATGTTGGTCACATGACTCATATTTGAAGTCACAGATTTTGTGGTGCACCTACATTGACCTGTTTTTTTATGTGCTAAAATGCATAATTTTAGCCTCTTTCAGCTTAGAATGTTTATGATGAAACTGTCAAGTTGAATCATTCAATTTTCAAAAGAATTATCCTAGGACATGGTTCTTTCAATCATATCAGAAAAGCTTAAGTTGGTCTTCTGGCCATTATTATGTCAATTTCAAAGTGAGGACCGCAAAACTGTTCTTCTACAAAATTATTGTTTCAATTATAACTTCTGTAACGTTGCACAAAAATTATTCTTCGGTGGCCTTTGTTCAAGTTTACTTGAATGATTTTTGGCAGAATTATTGGACCTGAACAGAAGAACTGCATTTTTTATTATTCTAGATATTTTGATAAAAAGTTTATGAATATGTCAGCTTGAAAAAAAGCATTTTAGCCAAAATCATTCAGTATGTGTCAACAGAATTACCTACAGGCCAAGATTGTGTCTGTATCTTTAAATAGGTTGAGAAACTGCCAACTGTATCAGATTTGGCAACAGATCAAGGGTTCATTTAGTGCAGCCAAATATAGGTCAAGAGTTCAATCAGTGCAGCCAAGCACAAAACATGTGATCCCTTCATGGGTGACATGTGAACACCTCATGGGCACCATGTGATTACCTCATGGGTGTCATGGCCTTAGGGCTGCATGTGGAGCCAATCTGTGAGCTTATGCAATGGTGTGGCTACTATTTCAGATTTGGCAACAGGCCAAAGGTCAGTCTGGATCTATTTATAGTTTTGGCAGACTGCCAACTATCAGATAAGGCAACAGGTCAAGAGTTCACTCAGGGCAGCAAGGGATAGGTCAGGAGTTCACTCAGTGCAGTAGCTGCATCCTAATTTATATATCTGGCAGAATGCCCACTGCATCAGTTTTGGGACCAAAATTCAGCCTGGATCTATTTATAGCTTTGGCAGACTGCCAACTGTGTTGGATTATGCAACAGGTCAAGAGTTCACTAAGTGCACCCAGGTACAGGTCAAAAGTTCATTCAGTCTAGCCAGGTGCAAGTCATGAGTTCACTGAGTGCAGTAGCCTGAGCTAGCAAATTTGTCACAGTTCACTCGGGGTAACTGCCTTTCTTACCTAAGCCTGGTCAGCACCATGCATCAGACTCAAGGTAAGTTTGATGTATTGGCCTGATATTTTGACCTGTCTATGTGTCTTTGATGGCTTTCTTGTTCACATGACAGGTGTCGCCACCTACAATGACTTTTGCAAAGTTTATGTGCCTGCTTCTTTCTATAGAGGAATTTGATATATCAGCCTGAAATTGGGCATATTTATACATATCGAATAGCTTTATCGTATACAAGACTGGTGGTGCCACCTTCAATAATTTTTGCATAATGTGTGTCCCTTCTTATTTCTCAGAAGGGGTTTGATATATCAGTCTGAAATTGGGAATATGTATATATCTCTTATAGCTTCGTTGTATACAAGACTGGTGGTGCCAGCTACTTTCATTTTTGTGCTGTTTACACCGATGCAAGAATTTCAGCAGTGATATGTTTGTGTAATTGTTTCTTATTCAAAATGTTTAGCACTTGCATGGTTCATATACATGAGATGTAATGGTCCAGCATTGAAGCATTATACCTGGTGTATTACCCAATGCACAGGTTCGCATTAGGCCTGTAGGCCTTGTTTCAATTTTTTAATGATTTTTTATCTCTATTTTTGAGACTTTTAAAGAAGCGATCATCTGTTAACAGGGCACAAATCATTATGACTCGACCTAGAATCTTCTACCTTGACATCCAGAGAGGTCCATGAAAAGTTGTCTTGGAAACCTGAAATTAGGTCTCTATTACCCATATTCTCCAAGCTGTGGGGCATATAAGCACCGCTCAGAATAATTGAAAATTTGATACCAAAGCAGGGCACAAATCATAACTATTTGATCGAGAATCTTCTTTCTTGACATCCTGAGAGTTCCTCAGAGTTCTCCTCAGAAACCTGAATTGAAGTCACTGTGACCTATATTATCTGAGTTTCAGGCCATGTTTGAGCACCCAGAAATAATGCAAAATACACACAAATTGCCAGATTCCTCAGGAACAGCTGGATGGATTGTCATCAAATTTGATGTGCTTATGGGTCTTGATGAACTTGAGCTAATATGCAAGAACAATGATGCCACCTACATTATCTTAATTTGTTTGCTGTGCAAGGACATATTGTCAACATGCCAGTTGGCTGAGTGTCATCACCCATGGGTCCCTTATTAAGCATTTTTTTTATATTTTTGAAACCTTTAAAGATGTGGTTGTCTGTTAACAGGGCACAAATCATAACCACTGTACCTCGAATCTTCTTACTTGAGATCCAGTGAGGTCTATGAAAAATCTTCTTGGAAACCTGAAATTAGTGTCCCTTTACCCATATTCTCCAAGCTGTGGGGCTTATAAGTACCCCCCCCCCCCTAATAAATGAAACTTTGATACCAAAGCAGGACACAAATCATAACCATTGGAACTAGAATCTTCTAATTAGACATCCAGGGTGGTCCATGAAAAGTCTCCTTGGAAACATGAAATTAGGTCTCTTTTTCTCATATTCTCAAAGTTATGCAGCTCAGAATTACCCCCAGAATAATTAAAAGTTTTTTTATAAAAGCTCCAGTATCTGAACCACTAATGCATTGATTGCTAGATTTTTTTGTATGCATATTGATCATGGAGTGTTTCATCAGTTCCTGCAGACTGGTGTTGCCACCTGGATTTTTTCTAATTTTTAAGCATTTTTTCTCTATTTTTGAAACCTTTAAAGATGTTGATGTCTGTTAACAGGACACAAAGCATAAACACTGTACCTAGATTCTTCTCACTTATCATCCTTAGAGTTCCTCAAAAGTTCTCTTCAGAAATTCGGGATAAGGTCACTGTGACCCATATTCTCACAGGCCTGAGTTACAGGCCATTTTTGAGCACCCCAGAAATAATGAAAATTCATGCAAATTGCCAGATTCCTCAGGAACTGCTGAATGGATTGTCATCAAATTTGGTGTGCTTATGGGTCTTGATGAACTTGAGTAACTAAAAAAGCATGGACTAAGATGCTTTCTACATTTTCATAACTAGTTGCCTGTGCAAGGACATATTGTCAACATGTCAGTCGGCTGAGCGTAATGATCCATGGGTCACTTGTTGTTAGTTTCTGCAGACTGGTGGAGCCACCTATTTTTTTTTTAAGTTTACGTATTTTTCTCTATTTTTGAGTTATATAAATACAGACACAATCTTGGCCTGTTGGTTAATCTGTTTGATGCTTCAGTTGAATGGGTTTATACTACCATTCAGATGATGAAATTTCCTTTTGCGAATCTCTTCCCAGTCAGCTGAGTGTCATGATCCATAGTTCACATGGGTCACATATTCTTATATATATGTTATACTTGAAATTTTTTGTCAAATTTATAAACTTGAAAAAAAATTTGATGTAATAAAGAATTAAATGAGGATCTGATGCAAACATGTGTTCATTATTATTCCTGCCTCAGTAGTCAGTAGAATATTGGGAATTAAAGTGATTTTGTTTTTCCATATCTCTGCCTGTTTTTAGCAAACCTGTGGGTTTATTTAATGGTGCAGCTTTGTTTGTCGTCTGTCCACTGTCATCCATCACTGTCATCTGTATGTTAACCCATACAATATCAGGAATGGCTTGACCTTGCATCATCAAATTTTACACCAGCATTGGTCCCATGATCAACTTTTGACCTTTGAAGATATGAGCAATTTTTACCTAAATCAAATGTACAGATGGACACCACACAACAACAATTGCAAATGGCACCACCACTCTTACACACAAGATTGAGGTATCCAAGATCTATAAACATGCATAGTTTCAGGCCAATACCGCAAATTACACCTGAGAAAATGGGTTTAATTCATTCTTTAAAAACAGGCAGGTAGGTGGCGCATTGTGCTAACCTGTCTAGTCTACAAGAAAACTCTCCAAGATGGATGCTTTGGCAGATACTCTTGACCCCCATTGGATCTGCTATCACTTTTCAACTACTTATAACAGTTTGCAGGTTCCTGCATTTGACTTTTCTGTATGGAATGTATTATATATAAAAAATGCAATTTAGCTGAGTATCATGACCCATGGGTCACTTCTTCTCTTATTCAGATGTGGCTCACCTATCCGGAGGTAACAACAGCTTGCTTGTTATCAACCTACCCCAGCTGGAGTTCCATCCTGGCTAGCATGCATACAAGAAATAATTCGGCAAGTACACTAAAAGCCATTCCAAAAGCTTGTTAAAGTCGTCTTTACACCAGTTTTATATTAAGATGCCAATATAGCTCAAATTTCTGATATTTTCAAGCAGTTGGACACAATGGTAAACTAATTGATAACCAGAAAAATCAATTTGTCAGTTAGGGAATAATGCTGACAAATCTTCTAATGCTTTAGTGCCTACTTTAATTCAAAACCCTCAAGTGGAAATGATCATAAATAAACCCGATACAAACTGTGCTTGATGTAGACATGTGTCTATTCATGACAGGATTTGTTGCAGATTACTTCTATACGGGTGAAAGAATGGACAGTATTCAGTTTTAGCTCAGCTGACCTTCAGTCGTACTCAATTATAGCAATCACTCTTTGAATCTTTGTTAACAAGGCACAAATCATAACAACTGAACCTAGAATCATCTAAATAAACATCCATGGAGGTTCATAAAAATCTCCTTGGAAACCTGAAATTATATCACAGCAACATATATCCTTTGACTGATCGGACATGTTTGGGCAACACAAAACCTGTATCTCAATAATGAATTCATATATTGCCATGAATCTTGCCATGAATATTGCTTATGACCAGTTTTATCAGTTAACAAAAAATGATGACAGCATCTGTATTTTTAGTGAACATGTCAGCTTCTGCGATGGTGCAGCGTTGTCAGTCCGCCATCCACTGTCGTCCATACTTAGACCTAAGCTATCTCAGAAACATTCAGAGCTAGCAGCTCCAGATCACTTGTAAGAATCAAAAACATATCAATTGAGCTTATTTTTTTTGGTTACTGCATTTACTTTGATTTTTTGGGGAAAAGCTAAAAACATTTACAAATTTTCTTCTCCAAAACTGTCAAGCCAACCTGTCCAATATTTCACAGAAATACTCACAGAAATAATCTCTCCCATTTAAAAAAAATGGTTTCAGTTCGGTGATTTTTCGCCTAGTTACAGGAAATTGAACTTTGTCGTCTGTCCAAAAAAACATACTAAAATTACAATCTCAGGAATGGCTGGAGCTATCATCACCAAATTTTATGCCAATGTTGGTCACCTGAGTCATAGATTAAATTGACATATTGGTGGCGCCTGTTGTATAACAGACTCGGTTATACGTGAACAAACTTTAATCAGCCATCATACATACTCGAGAGCCCAGTCTCACGAGAGTCTCGTTCCGGTGTCGCATACAAACTCAGCTCTTAAACTTATCCCGTGGATTAATGCAAACAAGTACACAACATATTTTCCCCCATTTTAAAACAGAACGTCACAAAATTACATTACGGGTATGAGTCCTTCTGTACTAGACACACCTGTACTAGAATTACATGTATGTAAACATGTCATTTACAATTCCACATAGTCACTTAAATAACGAGGAGGTCTGCGCGATCTCCGAGGACGTCCACCATGCACAGCAGGTTGCGGTGTGGTGGCAGGCTCATCACCAAACATGTCGAAAAGTAGACCGGTGTCCGATGAATCAGAAGTTGTGGTTGTAGGTACACATCGCCTTGCATTCCAAACAGTGCCATCTACGAGTCTGTATGTCGAAGGTCCTACCTGCTGATGAATTTGTTTGGGATCTGACAAGACTGGAGACAGTTTGTGCTGCTGGAAAGTCCGCTTAAGCCTAACATAATCACTGGACTTTAGTTTTGGAGTTTTCGCTCTAGGTTTCCGGTCTGTATACTGTTTGGTTTTCTTTTGATGTTTGGCAATATCCTCAGCTTTGTCAGTGATTTGCTGAGGGACTGGTTCTTGGGGTGTTAACTTTTCTAATGGCAATTTAATTTTCCTACCAATCATTAACTCAGCGGGAGTTTGTTGCGTTAGAGCATGTGGTGTAGCTTTATAGGTCTGAAGAATGGTTTGTATGATATCTTTGAGGTTTCTTCCCTCCGCTAAGCCGGTTTTCAGTCCATCTTTAATCATACGATTGAAGCGTTCCACCGCGCCTGTACACTGTGGGTTGTATCGAGCAGTGAGGTGGTGCTCTATCCCCAGGGACTGCAAGTAGCCTTGAAACTCATGAGATGTGAACTGTGGGCCATTATATGTGACCACAGTATTTGGTAGGCCCCATCTGGTGAACAGATTATTCAAGATTGACAGGATTGTGTTCGAAGTAACAGTACTTGTTGTGGCGATTTCTGGCCATTTCGAGTGCATGTCATGCACAACGACGAGAAAACATTCACTGAAAGGTGCAGCTTTAATTTCTCCAAATATGTCCATTTGGATCTTTTGCCAAGGGAGTTGTGGCCATGTAATTTGTTGAACAGGAGGCTGAACAGGTTTGTGAGCTTTGTTGCTGATAGCACAAGCTTCACAGTGTTGTACATGTGCTTCGATATGAGAGTCTAACTTAGGCCACCAGACTGCCTCGCGACAACGCTGTTTCATGCGCACAATTCCTGGATGGCCTTCATGGGCCATGGCTAGCACTCTTTGGTATAGCGATTGTGGTATAACTGCTTTTGTGCCCCTTGCCAGGCAATATGTATTCCACACAGACAATTCATTTTTCACATGCTGATAGGGTTTCAAGTCAACAGAAACGGTTTTTGGCCATCCCTCAATTATGTACTGTCTAACCTGTTGAAAAACAGGATCTGCCTCTGAAGCAGCTTGTAATTTGGATGGCATGACTAACGATGTGTCGATTTGCAGAATGTCCGCATCATTCACAGCTTGCACACACTCCGTTGATTGTATTTCCAAACTTGGCAGATGCACCAATCGACTGAGCATGTCTGGACCACAGTTTTTGTGACCTGGTGTGTACTCAACGTGGAAATTGTACTGGTGAAGTCTGTCTGACCATCGGTAGATACGTAGTGGTTTATGCCCTCAGATGAACCTGTTGTATCTAAGAGTGTAGTGAGGGCTTGGTGGTCTGTACGCAAAGTGAAGAGACGCCCATAGAGCAGTATATGCCAGTGCTCACAAGCAAAGACACAGGCTAAGGCTTCGCGTTCTCCGGTGGAGTATTTGGGCTCTGTAGGCGACAGAGTCCTGGAAGCAAACGCGACTGGATGTTCAACACACCCCACTTTCTGAGACAATACAGCTCCCAGGGAAACTTACCCCGTGGATTAATGCAAACAAGTACACAACAGCGCAATCTGCACCAACCTTTCTTTATACAGGGGTTATAGCTTCCTGTATCATACCGAGGGCTGCAAAACAATTCTTCTCTGAAACCATATGGAAAAATTGTTTAATATCACACACAAATAATCCTAGGGTAGTGCAATCTGAAGTTTGTTCAAAAGGTTCCTGTTCAGTGACTTTTGGCTGAGTGAAGGGAAGCTGAATTTAGTCATATGCAATAACCACCAATTTTAGCTCAGTGGGTACAAAGATCTTTACAAAAAACACTCGGAGAAATTCCTAAATATCACACATTAATTATTCTCAGATGCTGATATTTCAAGTTTTTTCCAAATGGCCTTGGTTCAGTGATTTTGGCTGAGTTATTGGAAGCTGAACTTAGCTAATTTGCTAGATCTTCCTATATGAGTGCTAAACCTGCAGAACGTTTTTCAGCTTAGGTCACTGAAGCCAAATTGTTTAAAAATTTTTACAAGAATAATCCCCAGAATAATTCTTATAATAATTGTCTTTTATGGTTCAACATGAAGGATTTTTTTTTTTTGCTGAATTATGGAGATTGAATAGAGTCATTTTACCATATATGTTAGCTGTGTGAAGCAATTACATCTTGCCTGGCACCACTTTATCAGCATCTATTACGTCATGCCACTAGACATTTAGATTTCAGGTAATCTGTTGTTAATATTGACAATGATAGCTTTTAAAAACTTTTAGTAAATTTAGATTTTTTTTATTTAAATTAATCATCATACCAGAAATGTTAACAATAATGGGTATTCAGCTCTCTGTGGCTATACAAAGACAGCTCTACATGGATTATAAATAACTCAGTTTTGGAATATTGTCAGAGAGATGTATCTGATGTATACGGGGACGTTGGTTGTAGTCTTGCATCGCAAGGAATGATACTCAAATTCCATATGTATCAGGTGGTTGGGATGCCTCTGAAGTCTGGGTGCGACCTATATAATGGACTTTTCCTGAAACTAAACTTGAACGGCTATTCCCCAGGGGGTTCCTAAAAGTCAGGGTGCAACTTGTAATAAGGATGCGACTTCTCCAACGACTTTTACAGTATAATTTTGCCTTCAGTATGCATGCATCTGTAATAATTTTTCATATATTCATAATTTCTTAGGTGAGGCCACCTACCCTCCTATTTTTAGCTCAGCTGAGTGTAAGTTAACTGAGGTTTAGGAATGGTGCTTTGTCTGTCGTCCGTCCGGGCGGCCAGACATCCGTTAGCAGGGCACAAATCGTAACTGCTGGTCCTAGAAACTTCTCAGTGAACATCCAAGAAGGTCAATAAAAAATCTCCTTGAATACCTGAAATTAGGTCACTGTGACCTATATCCTTTGAGCTATGGGGCTTGTGGTACCCCTTGGAATAATACAAAATTTAGAACAAAACCTGCAATATCTTTATTATTAATGCATGATTTGTCATGAATTTTGCCTTGAATATTGATCATCACCAGTTTTGTCAGTTCCTTAAAAGCGGTGGCGCCACCTGTATTTTTCCTGATTTTAACAAATGATGTTATAATTTTTTTTACTATAAACTGACAGCTATCATGTCTGTTTCTCAGCTGTGATTACATCTATTGTCCCAAAATCTGGTGTGTTTGGTGATCACAAGTGAATGCCCTATAGTAATCACCTTGTCTGTCTGTCTGTCTTTTCTATCTGTCTGTCTCTCAAAACTGTCCATCCACACAAATTTGTTACCAGAGGATAACTCCAGGTTTGATTTACATATAGATTTCAAACTTGACTTACATATAGGCCACCACTATAGCAAGAACCTGTATGATTTTTTGTTCAGGAGGTCAAAGGTCAAGGTCACAGGACTCACTTATTTAAAAAGATCATGGCTGCATTTTATGCTAAGCTTTTTATCCCTAACTTTCCATCTTGTGCATTAAGCTGACTTGCCACTACGGAGAGAGCATAAATGAATTGTGGGTCACAAGGTCAAAGGTCAAGGTCACAATGGCCATCTGTTCACAAATTAGTTTCCAGATGATAACTCCAGTTAAGTTGACATCATCAGCATTGGTTTCAAACTTAAATTATATATGGCTCATCACTTAAGTAAGAACTGTGTTGATTTTGGGGACCAAAGGTCAAGGTCACATGACCCATTTCTTTAAAAAGAATGTGCATGCATTTCAAGCCAAACTTTCTATGACACACCTTCATACTTCAAGATATAGCTAACTTGCCAATAGGGGAATATTCTATTTGATTTTTGGGTCATAGGTTCAAAGGTCAAGGTCACAGGGCCAATCCATTCACAAATTAGTTTATGGATGATAATTCTGCTTTGGATAGACAGATTGGCTTCAAACTTGATTTATTAATGACCCACCATTTAAGAAAATACATTGCTTGCCGGAAATCTCCGATTTCGGCAAGCTGATTGGTCAGTCCCAGATGTTTGTTGCTTGCTGGAAATCTTCGATTTTGGCAAGTTAGTTGGTTTGTTGCATATATCTGTCTGTCTGTTTATTGCTTGCCGGAAATCTTCGATTTCTGCAAGCAGGTTGGTCAGTCGTGGATGTCTGTTTGTCTGTTTGTCTGTCTGTGTACTCTCTACAGGCCACAATTTTCCAGCAATTGCTTTCAAACTTATACAGCTGGTAGACAAGCAAAAGTCCTGGAGGCCTATTGTTTTTGGGCATTATAGGTCAAATGTCAAGGTCAAGGTCATCAAAAGTATACAAAACGGTTTTTTGTTCATATCTGTGTTAATATTGGTTGTATCTACTTCAACAGTAGCTCATTTTAATCGTCATTCCAAGGCCTGTCTTCTCGTATGTAGCTGACTCAATTTGCGGTAACCATGGTAACGCATTTTTGGGGAAAAGTGCTGATATTTTTCTAAATTTGTCAGTTTTAAAGATACAGAGGTCTTTTTTTTTGCTTCAGGTAGCATTCACCTTGTACTACAAGATTCTATTAAGAGTCTTGCAATATCTCGTATAATATCTCGTCAAACGAGGTATTTCGAGATTTCAGTCATCTTGCCCTGGAGGCCACAGTTTTGCAGGAATCTTTTTGAAACTGACATATCTTAAGTCCTACACTATTATCTCAAAATCAATTTTTCATTTTTTTAATTCGGCTGCTAGGGGGCGCTGGGTGCAAACCTCTCCAACATATCATGTTTTGGCAATATCTCCAAAATTATAAGCCTCTATTACAAAAACTATAGTTTATTTTTTTCCTCTAAGTCTTCTTCATGAACTCGTTTAGTCATCTGGTCTCAATCTTGTGTCACTTTGTCTGTGTGTCCGTCTGTTTCTCAGTTGTCCTCAAATCCGCTTGCTTGCCGGTTCTTGCATCTCACATATATCATTCTACAGGCCACAGTTTTGAAAGAATCTTTTTAAAACTATTACATCTTATGTCTTACACTAATATCTCGAAACCGATTTTCTATTTTCTAGAATTGGCCGCTAGGGGGCGGTGCACTCTAACTTGCAAAACATATCATTATTTGGCCATATCTCCAAAACTATAAACATCATTTACATAAACTATAGCTTATTTTCTTCCTCTGGGTCTTTCCAAAAACTTGGTGTATTCATTTGGTCTCAATCTTGAGTCACTTTGTCTGTGTGTCCGTCTGTTTCTCAGTTGTCCTCAAATTCGCTTGCTTGCCGGTTCTTGCGTCTCACATATAGCATTCTACAGGCCACAGTTTTGAAAGAATCCTTTTAAAACTATTACATCTTATTTCTTACACTAGTATCTCGAAACCGATTTTTCATTTTCCAGAATTGGCCGCTAGGGGGCGGTGCACTCAAACTTGCACAACATATCATTTTTTGGCCATATCTCCAAAACTATAAACATCATTTACATAAACTATAGCTTATTATCTTCCTCTGAGGTTTCTTCATAACATGATTAAGTCATCTGTTCTCAATCTTGGGTCAGTATGTTTGTCTGTTTGTCAGTTGTCCTCAATTTAGCCTGCTTCCTGGTTCTTGCGTCTCACATGTAGCATTCTACTGGCCACAGTTTTGCAGGAATCGTTTTGTAAATTACACTTGTCATATATCGTGATGATATCTGGAGGTCCTATGTTTATTATTCAAATAAGTCAAAGGTCAAGGTCAAGGTGATCAAAATATATCAAAATCTTATTTTCTTTAGAACTTTTTTTAATATTGGTTCTTCCTTCACAAATTATGGATTATTTTCTTTCACTTTGACACTGCTCGTTCATCTGATTGACTTTACATCATTTCCAGCAAGCGCGTGACCTCAGGTCATCTAGTTTGTTTGTCTGTGGACTCTCTACAGGCCACAATTTTGCAGCAATTGTCTTTAAACATATACAGATGGTAGACAAGCAAAAGTCCTGGAGGCCTATTGTTTTTGAGCAAAATAAGTCAAAGGTCAAGGTCAAGGTCATCAAAACTTCTCAAAACGGTTTTTTCTTCATATCTTTGTTACTATTAGTGGTATCTTCTTCAAACATAGCTCATTTTAAACGTCATTCCCAGGCCTTTCTTCTGGTGTGTAGCGCTTTCAAATTTGCCATAACCATGTTTACGCATTTAGGGGAAAAAGTCGTGATATTCTGAAATAAGGGGTCTTATTTTTCTAACTTTGTCAGTTTTAAAGCTAGAGAGGTCTAGTTTTTTGCATCAGGTAGCATTAAACAAGTACTGCAAGATTTTATTAAAAGTCTCGCAATATCTAGTATTATATCACGTCAAACAAGATATTTTGAGATTTCAGTAATCTTGCCCTGGAGGTCACAGTTTTGCAGGATTCTTTTTGAAACTGACATATCATAAGTCCTACATTATTATCCCGAAACGGTTTTTCCATTTTTTAATATGCAGCCGCTAGGTGGCGCTGTATGCAAACCTCCCCAACATATCATGTTTCGGCCATATCTCCAAAACTGTGAGCCTCAATTACATAAACTATAGCTTATTTTCTTCCTCTGAGTCTTTTCAAAATCCTGGTGTAGTCATTTCCACTCAATCTTGAGTCACTTTGTCTGTGTGTCCGTCTGTTTTTCAGTGGTCCTCAAATCTGCCTGCTAACCAGTTCTTGCGTCTCACATATAGCATTCTACTGAGGGCACAGTTTTGAAAGAATCCTTTTAAAACTATTACATCTTATGTCTTAAACTAATTTCTCGAAATTGTTTTTCCATTTTTTGAATGAAGCCAGTAGGTGGCGCTGTATGCAAACCTCCCCAACAAATCATGTTTTTGCCGATATCTCCAAAACTATAAACCTCATTTACATAAACTATAGCTTATTTTCTTCCTCTGAGGTTTCTCCATAACATGATTAAGTCATCTGTTCTCTATCTTAGTTCAGTTTGTCAGTATGTTTGTCTGTTTTTCAGTTGTACTTAATTTTGCCTGCTTCCTGGTTCTTGCGTCTCACATATACCATTCTACTGGCCACAATTTTTCAGGAATCGCTTTGTAACTTACACTTGTCATATTTTGTAACGATATGTGGAGCCTATGTTTATTATTCAAATAAGTCAAAGGTCAAGGTCAAGGTGATCAAAACATATCAATATCTTTTTTCTTCAGAACTTTGTAAATATTGGTCCTATCTTTACAAACAAAGGATTATTTTCTTTCACTTTGACATTGCTCGTTCATCTGACTAACTTTACGTCATTTCCTGCAAGCACGTGACCTCAGCGTCTGTCTGTCTGTCTGTTCCCTCTCTACAGGTCACAATTTTGCAGCAATCACTTTCAAACTTACACAGTTGTTGGAATATGTAAAATGACAGGAACCTATTGTTTTCACTCAATATAGGTCAAAGGTCATATCAAGGTCATCAAAAGTTTGCAAAACAGTATTTAGCGAACCTGTAAGCTTATGCAATGGTGGGGCATTGTTCATCCTTGTGTTGTGCGTCATGCTTCATCTGTTTGTTAACCATAGCTAACACAAAAACGGCAGGAGGAAGCATCACCAATTTTTTCGCAAGTCATCTGAAAAAATCTATTTGTTTTGTTTATTTTATTTTTAGCTCAGCTGACTATAAGTCATCTGAGCTATAGTCGTGGTCCATTGTCCGTCGTCCATCCATCTATCCATCCGTCCATCCATCCGTAGATGTGGCACGTTTTGAAACTGTAAGACCTAAGAATCCAAAATGTTAGATGTCCCCAAGAACTCCTACCAAGCCGAAAAGTGGGTCTTTGCGACTTAGTTCCATTGAGATATTAAGGAAAAACCTCAATTTTTTAGCTCAGCTGACTATAAGTCATCCGAGCTATAGTCGTGGTCCATTGTCCCTCGTCCGTCCGTCTGTCTGTCCATTCCTTCTGTCCGTCCGTCTGTCTGTCCGTCTGGATGTCCGTCCGTAAGACTGGAACGTTTCGACACCGTTGGACCTACGAATCTGAAATTCGGCATACAGTTAGATGTCCCCAAAATCTCCTACAATGCCGAAAATTGGGTCAATAGGACTTCGTTCCTTTAAGATATTTTTTTTTATTAAAAATCTATTTTCACACTTCAGGACTGCCTAATATCTAAACCACTTATCTGGTTTTCTTCATATTTACCATAAATGTTCCTCTATATAGTTCCTATGTACATGCCAGATATTAAGTCAGTATTATATAATTTAAAAAAGTTATGGGCCCAAACATAATGGACTTTGTAAAAAAATCAGGAAGATATTTGGACACTTAAGACCAAAAGTGTTAAAGGTAGGGACTTTTTTCCAGTAATATAACTTTAATTAATCAAAATTTAATTGTATACCAAAAATTAGATCAAAATCTGTTACATTTTTTAAATATTGGCCAAAATATAGAATTGGTACCTTAAATTTTGCCCAACTTTGGCCACGGCACATTTTTTTCCTGTAAGTACTGTGGATTTAATTTTCACAGCATGTATACATAAGGATTTAATCTGTTCAAATCTGAAATTTGAAAATAAAAGCTGCAAAATTAGGCTAGTTATTGAATTTTTTTGGAGGCTCTTGTTGTATTCCCTTACATTGTCAAGCAGTCCACTTTGATGACTGTAGGTCATTCAGTGCACATCTCTATGCTCCCCAGGCTGTTGGCAAAATCTCCTACCATACCGAAAATTGGGTCATTAGGACTTCGTTCCTACGAGATATTAAGGAAAAAACTCCATTCTCCATAAAAAAAGCCATTGTTACACTTCAAGGCTGCCTAATATCAAAACCACTGATCTGTTTTTGATCGTATATAGTATTCACATTCTTTCATACATTTTCTATGAACCTACTAAAAATTAGGTCATTTTTGGGTATTATTTTGAAGTTATGGGCCAAAACATAATGCATTTTTTTTTAAAAAATCAGGAAATATATTCACTCACCTAACATGAGAATTGCTGAACCTAGAGACTTTTTTTCAGGAATATAACTTTATTTAATCAAGATTCAATTGTTTACCCAAAATTAGATCTGATTTTTGCAAATTTTTCAAGTTATTAGCATAAATAAAAAATCAATACCTTAAATTTTGTCCAACTTTGGCACTGTTGATTTAATTTTCACAGCATATATACATAAGGATTTAATCTTTTAAAATCTGAAATTTCAAAGAAATTGATTGGAAAGAATAGCTTTTATTCATGTTTTCATACACCATGTCAAGTGTTGTTTACATCTAGCCCACCTAGACCCAATATGAGCTACACTCTGGATATATGATAATTGCAACTTTTGCAACAATTCTAATATTTTAACCTATAGTTTCAGTTTTTTACTCTGTATATATAATGATTGCAACTTTTGCAACAATTCTAATATTTTAACTTATTTTTTCAGGTTTTTATATTAAAAATTTATAAAACCTGTAAATAAAAAAAAAATGATTCAGATAAAAACTTCTTAATGGAAAAAGTGGATATGCTTAAAAAAATAGGCTTATATATAAACTTAAATGCATTATTCCCTTAGAAGTGAAATAAAGGTATTAGTCCATTCTGTCCACTTGCCTGTCTATCTGTAAATTTTCATATGCATTACAGTATCTCAAAACTTTTACTGTTTTCTTCATGACTGTCTTGTCAGAGTATTAGTTTGCAATCATATATTTAGAACTTTACTATAACCAAGTACACTGCAAAAAATAACTTACTTAAAATAAGTAGAAAAATCTTAAAATAAGTAAAATTATCTTGGGAGTCAGATAAGAAATATTTTCTTGTTAGCTATAAGGAATATTTTCTTATTTCAAGGAATATTTACTTGAATTAGTTTCTTATTTCAAGGAATATTTACTTGAATTAGTTTCTTATTTCAAGGAATATTTACTAGATTTAGTTTCTTATTTCAAGGAATATTTACTTGATTTAGTTTCTTATTTCAAGAAAAATTTACTCAGCTTCTTTCAAGGAAAATTTTCTAGTCCAAGGAATATTTACTTAATTCAAGAAAATTTGTTCAAGAAAAATTCTCTTGATTTAAGCAAAATGGGAGTCAGATAAGAAAAATTGACTAGGACAAGTAACATTTCCTTGAATAAGGAATATGACCTGTTCAATCTTTCTAGTTCAAGAAAATCCTGCTGAAACAATTGTCACCTGCATTAATTCAGTATTACATATAGCTTGATGCATGGTGGCTCTAAATTATGGCATAATAAATGACAACTTGAATATCATGAGTGTCTACAAACAATAGAAATATTAACAAATGCAACTTTCAACTACTGAACTACATCTCTTTTATTTCATTTATGTGTGTATCAAACAGTATATATGATACAATCAAACATAGATCTACTGTTATCTACATATATATAATACATAAACTTAATGATATGATGGTACAGATAATTATAAGGCTAAATCCTTGCAGGTTCCTCTCTGAATATAAAGTTGATGTACGAAACACCAGCTGTTAAAACAAAGGTCATCTAGATAAAATTACTGACAATCATAATAAAATTGTAACAGATTGCATAAAAATATAAACATATATACTATAGATTGTAAGAATATATGTATACAGTGACTATAACAACTTCCAACTGATTTTTTTCCCACATAACCATCAATATAAAAAATGTACAACCTTAGAATATTTATAATTATTTAGGAAACACTGACCTTTTTTATGATTGTCAGCTTGTAAATTAGTACCACTTAATTGTTAAATGAATATATCTAAATTATCTAATACCTTGAATTTTATTAAAAGGTTGTTACTGTTGAAGCATATTAGTTACATTTAAATTGTATCTTTGTAATGTTTTCAAAGAGTTCATGTTTTAAAACAAAGGGCCCATGGGTCACAGCGCGCAGCTGTTATATATGATCACAAAATGATTTGGAAGAGGGGGCAGGCAGATGCTTTTTTTCATGGAAATATAAGCTGTATTATGAGTTGATGATGATTAACTCAAGTTATGTAAGATTTTGATCAAATCCTTGGAGTTGGGAAGAGGATTGATATCATTGATATAATTACATTTGGAAATGGTGTGCTATAGTCACACAGGTTTTGACTTGGCCTTATAACTTTATCTACATTGCTTTTAAGTTAACTGTCATTCAATAATTACAGGTTATTCCTACCCAAGAGTAGCACTAGCACAAATAATATAAGAGTTTATATATTTATTAAAAGTTAATATCAATTATTGTGCCAAATATAGTTTAAGCTAAAAATGATAACATTATCATCTAAAAAAAAAAATGTTTTAATAATATGATTGAAATAAATGATTATTAAAATAATATAAAATTTATTCATGAATGCATTCCTGATTACATTTTGAAAGTATTTGCATTCGTATTCAAATACTTTAATTTTTACCTTTATTCTTATTTGTTTTCATATGCAGGAAATTATAGAGTATTCATATTCATATTCATATACATGTGCAAAGTATTCTCACGATGTCTGGTATTTATCCAGTTTCAGTTTAAGTTGTTGAGAATCCAGAATATACAAATATCACATATTAATATAATGACCTGGTTTTATGGCTTTAATTTATATTTAGAAATTAAACTATTATATTCACTTGGACTGCTTTCACATCAATCTATACACTAAGACAGAGCAAGAGTCTTATAACAATTTATATAATATTAACATTACAGACATCATAATGAGAACTTGTCTAAGATCATATTTTTTTTAAATATTTAAATATTTTTATTTTTTAAAAACATGTATAAAAAAATTCAAAGCAATCTCAGCTATGAAACCATTTTATGTGTAAAAAATAACCCAAGGATAAGAAAACCTTATAAATTATACGAGGAGCAAACTAGAGATCAGCAAGTTTAATTTTATTAACTGAAATAAAGGAACCAGTAATATAAATTTTGATTATATATACATAGTATCATGTGACAGCTCATACAGCTATGAGTCTCAATGTCATGAGTGAAACATATTGACAACTTTAATCAGTACTTGTCTGAGTAAAATTTTTAAAATTTTGTCAAAATTTAATTTTTGTTTACTTTTGCAATAAATATAAGTTAACAAGCTGAAACACTTGGAAAAGACCTGGAAATTTAGATTAATATTATCAACTGCATCTTTGTCTATCATTAATTTTCTTCATAAATTCCCTAATAGTAAAGAACAATATATTTTTTTTTCATTATAGAAATTGAAATGAAAAATATCTAAGTGACTGCATGGTGTTGTTTGGAATACATTTTCATCAATCCATACAAGATCCATACAACATCAATATTTGCAAGGGAATTCCCTGTTCCTCATAAAAATATCAAATTCCTTTTCCATTAATTTTTCTTAAAGTTGTTATAATAAACAAATAAAATTTTTTTTATTATTGTTTATTGTTATGTTGTTGGTGAAAACAACCACTAGATGAGTTGGGTTGGACACCTGGAGCATGAGCTTGCTGGCTGCCCAGTATATACCCCATTTCATGCTTGCATGATTAGCCTGAAAGGTCAACAAGGGGACATACAGAGGGGCTTCAGTATAGCCTAAGCGTGACATAGTCTCGTAAAAACTTAAATAAATGCTACAGTTTTGGGGAAATACCTTTCAACTTTCAGTATTTAGAAACTGAAATCCTTACGTGTATGAAAAATGATATGAAAATAAAATCAACAGTGCCTAAAGGGGAAAAAGTGCAATGGCCAAAGTTGGGCAAACTTTAAGGTACTGATTTTATATTTTGTGTACTAACTTATAAAATTTGAAAAATTCAGATCTAATATTTGGTATACAATTGAATCTTGTTTAAATGAAGTTATATTCCTGAAAAAAGTCTCTTGCTTCAGCAATTCTTATGTTAAGTGAGTAAATATATTTCCTGATTTTTTACAAAATGCATTATGTTTTGGCCCATAACCTCAACAAATTATGCATTACTGACCTTATTTCTGGTATGTACATAGGAAATGTATAGACAAATATTTATACTAAGTATGATCAAAAACAGATCAGTGGTTTTGATATTAGACAGTCCTGAAGTGGGACAATGGCTTTTAAATGGAAAATTGAGGTTTTTTCTTAATATCTCAAAGGAACGAAGACATATTGACCCACTTTTGGTACCCTAAAAGATTTTGGGGACATCTAACTGTAGGCCGAATTTGGATTTGGAGGTCCAATGGTGTCGAAAGGTGCTTGTCTTACGAATGGACAGAAGGACAGACGGATAAATAACGGACAATGGACCACAACTATAGCTCAGATGACTTACAGTCAGCTGAGCTAATTATCTCAGGAATGGGAGGAACATTTTCCCAGATTTATTTTCATAACTATTAGCAATTAACTGCCAAGAAATAATGAAAGCATGCATAGAACCCTTTAAATCTGCCTAGCTGTTGATTATCTGCATATTTGGAAACTTTCTTTGGATAGGGACTGTAGAGATTTTCTGTAGATTTGTAAAATGCATAGGAAAAAAACTGAAATCCTGTATCTGTGGTTATTTTCCAAAGTGTCCACACTTTATCCTGCATTTGTCCATAGTCTGCTCTTTTCTGTGGATATTTTGTGAAGCATCCACTCTTTTCAATAAAGAGTTTCTCAGTGTGCTTGTCTCTGTGGTAACATTTCTGTAAAATTATCTGAGGAAACTTTTAACATCCAAAAACATCAAAATATTGCTGTAGTTGCATCTACATATGGGAAAAATAAAAGAAAATACTGAATAAAGTGTAATGGTTATTTATCGGAGGATGCAGGATAAATCTTGCTTAGTTGTTCTTTATCCCAAATGGTTTCAGAATATCCGTCAGCTTGTGCCTTATAGTATACGCTTGACCTCATAATACTTCTTGCATGGTGATCATGTCTGGAAAGGAAATGAAAACAGTTTACTAAAATTGTATACTGCAAGTGCATGTCAGGGCAATCAGAAATGATTTATAAAAAATTGTCAGTTGTACAGATTTACTAGTGACAGAGCAGTCATTTCTTACAAAATATTTTTTATTGTAATTTGGGCATAATTTTACATTTTAGTGGCTGATTTTGCAGTTTTACACTTCAGTGTATATTGAAAAAGCTTAATTATATCCGCCAAAACAGAGTTTTGCGGATACTATGTTTTCAGCTGCACGCCGCCGCCGCCCCCACGTAGATTTCCGGAGAACTCCTCCGTAACCGCTGGGCGGAATTTTACGAAACCCGAGATTATGTTCGGGTCACATGTGAACTGCTGTGCCCTGATTTTGTTTTGACCTCTGACCTTTCCTCTGCGCTCTGCGTCCGTTTGTGCATCTGTTTCCACACATAAACCCACATATCTCGGGAACCGCTTGACGGATCAGGAAAATTTTTTTGCACAAATGTAGCCCTTGGAGAGCTTTATAACATACGCAAAACTGGTGGCGCCACCTGCAGCCATTTTTGCACAGCTCCTGTCTGTTTGTCTGCCATGGGATAAAATCACTCATATCTCGGCAGTGGTTTGACATATCTGGCTAAAATTTTGCAGGTTTATACATCCCCGACAGCTCTCTTGATTTTATGACAGGTGGAGCCACCTGCATTCTAGTTTATGCAGCAGACATCCAAGCTCATATCTTGGGAACCGTTTGACCGATTGGTCCAAAGTTTTGCATGTGTATAGTTCTCTTATAGCTCTTTATCATACGCAAACTGGCGCCGTCACCTGCTACCATTTTTGCTCAGTGTCCATCTGATTGTCTGCCACGGGCTAAAATCGCTCATATACATGTAGTGGTTTGACTTATCTGCCTTAAATTTTGCATATGTATACAACTGGGACGGCTTTCTGGATTTTGTGGTTGGGGGGGCAACCTTCATACACAATTTGGCTGCAGACATCCATGCTAATATGCAACACCACTCTATTTCCCCTTGCCACTCAATCCATGCCTCACTTCACCCGTTCCACTCTGATTTAGGCGGATACACGTAGTCGCTTGTCGACTACCCGTATTCTAGTTACAAAATTAGAAATTATGAATAAAATCCATGAAAATATGTAATTAATTACATCAGTAAAGGTTACTTTTCCAAGATTTCTGGACACAATCCTCCTAATACATCTACAGAGTTTGTGACAAATATAAATTTAATATCATAATAAAATGACCATAACTCAGTGTATAGTGGCTAAGTTGTCACTGACAATGACATATATATTCTTCTGTGCAGCCTAGATTTAAGCTCAGGACATACTGTGACCAATTAACAGACACTTTAATTAAAATTGAACAACAATTTAATTTTACTATTATGTATTTCTGCTCCCCCTATATGGACATGTAACAAATAAACAGATCCCTCTTACTACTTGATGATTATAAATTATCTCTGTTGTTTTTATTTGCCATTTCTGGGGTTTTCTGTTTCTTCAAGCATACCATTTATCAAATGTTTCTTTGCACCAGAACATCATAACATGTACAATTATAATACTTTGTGAGTTTAAATAATGTATATTAAAAATTAGTAATGATAATCATGAGGCATGGTGGGAAAGATATACATATTTGAGTATACAGGTCTCAGTTGTTTTCACGCAAGCCCTGTAAGTCCATACATGTTGACTCATTGACATTACATTACTGCACTTTCTCAAACAAAAGTGCCTATAACAGCTGTTACATATTCTTTATATGTATTTTGAATTCAGATGAAACATATTATGTGTACTCACATGAATTGTCTTCACTTCTTTCTCCATGACCGTTAGATCTGCACCATTTGAACTATCCTCTGTGACTCACTGGGTCATTGTATGCCCTGTGAGCCAGGCTTGACACACTGCTTACAGTAACCTGATATGCTGGGGGTGGCCCCCAAGGCCAAGATGCAGATGGCTAGCTAGGTGACAGCTTGATAAAGTGCAAGCATCCCAGGGTGCACAGTCATGTTTCTTGTTGACACTATATACATTTTCATTTTTAATTAGCTGATTTTTCAGATGAGTAGAACACAATTCAGATAAGTCTAAATCAGAACACCATTATTTGTCAGAGAAATATATGCAATACATGTATCGATCTGTATCTCATTCTCTCTCTCTTTCTCTCTATCACTCTCATATATATATATATATATATATATATATATATATATATATATATATATATATATTTATATATATATATATAAATTATAATACGCAAGAAAAGGATAAATTAATATCCATATAATTTCATAAATATATTATAATACATTGTCCAACAATCAGATTTTTTTTACAAAATTATTTTGAATAAAAATATACCCAAATTTATGTTCTAGGTGCTTTTCTAAACATATTGGTATGTTAGAAGCCTTATCTTGGTTATAGAGTTGTATTGGTTTTTTTGGTGTAAAGTCCATCTCCAGGAGAAATATCTATCCATAGAGCCTTTTCTGAACCAAGTATGTTCTGGGTCAGACAGTTTTGTGGCAATCTGCAGAAATTAATTACCATACTTTTAGAATTCTGCACTTTTCTGAAAATTTGTAAAAACTTCTGCAAACTTATGATATCAGTTGAAATTTAATTGACCTACATTTAGTTTTCAGAAAATCTACAGCAAGGTTGTCTCTGACACCACATGCAGAAATAGTTTGATATAAGTGATATTTTTCTATCAGTTGAAACTTTTTATTTATTTTTAGTGAAAATCTCATGAGGAAGAATGAGGTCATTCACAACCTGAATTTTATCTAAGAATTTTTGATATAAGTCCCTCATTTCTCTCATAAAAGTAATATATATATATATATATATATATATATATGTATGTATGTATGTATGTATGTATGTATACACACACAGAGAGACTAGTCATAACCTGCAAGACAGGAAGTACGAACTGAAGGCATAAAGTCATGTATACTGGCTCCTTGTATTTGCAGTTTCTTGATTTAAGGAAATATTTCTTAAAATTATATAAATGACAATGAAAGCTGCAACCTCATAAAAACAAGGAAAATTTTCTTGTCTATGTCAGGTTATGGCTACAAAACAAGAAATTAATTTTTCGCAGTGTACCCCCTGAATTTTCCAGGAAGTTCTGTTATTCGTTTGTGTCTGATACTCTATGTAGGGGTAACTTGATAAGTTATTACTTATAACATCATTTGAAGATTTATTTTTTTTTTGTGAATTTCTCATGAGGAAGAATTAAGGTCATTCATACTTTCATTCAGACTTTTACCCATGTATTCTACATAAGAAATTACATAGCTTGATGCATATATTTGTACCTCACATTTGTAGTTTCCTGGTGTAAGGAGATATTTCTTGAAATAAGATATAAGACCTTGAAAGCTGTAACAACATAGTAAACTTTTCTTGAATCTAGGAATCTTTCCTAGAAACAAGGAAAATTTTCTTATCTAAGTCAGTTTATGGCTACAAACCCAGGATTTAAGAAAATTTTCCTATGAGTTTACTTGTTTCAAGAAAAAATTTCTCATTTCAAGGAAAATTAACTTGGTTAAGTAAGGGATTTTTTGCAGTGTAGGAGGGCCCCTTTCCTCTTAGCTTTTTATATTCTTATATAAATGAAAAACATTACAATAGAATATTTCAACATCCACCTTCGAGCTGCCCTCACTTTTCCCTTCTCTGAACCCCATCCCAAAGTCAGCCTCAGTAAGCAAGAACAAGATGAAACAGATATATTCATACTTTAATATTTTGTATAACTATTCGTCCATAGGTACCTATGTACATGCCAGAAATTATGTCAATATTGTGTAATATGTAGACATAGTGGGCATCACAATAATGTACCTTGTCAAGACTAAAGAGATATTGTGTCATACAGTCACAAATTCATAAATCACTTCATCAGCAAAGTAAATCATAACATCATATCAGTAAAATTGAAAGCTTGCAGACTACCATACACTTTAGATCCTTCAACAAATAGCCTTATCATCATTCTACTACTGCTTATTATTGCTGTCATTGCATTCATATTTGCTCAAATATATCACAATTTTCAACCCCTCCTAAATAAATAAAAAATAAACCACTATATTTGACTCTATTAATCCATCAGTCAGGTTATTTCATTTATCATTTACTCACATATTACATTACATTCCTTTATAATAGCAAAACATGTCCATGATATTCATAAGCTTTATCAACTCGATATAGTATCACAGTGGAGAAACATATATAGTCCAATCACAATCAGCTGAGCGCCGTGACCCATGGGTCACTTTTTTTTAAAACTTATTTTCACACTTCAGGACTGCCTAATATCAAAACCACTCATCTGTTTTTCCTCATATTTACCATAAATAATCCTCTATATAGTTCCTATGTACTGCCAGAAATTAGGTCTGTATTATATAATTTAAAAAAGTTATGGGCCCAAACATAATACATTTTGTTAATAATCAGGAAAAAAATTTGATCACTTAACACAAAACTTGTTAAAGCTAAGCATTTTTTCCAGTAATATAACTTTAATTAATCAAAATAAAATATTATACCCAAAATTAAATCTTTTAAATGTTTTAAAATATTAGCAAAAATAAAAAATTGGTACCTTAAATTTTGCCCAACATTGACCATGGCATGTTTTTTTCCTGTAACTGCTGTGGATTTAATTTTCAAAGCATGTTTTTTTGTTAGTGTTTCAACTGTTAACATCAAAAATTTGAAACCAGTTGATCAAAAACTGTAGATTTTATTCAAGTTTTCAAGCACCATGTCACATATTGTTAACATCAAGCTAGTATTATGCAGTTTGCTAGAGCTCAGCTCCCCAGCTTCAGCTCTTAAGTTCCTTAAATTTGGCATACAATTAGATGTCTCCAAAATTCCCTACCATGCCAAGAATTTGGTCACTAGGACTTAATTCCTTCGAGATATTAATGAAAAACTTCATTTTTAGCTCAGCTGACTGTAAGTCATCTGAGCTATAGCGATCACTCTTTGTCTGTCGTCCGTCTGTCTGTCTGTCTGTCGGTCTGTCCGTCTGTCTGTCCGTTAACCAGGCACAAATCGTAACCATTGGACCTAGAATCTTTAAACTTAAAATTCTGAGAGGTCTATAAAAATCTCCTTGGAAACCAGAAATTAGGTCTCTCTTACCCATATTCTTCGAGCTACGGGGCCCAAAAGTACCCCCCAGAATAGTCAAAAATTTCATACAAAAACTTCAATATCTCAATAACTACATCCCTGATGGTCATGATTTTTCGCACACATATTGATCATGAGATGTTCAATCAGTCCCTGCAGACTGGTGGCGCCACCTGTATTTTTCAATTTACGAATAGTTTTCTCTATTTTTGAGACCTTTAAAAATGTGAACATCTGTTAACAGGGCACAAATCGTATAGACTGGACCTAGAATCTTCATTCTTGACACAGTGAGAGACCTATGAAAAGTCTCCATGGAAACCAGAAATTAGGTCTCTGTTACCCATATCTTTTGAGCTATGGGACCTCAAAATACCCATGAAAATAGACAAAAATTTCATACAAAAACTTCAATATCTCATTAACTACATCACTGATGGTCATGATTTTTAGCATACATATTGATCATGGAGTGTTTCATCAGTTTCTGCAGACTGGTGGCGCCACCTGTATTTTTCAATTCTTTACGAATTGTTTTCTCTATTTTTGAGACCTTTAAAAATGTGAACATCTGTTAACAGGGCACAAATCGTAAAGACTGGACCTAGAATCTTCATTCTTGACACAGTGAGAGACCTATGAATAGTCTCCATGAAAACCTGAAATTAGGTCTCTGTTACCCATATCCTATGAGCTATGGCACTCCAAAGTACAGCTCAGAATAACGGAAAATTTGATACAAAACTGAAGTATCTGAACAACTAATGCAGAGATCACCATAACTGTTTGCATGGATATTGATCATGGAGTGTTTAATCAGTTTCTGCAGACTGGTGGCACCACCTGTTTGTTCAGCTTTTTTTTACGAATTTTTTTCTCTAATTTTGAGTCCTTTAAAAATCTGAACATCTGTTAACAGGGCACAAATCATAACAACTTGACCTAGAATCTTCATTCTTGACACAGAGGGAGACCCATGAAAAGCCTCCACGGAAACCTGAAATTAGGTCTCTGTTATCCATATCCTTTAAGCTGTATGGCGCCATAATACCCCCCATAATAATGAAAAATTTGATACAAAAACTGCAGTATCTTAATAACTACAACACTGATAGTCATGATTTTAGGTCTCTGTTTCCCATATCCTTCAAGCTATAGGACTCCGAAGTATTCCTCAGAATAGTGGACAATTTGATACAAAAGATGAAGTATCTAAACAACTAATGCAGAGATCACCATGATTCTTTGCATGGATATTGATTATGGTGTGTTTCATCAGTTTCTGGAGACTGGTGGTGCCACCTATATTTTATTCAATTTTTCGAATTTTTTCCTCTATTTTTTAGACCTTTAAGGATGCTGCCATCTGTTAACGTGGCACAAATTGTAACAACTGGACCTAGAATCTCCATTCTTGTCATGCAAGGAGGCCCATGAAAAGTATCTGTGGAAACCTGAAATTAGGTCTCTGTTACCCGTATCCTTTAAGCTATAGGACTCCGAAATATCCCTCAGAATAATGGAAAATTTGATACAAAAGCTTAAGTATCTGAACAACTAATGCAGAGATCACCATGATTCTTTGCATGCATATTGACCATTAAGTCTTTTTAGCGAAATTGTGAGCTTATGTGATGGTGCAGTGTCGTCCGTCCATCGCTGGCTTTCCCCTGTCCATGGCTGTAAGTCAGAAACTGTCAGAGCTAGCAGCTCCAAATTATATGTTAGATTTAGTCATATGTAAACCTTGGTGGCCTGGACCTTATTATTGGGTATCTGCATTTATATAGATATTATAGAGAAAAAGCTTAAAAACCTTCAGAAATCTTCTTCTCTGAAACTGTCCAGCCAAATTGTCCAATATTTCACAGAAATGATCCCTGGAACAGTCTCTCTCAAGTTTCTTCAAATGGTTCCAGTTCCGTGATTTTTGGCTGAGTTACAGGAGGTTGAACTTAGTCATCTGTCTAAAAAAAGAACACTAAAATTAAAATATCAGAAACGGCTAGAGCTATAATCACCAAATTTTATACGAATGTTTGTCACATGTGTCATATCTGATTTTGAGGTATTGGTGGCACCACCTACATTGATGTGTGTTTTACAAGCGAAAATGTAATTTTAAACTCTTCTAGCTTATACACTGATTTATGATGAAACTGTTAAGCTGATAGGTTTAAAATTTAGAATTGTTCTATGGTAAGATTCTGCCAGTTTTATAAGAATAGATTGGGTAAATACAGTATTAAAAAAACATTGTAGCCAATTAAAAAAGGCTCTCTGTATTTGAAAACAGATTTGACAACATACTGAGTTTCAGCAGCCAAGTTAAGAGGTCACTCAGTACAAACAGGTGGGGTCCAGACATCACCATGGCAACTGACCTGGCTGGGGGGGGGGTGTGTAGACAATGTGTCTAGATGTCTAGACACAGTGTCTAGACGTCTAGACACAATGTTAAGATGCAGAATTCCCAGATTATTGGAACTGTATCTTTCAACTGTTTGAAAAAAAAATTGGTTTGCATTTTGAGCGAATTGGGTTTATTATCAGGTCACATGTGAACTGCTGCGTCCTCATTTTTGGTTGACCTCTGACCTTTCCTCGCTTCCCAGCATCCATTTGTGCGTCTGTTTCCACACATATCTCGGGAACCGTTTGACGGATCAGGATAAAAATTTTGCACAAATGTAGCCCTTTGATTGCTTTATAACATACACTAAAAATGGTGGCGCTACCTGCAACCATTTTTGCACAGGGTCCATCAGTTCATCTGCCTTTGGATAATATCACTCATATCTCAGCAGTGGTTTGACTTATCCACCTGAAATTTTGCAGGTTTATACATCCTGGAGAGCTTTCTCCATTTTATGACAGGTGGAGCCACCTACATTCACATTTACTCTGCGGACATCGAAGGTCATATCTCGGGAACCGTTTGACCGATTGGGCCAAAATTTTGCATGTGTATAGATCTTACATAACTCTTCATCATAGGCAGAACTGGTGGAGCCACTTGCAACCATTTATGCACAGCATCCATCTGTTCATCTGCCTTGGCGTAAAACAGTCATATCTCAGCAGTGGTTTGACATATCCACCTGAAATTTGCAGGTTTATACATACTGGAAAGCTCTCTCAATTTTATAACAGGTGGCGCCACCTACATTCAGGTTTACTCTGCAGACATCCAAGCAAATATCTTGATAACGGTTTGACTGATTGGGCCAAAATTTTGCATGTCTATAGATCTGACATAGCTCTTCATCATAGGCAAAACCTGGGTTGCCACCTGCAACCACTTATGCACAGCGTTCATCTGTTCATATGCCTTGGGATAAAATCATTCATATCTCAGAAGTGGTTTGACTTATCCACCTGAAATTTTGCAGGTTTAAACATCCTGGACAGGTTTTTTGATTTTATGACAGGTGGCGCCACCTTCATTCATGTTTAATCTGCAGACATCCAAGCTCATATCTCGGGTACCGTTTGACTGATTGGGCCAAAATTTTGCTTGTATATATAGATCTCACATAGCTCTTCATCATAAGCAATCTGGTGGCGCCACCTACAACCATTTATGCACAACATCCATCTGTTGATCTGCCTTGGGATAAAATCACTCATATCTCAGCAGTGGTTTGACTTATCCACCTGAAATTTTGCAGGTTTATACATCCAGGATAATTTTCTTGATTTTATGACAGGTGGCACCACCTACATTCACGTTTAAGCTGCAGACATCCATGCTAATATGCAACACACCACGCTGTATTCCCCTTGCCACTTAATCCATGCCTCACTTCACCTGTCCCACTCAGATTTTTGCGGATACACATACTGGCTTGTCGACTACCCATATTCTGGTTTTTAAAATATCTTAGTCCGAAACTTGCAGGTCAGAAACGTCCATTTTGCTGAAATCATAATGACTAAGGTAGATATGCAGGACTTAGGAAGATCAATATTAAATTTTAAAAATAAACCTCCATTCATACTCCTAAACCTTGCACAGGTTTGCATTAGGCCTGTAGGCCTTGTTTTATAGGATGAATTAAGGCTCTTTTAGGTAGTATTTGCCTAAATTTGTGCATATCCATATATGTTGTACTCAAGACTTGTAGCGCCATCTACAATATTTTTCCAATAGCATCCATTTGTACGATTACTTTGGGTGATATTTTTCATAACTTAGGTGTGGGTCAAGGTATTGGTCTGAAATTTGGTATGTTCATCCATCTTGGAAAGTTTTCCCGTAAACCAGACAGGTGATGCCCCCTAACTTTCTGGTTTGTTGAAAAAAAAATTTAATGCCTTTTTATCAGGTGTGATTTGCTTATGTGAGTTGTTTTATGGATCTGTGCAAGTAGCTGTAGAGAGATTTGAAGCCTGAAATTGTTTAGATTCATGCATCTTTAATAGCTTTCTCGGGCACAAGACTGGTGCTGCCACTTCAATTTATTTTTATTAGCGAACCTGTGAGCTTATGCAATGGTGTGGCGTCGGCCGTCATCTGTACATTAACCCTTACCATCTTGAAAACGGCAAGAGTTAGCATCACGAAATTTTATGCAAAAAAATAGTCGGATTTTGCTCATTTTTTGGCTAACTGCACTTTTTTGGGAAAAAGCTAAAAAAGCTTTAAGAATCTTCCTCACCGAAACTACAAAGAAAAATTACAATCTCAGAAACGGCTGGAGCTATCAGCACCAAATTTTATGCCAATGTTGGTCACATAGGTCATATCTGAAATTGAGGTATTGGTGGCGCCACCTCCATCGGCCTTTTTTTGTACGGGGTCATCAGTGCCTGTATCACCCTGAGGGCTACAAAAAACTTCTTCTCTGAAACCATATGGCCAAAATGTTTAATATCACACAGAAATGATCCTGGGGTAGTGCTTTCTGAAGTTTGTTCAAATGGTCTCTTTTCAGTGACTTTTGGCTAAGTTATGGGAAGCCATAATAGCCCATTTTAGCTCAGTGGCTACAAAGATCTTCTTCTCAAAAACCACTGGGCCAAATTCTTAAATCTCACACTTTAATTATCCTTGGATTTTGATAATTCAAATTTGTTCAAATGGTTTTGGTTCAGTGAATTTTGGTCGAGTTATGGGACGCTTAACTATGCCATTTTTCTGTTTTTTCCTATATGAGTTATAAACCTGCAAAACATTTTTTGACTGACACCACTGAGGCTAATTTGTTTAATATTTTACAAGAATAATCACCTGAATAATTCTTATAATAAAAGTTTTTTATGGTTCCGAAGAATGAATTTTGGTTGAATTATAAAGATTGAATTGAGTCATTTTACCATATATGTTAGCTGTGTGAAGCATATACATCTAGGCTTGCACCAGTTTATCAGCATTGGTTACATCATGCCACTAAACATTTATATTTTAGGTTATATATAATTAATATTGACAAGAATGTTTTTTAAAAGCTTTTAATAAATGTAGATTTATGATTTTAGATATTCCTCATGCCAGGCAATGTTTCCAGTCACAGGTATACAGCTCTCTGTGGGTATATTAAGACGGCTGTAAATGGATAATAAATAATAGGTATCCATACTCAACTTAATTCAAGATTTTGCCATCAGTGAGATGTATCTGTATTATATTTTTGCATTCAATATGCATCTATAGTAATCTTCAGCAAACCTGTGAGCTAACAAGATGGTGTGGGGGCATCCGCCGTCTGTACGTTAACCCATACTATTTCAAAAACAACTGGAGCTAGCATCATGGCATTTAATGCAAAAAATTAGTCATCTGAAAAACTCTGCATTTTCTTAGATTTTATTAAGAAAAAGGTAAAAAACCTTTAAAAATCTTCTCCTCCGAAACGGTAAAGCCAAATTGTTCAATATTTAACAGAATATAACAGAAATAATCTTTTATACCATATCTCTCAAGTTTGTTTGAATGGTTCAAGTTCGGTGAATTTTGGCCGAGTTACAGGAAGTTAAACTTAGTCATCTGTCCAAAAAAGCATACTAAAATGACAATCTCAGAAACGGCTGGAGCTGTCATCACTAAATTTTATGCCAGTGTTGGTCACATGAGTCATATATGTTTTTCAGGTATTGGTGGCGCCATCTGCATTGACCTTTTTTGTACGGGGTCATTGGTCATCTGTACACTAACCCATAATTTCTCAGGAATAGCAGGAGCTACCATCCCTAGATTTTATGCAATAATCTGTCACATATCAAATGTGGGATTCAGCTTATACAAAAATGATCCCTGAGGCAAGCCCTCTCAAGTTTGTGCAGATGGTTTGCATTTGATGAATTTTAATGGTGTTACACGAATTTTAACAGTCATTTGACCAATTAAGCATACTGACATGGTAATCTCAGAAATGACAGAAGCTAGCATTACCAAGTATTGTGCAAATGTTGGTCACATGACTAATATTTGAATTTGCAGATTTTTTGGTGCCACCTACATTGACCTGTTTTTTATTGGCAAAAATCTTATAATTTTAGCCTCTTACAGCTTAAAATGTTTATGATGAAACTGTGAAGTTGAATCATCAATTTTTCAAAAGAATTATCCTAGGAGATGGTTTTTTTCAAACATATCAGAAAAGCTTAAATTGGTCTTATTGCCATTATTATGTCTATTTCAAAGTGAGGACTGCAAAACTGTTCTACAAAATTATTGTTTCAATAATAACTTCTGTAACATTGCACAAAAATTATTCTTAGGTGGCCTTTGTTCAAGTTTACTTGAATGATTTTTGGCAGAATTATTGGATTTTTAACAATGAAAGAACTGCATCTTTTGTTATTTTAGATATTTTGTTAAAAAGTTTATGAATATGTAAGCTTGAAAAAAAAGCATTTTAGCCAGTCTTTCAGTATGTGTAAACAGATTTACCAACAGGCAAGGAATGTGTTTGCATCTTTAAATAGGTTGAGAAACTGCCACCTGTTTCAGATTTGGAAACAGATCAAGAATTCATTCAGTGCAGCCAGATATAGGTCAAGAGTTCAGTCAGTGCAGCCAGATATAGGTCAAGAGTTCACTCAGTGCAGCCAAGCACAAGGCATGTGATCACCTCATGTTAACATCTCATGGCCACCATGGGTGTCATGCCCCTCAGGGCTGCATGTGGACTACCAACTGTGTCAGATTATGCAACAGGTCAAGAGTTCACTCAGTGCAGCCAGGTACAGGTCGAAAGTTCACTCAGTCTAGCCAGGTGCAGGTCATGAGTTCACTTAGTGCATTAGCCTGAGCCAGCCAGCAAATTTGTCGCAGTTCACTCAGGGCAACTGCCTTTCTCACCTAAGCCTGGTCAGCCCCATGCATCAGACTCAAGGTAAGTTTGATGGATTGGCCTAATATTTTGACCTGCCTATGTGTCTTTGATGGCTTTCTCATTCACAAGACTGGTTTTGCCACCTACAATGACTTTTGCACAATGTATGTGTCGCTTATTCTACAGAGGAATTTGATATATCAGCCTGAAATCGGGATATGTATATATCTCTGATAGCTTCTTGTATACAAGACTGGTGGTGCCAGCTACAATCATTTTTGTGTTGTGTGCACCCATGCCAGAATTTCAGCAGTGATTTTCGTGTAATTGTTTCTTATTCAAAATGTTTAGTACTTGCCTTGTTAATATACATGAGAAGTAATGGTCCAGCATTGAAGCATTATACCTCGTGTATTTCCCAATGCACAGGTTTGCACTAGGCCTGTAGGCCTTGTGTTGTGTGTACCTATGCCAGTATTTCAGTAGTGACATTTGTGAAATTGATGCATGCATTATGGTTAAAAATGTTCAGTGCATGCATTGTACATATAAATGTCACACATGTACTTGTAACGTTCAAGCATGTAAGCATTACACCTTATGTATATCCCATTGCACAGATTCACATGGGGCCTGTAGGCCTTGTTATCCATTTGCACAGGTTCGTATTAGGTCTTCATTGCACAGTCAACATGACAGCCAGGATTTTAAAAAATTATAATGTCAAGATCTCAGCTGGGTGATGTTACCCACATATTTCTTATCTCTTTTCAGGGGACCTGGTTTGAAGTGCAAAGGTCTGAATGGATTAATCTTCGTTATCGTAGGAATCAGACGTCTTGGATTCTACGTGATCTTGGTATGAATAACGGCTTCCGGATATGCAACCGTAATTCACAAGCGGATCTTTTTTCCTTTGAGATATTTGTTGAAAATGGTAAGAACTATTGTTTTGCTGATTCACTGATTATATCAATGGTTGGTACCTATTTTGTCATACTTTTTTAGCGAACCTGTGATCTTATATGATGGTGCGGCATCTTTCGTCGTGTGTCGTGCGTTGTACGTCGTGCGTCGTCTGTATGTAACCATAGCTATCTCAAAAACGGCAGGAGCTGGCATCACCAAATTTTTGCAAATGATCAGTCATCCAAAAACTATATCAGGTTTTGTTTATTATTTTTCTAACTGCATTTTCTTAGATATTATAGGGAAATAGCTAAAAAAAGCTTTAAGAATCTTCTTCTCTGAAACTATTCAGCCAAATTGTCCAATATTTCACAGAAATGATTCCTGGAACAATCTTTCTTAAGTTTGTTTGAATGGTTTAAGTTCGTGGATTTTTGGCAGATTTACAGGAGGTTGAACTTTGTTAACTGTGCAAAAAAGCATATTAAAATTTAAATCTCAGAAACAGCTGGAGCTATCATCACCAAAATTTATGCCAATGTTGGTCACATAGGTCATATTTGAAATTGAGGTATTCGTGGCGCCACCTGCATCGGCCTTTTTTGTATGGGGTCATCAGTGCCTGTATTACCCTAAGGGCTACAAAAAAAATTCTTCTCTGAAACAATATGGCCAAAATGTTTAATATCACACAGAAATGATCCTAGGGTAGTGCTTTCTGAACTTTGTTCAATTGATCTCAGTTTAGTGACTTTTGGCTGAGATTCAGGTGGATAAGTCAAATCAATGCAGGATAAGTCAAATCAATGCAGAGATATTAGTGATTTTATCCAACGGCCGACAAACAGATGGACTCTGTGCAAAAATGGTTGCAGATGGTGCCACCAGTTTTGTGTATGATAAAGAGCTATGTTTGTCTGCCGTGGGATAAAATCACTAATATCTCTGCATTGATTGGACTTATCCACCTGAAATTTTGCATGTGTATATATCCTGGACAGCTTTCTTGATTTTATGACAGGTAGCGCCACCTACATTCACGTTAACGCTGCAGACATCCAAGCTCGTAACTCAGGAACCGTTTGACCGATTGGGGCTAAATTTTGCATGTGTATAGATCTCACATAGCTCTTTATCATACACAAAACTGGTGGCACCATCTGCAACCATTTTTGCACAGAGTCCATCTGTTTGTCTGCCGTTGGATAAAATCACTAATATCTCTGCATTGATTTGACTTATCCACCTGAAATTTTGCATGTGTATATATCCTGGACAGCTTTCTTGATTTTATGACAGGTAGCGCCACCTACATTCACGTTTACGCTGCAGACATCCAAGCTCGTAACTCAGGAACCGTTTGACCGATTGGGGCTTAAGTTTGCATGTGTATAGATCTCACATAGCTCTTTATCATACGCAAAACTGGTGGGACCACCTGCAACCATTTTTGCACAGCGTCTGTCTGTTTTTCTGCCGTGGGATAAAATCACTGATATCTCAGGAGTGGTTTGGTTTTGTCTGCCTAAAATTTTACGTGTTTATACATCTTTGATAGTTTCTCGTTTTTTTTTGGCAGGTGGCGCTACCTACATTCACGTTTATGCTGCAGACATCCATGTTAGTATGCAACACACCTTGCCTCTAAATCCATGCCTCACTTCACCCATCCCACTCTGATTTCTGCAGATACACATAGTCGCTTGTCGACTACCCATATTCTAGTTTTTAAATGTCCTAGATTGAAAATTGCAGGTCCGAAAAGTCTATTTTGCTGAATTCATAATGACTAAGGTAGATATGCAGGATGTAAGAGGATAAATATTAAATTTTAAAAATAAACCTCCATTCATACTCCCAAACTTTGCACAGGTTCGCATTAGGCCTGTAGGCCTTGTTTGAAAGAAAGGACATTTATGTTGGACTATTAAATGATATAATCATAGAAAGGAGTAATAGGAAAGATCTATGCATTGTACAATTCCAGTCATTGCCTACAAGTATTGTGCAATAAACCTGAAACAAAAATGCCCTTTTTTCAAAAGTGTTGAAGGCCATATCTGCTATTGACCTAACAGCCAGGGACCACAGTGCATCACTGAAACAGCTAAAGAAGCTGTCTTGGCTGGTAACAAATATTCTGTCAGAGAAAGAACTGTCACGCTTCCAACAGGAAATTCATCTGTACTCCTCAGACACAAAACTCCCCCCTTGTCTGATGGAAAGTGGAAATAAAGTTTGTGAATACAATGGATAAGTACCCTAACCAGTGCATTATGGCCAAAGGACTACTAACCTGTTTTCATGTGCCAAAAGTGGAAGGCAGCTTCAATTCTATGGGAAAAATTCTAAATGAAAAATCTTGTAGGATGAACATAAGCAAATGCAGTTCCATTCAGAATGTAAAAATATGCTCTAAGTTGTAAATAGTAACTTTTGTTTAGTATTCTTCCAACAATTGGTGTGACAGTTCTTTACAGATCCTTTAACAGTGAACAAGGTAAAAATTAACCTATTTTGAATCTTCATAAGCTACACAGTCTATTCGAATTTCTCTCAACAGATTATAAATCAATATAAAACATGTTTTATTCATAAATGAAAAACAAATAATTGGACGTCTGTCAAGTTGAGGCAAAAGAAGGCAAGACTTTGATTGAAGATTGAAGCAAATGATGTAAAGTCCACTTTTTTTCAACTATTAGCCTATTTGAGGAAATGAATGCTTTTAAAGAAGTTAGAAGAGGGGTGCTCAGAAGTGAACAAGAACCAGTATTCCAGAGTTGAAAGGCTAAGAGTTGGGGGGGGGGGGAGGGACTTTGCCCCTGGACCCCTATTTTCATCTTTCCTTGTTCTCATCCCTGGTGCATTTAAATGTTGTCAGAAGTATCGACCCTTTAACAATGAAAAGACTACATATTTTATTTTTTAAACATTTTGATTAATAAAATCTTATGGTTATTTTAGCTTGAAAAAAACATTGTAGCCAAAGTCTTTCAGCATATGTAAACAAACTTAACAACAAGCCAAAATTTTGCTGTACCTATAACTAGCTTAGAAGCCTGCCAACTATTTCAGAACTGGCAACAGGAGGCAAAAGGTCAGTCTTGACCTTTTTATAGCTTTGGCTGCCTGCCAACTGTGTCACATAAAGCAACAGGTCAGGAGTTCACTCAGTGCATCCAGTCACAGGTAAAATATTGCAGCCAGGCGCATGTCACAAGTTCAATCAGTGCAGTAGCTTGAGCCAGAAATTTGTAACAGTTCACTCCTGGCACCTGCCTTTCTCACTTGAGCCTGGGTAGTCCAGTGCATCAACTCAAGAGAAGTTTGATGTATTTGCCTGATATTTTGAATTGTCTATGCACCTTTGATGGCTCTCTCGTTCACAAGACCATTATCATCACCTCAAATGACTTTTGTACAGTGCATATGCCTGCTTATTTCTACAGAGGGATTTGCTTTATCAGCCTGAAATTGGGCATATATATATATATACATCTCTGATAGCTTTGTCGTAAACAAGACTGGTTGGACCACATACAATAATTTTTGTGTTGTGTGCATCTGTACCAGAATTTCAGCTGTGATGTTTGTGTAATTGTTCATATACATGATAAACATGTACTTGAAAAGTAATGATCCAGCATTGGACCATTATACCATTAAGCCTAAAGGCCTTGTTTCTATTTTTGATGCATTTTTCCATTATTTTAAGACTGCCAAATAATAGTGATATTATCAGATATGCAACAGTGGTTTCATTTGTGTCCTGAAACCTTGTGTTTTTAGCTCAGCTGACTGAAAGTCATCTGAGCTATAGCGATCACCCTTCGTCTGTCGTCCGTCTGTTAACAGGGCACAAATCATAACCGCTGGGCCTGGAATCTTCTTACTTGACATCCAGGCAGGTCCATGAAAAGTCTTTTTGGAAATCTGAAATTAGGTCTCTGTTACCCATATCCTCTGAGCTATAGGGCTCGTAAATACCCCCAAGAATAATTAAAAGTTTGATACAAACAAAAGCTCCAGTATCTGAATAACTAATGCCTTGATAGTTATGATTCTTGGGATATATATTGATCATGTAGTGTTTCATCAGTTCCTGCAGACTGGTGGCACTACCTGTATTTTTTTCAAAATTTACACATTTTTCTTTCTATTTATGAGACCTTCAAATGAAGTTGTCATCTGTCCAAAAGCCCACTGAAACCCATTTCTTAGGACTCTTCACAAAATTCATGATTTGTCTGCACTCTGGCAGTCATTTTGCTCATTGTTCAACATTCCTTGAATTCAGCTGAGCGTCATGGCCAATGGGCCACTAGTTTATTAGGGCACCGCTTGAATAAGTGGATGTCCTTTATTAGTCACCCTGTCTGTCCGTCTGATAACCCAATATTATATTGAGTCTAATAGCTATACAGTGAGAGTTTCTACAATATAAGCTTCAGACTACACACCACCCTTGGAACTAGTGTTGACAGGTGTTTGTTTCCCCATGCCAGCAGTCACTCTTCAGAGCCGGGCCCCTTGATACAAAATGTAACAACATTTAAGCTGTCAATCACTCAAGTCAGTGAGGCTATCAGTGAGGTCATCTAGTGTGTCTGTTTGACTGTTCTTCTCTGTCCCTACTAAATGCACTGACATGCCTCTGGTAAAAAGGCCAGTAAATGTTTAAAGATGATCATCCAAGTTTAATTTTAGTTGCTATCGAAACCATGAAACACACATACTTATTGGTGTTAAAATGGTATACTCCTGTGTCTTGCTGTATGGCAATAAACAGGCAGTCAAAGAAGATCCGTTGCATTTTCTGTGGATTATACTGTAGAAACTCACTGTATGGCTATCGGACTCAATATATGGCAGAGCCCAATAATATTGAATCCGATTAAATTTGGCTATCCGTCTGTTTGTCTTTCTATATGTGCGAACAAAAAGGTGGGGGTAACAGGAGCTACACCTTTAAAAGGATTGTGGATGAACAGTAAATCAAACTTTTCATCCCAAACTTACTATCTTTCACACATGGCTTACCTGCAAAAAGTGGAAGAAATCTGTAGATTTAGTGGTTACCTAATCAGAGGTCAAGGTTACTGGACACATTTTTTTTTAAAAGATAGTTGATATGATCTAAATGCTGTAAGTTCAAAGATATTAAGTTCTCAGGTTTTTTGGTCACAAGGTCATTTGTAAAGGTCAAAGGACCCACATTTTGAAAAACTTCATAAAAATTTCCTTAAAGTCAAATTCAGCTGAACATTAAGACCCATGGGTCCCTAGTTTACAGCATTTTATTTCAGTTAATAAATTAAATGTGTATCATTATACTTCAGCTAAATCACGTTCCTTCTTTTTCTATAAGTGACAGGCACATATTACTGAAAGAATGATATTTCCCATGTTTTATTTTTTATCAGTTGAAGAAGGTGGAAAGGGAGTAGATCTTTTGTCGCCATGTAAATATCCTGGTACGTGTGACACGAGCTGCACTGATGCCACGGCTCGCGTTGGTTACGAGTGTAGCTGTGCCTCTGGATTCCATCTCGGAAGCAACAGACACTCCTGTCTGTCTGGTAGTATATACAGTGGTTAACTTCTTATTCACACAGCTAATATCTAACAATTTTCACATTTTAGTAAACCTGTGAGCTCATGCGATGGCAAAGCATCGTCCTTCAGTCATTGTCCATACATAAACCAATGCTATCTCAAAAACCGTTGGACCTGGCATCACCAAATGTTATGCAATATATCAGTCATCTGAAAAAAAAACTCTAATGGAATTTTGCTTTTTTTGCTTTCTGCATTTAATTAGATTTCAAAAGAAAAAAAGCTAAAAAAAATGTTTAAATCTTCTCCAAAACTGTCCTGCCAAATTGTTAAATATTTCACAGAAATAATCTCTGAAACCATCTCTCTCAAGTTTGTTCCAAGGGTTCCAGATCGGTGAATGTTGGCCGAGTTACAGGAAGGTGAACTTAGTCATTTTGTCAGCTATCTGAAGTTTGTTCCAACGAATCCAGTTCGGTGAATGTTGGCCGAGTTACAGGAAGGTGAACTTAGTCATTTCGTGAGCTGTCTGAAGTGAATGAAATTTTTTTGACCAATTTTGGACGTCACTGGAATTTGAACTTAGTCATTTGGCCAAGTAAGCATATATATAAAAATATCAATCTCAGAAACGATAAGAGCTAGCATCACCAAGGTTTTTGCAAATTTTGGTCACATGATTAATATTTAAAATTGAAGTTTCTGTGGCACAACCTACATAAACCTACTTTAATGTGCAAAAACCTCATAATTTTAGCCTCCTTCTACTTAAGAATGTTATATGATGAAACTGTCAAGCTGAATTTTTAGCGAAATTGTGAGCTAATGCGATGGCGCAGTGTCGTCCGTCCATCGTCAGCCTTCCGCCGTCCATGGCTTCCTTTCTGCCGTCCATGGCTGTAAGTCAGAAACTGTCAGAGCTAGCAGCTCCAAATTATATGTTAGATTTAGTCATATGTAAACCTTGGTGGCCTGGACCTTATTATTGGGTATCTGCATTTATATGGATATTATAGAGAAAAAGCTTAAAAACCTTCAGAAATCTTCTTCTCCAAAACTGTCCAGCCAAATTGTCCAATATTTCACAGAAATGATCCCTGGAACAATCTTTCTCAACTTTGTTCGAATTGTTCCAGTTCGGAAATTTTTGGCCGAGTTACAGAAGGTTGAACTTTGTTAACTGTGCAATAAAGCATATTAAAATTTAAATCTCAGAAACGGCTGGAGATATCATCACCAAATGTTATGCCAATGTTGGTCACATGAGTTATATCTGAAATTGAGGTATTGGTGGCGCCACCTGCATCGGCCTTTTCTGTACAGGGGTCATCAGTGCCTGTAACACACTGAGGGCTACAAAAAACTTCTTCTCTGAAACGAAATGGCCAAATTGTTTAATATCGCACAAAAATGGTCCTAGGGTAGTGCTTTCTGAAGTTTTTTCAAATGGTCTCAGTTCAGTGACTTTTGGCTAAGTTATGGGAAGCTGAATTTAGTCATATGCCATAACAGCCCATTTTAGCTAAGTGGCAACAAAATCTTCTTCTCAAAAACCACTGGGCCAAATTCTTAAATCTCACAAATTGATTATCCATAGATGTTGATAATTCAAGTTTGTTCAAATGGTCTCAGTTCAGTGACTTTTGGCTGAGTTATGGGAAGCTGAATTTAGTCATATGCCATAACAGCCCATTTTAGCTAAGTGGTTACAAAAATCTTCTTCTCAAAAACCACTGGGCCAAATTCTTAAATCTCACACATTAATTATCCTTAGATGTTGATAATTCAAGTTTTTTCAAATGGTTTTGATTCAATGATTTTTGGCTGAGTTATTGGAAGCTGAACTTTGCCATTTTGCTGTATTTTCCCACATGAGTTATAAACCTACAAAACGTTTTTCGACTGATGATGATACTGAGGCCAGTTTGTTTAATATTTTGCAAGAAAAATTCCCTGAATCATTCTTATAATAATTGTCTTTTATCGTTCCTAAAAATGAATTTTGGCTGAATTATAAAGATTGAATTGAGTCATTTTACCAAATATGTTAGCTGTGTGAAGCAGATACATCTAGCCAAGCACTAGTTTATCAGCATCCATTACATCATGCCTCTAGACATTTAGATTTCAGGTTATCTATGGAAAATATTGACAAGAATGTTTTTTAAAAGCTTTTAAAATGTGTAGATTTATGATATTACATATCATCTGTACAATAACTCCTAAATTCTCAGGAATAGCAGGAGCTACCATCCCCAAATGTCATGCAATTATCTGTCACATATCAAATGTTGATGGATTCAGCTTATTTTTGCTATCTGCACTTATTTAGATTGTACAAGGAAAAAGCTGAAAAAAAACTTTTTAAAAGTCTTCTTCTTGTAAAAATTCCAGCCAAATTGTTCAATATTTTACAGAAATGATCCCAGAGGCGAGCCCTCTCAAGTTTGTTCAAATGGTTTGTGTTGGATAAATTTAAGCAGAGTTACATAACAGGCCAAGATTGTGAATGTTTCTTGAATGTTTCAATATCATGTGATCACCTCATGGGGGTCATGCCCCTCAGGGCTGCATATGGAGCCAATCTGTGAGCTTATGCAATTGTGTGGCTACTATTTCAGATTTGGCAATAGGCAAAAGGTCAGCCTGGATTTATTTATAGCTTTGGCAGACTGCCAACAGTGTCAGATTATGCAACATGTCAAGAGTTCACTCAGTGCAGCCATGTACAGGTAAAAAGTTCACTCAGTCTAGCCAGGTGCAGGTCAAGAGTTCACTCAGTGCAGTAGCCTGAGCCAGTAATTTGTCACAGTCCACTTGGGGCAACAGCCTTTCCACCTAAGCCTGGTCAGCCCCGTGCATCAGACTCAAGGTAAGTTTGATGTATTGGCCTGATATTCTGACCTGTCTATGTGTCTTTAATGGCTTTCTCTTTCACAAGACAGCTGTCCCCATCTACAATGACTTTTGCAAAGTGTATTTACCTGCTTAATTCTACGGAAGAATTTGATATATCAGCCTGAAATTTGGCATATTTGTACATGTCAAATAGCTTTGTCGTATACAAGACTGGTGGTGCCACCTACAATAATTTTTGTGTTGTGTGCACCCATGCCAGAATTTCAGTAGTGATGTTTGTGTATTGTTTCTTGTTGAAAATGTTTAGTACTTGCATTGTTCATATATATGAAAAGTAGTGGTTTAGCATTAAAGCATTATACCTGGTGTATATCCATATCCACAGGTTCACATTAGGCCTGTAGGCCTTGTTTAAATTTTCTTAAATATTATCATAGGGTTGTGTTCATTCAATCATAAAAGACTAGTTTAGTCTTATTAATTTTTGGTGGAGTCTAGGAAGCTGAAGTTAGTCTTGTGGCCATTTATAAGCATATTTCAAACTGAAGGCTGCAATAGTCTTCTTCTGCAAAACTGTTGTTTCAACTCTTTAACATTGCACAATTATCACAATTATCAAACATTGCACACTTTATCTATGAATAGCTAAGCAGACTGCCAGCTATTTCAGATTTGGAAACAGGCAAAAGGTCAGTCTGGATCTATTTATATCTTTGACAGACTGCCAACCATATCAGATTATGCAAAAGGGCAAAAGTGCACTCAGTGCAGCCAGCTAAAGGTTTAAAACTTTACCCAGTGCAGCCAGGTGCAGGTCACGACTTCACACAGTACAGTAGCTGGAACTAGCAATTTGTTCCAGTCCACTTTAGGCTACTGCCTTTCTCACCTAAGCCTGATCAGCCCAGTGCACCTGATTCAAGGGAAGTTTGATGTGTTGGCCTTTAATTTTGACCTGTCTATGCATCTTTGATGGCTTTCTTGTATACAAGACAGGTGTCGTCACCTACAATGACTTTTGAACTGTGTATGTACCTGCTCATTTCTCAGGAGGGAATTGATATATCAGCCTGAATTTGTGCATATTTATACATATCAGATAGCTTCATTGCATTCCAAACTGGTGGTGCCAACTACAATAATTTATGCTCAGTTTTTGTCACTGCTAATTTTTCAGGAGGGATCTGATATATCTGCCTTAAATCTGTCATATGTATACATCTCACATAGATGATTTTTTGTGAAAAATCAGAAATATATTTACTCACTTAACATAAGAATTTGCTGAAGCTAGAGTTATTTTTTCAGGGATATAACTGCATTTAAATCAGATTCAATTGCATACCAACAATTAGATATTAATATTAGAAATTTGAAAGTTATTTACATAAATATAAAATCAGTACCTTAAGTTTTGCCCAAATTTGGCCATAGCACATTATTTCCCTGTAAGCACTGATGGTTTAATTTTCATATCCCGCACACATCAGGGTTTTAGCTTCTAAATTCTGAAATTTGAAGGGAATTGACAATAAACTGATGCTTTTATTAATGTTTTTATGAGACCATGTCACACTTAAGCTATACTGAAACCACTATATATGTCCTCTTGTTGACCTTTCAGGCCAAATATGCATGCTTGAAGCGAGGCATACTCTGCAGCCAGCCAGCTATTGGATGACTTTAGCTGGATCTAACTGTCCAACCCCCCTCCTTTAATGATTGCTTTGGCCAAAAACATAACAATTAACATTTTTATTTTTAAAATATTGGTTTATATTAACAAATTTATGAAAAATAATGGAAAAGGAATTTAATAGTAAATGATGCAGTTGATTATATTAAATTTATCTAAATTTCCAGGTCTTTTTTGTTGGTTTATAATCATAAAGCAGTTAAAAAATTAATTATGTCAAAAATTTAAAATATTACTCAGACAAGTGTACATCTAAGATGTCAATAAGTTTGACTGATTACTTTTTATTATGCCCCCGCCACAAAGTGGCCGGGGCATATAGTTAAACCCATGTCCGTCATTCCATCCTTCCGTCATTCCGAAATCAAACAGTTGTACGGACTTTTTTTCGCAATGCTTGCAGATATTGGCCTGATTTTTAGTGTGTAGGCAGATATAGACCGGTTACAGATCGAGTTCGCGTTTCGTCCCGGTTGACCAACTTTTGACCGTTTTACATCTCCTAAACTTAGAAAATTTCATGAAAAATAGAAATTTTCATGACAAATACACATGTACGGATTTTTTTTGCAATGCCTGCAGATATTGGCCTGATTTTTTGTGTGTAGGCAGATAATGACCAGTTACAGATCGAGTTCGTGTTTTGTCCCGGTTGACCTACTTTTGAGTGTTTTACGGCTCCTAAACATAGAAAATTTCATGTAAAATATAAATTTTCATGACAAATACACTTGTACAGACTTTTCTTCTCAATACCTGCAAATATTGGCTTGATTTTTGGTGTGTGGGCAGATAATGACCAGTTACAGATCGAGTTCATGTTGTTGTTCAGTTGACCTATTTTGACCATTTGATGGTGCTCTAACATAGAAAATTTCATAAAAAAGTGCACATGTATGGATGTTTTATCGCAGGCCTGCAGATACGGGCCTGATTTTTGGTGTGTAGGCAGATAATGACCAGTTACAGATCGAGTTCTTATTTTGTCCCAGTTGACCTACTTTTGACCGTTTTACATCTCCTAAACTTAGAAAATTTCATGAAAATAGAAATTTTCATGACAAATACACATGTACGGACTTTTTTTCGCAATGCCTGCAGATATTGGCCTGATTTTTTGTGTGTAGGCAGATAATGACCAGTTTCAGATCGAGTTCGAGTTTTGTCCCAGTTGACCTTCTTTTGAGTGTTTTACGGCTCCTAAACTAGAAAATTTCATGAAAACTAGAAATTTTCATGACAAATACACATGTACGGACTTTTTTTGCAATGCCTGCAGATATTGGCCTGATTTTTTGTGTGTGGGCAGATAATGACCAGTTACAGATCGAGTTTGCGTTTTATAACGGTTGACCTACTTTGAATGTTTAACGCCTCCTTAACTTAAAAAATTTCATGAAAAATAAAAAAATTCATGACAGATACACATGTACGGACTTTTTTCGCAATGACTGCAGATATTAGCCTGATATTTGGTGTGTGGGCAGATATTGACCAGTTACAGATCGTGTTCGCGTTACGTCAAAGTTGACCTACTTTACACCGTTTTACAGCTCCTGAACATAGAAAATTTCATGAAAAATAAAAATATTCATGACAAATACACATGTATAGTCTTTTTTTCGCAATGCCTGCAGATATTGGCCTGATTATTGGTGTGTGGGCAGATATTGATCAGTTACAGATCGTTTTCGCGTTTCGTCAAAGTGGACCTACTTTTGACTGTTTTACGGCTCCTGAACATAGAAAATTTCATGTAAAATATACATTTTCATGACAAATACACTTGTACAGACTTTTCTTCGCAATACCTGCAGATATTGGCCTGATTTTTGGTGTGTGGGCAGATAATGACCAGTTACAGGTTGAGTTCACGTTTTGTCCCAGTTGACCTATTTTGACCATTTGACGGTGCTCTAACATAGAAAATTTCATAAAAAAGTGCACATGTATGGATTTTTTATCGCTGTGCCTGCAGATACGGGCCTGATTTTTGGTGTGTAGGCAGATAATGACCAGTTACAGATTGAGTTCTTATTTTGTCCCAGTTGACCTACTTTTGACCATTTGACTGCTCCAGAACATAGAAAGATTCATGAAAAATAGAAATTTTCATAACAAATGCATATGTACTGACTTTTTTCCTCAATGCCTGCAGATACCACCCTGATTTTTATGTGTGGGCAGATAATGACAGTTACAGATCGAGTTTGCGTTTTGTTCCGGTTGACCTACTTTTGATTGTTTTACGGCCCCTAAACATCGAAAATATCATGAAAGACAGAAATTTTAATGGAAAATGCACATGTATGGACTTTTTTTCACAATGCCTGCATATACTGTCATGATTTTTGGTGTGTTGCTTGATATTGACCCGTTACAGATCGAGTTTGCATTTTGCCCTTGTTGACCTATTTTTAACCATACAACACCTCCTGATCTTAAAAAAATTTTCAAAATTTTACAAATGTTTCTAATTTGCCCCAGGTGGGGGCATTCGTGTCATCCCGACACATCTAGTCTTAAACATGTTTTAAGCAAACCTGTGAGCTTATGCGATGGTGTGGCGTCGTCCGTCGGCCTTTGGCCGTTGTCCGTCGTCTGTACTTTAACCCATCCTATCTTAAAAACGGCAAGAATTAGCATCACGAAATATTACGCATAAAATTAGTCATCTAAAAAACTCTATCGGATTTTGCTTATTTTTTGGCTAACTGCATTTTCTTAGATTTTATAGGGAAAAAGCTAAAAAAGGTTGAAAAATCTTCTTCTCTGAATCTGTTCAGCCAAATTGTCCAATATTTTACAGAAATGATTCCTAGAACAATCTCTCTCAAGTTTGTTTGAATGGTTTAAGTTCGGTGATTTTTGGCCGGATTACAGGAAGTTGAACTTAGTCATCTGTCCAAAAAAGCATACTAAAATTACAATCTCAGAAACGGCTGGAGCTGTCATCACCAAATTTTATGCCAATGTTGTTCACATGAGACATATCTGAAATTGAGGTATTGGTGGCGCCACCTGCATCGACCTTTTTTGTACGGGGGTCATCAGTGCCCGTATCAAACTGACGTCTACAAAAATCTTCTTCTCTGAAACCATATGGCCAAATAGTTTAATATCGCACAGAAATGATCCTAGGGTAGTGCTTTCTGAAATTTGTTCAAATGGTCTAAGTTCAGTGACTTTTGGCTGAGTTATGGGAAACTGAATTTAGTCATATGCTGTAACAGCCCATTTTAGGTCAGTGGCTACAAAGATCTTCTCCTCAAAAACCACTGGGCCAAATTCTTAAATCTCATACATTAATTATCCTTAGATGTTGATAATTCAAGTTTGTTCAAATAATTTTGGTTCAGTGATTTTTGGCTGAGTTTTTGGAAGCTTAACTAAGCCATTTTGCTGTATTTTCCCATATGAGTTATAAACCTGTAAATTTTTTTTGACTTACCCTACTGAGGCCAATTTGTTTAATATTTTACAAGAATAATCCCCTGAATAATTCTTATAACAGTTGTCTTTTATGGTTCCAAAGAATAAATTTTGGCTGAATTATTAAGGTTCAATTGAGTCATTTTACCATAACAGCCAGAGCTATCATCACCATATTTTTTGCCAGTGTTGGTCACATGAGTCATATATGAAATTCAGGTATTGGTGGCGCCACCTGAATTGACCTATTTTTTACGAGGTCATCTGTACATTAATCCATAAATAGGAATAGCAAGAGCTACCATTCCCAGATTTTATGCAATTATCTGTCACATATCAAATTTTGTGGGATTCAGCTTTTTTTTTTGCTATCTGCATTTACTTAGATTTTATAAAGAAAAAGCTGACAATATTTTAAAAGTCGTCTTCTTGTAGACGGTCCAGCCAAATTGTTAAATATTTTACATAAATGGTCCCAGAGGCAAGCCTTCTCAAGTTTGTTCAAATGGTCTGTATTTGATGAATTTTAGTGGAGTTACACAAATTTGAACATTCATTCGGCCAAGTAAGCATACTGACATAGTACTCTCAGAAATGACAGAAGGTAGCATTACCAGGTATTGTGCAAATGTTGGTCACATGACTCATATTTGAAGTTGTATATTTAGCGGTGCCACCTACATTGACCTGTTTTTTATGGGCAAAAAAACTCATAATTTTAGCCACTTTCAGCTTGATGATGACACTGTCAAATTTTTTAAAAGAATTATCCTAGGACATGGTTCTTTCAATCATATCAGAATATACTGAGTTTGTTGATTTTTTTTTTAGGCTGTTGGTCTTATGGCCATTATTATGTCTTTTTCAAACTGAGGAATGCAATAGTGTTCTTCTACACAATTATTATTTCAATTATATCTTCTGTAACATTGCACAAAAATTATTCTTAGGTGGCCTTTGTTCAAGTTTACTAGAATAATTTTTGGCAGAACTATTGGACCTTTAACAATGAAAGTACTGCATCTTTTATTATTCTAGATATTTTGATAAAAAGTTTATGAATATGTCGGCTTGAAAAAAGAAATTTTAACCAAAGTCTTTCAGTATGTGTAAACACATATACCAACAGGCCAAGATTGAATCTGTATCTTTAAATAAGTTGAGAAACTGCCAACTGTTCAAGATTTGGGAACAGATCAAGAGTTCATTCAGTGCAGCCAGATATAGGTCAAGAGTTCAATCAGTGCAGCCAAGCACATGGCATGTGATCACCTCATGGGTGACATGTGAACACCTCATGGGCACCATGTGATCACTTCATGAGTGTCAAGCCCCTCAGGGCAGGGCCCCTGCATGAGCTCATGCAATGGTGTGGCTACTATTTCAGATTTGGCAACAGGCTAGAGGTCAGTCTGGATCTATTTATAGCTTTGGCAGACTGTCAACTGTATCAGATTAGGCAACAGGTCAAGAGTTCACTCAGTGCAGCCAGGTATGGGTCAGGAGTTTACTCAGTGCAGTAGCTGCATTCTGTTTATAGCTTTGGCAGATTGCCAACTGTGTCAGATTATGCAACAGATCAAGAGTTCACTCAGTGCAGCCAGGTACAGGTCAAATGTTCACTCAGTCTGGCCAGGTGCAGGTCATGTTTTCACTCAGTGCAGTAGTCTGAGCAAGCAATTTGTCACAGCTCACTCGAGGCAACAGCCTTTCTCACCTAAGCCTGGTCAGCCCCATGCATCAGACTCAAGGAACGTTTGATGTATTGGCCTAATATTTTGACCTATCTATGTGTCTTTGATGGCTTTCTCGCTCACAAGACAGGTGTTGCCACCTACCATGACTTTTGCACACGTTTTTCTAAGGAGGGGTTTGATATATCAGTCTGAAATTGGGCGTATGTGTATCTCTGATAGCTTCGTTGTATACAAGACTGGTGGTGCCAGCTACAATCTTTTTAGTGTTGTGTGCACCTATGCTAGAATTTCAGCAGTGATGTTTGTGTAATTGTTTCTTATTCAAAATGTTTAGTACTTGCATAGTTCATATACATGAAAAGTAATGGTCCAGCATTGAAGCATTATACCTGGTATATTTCCCAATGCACAGGTTCGCATTAGGCCTGTAGGCCTTGTTTTTTAAATTTAAACATTCAAATGTGATAAAAAAATCATATCTTAGACAGGTTCTCATTATGATATCTATAATGTAAATAAGTAAATAATTGCCACAAGTGTCATCCTATGTTTAGTATGATGTGATAGTAGTCAAAGGTGAATTTAATAGTTCTTATAAATTAAAGAAAAAATCCACCTACTTATGATCAAAATTTAAATTTGTGAAATTTGTAAATTCTGGATTCTCAACAGTTAAGTTCAACTGAAACTGTATAAATACAAGACAGTGAATACTTTATGATTGTATTTGAATATGAATACAAATATTCACTAGAAACTGTATAAATACGAGACATTGAGTGAATGCTTTATAATTGTATTTGAATATGAATACAAATATTCAATAGTTCCTTCATGAAAATGAAAAAATAAAAAATACTAATACAGGTAAAAAGAAAGTATTTGAATGCAAGTGAAAATACTTTCAAAATGTATTCATGTATGCATTCGCTAATATATTTATAATATTACTTAAATCATCTTTTTATTTCAATCATATTATTTAAAAAAAAAATTTTCAGATGATATTCTTTTTATTTTGTAATAAAAAATTTTATTTGGCCCAATAATTGCATTTAATTTTTAGCTCAGCTGACTATACGTCAACTGACCTATAGTCATGGTTCTTTTTCTGTTGGTTGTCTGGTGGTCTGTCCGTCCCTTAAATTAGCACATTTGGAACCATTTAAACCTGTGAATCTGAAAATTTTTCATACAATAAGATATCTCCAAAATCACCTGCTATACCAAAAATCAAGTCACTCAAACCTCCGTTTTCTATTAAAATTCCATTTTTACACTTCAAGACTGCCTAATACCGAAACTACCGATCTGTTTTTGATCATATATAGTATGCATATTCTTCCATAGGTTTCTTATATACATACCAAAGATTAGGTCAGTATTGTATAATTTGATTTAGTTATGGGCCTGAACATAATGCACCTTGTAAACATTCATGAATTTATTTACTCACTTAACATAAAAATTGCTGAAGCTAGAGACTTTTTTCAGAGATTTATCATTATTTAATCAATATTGTAGTAATTAGCATAGGAGCTAGGATAAGTGCCCCTCCGGCGGACTGTGCCTGAACGCATGGGATCAAGAGCTGGGCAGTGACAGGGACAAAGATTTCATTTCAGGGATTAAAATGGCTTCGCTATTGTTGATTCAACAGCAAGACCTGTGAACTCGTTTGCAAAAAATCATGTTTCAGCTGTTAAAAATAAGGACTTGGTGTCTAAGCAAATCAAAACAGAAATTGTTCATGGTAATTATCGTATGTTGCAAACAAAACCAGAAATTGTTAGCCCTTTAGCAGCAGTGCCAAAACCAGACGGAACGATTAGACTCATTCATGATTGCAGCAGGCCAAAAGTTAAAGCTCTTAATAATTATGTTTTTAACATTGAACACCATAAATTTCAGACTATTGATGATGCAATCAGTATGGTTACCCCCCCCCCCCCCCCTATTGTTATATAGCCAAGGTTGACTTGAGTAAAGCTTATAGGTCCGTCCATTTTAATTCTTATAGCCAGCGTTTTACAGGCCTTCAGTGGGTCACAGATAGTGGTCAACCCTTGTTTCTTGTAGACACAAAATTACCGTTCGGATCGAAATTGGGACCTGGGATTTTTCACCGACTTTCTCAGGCAGTTAAGCGTATCATGTTCAATGAATGCCGGGAAGGGGATACAGTTTTAATACAAACCTTGCGCAGATTAGGTTTCATGATAAATTGGAAGAAAGTCATTTATCCGTGTCAGACCCTGTGTTTTTTGGGTATAGAATTTAGTTCAGTCCTCATGCAAATTAGCATTCCTGTTGTAAAACTGAAGCTAATAAGGGAGGAGTTGGACGAAATATGTGGTATGCGGCGAGTAAGTTAGCGGCAGCTCCAACGCATTTCAGGAAAATTAAACAGGATTTCTGCGACAGTTAGAGGCGGAAGATTTTTTTTTCTCGAAATACTTAGGGCTATGAATAAATTAAAATTGCAGCATCATCAGGTTAAGATAAGCAATGAGTTGCACGGTGATTTTGTTTGGTGGCAAAATTGCATGTTCTCATTTAATGGGAAATCTCTTATTCTGCAGTCAAATGACGCATACGCCGTGTATACTGACCCATGTAGCAAAGGGGGGGGGGGGGGGGGGGGCACCTGGGTTCATGATAGGTATTATTGGAACTGGGCCATTGATATGCCATGTATGAAAAATCTTCACATAAATGCGAAAGAAACTATGGCTGCGGTTTTGGCCGCTTTTCTCTGGGCAGCTGCGCGGAGAAACAAAAGAGTCATAATAATCTTAGACAATAGGACAGCGGTCAGTAACATTAACAAAGGGACATCAAAGAACCCATCTGTCATGCGTTATTTAAGGGTTTTATTTTGGTTGTTTGCATATACAATTTTCACATTTCAGCATGTTATGTTCCGGGGCAGTATAACATGTTAGCAGACACGGTTTAACGTTTGCATGAGGCTGGAAAATTAGCAACCCTCTCATCACGCCTCAGTATCCCCCAGGTTTTTCCGCTGCGGAAACACATGAGCTCAATGCCCGCATTTATTTGTGGGAACCAGATCCATTCATCTGCAGCAGCTAGATCAGGAAGTGAACGCTGTGGCAGGACAGGCTTTCGCGGATGCTACCTAGAGAGCTTATTCTTGTCATCCTGTGGCCTATCGGAATTTCTGTGAATCAGTGAAGACCCCTATGCTGCCTATTTTAGAACAAAATTCAGCATGTTATATAGTCCATCTGTCTCACAGGCTAAGTTACAACAGTATTAAACGATATCTTAATGTTGTGAGACTACTTCACGTTTTAGCTGGATTTCCAAATCCGCTCAGCTGTCCTTTCATTAAGTCAGTGCTCTTAAAAGGGGTCAAGCGTACTCTGGGGGACTGTCAGCAATCTTAGTTACCCATAACTACAGAAATATTGCGCAAACTCTTTAAAATATTTGATTTTACAACACCTCTTGATATATGTTTCTGGGCAGCTGGTTAATTCGGGTTCTTTTCTATTCTTCGCAAATCAAATTTCCTACCCCAAAGTGATAAAACCGTTTCACAAGCCCATGTGCGCAGGCGAGATATAACATTTTCGTTAGATGGCGCGGTTGTTCGTGTTTACAATACAAAGACTATTCAGTACAAACAGAGAGTGCTGGTGGTACTTTAGCCGCGTATTCCGAAATATCCACTGTGCCCAGGAAAAGCACTTATGCTATTGTTCAAATTGACACCTGCTTCAGGTAATTCTCCAGTGTTTCAGTATTGATTGGGGTCTCACAAACGCGTGCTAACGTACAATGTGTTTCTCGGTCGGCTTAAAACGGGGTTGGAGCATATAGGCTTTGATCCAGCTCGTTATGCCGGGCACAGCTTCAGAAGGGGGGGGGGGGATGCAACCTTGGCTACGGAATTAATAAAACGCCATGTAGACTTGTGCAGTGATGCCTATCAGCAATATCTGGACCCTTCTTTCAGTGAAAGATGTGATGTTGCCAAGGCTCTTGCTCTTGCAGTCACGCGTTGATAGTTGGGGGGGGGGGTCCCACTACGATTTGGGGTATTTTGGGATGTATTTTATATTGTGAGCCTTGGGCTGGTATTCACGAGAACCAAACGAGTTGCAGTTCTCGGGCTTAAATAAAATCCTGGTATATCCAAGATCGTGTTTGTATGTGAGTATCTGAAATTAAGGCTACCAATTAACCTAATTGGGGTTTTAATTTCGGAATGAGGGCGGGTTAAAGGTCAGCCGGTCAAAGCAAGTCTCGCGACGCTTTATAAACCACGTAATCTTGGTCTCATCAGTTGGGTGTGAGACAGCGCACTTGTGCACACAGCAGCTAATATTGTCAATTTACAACCCACCCAACCCTTCATTTAGTAATATATTTTATATTTTTAACTGTTTAGTCATAGTCTTAACCTTTTAGTGTAGTAGGTCAGTAGAATAGTAGACACACCCGTACGTGTCAAAATCTTTTGACAGGATTTTATACAATAGTCATCATTGTCATGTCATGTATTTGGATGTATTTTATATTGTGAGCCTTCGGGCTGGTATTCAAAGGAACCAAACGAGTTGCGGTTCTCGGGCTTAAAAAAAATCCTGGTATACCCCAGATCGTGTTTGTGTGTGAGTATCTGAAATTAATTTCCTTTAATCACTGTTGATACAATTTTCATATCATGCACACATAAGAATTTCAGCTTGTTAGTTTTGAAAATTGAAAGAAATTTGCGAAAAACTGTAGCTTTTATAAAGGTTTTTATGAGACCATGTCAGACCAAGGCTCTACCCAGCCCCTCTTCTGTCACCTGTATGCCACCTTGTTGACCTTTCAGGCGAATTTTGCACGCTTGGGTGGGACATATACCAGGCAGCCAGGCAGCTTATGTCTGGTCACAGTTGATCCAGGTGCCCAACCTAACCCGTCTACTAGCTGTTTTGACAACAACATAACAATTAAAAAAAATTATTGTTTTTTAGCTCAGCTGACTGAAAGTCATCTGAGCTATTGTGGTCACCCTTTGTCCGGCGTCCGTCTGTCTGTCCGTCTGTCCGTTAACCAGGCACAAATCGTAACGGCTGGACCTGGAATCTTCTTACTTGACATCCTGGGAGGTCCATAAAAAATCTCTTTGGAAACCTGAAATCAGGTCTCTCTTACCCATATTCTTGAAGCTATGGGGCTCAGAAGTACCCCCCCCCCCCAGAATAATGGAAAAATTGATACAAAAGCTCAAGTATCTAAACAACTAATGCTTTGATCACCATGAATTTTTGCATGGATATTGATCATGGAATGTTTCATCAGTTTCTGCAGCCTGGTGGCGCCACCTGTATTTTTTTCAATTTTTACCAATTTTTTCTCTATTTTTGAGATAGCTTAAAATGCGGTTATCTGTTAACAGGGCACAGATCGTAATGACCAGACCTAGAATTTTTTCTTTTGACATGCAGGGAGGCCCATTGAAGTTCTCCTTGGAAACTTGAAATTAGGTCACTGTTACCCATAACCTTTGAGCTATGGGGCTCTGAAGTACCCCCCAAAAATAATGGAACATTTAATACAAAAGCTGAAGTATCTAAACAACTATTGCATTGATCACCATGAAAAGTCTCTTAGGAAACCTAAAATTAGGTCTCTATTACCCAAAACCTCTGAGCTATGGGGAAATACCCCCAGAGTAAAGGAAATATGGAAACAAAAGCTCAAGTATCTGAACAACTAATGCATTGATCACCATGATTCTTTGCATAGATGTTGATCAAGGATATGAGGTCATCTGTTAACAGGGCACAAATCATATTGACTAGACCTAGAATTTTTCAACTTGACATCCTTGAAGGTTCATGAAAAGACTTCAAGGAAACCTAAATTAGGTCTCTCTTACCCATTCCATTTGAGCTATGGTGCTCAAAAATGCCCTCAACACAATTAAAAGTTTTAAACAAAAGCAGTGCACATATCATAACCATTGGATCTAGAATCTTCTATTTTGACAGCCAGGGAGGTCCATAATAAGTCTTCTTGCAAACTTGAAATTATAGGGGTCTATAACTCATATTTTTCAATTTATGCGGCATGTTTGAAGACCCCAGAAATAATGCAAATAAAACACAAATTGCAAGATTCCTCAGGAATGGGTGAATGGATTGTCCCAAAATTTGGTATGCTTATGTGTCTTAATGAACTTGAGCTAACTTGCATCTTAATTAGTTCCCTATGGGGGACATATTGTCAACATGTCTGTCGGCTGAGCATCATGACCCATGGTTGAAAATGTATACTGAATAATACCATGCAGTCACCTTCAATTTTAATAATGAAAAAAAAATAAATAGATAAATTATAATAAAATTAAATAAAAAATAAATTCTCAACAACAACCATACCTATCATCACCAATTTTATGCCAGTGTTGTTCACTAGTTATATATGAAATTCAGGTATTGGTGGTGCCACCTGGATTGCCCTTTTTTGTACGGGGGTCATTGGTCATCTGCATATTAACCAATAATTTCTCAGAAATAGCAGGAGCTACAATCCCCTGATTTTATGCAATAACCTGTCACAGATCAAATTTTGTGGGATTCAGCTTTTTAGCGAACATGTGAGCTTATGCGATGGTGTGGCAGCGTCCGTCGGCTGTCGTCTGTACATTAACCCATACTATCCTGAAAACAGCAAGAGTTAGCATTACAAAATTTTATGCAAAAAATTAGTCATCTAAAAAACTCTATTGGATTTTGCTTATTTTTTGGCTAACTGCATTTTCTAAGATTTTATAGGTAAAAACCTTAAAAACCTTTAAAACTTTTAAAAATCTTTTTCTCCGAAACTGTTCAGCAAAATTGTCCAATATTTCACAGAAATGGTCCCTAGAACAGTCTCCCTCAAGTTTATTTGAATGGTTCCAGTTCAGAGATTTTTGGCCGTGTTACAGGAGGTTGAACTTTGTCTTATCTGAAATTGAGGTATTGGTGGCGCCACCTGCATCAGCCTTTTTTGTACTGGGGTCATCAGTGCCCTTATCATACTGAGGGCTTCAAAAAACTTCTTCTCTGAAACCATATGGCCAAGTTGTTTAATATTGCACAGAAATGATCTTAGGGTGGTGCTTTCTGAAGTTTGTTCAAATGGTCTTAGTTCAGTGACTTTTGGCTGTGTTATGGGAAGCTGAATTTAGTCATATGCCATAATAGCCCATTTTAGCTCAGTGGCTACAAAGATCTTCTTCTCAAAAACCACTGGGCCAAATTCTTAAATCTCAAACATTAATTATCCTTAGATGTTGATAATTCAAATTTGTTCAAATGGTTTTGGTTCAGTGAGTTTCGACAGAGTTATGGGAAGCTTAACTTAGCCATTTTTCTGTATTTCCCTGTATGAGTTATAAACCTGCAAAACATTTTTCGACTGACACCACTGAGGCTAATTTGTTTAATATTTTACAAGAATAATCCCATGAATAATTCTTATAATAAAAGTTTTTTTATGGTTCCGAATAATGAATTTTGGCTGAATTATAAAGATTGAATTGAGTCATTTTACCATATATGTTAGCTGTGTGAAGCATATACATCTAGCCTGGCACCAGTTTATCAGCATTGGTTACATCATGCCACTAAACATATATATTTCAGGTTATATATAATTAATATTGACAAGAATGTTTTTTAAAAGCTTTTAATAAATGTAGATTAATGATTTTAGATATTCCTCATGCCAGGCAATGTTCACAATTACAGGTATATAGCTCTCTGTGGGTATATAAAGACGGCTGTACATGGATTATAAATAATTAGTATCCACACTCTACTTACTTCCAGAATTTACCATCAGTGAGATGTATCTGTATTATAATTTATGCATTCAGTATACATCTGTAGTAATTATTAGTGAACCTGTTAGCTAATGTGATGCTGTTTGGGCGTATAGCTTCTGTCATCTGTGCAATAACCCATACTATCTCAATAACGACTGGAGCTAGCATCATGAAATTTAATGCAAAAAATTAGCCATCTGAAAAACTCTGCATTTTCTTAGATTTTATAGAGAAAAGGCTAAAAAACTTTAGAAAATCTTCTCCAAAATGGTCAAGCCAAATTGTTCAATATTTCACAGAAATAATATTTCATACCATCTCTCTCAAGTTTGTTCGAATGGTTAAATTTTGGTGAATTTTGGCCGAATTACACGAATTTGAACTTATTCATTTGGCCAAGTTAGCATACTGACATAGTATCTCAGAAATGACAGAACCTAGCATTACCAGTATTGTGCAAATGTTGGTCACATGACTCATATTTGAAGTTGCAGATTTCATGGTGCCACCAAGTTGTTGAAGTTGAACTTAGTCATCTGTCCAAAAAAGCACACTAAAAGCTTACTAAAATGACAACCTCAGAAAAGGCTGGAGCTATCATCACCAAATTTAATTCCAGTGTTGGTCACATGAAAAACCTTTAAAAACCTTTTCCTTGTAAACGGTCCAGCCAAAAAGCAAAAGCATTTTCAAATTTTTCAAAGTCTTTCAGTATGTGTAAACAGATTTACCAACAGGCTAAGATTGTGTCTGTATCTTTAAATAGGTTGAGAAACTGCCAACTGTTTCAGATTTGGCAACAGATCAAGATTTCATTCAGTGCAGCCAGATATAGGTCAAGAGTTCAATCAGTGCAGCCAAGCACAAGGCATGTGATCACCGTATGGGTGTCATGTGAACACCTCATGGGCAGCATGTGATCACCTCATGGGTAGCATGTGATCACCTCATGAGTATCATGTGATTACCTCATGGGTGTCATGCCCCTCAGGGCTGCTTGTGGAGCCAATCTCTGATCTTATGCAATGATGTGGCTACTATTTCAGATTTGACAACAGGCCAAATGTCAGTCTGGATCTATTTAGAGCTTTGGCAGATTGCACTCTGTGCAGCCGGGTATAGGTCAGGAATTTACTCAGTGCAGTAGCTGCATTCTATTTATAGCATTGGCAGACTGCCCACTGCATCAGATTTGGCACCAAAGTTCAGCCTGGATCTATTTTTAGCTTTTGCAGACTGCTAACTGTGTCAGATTATGCAACAGGTCAAGAGTTCACTCAGTGCAGGCAGGTACAGGTCAAAAGTTCACTCAGTCTAGCCAGGTGCAGGTCATGAGTTCACTCAGTGCAGTAGCCTGAGCTAGCAAATTTGTCACAGTTCATTCGGGGCAACTGCCTTTCTCACCTGAGCCTGGTCAGCCCCATGCATCAGACTCTTGATGGTAAGTTTGATGTATTGGCCTGATATTTTGACCTATGTGTCTTTGATGGTTTTCTTGTTTACAAGACAGGTGTTGCCACCTACAATGACTTTTGCACGCTTATTTCTACAGAGGAATTTGATATATTAGCCTGTAATTGGACATATTTATACATATGGAATAGCTTCTTTGTATTCAAGAATGGTGGTGCCAGCTACAATCATTTTTGTGATGTGTGCACCAATGCCAGAATTTCAGCAGTGATGATTGTGTAATTGTTTCTTATTCAAAAAGTTTAGTACTTGCATTGTTCATGTCCATGAGAAGTAATGGTCTAGCATGAGGCATTATACCTGGTGTATTTCCAAATGCACAGGTTCGCATTAGGCCTGTAGGCCTTTTTTTTATATCTGCGTTTACTTAGATTTTATAGGGAAAAAGCTGAAAAACTTTTACAATCTTCTTCTTATAAACGGTCCAGCCATATTGTTCAGTATTTTACAGAAATGATCCAAGAGGCAAGCCTTCTCAAGTTTGTTTAAATGGTTAACATTTGATGAATTCTAGTTTAAATGGTTAACATTTGATGAATTTAAGCGGCCATTATTATGTCTATTTCAAACTGAGGACTGCAAAACTGTTCTTCTACAAAATTATTGTATCAATTATAACTTCTGTAACATTGCACAAAAATTATTCTTAGGTGGCCTTTGTTTAAGTTTATTTGAATGATTTTTGACAGAATTATTGGACCTTTTACAATAAAAGGACTGCATCTTTTATCATTCTAGATATTTTGATTATTTAATAAGCAGTAACATACATAGTATATCCATTATGTAACATAAAATATATAATATTAAGAATGTGTATCATGTTTACAGGAATTGTTGCATGAATAACTTAAAATGGTATTGAGGCTGTATTATACATAACATACTACCAGTGTAGAAAAGCTGACTTTTTCACAAAGGTCAAATTTTTCGCAATTATTTTACCTTTTGCCAATATCGTGAATTTAAAACCCTCGCAAACAAAATGCCAACCAGTGTTCATTTCCGCTAAGCTGAATCCCATTTAAGCTTAGCTGTATCAAAGGTCTGTTTCTTTTGTCCTTTATTAATAATATGACCATAACACTTTAAAATTTTAAGGTGACCAGCTCTGGACAGGTAGTTATAAAGCATTAAATTTGGTTACATCTGATATATAAATAAATAATAAAATTCATGAACTCAAAACATCTAGATCTTCTTGAGGTATTTGATCACATATGACTGAAAAAAAAATTTTAGTGACAGCAAGAAAACAAACAAAAAATTAATAATAAAGATCTCAGTCGATCTCAGTCAGTGTAGGGCCTCCAGGTATATTGGCTCTTTTTATACACCAGAATGACATCACATGAAGGTTCCACACTGTTCCAGATCCGTGTGTTTACAACATACATGAAGTCTGTCTACATACAGGGGTACTCTCTCAGAAGAAGCAAAGGTGTTTTAATCATATTTAAGCCAGGGTTAACCAGTCCCGGTAGAACCTGGGATACAAGTACTGTGGGGTAGAACATAATCAAATTCATAATTCCTCAGGTATGAACAATGGCTGACTTGGCAGCCGCATAAACACTGAAGGAGATACAGGTACAGTACAGGTAAAATACAGGTACAATACAGGTTCTGCAGGAACAAATATTACCCAAAATTGATTTCTAAGTTGTCTTATTGGAACAGTATGTATTTTTTCCGCACAGGTGATGTCACCGAGTGTAAGGCTTATGAAAGACTAGGTTTGGAGAATCCTGAAATTAAAGAATTTTTCCTGTCCGCATCCTCCGAGTTGCCAGGATATGAAGCTTCTAAAGTCCGATTCAATGGCACTGGTGCCTGGTGCAGCTATGTGTCTGATAAACGACCATGGATTCAGGTTTGTTATCAATTTCTGTTTCTTGTCTCACAACAATCATATGTGTCCATTATATCATTGCAAAACATATATAACATACCTTTTCCACGATTCTAGCAACTCATATAATTATTATAATTCACGGTAGTGCCTCCCAGCCTTCATCATGAAACATTTCTGTGGCCAAATGTTAGAAATACATGTTATTGCTGGTCCAAATGTTTTCCAACAAGAGCAGGTGTCACATATTTAAAATTTGGAGCTGGATGCACACTGTGATACAGTGATATCGCTGTCTCATTAGTCTAACAATAATTTTATGCTCTGCGCACCCTGGTGTTCAAACCCAGAAATTCTTGCTATACAAAGCATGGGTTACACGAGAGATACGAGGCCACTGCAGTATACAATGTCTGTTTGAGGAGCGTATGTTAAGCTTGGTCCATTGATAGTAGTTTGCTCATGCCACGGTGATGTAGTGTCTTGGTGTTCATCCAGGGTTTGTCCACAATTTTCAAAATTATATATTTCTTTTTTTTATTGCCCCGCTAGGAGGGTATGCTTTCATTCTCATTTATGTGTGTTTTTGATCACAAAATAACTCGCACAATCATGAAGAGAACATCATGAAGTTTAAGAAGGAGGAAACAATTAGATTTTGTTAAATGTACTCTCTCTTATTGACTTGGGAAAATGGGCCGAATAAGTGAATGCCCACATGGTGGAGGCTTGTATTCCTTGGAATGCAGATTTCTAGCTTCTTACATGACATTGATCTGATAATGCTAGGTGTATGCTTTAAAACATCCACAAAGACTAAGATTTTTATTATGCACAATGCAAACTTTTTCAAATTTACAAAAAAAAAAGGATTTTTCAATTTATTCCTTAGCCAAATTTGATTCTGCTGATATATTAGATAGGCCAAGGTGTGCCCTTTAAAACTTCTACATAGAATTTTGAATTGCATAGTTTATATTGGGGTGCCGGATTATGCAGGATGAGCACATCAGTACTAATTGACATTCTGGTCTTGCTTTCAGATAGAATTATTAGAACTGAATGATATCATTGGAGTGATCGTCCAGACAGGGGCTTCGGAGGCCAACCATGTGGACGTTCAGAAATTCCTCGTCGGTGTCACATCAGACAACACCATCTGGCACTTCTTCAGTGAAAATAATTCCGTGGTAAGATCTGCTTTCTTTATAGAAATGAGATGAATCACTGAATAAATGACCTGAAGGGCATGAGTGTGTTTTTCCCCATATGGTGTTGTCTGTCAATCTGTCTGCTTACCAATTTTCATAATGTGTATGTAAGTATGTGCATTTAAATCAATGCAAGCTCATACACCATTTAAAATACTGAAATGTTAATTGTAAAATTTAATTTTGTGCCAAGTCCAATAATATAATTGACAAAATACGTATTATCAGGGAAGAATCTAGTTGAGAAGATAAGGATATTAAGAGTATTGCTAGAGGTAGAATTTATGTTGTATATGCATGAGCGTTTATTAGAAATACCGTGATTTGATAAATGAAATGCTATTTTTTCTATGTAAAAGTGTAATTGTTTCCTTAATGTTAACAACAGACCGGAAGTTGAATACGAGTTTTGCTTATCCCTTATGCCAAACAGAAATGATATACCAATAAACAAGGGAGGCTGGCTGCGTGTATGCCTGACACACTATTACCAAGTGAATGCCAGATTGGTGCCTCAGAAGAGGCTGGCGGCAAGCATGTTGTTGCTGAGCAAGGGATGCTTGAAGTTTCCTAGTGATACACAGCACAGGGGACTAATTTTGCCCTCAGGCCCTTGTTCTTCCTATTGAAAGCCTCGATTGACACATGTCATTGTAGGTGTTTCCTGGACCATCCCCACCTGACGATCATGTGACTCTCACATTTCATCCAATGTCTGCATTACTCGTCAGAATATACATCCTGCCCCACACTGATACAAAGAGCCATTGTCTACGAGCAGAGCTGTTACTTCCCACATCTCAGGCATGCCGAGGTAAGGTAGTTCTAAGCAACTAGCTCGGGGCCTCTATCTTTCCATGGCCACCACAGGAGATACAGTACTGCATAAAAGTAATCCTTAAAGGGGCCTGTCTGATATTTATTTACATAAAGATAATTCCTTGAACCTTTTATACAAATATGCCAGGAAATGCCAACCCCACTGCACACAGGCTGTACGTTTGTTTAATATCTTAATGTTTCTAAGATGGGGGGGGGGGCTGCCAAAAGAGTCAAGGTCATTCAGCAAGGATATCTGGTGGCAAATCGGAGGAACCAGTTTTGAAAAGGGCGGTTTGCATCTAAGTACTTCTCAGCTCTTGGACATATGCTACCATCCACCTTGGGTTGATGTGGTTTTCCTGCTGTCAACATTGGCGCATATACTATGTTTACAAATAGCTTGAAGATAAACATACATCTCAAACATCTATCACAGAGGTGTTATTATAAGAACTTTTCTTAACAGGAATTATCTGCAGTACTATAATTCATTAACATATATGCAGAGTAAGCTAGAAATCACATAAATTTTACAGAAAAGTAAAGAATTACAATACTTTTACTGCTGATGTTGCAACGTCTCGTGTTGCTAATTGTTACAGAAAAAATTTGATTAAATAATCATTACCAAAAGGGAATAATTATGTTTTTTCCATCTTTCTACCATCAAGGCTCTGACAGCAATGCTTTCAGGTACCTTTCTTCATCAAGCTACTGATGATAATAATGAATAAGGCAATTGCAACTAAACAAATGACTCCCATAACTTCCTTTAAATAACTGATGAACCACCTATTGCTACTCTAGATCAAACATTAATATTACTAGAAGGGAATCAGGAATATGACCAATCATTTAAGCCTTGTAAACCTATCCATTTTTAGCGAACCTGTGAGCTTATGCGATGGTGTGGAGTTGTCCGTAGTCTGTCATGTGTCGTGCGTCGTCTGTACATTAACCATAGCTATCTCAAAAACTGCAGGAGTTAGCATCACCAATTTTTTGCAAATAATCAGTCATCCAAAAAAACTATATCGGATTTTGTTTATTTTTTTTCTAACTGCATTTTCTTAGATTTTATAGGGAAAAAGCTAAAAAAGCTTTAAAAATCTTCTTACCCGCAACTGTTCAGCCGAATTGTCCAATATTTCACAGAAATGATCCATGGAACAATCTCTTTCAAGTTTGTTCAAATGGTTTCAGTTAGGAGATTTTTGGCCGAGATACAGGAGGTTGAATTTTGTTAACTGTGCAAAAAAGCATATTAAAATTGAAATCTCAGAAACAGCTGTAGCTATCATCACCAAATTTTATGCCAATGTTGGTCACATAGGTCATATCTGAAATTGAGGTATTGGTGGCGCCACCTGCATCGGCCTTTTTTGTACAGGGGGTCATCAGTGCCTGTATCACACTGAGGGCTACAAAAAACTTATATAAAAACCATATGGCCAAAATGTTTAATATCACACAGAAATGATCCTAGGGTAGTGCTTTCTGAAGTATGTTCAAATGGTCACTTTTCAGTGATTTTTGGCTAATTTATGGGAAGCTGAATTTAGTCATATACCATAACATCCCATTTTAGCTCAGTGGCTACAAAGATCTTCTTCTCAAAAACCACTGGGCCAATTTCTTAAATCTCACACATTAATTATCCTCAGATGGTGATAATTCAAGTTTATTCAAATGGTTTTTGGTTCAGTGCTTTTTGGCTGAGTTACGGGAAGTTGAACTTAGCCAGTTTGCTGTATCATCCTATATGAGTTAGAAACCTGCAAAACATTTTTCAACTGATGCTGTTGTATCTACCTCTGTTCATACCAGACTCTGGTTAGTGTTTATAAAGTCACACCAGCTTACTGCCCGGTGCCGCCCCCTGGTGACCGTACTATATACTACGCCAATGTACATATGTGCTCCAATAAACCAGTCATGGACATAGCAGTCTTCTCGCTTCATTTTACCACAACATAAGCCAATATAACATGGTGGCAGCGGCGTAAGTGATACAGCCCATGTCTAGAAAATATGAGAAATGCACAACAACAATAGCAGAACCTCACAAGTGACATAAAGACCGTGGGTACCGTAAGTCACCTATTATCGCCCACCTGGAAGCCAGATAATCCTCCATTATCACCCAGTAACCATGCCGCTAAGCTTTGTAACCGCCAGTTCAGCAACTATGCCACGACCATAGACATTCCAGTCCTTTGTCAAACAGCTGCATACAAGTATCATATATTATGCACAGTGAAATTGAAAAGTATCAGTCATTCAGAGCCCATCAAGTAAATCATCATGGCATGTGCAAATGACCCAACTGGTGTCAAACCACCATCATTCAACTGGGATGCAGTGGACTTGCCTCATGAATTTAAACAGTTCAAACGATATTGTGAACTCATGCTTACTACAACCACTTTCTCAAATAAGGGTGAAGCAGAAATAGTGAACTATATATTGCTCTGGATGGGCCCTAAAGCTGTCGAGATATTTGACAATTGGACTAATATTACCACTGAAGACAGGGGAAAGAAAGACAAAGTTTGGGCTGCATTTGCAGAATATTTCCAGCCAAAGTCAAATTTTAGGCTTGCAAGATTCCAGCTTCGAGAAATGAAGCAACAAGATGGTGAACCTATCATTGCATTTGTCACACGCCTGAAGTCCCAAGCACACAAGTGCAACTTTCCCGACCCAGATGCTGTCGAGGACAACTTGATAGATCAGGTTATCAAGGGTGTTAAACACAGTTACGTGCGGAAACAGCTACTTGACCATGACCCACACATTCTCACCCTCGACAAAGCCGAACAGTATGCTCGAACATATGAGTGTACCCAAACACAGTTAAAACAGTTTGGACACTCTCCAGTGGGTAGTTCCGTTGATGCCATTCGCCAACAGTCACGTTCACGCACACCACGTCGATTCAATACTAAATCTAACCGATGCAAATACTGTGCTGGTGAGCCTCATCCACGTCAACAATGCCCAGCCAGTGGGCAAGAGTGTCATCATTGTCACAAAAAAGGACATTGGAGCCAAGCTTGTCTTAGCAACTGTCGTCGCAGTTAGTCACGCAATTCTCGTCAAACGAGGGGCAACCAGTCAAGTCAACAGTCATCGCGCAGGGGCAACAACAGAGGCCAACAACAGTGACGAGCAGATGTTCATCATGTCCAGCAGGAAGAAGACGTGCCAACAGATGAATTGGAGCACCTATCTTTCAATATGATTAATCACAGTGTAGATGCCGAAAGGACAGAGGCATACGCTAAAATCCAAATCAAACCGTATTCAAATAGCGAACGTTTCACAAACCTCGAAGGGAAAGCAGATACGGGGGCACAAGGTAATGTCCTGCCGCTCAGGACATACCGCCGTATATTCCCCAAAGCAATGGACCAGGATGGCCTCCCCACAATCACAAAACCCAGTGACACTTAGTTAACAGCATACAATGGAACACGCATTCCGCAGTATGGGACCATTACAATGCCATGTAGTTATTCTCAATGTGACTATATTGATTGTATTTTCCATGTAGCTGATACCCCAGGACCTGTCATATTTGGTTTACCTACATGTACTCAGCTAGGTCTTGTATCCATGCATTGTGCTGTATCTTCCATTCCAGGTCCAGCTTCAGAGTTTCCACTCCAAAGTCTCAATGATGTGCAAGCAAATTATCCAGAGTGTTTCAAAGGGCTAGGTTGTTTTGAAGGCACACATCGACTGACAATCAAGGAGGGCAGTCAGCCTGTGATCCACCCACCACATCGAGCACCAATACAACTTCAGGAGAAAATACGAGCTGAATTGGATCGTATGCTTGATCTCGACGTGATCCGTCCAGTGGACGAACCAACGGATTGGGTGTCAAGTATCACATATGTGCATAAGGCAGATGGATCTCTTAGAATTTGTCTTGACCCTAAGGACTTAAACAATGCCCTAAAACGAGGTCAACACCATATCCCAACAGTTGACGAGCTCACCCACAAATTAGCAAATATGAAAGTTTTTAGCAAACTTGACGCCAAATCAGGCTACTGGAGTGTACAGTTAGATACTGAAAGCCAACTGCTCACAACTTTCAACAGTCCTTACGGAAGATTCTGTTTCAAGCAACTTCCATTCGGGTTAAAGACAAGTCAAGATATATTCCAACAAGCCATGGATAGAATCCTCAACAATCTACCTGGTGTTTTGTCAATAGCTGATGACATTCGTGTGTTTGGAACAGATATGGCTGAACATAACAGAAATCTTCATGGTTTGTTACAACGGGCAAAGGAAAAAGGTCTTATATTTAACCCACAGAAGTGCCAGATTGTCAAGGATGAGATTACATTTTTTTGCAATATCTACAGCAAGAACGGAGTTCGCCCAGATGCAAAGAAGGTTAGTGCCATATCTGACCTAGCAGCTCCAGCAAACGTCAAGGAATTACAAACATTCCTGGGACTAGTTGTTTATCTAGCGCCATTTATTCCAAAGCTCAGTGACACCAACTCATCACTGAGAAATCTACTCCACAAAGATACACCATACCAGTGGCAACATGAACACCAAAAAGCTTTTGAACAGTTGAAATATCAAGTGAGGAATGCACAGGAATTGAAGTACTTCAACCCCAACAAGCAAACAGTCCTTCAGGTCGATGCCAGCCAAGAGGCACTAGGAGCTGTCCTAACACAAGAGGGCCAACCAATACTGTTTGCATCAAAGAGCCTCACTGAAACGGAAAAGAGGTATGCCAACATAGAGCGTGAGCTTCTGGCATGCGTATTTGGAGCAGAACGTTTCCATACTTACCTGTATGGGAAACCATTCCTGATAGAATCGGATCATCGTCAGCTCGAGATGATCAGTAAGAAGAATTTGACTGCAGCTCCACCGCGTCTTCAACGGATGCTATTGCGTCTGCAACGCTACGACTATCAAATCACATATCGCCCTGGGAGAGAAATGGTTTTGGCAGACAGTCTCTCTAGATTGCCAAAAACTACCCAGGACAAGGAGATCAACCTAGAAAAGCATGTATGCTTCTTACAGTTCAGTGAACCCAAACTAATTGAACTCAGGGAAGAGACAAAGCATGACCCATCACTCCAAATTCTCATGAAGCACATCATGTCAGGCTTCCCAGAGAAGAGTCGCGATATTCACGGAAGCATTCGTGACTTTTGGTCATTCCGAGATGAGTTAAGCGTTGAAAATGGGGTTATTCTGAAGGGCCAGCAAGTACTGATACCTCAGGCGCTCAGAGATGATTACCTGTCCAAGATACATGAAGGACATCTCGGGATCACCCGTTGCCAGCAAAGAGCCAGATCTACCATATACTGGCCAGGGATTAATAAAGATATCACAAACATGGTAGAACAATGCATAAAATGTCAGACCCATCAAGCATCACAACCAAAGGAGCCAATGATGCCTATCACACCTAACGTCCCGAACATACCCTGGCATACCATTGGGACAGGTCTGTTTACCCTAGATGGCACAGATTTCCTGATCATAGCTGATTATCACACAAAGTACCTGTTTGTGGAGAAACTTAACAACAGCACCACCAGCAAGGCTATAGCAGAGAAAACGGATTACATTTTCTCTCTGTTTGGAATCCCAAACACAATAATTTCTGACAACGGACCACAATTTATAGGCAAAGCCTATCAGTCTCTCATCCAACAACACAACATAACCCATACAACAAGCTCTCCACATCATCCAAAGTCTCATGGGTTTATTGAACGGATGATACGCACAGCGAAAGCATTGATCAGAAAGTCACCTTCGGACTCAAACAAGGCATTTCTGGTATACAGAACCACACCACTTGGACCACAATCACCTTCGCCAGCAGAATTGATGTTTGGTCGCAAACTTCAAGTAAACCTACCAATCTACACTCAAACAACTGTCTCTGACAAACTGACAGAGATGAGAGTGCATAGGGAGGAGAAGAGTGAGGATCGATACAATATGACCAGTCACGAGCTCCCTGACCTGAGTATAAACCAGCCGATCTTCTACCAGGATGTTGCTAGCAAGAGATGGTCTCCTGGCTATATCATAGGGTATGGCCCAGAAGCTAGGTCGTATACCATTCGCTGTCTCACCTCTGGCCGATACCTCAGACGGAACCGTGTACTGATTCGACACAGATCTGTTACATTTGCTGAGGAATCATCCAGTGACTGTAGTCAAACCCCTGACATTGATGTTCAACCAATGCCAAGTGTCGATCACCCACCTAGGCCTGTTACTCCTAGTTCAGGACAGACCAACACCAGGCTAACGCCAACTAGTACAGTGAACACTCAAACTCCAACCAAATCCATTTTGAGGAATACATCAGAATCACGAAATCCTCAACCCCAGCAAAACACCAACCGCCAGCCAGCCGTGATCAGTCGAGTTTCCGGTCGGGTCATCAGACCACCTGAGCGTTATGAGAATTGATCACTTTATGTGTGCATGTATCTATAGTGAATTATTTGTGCAAATAGATACATAACATGATAGTGTGTTATGCAAAACATATGTAGTGTTTATATATGCTTGTAGTGACTTTAGTGTCATGTGAAATATGTCCAAGTACATGGTATAATATTTCTAATATCCATACATGTTTGCTATTTAAATCCATATGTGTGTATGTTTCTGAGCTCACACACAAGTGGTAGTGATAATCTGTGATTTGTTAAAGCGAAATTTAAATGTGTAAGTTTTCAGCGTGCTGTAGTTGAACATATTAGTACCAATCGTTATTTTTGGTCAGTTCAGAAAGTTTCCATTTTCTTCATAAAAAGGAGGATGTTGTATCTACCTCTGTTCATACCAGACTCTGGTTAGTGTTTATAAAGTCACACCAGCTTACCGCCAGGTGCCGCCCCCTGGTGACCGTACCATATACTACGCCAATGTACATGTGCTCCAATAAACCAGTCATGGACATAGCAGTCTTCTCGCTTCATTTTACCACAACATAAGCCAATATAACAGATGCCACTGAAGCCAGTTTGTGAAATATTTTACAAGCATAATTTTTACAATAATTCTTATAATAATTGTCATTAATGGTTCTACATGAATGATTTTTGGCTGAATTATGGAGATTGAAATGAGTCATTTACCATATATGTTAGCTGTGTGATGCCTGGCACCAGTTTATCAGCATCAATTACATCATGCCATTAGACATTAAGATTTCAGGTTATCTTTGGTTAATATTGACAAGAAAGTTTTTTTAAAAGCTTTTAAAAAATTTAGATTTATGATTTAAGTTATTCATCATACCAGGCAATGTTACAATTATGGATATTCAGCTCTCTGTGGCTATAAAGACAACTGTACGTGGATTATAAATTATTGGTATCCCTACTCGGCGGCAACTGCCTTACTAACCTAAGCCTTGTCAGCCCAGTGCATCAAACTTTGGGGAAGTTTGATGTATTGGACTGATATTTTGACCTGTCAATGCGTGTTTGATGGTATTCTCATTTACAAGACAGGTGGTGCCTCGTACATTGACTTTTGCACAGTGTATGTGCCTGCTTATTTCTACAGAGGAATTTGATATATCAATCTGAAAATTGACAAATGTGTATATCTCTGATAGCTTCGTTGTATAAAAGACTGGTGGTGCCAACTACAATCGTTTTTGTGTTGTGTGCACCCATGCCAGAATTTCACCAGTGATGTTTGTGTTATTGTTTTTCTCATTCAGAATGTTTAGTACTTGCATTGTTCATATACATGAAAAGTAATGGTCAAGCATTGAAGCATTATACCTGGTGTATTTCCCAATGCACAGGTTTGCATTAGGCCTGTAGGCCTTGTTTTGGTATTTTTAGCGAACCTGTGAGCTCATACGATGGTGTGGCATGGTCCATCTTCTGTATGTAAACCCATACTATATCAAAAACTGCAGGAGCTAGCATCCCCAAATTGTATGCAGAAAATCAATCATCTAAACAACTATTTCGGATTTTCCTTATTTTTGTAAGCTGCACTTACTTAGATTTTATAGGGAAAAGTATAAAACCTTTCAAATATTCTTCCCCAAAAAGTTTAGCCAAATTTTTCAATGTTTCACTGAAATAATCCCTGAAACAATCTTTCACAAATTTGTTCAAATGGTTCCAGTTTGGTGAATTTGGGGTGAGTTACAGGAAGCTGAACGTAGTCTGACCTAAAGGGGATACTAAAATTACATTATCAGAAATGGCTGGAGCTATCATCTTCAAATTTTATGTAAATATTGGCCACATGAGTCATATCTGAAATTGAGGTATTGGTTGCGCCACCTGCATCAACCTTTTGTGTATGGGTTCATAACATTCAGTCAGATCCCAGAGAAGAGCTCTCTTAAGGTTGTTCAAATGGTCCTGGTTCAATGAATTTGAGTTACCGGTACAGGAATCTGAAATTAGTCATTTGTCAAAGCAAGCATTCTAACAAAACTGTCTCAGAAACAAAACATGTTTTATGCCAATGTTTGTCACATGAGTCATATCTGAAATTGGGGTATTGGTGGCACCACCTGCATCAGCCTTTTTTGTACATGGTCATCGGTGCCTGTATCATACTGAGGGCTACAACAAAACTTCTTCTCTGAAACCATATGGCCAAATTGTTTAATATCGCACAGAAATGATCCTAGGGTAGTGCTTTCTGAAGTTTGTTCAACTGGTCTCTGTTCAGTGGTTTTTGGCTGAGTTATGGGAAGCTAAATTTAGTCAGATGGCATAACAGCCCATTTTATCTCAGTTGCTACAAAGATCTCCTTCTTAAAAACCACTGGGCCAAATTCTTAAATCTCGGACATTAATTTCCTCAGATATTGATTATTAAGTTTGTTCAAATGGTTTTGGTTTAGTGCTTTTTGGCTGAGTTACAGGAAGCTAAACTTAGCCAGTTTGCTGTATCTTCCTATATGAGTTATAAACCTGCAAAACGTTTTTTGACTGACGCCACAGAAACCAATTTGTTTAATATTTTTCAAGAATAATCCCCACAATTATTCTTATAATAATTGTCTTTAATGGTTCCACATGAATGACTTTTGGCTGAATTATGGGGATTGAATTGATTCATTTTACCATATTTGTTAGCAGTTACATCTATCCTAGCACTAGTTTATCAGAATCTATTACATCATGCCACTAGACATTTAGATTCCTGGTTAAATAGCTTGGCAGACTGCCAATTATTTCAGATTATGCAACAAGCCAAAGGTCAGCCTGGATCTATTTATAGTTTTGGCAGACTGGCAACTATACCAGATAAAAGAACAGGTAAAGAGTTCACTCAGTGCAGCCAGGTAAAGGTCAAGAGTTAACCCAGTGCAGTAGCTGCATTCTATTTATAGCTTTGGCAGACTGCCCACTGTGTCAGATTAGGCACCAAAGGCCAGTCTGGATCTAATTATAGCTTTGGCAAACAGCAAACGTTGTCAATTTATGCAACAGGTCAAGAGTTCACTAAGTGCAGCCAGGTACAGGTAAAAATTCCCAGATGAATGTGATATATCAGCCTGAAATACCTTGTGTATAAACCTTTGCACAGGTTCGCATTATGCCTGTAGGCCTTTTTACAAAAAATATCCTAGGGAAGGGTTCTCTCAATTTATCAGAACAGATTGGGTTCATTTCTTTTTATAGCTCAGCTGACTGAAAGGCATCTGAACTATAGCGATCACCCTTTGTCCATTGTCCGGCCAGCCATTCATTAACAGGGCACAAAACGTGCCACCTGTATTTATCTTCAAATAACGCCTCATCTGTTAACAGTGCACAAATATTAATTGCTGGATCTAGAATCATATCTTCATACTTTACATCTCCGCAGGTCCATGAAAAGTCTGAAATTTGGTCTCCGTTACCCATATCCTCAAAGCCAGTGGGCTCGTGAGAACCCCCCCCCCCCCCCCCAGATAATTAAAAATGTGATACAAAAGTTCCAGTATGTGAATTACATATCGATCCTGAAATGTTTCATCAGTTCATGCAGACTTGTTGCACGATCTGTATTTTTTTATTTTATTTAAGCATTTTTTCATTTTAAGACCTTCAAATAAAGTTGACATCCATTAACGAGTCACAAATCTTAATCGTTTGATCTAGAATCTTCTACCTTCACACCCAGGTAAGTCAATAAAAAATCTAATTTTTGTCTCTATTTTAAGATAAAGCGTGGTCTGTTAACAGGGCCCAAATCTGCACTGTTTGACCTAGAATCTTCTCACTTATCAAGTCTTCATGGAAACCTGAAATAAGGTCTATTTTACCCATATCCTCCAAGCTATGGGGCTTGTAAGTACCCCCTAGAATATTTAAAAATTTTATATATAAGCTCAAGGATGTGAATAACTAATGCATTGATTTCCATGATACTTTGCACGCCTATTGATCATGGAGTGTTTCATCAGTTCCTGCAGACTGCAGCTATTGGGCTTGTCAGTTACCCCCAGAATAATTGTATCTGCCAAAACAGAGTTTTGCGGATACTATGTTTTTGCACAGGTTCCGCCGCAATGGCCACCAACACAGCTGTGTTATTTTCCAGAGAACTCTTCTGAGACCCTTGGACCAATCTTTCTGAAACCTGGAATAGTTGTTTCCTCACCTACGTAGTTGTGCTAACAAAGACAGGTGGCACCACCTACAATCCTTTCTGTGCAGTACGAATCTGGGTGTCTTTTAGATAACAGCCCATATCTCAGGATTTGTTCAAGGTATTAGTCTAAAATTTTGCACATGCATAGATGGATTTCCTTGTAAAACAGAAAGTTGTCACGTAAACCAAAAAGGTGGCGCCACCTACCTTCCCGTTTTAGTAGAATAAACTGATGCCCTTTTCTCAATATGGATCTGACGTATTGGCCTGAAATTGTGCATATTTTTTAGCTCTTGGACTCCTCCATCTTGTACTCAAAACTGGTGGCACCATCTGCAGATGTTTTTCCATGTACTTTGGGTGAAATTTGCTCATATACCAGGAGTTGTTCAAGGTTCAATTGGTCCTCATTTTCTAAAGACTATTCATAAAATTCCCGATTATTTTGCACTCAGGCAGTCATTTTTTTTCATCGTCACTTTCTTTGAATTCAGCTGAGCGTCTAGCCCCTTGGGCCACTAGTTGGTAGTCATACTAAGCTGAAGTTTGTCTTATGGACATTAGGCTGCAAAAGTCTTCTTCTGCAAAACTGTGGTTTCAACCTTCGTAACATTGAACAAATATTATTCTTAGATGGCCTTTGTTCAAGTTTACTTAACTGATTTTTTTGCAGAATTATTGGACCTTTAACAATGAGAGGACTGAGATACATTATTAAACAAAGCCAGTAGATATATTGTATTAAAACCCTAAGCTCTGTGGGTATATAAGCAGAGCTGTACAGGATATATAAATAATAGATTCCATATCCAGCATATGTGTAAGATATTTAATGAATAAATAAATCTGTTTTCTGATTTTGCTTTCAATCGGCATCTGTTATTATTCTGAACATTTTTGATAAAAAAAAATTATGAACATTTCAGCTTGAAAAAAGCATGGCAGCCAAAGTCTTTCAGTATGTGTAAATGGATTTACCAACAGTCCAAGATTGTGGCTGTATCTATAATTAGCAGACAGCCAATTATTTAAGATTAGGGAATAAGCCAATAAGTCTTTATCTATTTATAGATTTGGCACACTGCCAACTGTATCTGATTAGGTCAAGAGTACACTGTGTGGGGCCAAGTACAGGTCAATCAATCACTCAGTGCCAAAGTAACAGCTGCCAATTTGTTCTGGTTCACTTGGAAAACTGCTTGCATCAGCTGAGCTTGGCAAGGGAAGTTTAGAGTATTGGCCTGAAATTCTGCCTTTTCCATGCATCTTCGATGGCTTTCTTGCACACAAAACTGGTGTCATCTCCTACAGTGATTTAACAAGGTGTTAGCCCCTGCTTATTTCTCAAGAGGGAAATGATATATCATACTTAAATTGTGCATATCTCAACATATTGGATAGCCTTTATCATACACCAGACTGGCGGCGCCACCTTCAATAATTTTTACTCAATGTATATCCCTGCTAATTTCTCAGGAGGAATTTGACATATCAGCTAGAAAATTGGGCATATTTATACATCTCGAATAGCTTTGTCATATACAAGACTTGTGGCGCCACCTACAATTGTTTTAGCTCTGAGTTAAGACAAATAACATTAATGAATCGATCTGTTTTGTTCTTTACCTGAGTGCCTGTAAGCAGTTTTGTTTGTTTGTTGCAGAGCATCTGAACAAGGACGAGTGCACAGATGGAAATCATAAGTGCTCTCACCTTTGTAATAACACGGATACGGGGCCAGGCTACTTCTGTTCCTGTCCTGATAACTTTCATTTACTGCCAGACGGCAACACATGTATCCCAGGTAATGTGACATTCTTTCCATACGCTGTTTAAAGCAAATCTGTTAGTTTAAGCAAACCATGTAATGGTGCTGCATCTTCCGCTGTCCACAATATATCTATAAAGTGGTTAAAGCAAGCAGCACCAAATTTTGTGGAAGATTCGGTCATATGTCAAAGTTCATCAGATTGAACTTATTATTTGCTATCTGCATTGACTTAGATTTAAAAGAGAAAAAGCTAAAAAATCTTAAACTCTGAGATTGTCCAAGAAAACTCTCCAGTATTTCACAAAAATGATCCCAGGAATGAGCTCTCTCAAATTTGTTCGAATAATTCCAGTTTGGTGATTTTTGGCCAAGTTACAGGAAGTTGAACTAAGTCACTTGGCCAAAATTAAAATGATCACCAAATTTTATGTACATATTTATCACAGAGTAATTGAGATTGAGGTATTGGTGGCGCCACCTGAGATGATTTGTATTGGGGTCATTAGTCATTAGTACATTAACCCATAATTTCTCAGGAACAGCAGGAGCTAGCATCACAAAATTGTATGCAAAAGATCAGTCACATGTCAAAAGTTGTGAGAATAATATTTTTGTGGTGCCACCTGCATTGACTTACATTTTTGCGGGGAAAAGCTAGGAAACCGTAGAAAATCTTCTTCTCCGAAATCATTCAGCTGAATTGTTCAATATTTCAAAGAAATTATCCCAGACATGAGCTCTCTAAATTTTGTTAAGGAATTTCAGGAATTTTGAACTTAGTCATTTTTCCATGTAAGCAAAATAACATTACAGTCTCAGAAACGGCAGGAGCTATAATGACAAAGTTTTGTGCAAATGTTGGTCACGACTCATATTAGGAATTGAGGTTTATGTGGCACCACCTATATCAAACTTTTTTTATGGGCTAAAGACTTGTAATTTTAGCCTCTTACAGCCTTTTCAATGTCAACTAAATGGTTAAATTCTTCGCAAACTTTATTCTACTGTAGGGGTCTCTCATTTGTATAAAAACAGTTCTTGTTCTTGATTTTTTGAGTCAAAGAAAGCTGACGTTGGTCTTGTGGTCAAGACAGAGTTAATGCATTAGTCTTTTTCTGCAAGACTCTTGTTTCAAATTCTGTATCATTGCACAAATATGACTTTTAGGTGGCCTTGTTCAAGTTTACACAAATGATTTCAAGCTGAATTATTGGACCATATTATTGGACAGTGGGTTACTTTCGTAAACAAAGCTAGTACACTTACCTTATTAACAGACTAAGCTCTATGGATATACCAGCAACATAAATAATTGGTGTCCATATCAAACTTACGTCTAAGATAAATCCATGAATCAAATATATCTGTTTTCTGATTTTACTTTCAATAGGCATCTATTATTATCCTAAACATTTTGATAAAAAAAAAATCTTATGAATATGTCAGCTTAGAAAAGCATTGTAGCCAAAGTCTTCCAGTATGTGTTAACAGATTAACCAACAGGCCAAGACTGTGTCTGTGTACATAAATAGCTTGGCAGACTGTCAACTTTTTCGGATTTGGCAGTAAGCCAAGTTTAAGTCTGTATCTATTTGAAGATTTGGTAGACTGTCAAATGTATCTGATTAGACATCGGGTTAAGATTTTACTAAGGACAGCTTCTCCAGCTGTAAATTTGTTCCTGTTCACTTTGAGGCAACTGCCTGTATCAGCTGTGCTTTGTTAGCCCAGTGTTTCTGGTAAGTCCCATAAAGGGTAGGAAATGACTACATATAGTTACCATTGAGACAAGCTTGAACTTTGGTTCATATATTCAAATTTTCTTCTGCTTTATTCCTCACTCATCATCTATGGTTATGATTACAAGTTGTAAAAAGTTGACTTTAATCGTATTTCTATAATAACCCTTGCAGTGCAGTTTTTGACCTGGCTGAAGTCATGACCAAAGTATTCCTAATTGGTTCAGTTTTGATATATTCCTACTGAGTCCAATTTTGATGGCTGTGCATTTTATTTCAGATGACAATTGCTTGCCAGATGAAGGGAAGTTTGGTGGTTACTGCTACCGTTTACATGTCGAGCCAGAAACCTTCACTGATGCCATGATCAACTGCACGGCCCTTGGAGGGGTCTTGTTGACTATACACTCCATAGAAGAGTATGAATATGTCATTAACGAGTTTGGATATTTACCAAACCAGTGGTTAGGTACGTTTAAACATAAGAATAAAGAAGAAATAAGAAGTACAAGATGAGAGATAAAAGTAAATTGAAAGTGGTTGCAATGCTTCAAATAGTTAAGATATTGATAATAGTTTAAAGTACGTAAACAGTGAATTCTTCAACCCTACAGATCAAGCAGACATATTCCAAATCATATTTTATTACCAAATATCACATTTGTCTATAAAAATATTAAATAAACAGATCGTATTTCTTGGCAGAAAAAAAATAACTTTTAATGTTTTTTCCTACAACATATTGGAGGTCACTGGAAATATTATAAAGCTGTCATTGTGTCAGCACTACTTTGGTAATTGCCAATAGTGATGACCATTGAAACACATATATGATAAATAAGTAATCATGCATTATTGATGGGTAAACGAGTTAATATTTGGTTCAATATTTCCAATTTAATAAAAAAAAACAAATTCAATGAGTTTTGGGTTATCACAGACTTTTTCTACTGTTCTGCTGTAATTTGTAGGTATGAGCAAATTTGGAAGCTGGGTTGATCAGACCCCAATGACATTGTTCTACCCACAAAGCTGGGTTCAAACGAAGCCTTTTGGTTGCACTATGTTCAATCTCAAAGTCAGCACAAAATGGATGTATGAGGAATGCACGCAGACACTTCCATACATATGCAAGATTCGAAATGGTAAGTTAACTTAAAAAAAAATCTATTGTATTGGCAAATTATATGATATTCTGCAGTCATACGCATGAACAGATACTTTATATAGTAATAAACTACCAGTTCCACTCATAGTATTAAATATTTAGTACAAGTTTTATATGTTCTGTAAATTGAGCACTAAAATTGCCATGTAAAAACTTAATTTGTATGATATATTTAAATGCATCTTTATACTGGCTAATCGCTGCATTATAAACCAGAAGATGAGTTTGTTTCAAATGCATTATGATTACATGAACAACTGTGGTTTGGAAAACAGTTTTTCAGATGCCAGGACTAGGGCAGGTGATTAAGGATTTTGGTTGGACGAGAACCTGTGGTTGCCTTCCCCACATGTACAGGGCAAGCAGAGGATCCAACTAATCGTCTGATTTTAATTAACAATTGTTTATCCACATGACTGGTATCACTTCTGTCCATCTGACATGAAATCCTACCTTTTCTCATATTATAAATATGTTTTACTTAAATTCTATTTGTCTCATTTTCAATAATAGTTAGGATACCCATAACATTCTCTTGAAAGAAATATGTCTTTAATTCAAAGAACTCTGTGAAAATCGCCCCCCCCCCCCCAAAAAAAAAAAAAAAAAAATAAATGGACTATAAATATTACCCGTTATAATTCAGGTATTGTGACAAACACATTAGTGCACATGAATTATATAAATTACCTGCCCGACTCAGCAAGTAAGAAATACAATTTGTGTCCAACCCTGAATAAAATTTTGTAAAAGTAATTTCTTATCTTATGAAATTATAAGATAAGAAAAATTACTTTTACCAATTTTATATGAAAAATAAAATAATGAAAAATTGTTTTAAAAAAAAATCCTATATTTTTTTGTGTTTTATCATTAAAGCTGTAATAAAAAGTTAAACATTTGCCCACCTGCACTGTTTATAAAAAAAAGTGCCTCAGGTTTTGTTTCCTTATATTACTAAAGACTTCGAATCTACCTTTAGTGTACCTTTAATGTGCCATAGCATGCTGTATTTTAAGAGCAGTGCATTATATTGTATTTATCATATCATAAGATGATGTAACATCACAGCAAATAACATTAAATATAACCCTTATGTACTTTAACAGCTCTGAGGATGACTACAACACCACCACCAACCCGTAAGTATTCTTCAAATGGTATAAATATGAAATGTTTAAGTTTTCCACATATATTATTAACATCCACGTATGACCAACTAGTTCAATATTTAGAGATACTGCGAAAAAGTTGCTATACATGTGTGAAGCAGACATAAACAATACTTAGCTGTTTATTTAATTTTCTCAACTGTATTTGTATTTTCTCAACTGTATTTGTATCTGAAAAAACAACGTATTGTGGATACTATGTTTTTAACTCGGTTCCGCTGTCTCTGCCTCCGCTTTCATTTCCAGAGACCTCATCTGAGACCCTTGGACCAATGTTTCCGAAACCCTGCATAGTTATTTGTTCACCTCTGTAGTTGTGCCTTATAAAGACAGGTGGCGCAACCTGCAATCCTTATTGTTAGTGTTTGAATCTTGGTGTCTTTTTAATAACAGCCCATATCTCAGGAGTAGTTCAATATATTCAGCTGAAATTTTGCATGTCTTTAGTACTTGGATCCATCAGTCTGGTAGTTGCCAGACTGGTGGTGCCACCTGCAACAATTATTTTGAGTGGCGTATTTGCCATCTGTCTTATTGTACCAACGTATTGGGCAAAAAATGGTGCATGCCCGTAGATCTTGGATACCTCCATCTCATATTTAAGACTGCAAAATGCAGAGTTTTGAACACTCCGGGAATCATTTTGGACATATTTTTAGGCTACTTGAATTCAGCTAGGCGTCATGGCCCATAATAGCGTGATATCGACCCACTGGCATTACGAACAGATTACTGGCGCCATAGTGTCTTTACATCTTAGTCTGAGGAACGCATTATAATGCCTTATAAAGATTCAAATATTTTCATCATTTCTGACAATGGTACACTGTCAATCAACATAAACCAGACCAATCGTTAGAGTTGTTTGTGTACTTTCTAATAATACCAAACATGATCGAGAGAAGTTCCATTTTAACCTAGCACATTGGCAAACCCCCCGGCATGTTTGTTGAACTTATGACTGCATAGACTTATGCATGGCTCGCATGGGTTACAGGACGCAGGCAGCTTGCAGGCGATACAGGAAACGACCCATGTCCATGGAGACAGTTTTTCAGTTTGGGTTGTGAGCTGACATGTACTATAGTGTTAATTCATTAATACATTAAAAAGGTCTTAAATTGTGAAATTTTTTCCTCACAAATATGAAGGTAACCACATTATTTCACTGGCCACCATGTCCTTTTTCCTATTAATGACAAGTGTTGAGTATGACTATGACTATTAAATCTGTTTTGGTCTGTAGTGGACACTTCAATGCTCACTTTGGTTGACTGGTGCAATATTGCAATAGTCGCCTTTCCAATATTGATAGTCACATTGCTGTTCGTTGTGGGTCTTTTGGTCTGTTTCACAGCTGCTAATGCTCATCTCTTTTCAACCCATCCAGCATTATACATTAGTAAAGTTGATAAAGGATGAGTCACATATTTGGTTTGCTGTTAGTTCATTCGAAAGATACTTAAAATATGAAATCTCATTTGAAGGTCGCCAACCTACAGTTTGAAATATCCACCATGTTTATTTGTTTACTTTTTGTCAAATTAAAATGACATCATTTGCACCAAGCTGGTGGAGTTTGCCACATGCATAAACATTATGTGCTATTTATAACCATGATGTAGTACAACATTTCAGCATGATTCCATGATAAACTGTATCTTTGTAATTTTTTACAGCCACACCAACTTTGCCAGGTAAGCCAGTATATTGTATTGTTTAGATACATATTTTCTCTAATTAATATCAAACTCTCTTAAAAAATCAGCCTTATCCCATCTTAGAAATCTTCTTTGAAATGGAATCATTTAAGAAATGAGTCCACCTAGATCTCCTCTATAGTTTATCAGGGAAAAAATTGTTACTTTCAGACCCAGGGATTCTTACTAAATATTCAGAGAGGTTCAGGTAAAATCTCCATGCAACCTTTAATATTGTCATGGTGATGTTTAATTTTTAGCTCAGCTGACTATAAGTCATCTGAGCTATAGTTGTGGTCCATTGTCCATCGTCCGTCCGTCCGTAGATGTGGCACGTTTTGAAACCGTAAGACCTAGGAATCCAAAATTTGGCATAATGTTAGATGTCCCCAAGATCTCCTACCAAGCCGAAAACTGGGTCTTTGCGACTTCGTTCCTTTGAGAAATTAAGGAAAAACCTCAATTTTTTATTAAAAACCTATTTTCACACTTCAGGACTGCCTAATATCAAAACCACTCATCTGTTTTTCCTCATATTTACCATAAATATTCCTCTATATAGTTCCTATGTACATGGCAGAAATTAGGTCTGTATTATATAATTAAAAAGTTATGGGCCCAAACATAATGCATTATGTAAGAAATCAGGAAAGATATTTGAATACTTAACACAAAACATGTTAAAGCTATGGACTTTTTTTCCAGTAATTTAACTTTAATTAATCAAAATTAAATTGTATACCCAAAATTAGATCAAAATCTTCTAAATTTTTAAAAATATTAACAAATATTAAAAATTGGTACCTTAAATTTTGCCAAGTTTTGACCATGGCACGTTTTTTTCCTGTGAGTACTGTTGGTCTAATTTTCACAGCATGTACAAATAAGGATTCAATCTGATAAAATCTGAAATTTGAAAATAAAAGCTGCAAAATTAGGCTAGTTATTGAATTTTTTTGGAGGCTCTTGTTGTATTCCCGTACATTGTCAAGCAGTCCACTGTGGTCACTGTTGGTCATTCAGTGCAGCTCTGTATGCTCCCAAGGTTGTTGGCATAATGTTAGATGTCCCCAAGATCTCCTACCAAGCCAAAAACTGGGTCTTTGCGACTTTGTTCCTTTGAGAAATTAAGGAAAAACCTCAATTTTTTATTAAAAACCTATTTTCACATTTCAGGACAGCCTAACTATGAAACCACTCACCTGTTTTTCCTCATATTTACCATAAATATTCCTCTATATAGTTCCTATGTACATGCCAGAAATTAGGTCTGTATTATATGATTTAAAAAAAGTTATGGGCTCAAACATAATGCATTTTGTAAAAAATCAGGAAAGGTATTTGATCACTTAACACAAAACATTTTATAAAGCTATGGACTTTTTTCCAGTAATATATCTTTTATTAATCAAAATTAAATTGTATACCCAAAATTAGATCAAAATATGTTAAATTTTTAAAAATATTAGCAAAAATAAAAAATTGGTACCTTAAATTTTGCCTAAATTTGACCATGGCACTTTTTTCTCTTAAAGGTACATTTGATTTAATTTTCACAGCCAGTTTACATATGAATTTAATCTGAAGAATTTGAATTTGAAAGTATAAGCTTAAAAAATAGTCTAGCTATTGAAGTATTTTCTAGCATCATGACCCTACTTTTGTTTACCTGGTTATCCAAAAATTGGCATAATGTTAGATATAATTGTACATATTCATATTCTTCCATACATTTCATATGTACATACCAAAATTTAGGTCAGTTGTTGTGAAAACCTAGGACTAGTAGGAGTAATAATACTAATCTTTCTTATAGTTATAGACTTTGATCATAAATTTTGAAACTATAGAGCTATAACTACAGTACTTGGTGGTTATAACGTCAGGTTGACGGCGTTTGAGGGTTGAATATATTGATCTCTTAATAATAATTTGTTAGAATGGAACGTTTTATCTTGTATCTTAAAATCCATGATGGTCTACCTGTTGTATAATGTGACTGCATGTTTATTTGATCGCAACGTGTATCACGATAACTTACCAAGTACTGTCACATGGGCGATAATATAATTTGCACAGCTACAGATCCTACCCAATGTCATTGCGGATCCGATATAGTATCTTCATAAGGTAAACCTGTCCGGGTACGTCGTCTACCATATTATAATTAATTTCTATCCATACTTTTAGGTTAAATCATTGGTACTTGGATCGGCACTTCTTCAATTGTTTACCGTCTGCTCGGGGAAACCCCGCCGGAACTACTTTCCAAACTGTGGTAGTAATGCGCGGAGTGCCACGCTCACTGATTGGTTAATATTCTTTTAGCACCCAAGCGTCATCCGCAGAAAGTTGTAAACAAATGTTAATTTAGGAATAGATATATGATACTTTAGCTTCTTATTGTTATTTTAATCTATATAATGCCTTTTTATTGTAACAGCTTTTAATATATAGTGAAAGTAATGTTAGAGACGCGAGTCGCCATGAACTATATGTTCAGTAATGATTTCTAATCCTATATAGCACGAGGGTTTGTTTATTATGACAGTTACGTCAAGTCCGTTTCCTGACGTAACGACTCAGGTGCAGTCATCTCACTTGAGGGCCTTTCCCTAAGTTATTTCTTGGAGGGATTGTAGCCGAGAAAATAACATGTAGGTATAGAATTATTAATTATAACCCATTTATTCCATTTTCTTAGTTTTCATCAGTTTAGCCGGGAAATCTCGGAGTTGGGATATGCGGGCCACCAATGTGTGTTACCAGCGGGACACCACCAGCTGGTGGCCGGTGGCCTGGGCCACCATGGTGGACATAGGCCACCACGGCGTGACCTTGGCGCCGGGCCACCAGTGTAGTGACTTAACGGTATTGGCCATCACCCGAGACCCTGACAGTTTATTATCAGTAACAATAATTCTTAAGTAATTTAATAGCTTTAGAAATTAGGGTGTTATGTTTTCCTTGTATTGTTTTAGCCTTTTCATGGAATTTAAGTGGGAGTTCAAAATTGACACATAGGGAACTCCTTGGTGAAACTTAGAAACTTCTGGGGTAGACACATGTCAAAGGAATAATAGTAATTCATTTCAGGGGAAATTGTACTAGCCATCTTGGAATTAATCTTAAATACTGGGCATTTTAAATAAGATTTATAGAAATGTTTGTGGCAGGTTTCAGGGTCTGTAATTTTGTAAGATTTACGCAGATTAACTGCATATTGTTAAAACCTCCTATGGAGGAAGAAGGTTAAAGTTTTACCGCCCTTTCTGGCGGGTTCTTGTACTTTGGTATTTTTCAGAATAATTCTAAACTTTAAAATGGACTTTGTTATTTTTTACTTTGAGTGTTTGGGGCTGGGTGCCTGTGAGTAATGAATGGAGAGTTACGTCCTACATACATCACATACATATCGTAATTAAATAATAATTGTCTGTCAATCCAAAGTTGAACTTAGATATTTAGTGTTATACCTATATGGACTTAATAACCTTTCATGATAAAGAGAAATACAGCAGAATGTCTCCATAAATTATGGGGCCCGCGACAACTGGTGTCAGAAGTGGGATCTAATTTTAGTAGGACTGGGGAACAGTTTTACATATTCGTTAGGCGAACTCATGCATTCTGCTGTTTAATGTAGACACCCATCCATCCCTCAATCCATCCAGTCACCTGCAACATGAATTCAGAAAGAAAGGGGTACAACCTGAGACCTCAGACTAAATTTGTGGATACTGAAGTTAGCACTGAAATGGAGTCGCCCACTGAAGCTGGAGTTACAGATGTTCCTGCACCAGCACCAGCTGAATCAAAGCAAATGAGACAACAATTGGTCGGTGATCTTTCCACTGATGAGATTGTCATTGGTAAAGGAGCCATTAGCCAGCCCAGGGGTCACAAAGAGAAGGGAGCCCGGCCTGGGCTGGTAGACAGAAAAGCAGCCGGAGATATGATACATATACCTATGGATCCTAGTTTCATGGGGGATCAAGTAGACCGATCGGATGCGATAACTGCTGTTCGTCATGAATGTTCCAGATCTGATGTGTTTGTTGATGGTCAGCCAAATGCAGGGGTTGAAATGTTTCCACCCGCTTTTACTCCTGTACCCCAGATGAGTGTTCAGTCGTTGCCGGCATTTTTAGAACCAAAACCGAGATTACCTACATTTAATGGGAAACAGGACTGGCAGTCCTTTTGGATCCAATTTGAATTTTTGGCCAAGCAGTTCGGGTGGAATGACCAGAAGCAACTCGGTTATCTGATGTCCAGTCTTCAGGATGGAGCTCTGGCCTTTGTGTCAAGACTTCCTTCCTTGACTCGTTCGAGATTACCAGACTTGGTATCCGCTTTACAGAGGAGATATGGGGACCATGTATTACCTGAGACACACAGAGCTACATTGGCTTTGATTAAAAAGGAGCCCCGGGAAAATCTGCAAGAATTTGCTGCCAGGGTGGGTGAACTTATGGCCAGAGCCTACCCTGGTTTGGAGGGCAGCCAACTGTACACGAGTATGCTTATCGAGCATATTGTTAAAGGGTTGCCGGACCCGAACCTGGTCTATGACGTCATGAGTAAGAAGCCAACCAGTGTGGAGGAAGTCCTAGACCTTATTGAATGGCATGAGTGCTGCAGGTCGTTAAAAAAGAGGCCAGTCAACACCAGAAAGGTGGAATGTTCCACTGAACAGGATCAGCCTAAGTCATCGTTGAGTACTCAACCTAACTTTGTTACAGAGGCCCGTCTTTAGACTTTATGTAAAGAATTGACAGACAGCATTTTTCAGCAACTGCAGAAAGCATTCTCCCTTTCTTTTACAGGGGAGAAACCTGCTCCCAGGGAGGATTACCCAGGGAATGGGAACTCTGGAGGTGGCAAATCATGGGGACAAGCCCCAGGACGCGAGCCCCTGTTCAAGAATAGTAACCAGTATAATTACCAGAAATCCGGTACTCAAGAGTGGGGCCGGCAAACAGAGATTAGGCCGCAAAGAGGCCACAGTGTAAATTGTAGATCTCAAGGAGATCGAAACGGGAATTACCGACCCATGGGAGGTCGAGGATTTTCTAGGACTCAGGGAGTTCAGTCAGGGGATTTCAGACCTCGGGGAGGTCAAACACAAAGTCTTAGAGGACACACTCAGGATAGGAGTGGGGGCCAAATTAAGACTTTTCAGGGAGAATGTTTTAGGTGCCATGAATATGGCCACATGGCCAAGAACTGCACTGCTGTCGAGTGCTGTCAGCCCTCACCTGTAGATGGGAACAGGGGAGAGCGTTTAAACTGAGCAGGGCTGGACCCATGGGCCCGGGTTCAGCCGAGTTTCAGCTCCAACACAAAAAATCTGAGGATCCAATAAACATTGTTGAAGGAGATGTGTCCTTTCTTCCTGGCCCACCTGTATATCCGGATCTGGATGGACCATCGGAGGCAATTACCATCTCTAAAATGTCTGATGAACAGGATCAAAATATCACAGAAGTTCCACCACACCACGATAATGAATCTGAAGATAAACAACAGGCACATATTTATCAGATGAATGCAGTAGCAGCCAAGATTGACATCAAAGCATATAATCATGAACTGATAGCAGTCATTGACACTGGAGCAGAGGTGTCCATAATAAATGAAGATATCTTTAACCAGCTACCTGAGAGATTTGAAATTAAACTAATGCCATCTGAAAGGGAATTAGTTGTTGCAGAAAAGAACCAGTTAATGCAAACACAAGGTATTGCAGTGCTCCCGATTACCATTGGTAAAGCACATTTTGAATGGCCAGTATATATAGCTCATATATCAGATGACTTTTTGCTGGGCTGTGATGTATTAGATGCCATGGATATGACTTTCAACACCAAACAAGGTTTACTTGTTAAGGGAGATTGGGTTCCCTGCACAGTATCCCGACAGTCAGATTTTATTGCTCAAGTGGTCCTGGCCAAAACTGTGAGGTTGCCACCCAATACAGAGGTAATTATACCTGGTAAAGTTACCTGTCCTATACCTAATGCTGTGGAGCCAGCTCTTCTGGAACCATACCCAGCAAGTAACACTGATGTACTGGTGGCAAGGGTCCTGGTTCAAGTGAACGATCAAACCATTCCAGTGCGAATTGCTAATGTGTCAGCTAAGGATTTGCAGTTTGGAAAAGGTTATAAGCTGGGGGAACTTCAGCAGATTGATGGTGTTGTTGATCCTGAGAGTACAACAGATGTAAAGAATACTTCGTCTTGCTGTCGTAGTTCTCTATTATGTCCAACAGGGGATGCATTTCATGTCAGGAAAGTCACTGGCAGTGCCAAAAAGATTAAAGAGCAACTTCCTGAGCACCTGCAGGATTTATATGTGAGAAGTTTAGGAAATATAAACAGTCCAGAACAAAAAGAAGCTTTAGCTAAGATTTTATTGGACCACCAGGATGCTTTCGCCAGGAATAATTTGGATTTAGGGTCATGTTCTGTGCTTAAACATAAAATAAATGTTAATGGAGCAGCTCCTATTCGGCAACCACTGCGGCGAACTCCCAAAGCTTTCGAAGCTGAAGAGGAAACATACCTGAAAGAGCAGTTGGAAGCGGGGGTGATCACTCCGTCCACCTCTGCATGGGCAAGTCCTGTTGTTTTAGTGAGAAAGAAGGATCAAACAGTGAGATGGTGTTGCGATTTTCGGAAATTAAATGAGATTACAGTAAAGGATGCATATCCATTACCCCGTATTGACATGTGCCTCGACTGTTTAGCATCAGCTAAATATTTCTCAACAATGGACTTACAGAAAGGGTACTGGCAGTTAGAAGTAGAACCAGAAGACCGGCCGAAAACCGCTTTCATCACCAAATATGGTCTGTTTGAGTATGTTAAGCTTCCCATGGGTCTCTGCAACTCGCCGAGCACATTCCAAAGATGTATGGAATTAATTTTCCGTGGCCTACAATGGAAAACTCTGCTAATTTATATAGATGACCTAATTATATTTAACGCAGATCTAGAAGAACACCTGAAGACACTTGGTGAAGTATTACAAATGCTTCAGTCAGTAGGACTTAAACTGAAACCAGCTAAATGTCATTTCCTTAGGAAACAAGTGCTATTTTTAGGGCACTTAGTAGGAGCTGATGGGATTCTTCCAAATCCTGAACTCACCTCAGCCGTGAAGAACTGGACCGAACCTAAGACGAAACGTCAGGTGCAACAGTTTCTTGGTCTCTGTAATTATTACAGAAGATTTATCTATCACTTCAGTGAAGTGGCAGCGCCACTTACCAAGCTGACAGAAAAATCAGCAGAGTTTGAATGGACATCCGAGTGTCAAACCGCCTTCGATGAGTTAAGAGAACAATTATGCCATGCACCGATACTGGCTTACCCACAATCAGACGTCCAATTTATTTTGGATACAGATGCTTCTGAAACAGGAATTGGTGGAGTACTCAGCCAAATTCAAGATGGGGAAGAGAGGGTTATCAGTTTTGCCTCCAAAAAACTCAGCAAGGCTCAACGGCATTATTGTGTCACCAGAAGAGAATTATTGGCAGCTGTTGTTTTTATTCAAGAGTTCAGACATTACCTGTTAGGTAAAGAATTCATACTGAGGACTGACCACAATTCCCTTAGGTGGATTTTTAATTTTAAAGCCCCACAAGGACAACTGTCCAGATGGTTGGAGGTTCTGTCTCAGTATGAATTTAAAATTCTGCACCGAGAAGGGGTCAAGCATAATAATGCTGATGCATTATCTAGAAAGTACTGTGAACAAACTACCTGTGACTGCTATCAAGATGGCATTCCTGTAAATCAGCTACCTTGTGGTGGATGCCAATACTGCAGGAAAATGGAGGAGCAATGGAAATCCTTTAATAATGAGATTGATGACATCATACCTCTTAATCAAAATAGGCAGGTACTGCATTGTGACAAAGTGACAACCCGGAAAGTTGTTGAAAAGGCTACAGATGATCAGAACAATGAACCTAGCAGTGCCAGAACCCCTTCAGTTAACTGGGCAGAGAAGTATTCATCAACTGAGTTGAACAAACTGCAAAGAGCTGACGCTGATCTTGCCATTGTCCATGATTGGTTGGATAATGGTCACCATCCAACACGAAATGAGGTCGCCGGGTACAGCCCTGACATTCGATATTATTGGGTGGAATTGGACCGGTTGAGACGGTTAGGGGGTGTACTGTACCTAGAATGGGTGGAACCAAAAACACAAAACATATGCAATCAGTTACTGATACCAAAAGCACTGAGGTCTGAAGTGATAGCAAACTGTCATGATTCCAAATTGTCCGGTCATCTTGGAGTGGAGAAGACTGTGAATAAAATAAAACAAAGAGCATACTGGCGAACAGTTCGAGCAGATGTGACAAGGTATATCCTAAATTGTCAAACCTGTATAATCAACAAACAGCCTAGGAGAAAGAATAGAGCCCAACTGGTGGATTACAGGGTGGGACACCCCATGGACCGTGTTGGTATCGATATTCTGGGACCCCTCCCCATGACCTATCAAGAAAACAGTTATATTATGGTTGTAGCTGATTATTTCACCCGGTGGGTGGAAGCTTATGCCCTTCCAGACCAAACCGCTGAAACTACAGCTAGTACTCTTCTTTATCAATTTCTTTCCAGATTTGGAATGCCCCTGGAGATTCATACTGATCAGGGAAGAAATTTTGAGAGTGATTTGTTTCAGGAACTTTGCCGCCTACTAGAAATCACCAAGACCCGCACTACAGCTTACCATCCATCATCAAATGGGCTAGTTGAACGGTTTAATAAGACACTTGCAACAATGATCAGATGCTACGTAATGGAAGATAAGAAGGAATGGGATATCTATTTGCCCCTGCTGACCGCAGCGTACCGAAGTACTGTACACCCCGCTACTGGGTATACACCTAATTACCTAATGTTAGGCAGAGAAGTGACCTTACCTGTTGATATAATATTTCCATCACCAAGGTTTTGGGGCGAGACAGCAAATGAATATGTGAGCCAGCTAAAGGAGAAACTCACTGATAGTTACCAGCGGGCAAGAAAATTCCTGAAACAAGCAGCTCAAAGTCAAAAGAAAAATTATGATACCAGAATAGTTGAACATCAATATAGACCAGGTGACCTGGTTTATAAACATAACCCCAGAAGGAAGAAGCTTGATGTACACTGGGTCGGACCATATGTTGTCTTGAAGTCTTTAGGCTGTACCCTATACCAGATTACAAACAAAAAGGCAGCACAAGTAGTACACCATGATCACATCAAAAAGTACAATGGTCTGTTTGTCCCTGCGTGGGCTCGCAAGATTATCTCAAAGATTCAACAAGACACGGTAAACTTACAATCTTAACTTTTATGGCCACAGATATATCTACATGTGCCTGATCCAAAAGTAACAAGTGAAAACATAGAGAAAATAAAAATAAAATAGAAAATAATGGGCAGATTACACTCTTATATCGCACACCGTTTGGTGATGTTGGATGGGGGGAGAGTGCTCACCAATGACAGACTGTCTGAGGAAATAGGGATAATTTTGTTATTGCCGCTGTGGAACCTTTGAACTCAAAACTTCCTCCCTTATAAATTTTGTAGGAATCGAACAGCAGATCGCCACACCCAGTTTACCTGTAGCAGATGTCCGTTTCTGGGACGGAAAACCCGGGTAGTATGGCACTTCCTAAAGACACATGTCAGTATTTCTGAGGTACCCTTCCATTGTGCATTATGTGGGTACAAGGGGCCGACTCAGACAAATGTTGCCGAGCATGTGCAGCATACCCATCCTGATGCCCCTAATTCATGTGTGGTAGTAAACCCACATCCGTATCAAGTTACGGTGGCTGGACATCCTGGGGAACAGGCTGACATCAAAATCACAGCTGGTGGAGCATTTCATTCATCAGGTGAATGCCCCCCTGGAAGTGCCACCCCAAAATCAACGACCACCAGTCATATCCCCACGACTACAACCCACTGTCAGGTGACTAAAGATCAGCCGCTCATCAAAGAGTGCCTAGCTACAATAGGGTCACTGGCGGCCAATAAAAATGACCCCGCATTGCGTGAGACAATGAATAGTGTAAAAACACAAATTGTCACCGCCAATCTGAACATTGGGCATGTGAGAGCTAAAACCTCAGCCACGCATGCAATTGTAGAACAAACTCAAAAGTTCCTAGAGGGAATGGATTTACCCACAGAAAAGTCCATGATGAGTGCGGTATCGCGGATGGAGTACGCCGCAAGAAAGATCCAGGTCGCTACCGACAACCTGAACACAAATGTGATGGCGTTAAAAGAAGGGATCTTTCCTTTAATCCAGTCCCTGGTGGATACACAGAAGGAATTATCTATTCAAATGGCTCTCCAAGCTCAAAGTTTTAACCTACTGGTTGAAAACCTACAGAGGGAACGGGTCGCACCTCGACTACCGAGTGAGAATGACCCAGTATTGGCTAAAGAGCAGCCACTTTGCCCATGTCCATCCCCGGTGCTAAGCCTTGGGTATAGCACTCGCGAGTTTGAGGACATGTGGAATTTGCTGGAAGATGTAAAAGAAGAGGAAAACCACCAGACTCTGGGCCAGACAGATGTCAACGTTGATGAGAGCCAGAAATCAACCAAAGCAGAGTCCTCATCAAAGTGTGACCATGAACCCATAGATAACGTAACCCATAAAAGAAGCTGGACAAAAGACCGAGTAGATGTCAACGTTGATGAGAGCCAGAAATCAACCAAGGCAGAGTCCTCATCAAAATGTGACCATGAACCAATAGATAACGTAACCCACAAAAGAAGCTGGACAGAAGACAGAGCAGCTGTTCGTCTCAAACCATCAACACAATTCTACAACAACAGAAGTGTCAAGAGATTCCACTACTGGCGAAAAAACGGGCAGAGGAGGAACCGTCCATATTAAACAGACAGAACTGAAATCATAATGGTAATCATAAACAAAGAGTGTATGTTAATAACAGTGATAACTTGCAGAGACGTTTGTAAAATAAATGATTAACGTTAATGATAATATCAATGTGTACAGTCAATTTCACATTTCAGGGACGAAATGATGTCTGCTGGGGGGGGGTAGTGTTGTGAAAACCTAGGACTAGTAGGAGTAATAATACTAATCTTTCTTATAGTTATAGACTTTGATCATAAATTTTGAAACTATAGAGCTATAACCGGTCCCTCGAAACACCCAAAACACCGTGTTTTGGGTATACTATGACGAAACACCGCGAAACACCTATTATCTCTCAAAGGAGAGGGAAAATATTAATTCCAGAGTATTAATTGTCACTTAAGTGGTATACCTGTACAATTTTGGGGGTTAATTCTTTAAAATAAAATCACACGGGAGTGTTTAGTGATACGGTCGGCATGTTCAGTTCAATGCGGCCATATTCATATTTATGCTACTGCCCCCTGGCGGAGCTGTCATAAACGATTCTGAACGGTGTTTTGGGAGATCAAGTTATGATTTTGGGCTTCTGATCATTCATCAATGAATATTAATGTAAATATGTTCATTTGTTATCCTAATGTTAATAAAGTATATGAGAAAAACAGAGGCTAGGTATTTATTAAAAAATTTATTATTACAATTATGGTAATTAATATATAGCTGTGATTATTATTGGCTTCAGCAGATACATTTTTTGTATTATTTACAACAATATAAAATGCATGTATAATTTATTCTGTATATGTTTTTTTGCAGGTAAGCAGTAAAAAATAAAAGAATGCTGTTTGAGAAGGATCTTTATTTGAAGAAAAGCATGAACATACAGTGTGAGAACAAACATATGAACATATTTCTTGCAGTTTATTCCAATTATAAACATCATTTATGTACAACAGACTCCACAAGTCCATAATCAAACAAGTTGTTGTGCGTGACGGCGACGCCGACTAGGCAGCTCTGCTACTGTAGAACATAATTTCATTTACAATATAGAATGCATGAAAATGTGTCTTTACACATACGAGTAATGGTACTCATTAAAAACCATGATATACTATTTAAAGTATTTACATTTATTATTTACAAATATATAAAATCCACTAAAAAGAATAAAATGATTTGCTTGTGAATGTTCTTTATTATGCTAAAAAGATACATGAATGCTATAAAATACAACATGAAAAGGTTTCATGAATACACATGTGAAAATAAATCCAGCACGGTTTCTCATCCTTTTTAACGAGCGGTAGTACGTTCACTACGTGCGCGCCGACGCTGTCCTGGCTTCTTGGCTACCGCTGGAACTTTGGGAATTGTGAAGTCCACATGTGTTGCCTTTATACATTTCGTTTCTGCTGGTTTTCCGATTGTTGATCGCATAAACTTGCTGAAGTGCTGTTCCTTTTCCTCATCTGAAAGCTGGCGCCAAACGTTGTCATGCTTGTAAAATCTTCTGTACTGCTGACACAGGACATAATCCCCTATTCCATGCAAGCAGCGGCGCAAGTTCAGCATCTGCAGTTTCACTTCAGAGTGTAGGGAATTGATGAGATCTGGCAGCCTCTGGGATTTCCAGTTTACTGATACTTTCACAAGGTGGTTGATGGACTCGCTGTTATTGTTTGTCCACAATTTACTTTCCGGTGTGCGATGCTTGTTCACGTGTTCCAGTAAAAGGGGGCGGAGTCTGTCGTTGAAATATTGCGTGAATTGTGATAGTTTTCCTTGTGATTCCTCGCTTATTTTCTGGGCTTTCTCTTCAAAACTAAATGTGTCCTCTGCATTAACAAGTCCATCAGGGCCAAAAATCTGATTCACTATTTGTTTTCTTTCCTTTGTTTCCACGCCAACTTTGTCTTGCAAATATCTGGTAACGTTTTCTTTCAGGTGCCTGGTGCAGAGATATCGTTTCGCATTGGGAAAAACGCTGTCCAGTGCTTTCACAATCGCCTTCTCCTCGTCGCTACCAAGGCGAATTTCTGACCCCGATATATTAGTCTTGAGTTTTCTTTGCACATGGGAAAAGAACTGGTGGTATGAATCGAAGGTGCCGTCCCAGTGTAAGTATAGTGGACCGATCATTATCGGGTGATCTTTTGTATCACCTCTGACAACTCGCAGGTTTTTATATACTACGGACGTCACGTAGCACGGGCCTAAGTTGAAGGTTCTATCAATACCAATGATTTGCTCAGTCCCCGCTTCAACGAACGCTCGTAGATCTTCCATCTGTTCAGCAAGGTACAGAATGACGGACGGCGGCTTTCCTTTGGACATGACAAGTTCTTGAACATATGGATGCTCATTTACCATAGATAACACTTGCAGCACGTCGTCAGCGATATTACTGCCTGCAGCCACCCCATTGCGCTTACGTTCACGTGCCTTCGCGTCTGTGAACTGTTTCACGTTTCTCGGTCCAGTCGATTCAGTGTCCTCTTCTTCTAACATGCGTTTATAGGCCGTCTTGGGAGGGTCATGTTTCACTGCATTCTTGATCTTATCCATTGTTTCTGGATCTGTACGTACATACGGGTTTTTTGGACCCTTTGCATTCCCATGTGGTTGCTGCGTGGTTGATTGGCGTCCAATGTATTCCACTACAGCAACAGGACGGACATCTGCGTAGTGATGCGGAATTTCCAGCCATGTTACACGTTTCTTAAACTTCTTGTTTGAAGCTAAAGTGGTGTAGTACCGATGCATCTTGACGATCCTTGAGGGGTCAGGCTGGGGCTCCACTGGCGTCCATGACACTTTTTTCTTGTTTTTTCTTGGAACGCAGTACTGGCCATTTTTGAGATGAATGGTTTTCAGCGTGTCATTTGCGGTTATCAGGAACGTGGTATTCGTTGTTGTTCCTTTCGTCCCGGTCCACGCTCCGCAGTCATCGGCAAACAGCATTCTTTTGTTTTCTCTGTACTTCTGCATATTGTCCTCGTTGTTAACCAAGTATCGCTGGTTGGACTTGTCGCCGTGCGGGATTTTCGGCAGTATATCTTCACCATTGATAACAAACTTGAATATTTCGTCAGATGTCAGTGGTTCCAGATCAGGTGATGATTCCTCAGTCTCACAGCTAGATTCAGCAGCATCTGCCTCATCTGGTTCCTCCTCTGAGGCAGCGCCGCTATCATCCGTTGTTTCTTTCTTTGGTGTCGACTGGTTACATGGTGAGTCCATGGACGGGAACTCGGTAGCATCCGGCGCATCTTTCTTCGGTGTTGACAGGTGACGTAAGAAGTCAGTATCTTTCTCTGGTGTTGGCTGGTGACATGAGAAGTTCATGGGTGGGAACTCAGTATCGTAATCAGCTGGTCTAAATGGTGAGTAGACAGGAATGGCATATCTGTGTGACCAGGTATTCTCCACCAGGGGGACAAAGTGATTTGCCGCCCACCATCGTGATTTGTTGGAGTCCGAGCCGAGTCTTGACCACATTATGGTTATCTCCGTTGCTGATTCCCTGGTGCTGTGCATTGGTAAAAACCTTGTTGAGAGGATCTTATGCACAATGTCGTTGTAGCCGTTCATGGGGGGAAAGACCGCTGTTATCGGCGTTGCTGTAACGTTGGCCAGCGCTTGAATGGTCCAGGCAGATGAGTATGCCCCAGCTGAGCAACAATCCCTGAATGCGATGTCATATTTTGGTGACACACTTGCAATATCACTTGCGTTAGGGATCTTCTGAATTCTGTTCCAGTTCATGGCCATTTCAGTAGCACATCTGACCCTAAGCTCCGTGGCCAGTGTTTCATCTCCGATCAGATGTACTGACACCGCATTAAAGAGACAGTTCCCGTCTCCTGATACAGCTATCGGCTCGCCCGGAAGGTTGGTCATCCTGCATTGGTCTAGTATGGCCCTTGCTTGATGGTCAATCCTGAGAGAATGCCTGGATCTTTGCTGCTGAGGGGATAATTCATCTCGAATAAGAATTCCCTCAACAATGGCCTGGCTTCTTAGTTGCCCTAAGTTCTTTCTTGACGATCTCTGCAAGCGTGAAATGGCAAGGTCATAGTTGAAACGGTCATCTTCATCATGAGTACACCGACGGCAGTAATACGGGGCTGACTCGGCAGACAGTCTCCTGAAGGATGCCTCTGGTAATTCCTCACACTCTCTATGGAACCAGTACGAACACAGCTCGCAGAACACTGTATCTTCTTGGCACTCATCTCCGCAAGAGCCACAGGGCCACTGGACTCGACGAGGACGTTTTCTTTTGTAGAACTCCATCACTTGCGTGTATGCGTATTCTCATGCGAATTCACAATCGAATGTACAGTAATCCAGAATCAGCATGTATATATAGGGTGAACAACTCTTTGATGTAAAATTGGACATGCATCACGGACGCACTGAGTGTGTACATAGTAAAAACCTATCAACAACTGGCCTAAACTGTCACTCATTAATTGCAGGTCAAAGCGTTATCTCAGCCAAACTCGTTCACGCTTACCGTCATGCTTGATTGAACCAAACTCACTCACGCAAACATATCGCCTTTGATATATTTACACAAGGGTTAATTAACTATAAAGAGAATATACAACTACCAAACAACTCAACCGCTAATCAACTAAGTGTCAAGAGTGAAATTACCCTTGATCAGTTTGGCGATGTTAGATCATTTGCATTTGCAGGACATCCTGATTAGATACAAACTGTAATATAATTTTGAGTGCAATCGGTGCGTGACATGTCCCCTAAATGAACCTTTTTGATTTATTGATGAGAAACAAATATGGACAAAAGCTTTTTAACATTTAAAACCATATACTTCGTTTGGTTTTTTATTTAAAAAAAATGATATGATCCACGAATCACAAAGGTGATATATATATAGAACAATATTATATAAGTCTTACTAATATTAATAATAACGTTTATATAGAAGATGATGGTAAAGATTTATACTGCAATTATTACAACATTATAATTTTAATATTAGGATTATTCATTGGTAACGCAAATTTCTATCCATTTAATATCAAAATAATGCTAGTATTATTTTACTTATGTTAATAATGACATGTGTATAAGAAAATGGTTAAAAATGATAGTAAAGATTAATACGATAATAATTACAACATTTAAGGTATGGTAACATTGGTAATGAAATAATAATGTTCACTGATTAGAAATTAATAATAATAATAATAATAATATTAATAATAATAATAATAAAAATAGTAAGGTTGTCATGTAATTTGCTGTTCTGTCCATTTAATGTCTTTCTGTATGTCAACTGATGTGCAAAAAATGTTTACTGAGCAGAGTGGCTATTCGTTATCAACAACTCTTAATGAAGAGATTAAAGAAAATGTACGTATGTCTTTGTTCAGTATTCTATTTAATTTATGATTATGAAAATGTTTCATTGACACATGAATATTAATAATAATAATCACAATTACAAAAAGGGACACCTTGACGAAAGTGTAAAAAAGTTACCAAAACCAAATACACAGAAATAAAATCTAAAATATTCATTGATAAATGATCAGAAGCCCAAAATCAAAATTTGATCACCCAAAACACCGTTCAGAATCGTTTATGACAGCTCCGCCAGGGGGCAGTAGCATAAATATGAATATGGCCGCATTGAACTGAACATGCCGACCGTATCACTAAACACTCCCGTGTGATTTTATTTTAAAGAATTAACCCCCAAAATTGTACAGGTATACCACTTAAGTGACAATTAATACTCTGGAATTAATATTTTCCCTCTCCTTTGAGAGATAATAGGTGTTTCGCGGTGTTTCGTCATAGTATACCCAAAACACGGTGTTTTGGGTGTTTCGAGGGACCCGCTATAACTACAGTACTTGGTGGTTATAACGTCAGGTTGACGGCGTTTGAGGGTTGAATATATTGATCTCTTAATAATAATTTGTTAGAATGGAACGTTTTATCTTGTATCTTAAAATCCATGATGGTCTACCTGTTGTATAATGTGACTGCATGTTTATTTGATCGCAACGTGTATCACGATAACTTACCAAGTACTGTCACATGGGCGATAATATAATTTGCACAGCTACAGATCCTACCCAATGTCATTGCGGATCCGATATAGTATCTTCATAAGGTAAACCTGTCCGGGTACGTCGTCTACCATATTATAATTAATTTCTATCCATACTTTTAGGTTAAATCATTGGTACTTGGATCGGCACTTCTTCAATTGTTTACCGTCTGCTCGGGGAAACCCCGCCGGAACTACTTTCCAAACTGTGGTAGTAATGCGCGGAGTGCCACGCTCACTGATTGGTTAATATTCTTTTAGCACCCAAGCGTCATCCGCAGAAAGTTGTAAACAAATGTTAATTTAGGAATAGATATATGATACTTTAGCTTCTTATTGTTATTTTAATCTATATAATGCCTTTTTATTGTAACAGCTTTTAATATATAGTGAAAGTAATGTTAGAGACGCGAGTCGCCATGAACTATATGTTCAGTAATGATTTCTAATCCTATATAGCACGAGGGTTTGTTTATTATGACAGTTACGTCAAGTCCGTTTCCTGACGTAACGACTCAGGTGCAGTCATCTCACTTGAGGGCCTTTCCCTAAGTTATTTCTTGGAGGGATTGTAGCCGGGAAAATAACATGTAGGTATAGAATTATTAATTATAACCCATTTATTCCATTTTCTTAGTTTTCATCAGTTTAACCGGGAAATCTCGGAGTTGGGATATGCGGGCCACCAATGTGTGTTACCAGCGGGACACCACCAGCTGGTGGCCGGTGGCCTGGGCCACCATGGTGGACATAGGCCACCACGGCGTGACCTTGGCGCCGGGCCACCAGTGTAGTGACTTAACGGTATTGGCCATCACCCGAGACCCTGACAGTTTATTATCAGTAACAATAATTCTTAAGTAATTTAATAGCTTTAGAAATTAGGGTGTTATGTTTTCCTTGTATTGTTTTAGCCTTTTCATGGAATTTAAGTGGGAGTTCAAAATTGACACATAGGGAACTCCTTGGTGAAACTTAGAAACTTCTGGGGTAGACACATGTCAAAGGAATAATAGTAATTCATTTCAGGGGAAATTGTACTAGCCATCTTGGAATTAATCTTAAATACTGGGCATTTTAAATAAGATTTATAGAAATGTTTGTGGCAGGTTTCAGGGTCTGTAATTTTGTAAGATTTACGCAGATTAACTGCATATTGTTAAAACCTCCTATGGAGGAAGAAGGTTAAATTTTTACCGCCCTTTCTGGCGGGTTCTTGTACTTTGGTATTTTTCAGAATAATTCTAAACTTTAAAATGGACTTTGTTATTTTTTACTTTGAGTGTTTGGGGCTGGGTGCCTGTGAGTAATGAATGGAGAGTTACGTCCTACATACATCACATACATATCGTAATTAAATAATAATTGTCTGTCAATCCAAAGTTGAACTTAGATATTTAGTGTTATACCTATATGGACTTAATAACCTTTCATGATAAAGAGAAATACAGCAGAATGTCTCCATAAATTATGGGGCCCGCGACACAGTATTGCATAATTTGTTGAAGTTATAGGCCCAAACATAATGCACTTTGTAAAAAATCAGGATATATATTTACTCACTTAACATAAGAATGGCTGAGACTTTTTATCAGGAATATAACATCATTTGATCAAGATTTAATTGTATACGGAAAATTAGATCTGAAATTTGCATTTTTTTAAAAGTTATTAGCATAAATATAAAATCAGTACCTTAAATTTTGCCCAACTTTGGCCACGGCACAATTTTTTCCTGTAAGTACTGTGGATGTTATTCCACAGCATGTACACATAAGGATTAAATCTATTAAAATCTTAATTATAAAAAATAAAAGCTGCAAAATTAGGCTAGTTATTGAATTTGTTTGGAGGCTCTTGTTGTATTCCCTTGCATTGTCAAGCAGTCCACTGAGGTCACTGTAGGTCATTCAATGCAACTCTCTATGCTCCCCAGGCTGTTATGTAATCCCATCACTCTGGGAAGCCTTCTCTCTTGTTGAGCTTCATCAGGCTGCCAGCATAAATACCACAGAGAGCCTTTCTCTCCCCCCCCCCCCCCCCACCCCATTCTGTTGACAGACCTGTACTCTAAACAAGATGAATCTTATAATTTCACATTTTTTCAGCGATGAACAGTAACAACAGAGACCCCTCACTGAACCCACCACTTCGATACACAGGACTAATATACAAGACAAAGCTGATAATTTTAATGTTAAAAAATTCTTTTTGTTGAGACTTGGACGATTTTGATTTTTTTAAAGAAAAAAATGTTCAGGAATTTAATCCTTATATTCATATATGGTAAAATATTAGGACCTAATGAAAGTGCTAACTGACAAGATTTAAGAAGATATAAATACTTTGTAGCATTTTGTTCATATCTCTTAAAGTTGGTGGGGCCTAGTTATCTAGTTTTTAAAATTAGAAATATTGGTCAAACTTTGTAGGATTAATTTTTAACTCATATGGCCATATATTTAACTTTTGAAAAATTAATTACCTTCACACATTATTTGTTTATGAAATGGAACTTTTATATGACACTTACCGTAAGCCCATTTTTTCCCTTGGTGCATCACTAAATGGTTTCAGGCCAAAGGTTTCATTTATTACACAATCCATATGCTTTAGCTCATGTCCATTATTCTATAATTTACAGAGTTTCATTTAAGCTGGGCCATTTTCTCTTAGCTTTTCAAATGGTAATAAACATGGAAAAACCAAAAGAAACAAAAATATTTTGCAGTTACTAATATTTTCCAAAATTCAGCTGAGCGACATGACCCATAGGTCCCTTGTTCTGCGTAGAATTTCGGTAAAGCTTTATATGTTACTCAAAACTGTTAACACTATCTTTAATTCAGGTTTATATGCGTTAAATGCAAATTAATTGTAACTGTGATAATGACAAGTAGTTTACTGATAAGCTGATAATACTACATTAATATTCTCAATTCAGACACATTTGCTAGCATTCATGGAAAGCATGGAAACAGAGTTTTAGTTTATTAAGTGTAAACATTCTTGAAAGTCGCCTCCTCGTCAGTCTCTAGGAGTATAAAATGTAGACCTGTAGGACTTACATTGGCTAATATATCTTATAACTCAATGGCCTACATGTGTATATAAATAAACTTAGGCATGAATCTATTTGTTAACACAGATTGTTCCAAAGTTCGTTTGCATAAATTTTATGAAAGCGTACCTTCCTTCATTATAAAGCCAATGGGTAACCTTTGTAAAAAAAACTCTGTAATTGATTATGGCAATGCAAGATCGATCATCAAATTGTCTGCATTAGCCAAATGATCAACAATTGTAATTGATAATTGGTCCCAACTCTTGTTCTTACTTTTTATATGTGCCTCATATGACGGGATTATTATGGTATATCCTCTGCCAGTCTGTCTGTCCATGCTACCTTTTACTTTTAGTGTTGCCACTATAACTTATCGGGCCTTTGATGAGTTTTCATGAAATTCACCATAGCTACTTACCAACAGATTATCTTAACCGGGTTCGATTATGGGCAAAACCCACACCTATTTGATAAGTTCACGGGTCACTAGACTACTTTTTGGTTTTGCCAAGATAACTTACGAAGAATTTAAAAAATTTTGATAAAACTCATCAGAAATATTATTTAATAAATCATCTCACCTATGATCGATTTCCAGCATAATCCATGCATATTTAATGAGGTCAGAGGTCACTGCACTTGGAGGAACCTTGGTGACTCACAAAAACTCTTTGGATTTCATGAAACTAATTATACATATTTACCAATAGAATAGCTCACCTGAATTACCTTCTAATCAAATACCACACATTTAACGAGGTCATAGACCATCAGAAACACGAAGGGCGTATTATGCATGTTTGCAGTGCTCTTTTTCTCTTTTTAGTTTGTCCTTGTCACCAGAAGGGGACCTATGCTGGACTCTGTCTTGACAGAAACTCTACTGTTCCTACCACTCTCAGGTAAGAGTATCTTATTATAGAAAAACTGAACCCTTGAGGATATCCTCTGACCCCTGGACAATTATACTTGATACCCAGATGATATACTCTGACCCCTGGACAATTATACCTGATCCCTGGATGATATCCTCTTGACCCCTGGATATTTCTACCTGATCCCTGGATGATATCATCTGATCCCTGGAAAATTAATGAATTAACATTATTATTATGTTAACGTAGGTAGCATGGGTTGTAAGATATATATATGTCCAAAACATGGCTTGAACCCTGCTTTTTTCAGGTTCTAACTGTTGTCAAGAATGCTATGAATGATACATTAATGTGACAGGGCCAAAAACACCTGTTGTCTGCTGTACAGGTGGGTTAATAGCCCTGAATCAGATATATCAAATATCACCAATAGGTGTCACTAGTTAAATAGGAAAGATCTATTGTTCACCAACAACATCTTTTAATGCTCTCTACATGCAGATTAAGGTACTACAGATATAACCATTTTTTTGCGTGTATAGCACAGTCTCGTGTATAAGAGGAGAGTTAACTTAATGGCCCAAATGTGGGTTAAAATTATTTTTGGCAAATGTCCTGGTGTTGACCACTATGAATAAACATGTAAAGAGGGTCTTCATTACGGGGCATTGACACCTCGGTCTAAAGTAGTTAAATTTATTTCAATTAAATGTTAGTCTTCTGCATTATTTAAGATGGATCACCCCAAACACTCACTGTATATTCATATTCACGTCCACATGTGGCTAAAGGTAAACAAATAACGGCACACGAAACCTAGTCTACCATGATTCTGTACATAGCCAGGCTTCATCAGTTATATTCTCGTGTTAACCTTAAACTATCAATTTTTTTCTGGCTTGTCCACAAAGTCAGAGTCACCAGTTTTTCCAACAAAATATATCATGTTAGTGTAAATGATGTTGGTTAGGTTTAAATTGATTAATTTGTACTGGTGTGGAAGAAAAACGTTATTTGGTTATGACCGAATAGAAATGTCGTGAACTATGTTATTTTACGTTATTTAACTGAGTATGATCTCAATGCTACTTTATGAAAACCAGGGTTTTCATCAGGTTACTATTTAACAGGGTTTTTATCAGGTTACTATTTAACAGATCATTTCCAAAAAGGTTGTATGCACCAAATCTTGTTTAAAATCATTTTACCATTGTGAGGTTATTTTTTATATTTAGGCCTTACATATTTAATAAATAGTTTCTCGGAAGAAGAAATGAAAAGTGGTGGGGAGAAGAAGGGAAAATAAAAATAAATACAATTCAAAATTAAAAAAAGGAAACGTGACATTTTGGCCCTATACATTTTACAAATGATGAAATGAATATATAGGAACCATATGTACCCATATTCAATGTCAAGTGCACTCAAGTATTCTAAGTATCTACAGGATATCCTCAATACTTTCTGGAAAAACTGGTAAAAACTTTTTATACTTTTTAAATTAATTCTTATCAATTTAAATTAAAAATTGATAAATTAATCATTTCCACTAAATTAACATGTTTGAAAAACCAATCTGTCCAGTTTCTTACTTAAACAGCTGGAATATTTATAATGACCTGTATAGGTGTATAGGAGACTGGTTGCAAAATTATATAATGTTATTTTTGAAGAATGGTATATTGTCAGTGGAAATACAAAGCTTACAAAAAATAAAGGAATATTCAGGCAAATAAAAATGGCCATGCAATATGCAGTTCACAACACAAACGCACACTTAAGTAATATCAAGGTTCATCAGGGTCATCCGGTCAGAAAATAAGTCATTTAAATTTAAAATATCACTGAAATCATCTTTTAGATAGGACCTATCTGTTGTCAATCATTGAAAAAACCTAAGAAACCCAAAATAAAAAAAAATTATATCAAATATGGTAAAAAGTATACCCCTCAGAAATTCAATCAAATATATCAAAAGAAGAAAATGTTTACCCTCAGAAATGTAAACAATTGCAAGGAAAAACTTAAGCTATTATAAAAAAACATATTAAACGTAAATATATACTGATGAACATCATTTCAGAATGTTTTGCAACAAGGTTCACACATCTGTCACTTGATAAACGCTTCGGAGCCCTTAAAATAGCAGAATAACGCGGTATTGGCCTCTCTGTAAACAACACATAGATGCCCATTGCTATTTATAGTGTTTTCTTTACTCGAGTATTTGATTGAGAGTTAAAAGAGTTTATTTGCATATGACGACCTGTCAGCTCTTCAACACGATTGGCGGAAAGAGACCCCGCCCAGTAGCCCTGGAAAGAGAGCCAATCAGAGATTCAGAGTACTCTACGCACATGCGCGTTTAGTTTCATTCATGTGATTTCATGGCGGGAAATAGTCCATGTGCAGCAATTCCAGTGTTCACAAATGCTATACTACAAGCGTACACACTGAGATCAATTATCCAAATTACCCAAAGTAGCTGATTTCATCCAGAAATCATAACCTAAACCTTGAAGGGAGATATTGGCAGCCATTTGAACAAAGAGATTTAAAAAGTCAGCTTTTTCTGCATTCTGCCTAAGGCTTCCCTGTAGAGGATTTAATACGCGATGTCAATAATGTCACAATAGTTTGTGATCCACCGCGTGGTTGCAATCCAAATTGAGCTCGGCAGAACCATTCAAAAGCCAGACATTTTCGGACACCTTGTTGAAAATATTACAATCATTAGGCTGCACCTCCCTTTGGAAAAAGCCTGTAGACCTCACACAGTTATCTACTTATGTTATCAGTAGGATGCCACTCAGTGGTGATTGTGATGACAGCATGGTATAGTAAATGTGTCTGCATTGTAAGTGACCTTCTCTGCAGCTGTTTCATATCAACAGGAATCAAGCAGCCTTGTCACCTGGGGAAGTGGTCATTCGAAAGGAACAGCCCTGCACTGGTGTCCAACAGATTCTAAGATACTTTATAATAGCAGTTTACTGTTGAAGGCATTTATTAGAAATATAATTTGGTTTTTCTTTTAAACTTGATAGTTATGTATGTACTAAAGAAGGGAAGCTGACATTTTATTTGAGGGAAGGCCATGGGAAAGGATGTCTCTTTCCCATATTGTATGAAAATTCAAAATGAGCTCTCTGAAGGAATCATTATTTAAATATTAAGTAACTTAATTTATGTTCTTGAAACTGCTATGATCCTCAGCATTTCCAACAATGCCTTCTGGATACCCCTATATACATATCACAATAGTCACCTCAAACTCTGGATCAACGTGCAGATAAATTTAACAGACTTTGATAAAGTTAGCACAAGGAAATGGTAAATAATAAAGCAACATTTATGGCAGTGACATATTCCCTATTTTATGTTTTTGTTTTATTCATATTCCACAGAAAATTCTTTTTAATTCACCTTATACTATAGTTGACCAAGTGTTTCTTGTAAGAACCTTCATGATTATAGTAAAATAAGTTAAAATCAACCAAAACAGATCCAACTCACTTGATATTATGTGTACATACTTGTAGAGAAATTTTAGTTGTCAGCATTCTTATTATTTTAAGATAAAGAATGTAGGTGTTACAACAGAGTATGATGATGCACAAAATATCAGTCTTTGTGAAACATTATATAAGCATTAGGCTTAATTCATTGTTGGAAATGCATGAAACTACTGAGTGTATGACTAACACCCGATTCTACCGAATTATAAAAAAATTCAGAAAGAACTTAAAGGATTTTGAACTAGCTGTGTTACTTAACAGATCATATACCCACCTATTGCAACCCAATATGAATGACTGTTTGATTATATCTCTCCCATCAAATGTCCTGTGTTGCTTGAAAACAGGCTGCTGTGTCAAACATCTGCATAGATGTCAACCATAATTTATGTGGAGTATTTAGGTTCTGCAATTTATGTATAAGTTTTGTATGACTAGCCCAGTTGGTTAATATAGTGTACCAGTTATTGCTTGAATAATATATAGACATATCCGATGTTTGCAATCAAAGCCCCCCAACTAGCGCATGCATACTGGGCTGTAAGCTTAAAGCAAGAAGCACAGCCCAACTTGACTTCCAGCCATATAATCAGCACAGTTTACATATATAATAGCTTCACTGTATCTTTGACCAGTATCAAAATAAACAACACTACATGTACTCTGTCATGGCCCACAATAACTTTAATTATCCCAATAAATTAGGCTACACACTTAAAACCATTGAAATAAAAGGCACAAGCCTATTTACTGCAACATATCATATTTGATTCTATCAGAGTGACACTTGTGAACATAAGATTGCAGGACAGAAATAATAAAGTAGTTTAAACATCTAAGAAGACCCTTTTTAATGTAGCTTATACAACTTGAAAAAATGTTCAATTGTAGTGGAAAAAAATTACATTATTTATAACAGTAGCTTATAACTTGCATGAAAATACACTGAATGGTGCAGTCTCCCCTAAATTTATTACTACCGAATATACAAGAATATCCAACTGTTGATTCAGTCTCCTCTCTTAAACACCCTTTAATAGTGCCCCGTGGAGTTAAATATATATATGTATATCATAATCTTGTAAATTTGCCAAAACTTATCAGAGGCCTATATATGTGTGTGTGTGTGTGTCAATAGTGCTGCAACGAGTGAGACCTCAAAATTCAATCAAAATTGAACAACTTTATATAGGATATCATGTTTTTTGTGACCAACTGACAATGAGGACAAATACAAAAATATTTATATATGGCATATAAAAATTTAGTCTAAACTGACTCCCCCCCCCCCCCCCCATCCCATTAAATATTACATATATCATGAAATCCCTGCCCATTAGTCACTATTCACATCTGAATGCCAATCTTTATTTCAAACGGGGCAATAATGCCCCTCCCACCAAAAACTTCCATATTTTAATAAAATAATGTAGTATTTATTCAAAATAAATTCAACACCTTGTCTGGGTTTCCACTAGTATTTAAATATATATATATATATATATATATATATATATATATATATATATATATATACCACTATATAGTATTTCATATGAGCCATGAATGAAAAAAGGCACCTTGCAAATTTTGGTTAAAATCTTATTATTATTGTTTTTTAATAATAATTACCGGAAGGGGAAACTGATATATTTAAACAATGTAAAGAATGAATTCCTTTGCTGTATTATTGTTATCATTATAGGTGTAATTTAGGTGTAGTAGTCGATAAATGCTAAGGTTTGTGTTCATTTGAAAGAAAAAGCCATGGTGTTGTTAAATTTGTTATGTTAAATTGTGGTTAAAAATTTGTGGCATATGATTAGAACATGAAATAATTAAGATTGATATAAATTAAATTGATTAAAACTGTAAAAAAATAATGTCAAAATAATGCTGCCCGCCTCGCGCTTAAAAAGCGAAAGAGTGATCAAGTCACGCTGCTACTCGCATAGCTCCATTGGCTTCCTGTAAAATATAACATCATTTACAAAATCACAGTTCTTGCTTACTGTCATTTCCATGGATCAGTGCCACCACATATGTCAGCAAAATTAGATATTTATTGGCCTTTGCGTACCTTGCGATCAGTTTTTTAAACCTTAAAATACCAAAATGCCACATGAAAGTTGGTGAACTTTCCTTTAGACACATAAACCCTAGGGTTTTAAATTCACTCTCCACTATAAAACCAACTTAAAAACTTTTCTTTGGCAAGCCTTGGGTGATTAATATGTGTATATACTTCTTTTAAGTTGTCCCAAAATAGGAGCATACTCTGGTGATAGAGAAAAGATTATGCCTGGGGGGTGGGGGGGGGGGAGGTTCAGGGGGTCAGTTTTTTTTAATAAAATGTGTGTGCTTTGTTTGTGTGTATGTTAGGCTTAGAACTGTGAGTCAGACTATTGGAGTTTTCGTGCTATATAAATAGTATTTATTATTTAGTAGTTATTCAGGAACATGGGAGTAAAAGGGGGGGGGGGGGCGCAACATATTGCATGTCTCCTGTCTCTGAATTTCAACTAGGGTAAGAGATGTTGAAAATAGTCTTAAAATACTTTACACAAATGCCGGGATGAATGATAGCCCCACTTATTATTTTCATAAATAAAAATGGTATAATTTATCATCATTATTTTATTTAGAACACAGCTCCTGCAACCACTGGCAAAGATCCTCTGCCCACTTGGACTAAATTATGGCAATATGGTAACACTGTTTTGGATGTCAATATCATGTGCACTCTGGCATTAGCGCATTGCTGAATTTAATCAAGATATTGTATAATTCTTATTCTAAACCAAAGCAATCCTGGACAGATATCATATATCTATTGTTGTTAGTATATATGTCAAGGCCCAGATCGCTATCTGGACGGATCTTAGATCTGTCCTGCTCAAATTGCGATCGCAGTTCAGGCCGGCCAAAACTGCAGTCGCAATCCAGGCTGGCCAAATCTTAGATCCGTCCAGCCTAGACTGCGATCGCAGTTTAGTCGGGCCCAGACTGCGATCCTGTCTTTCTTGCTTCAGGATTGCAATCTGGTCTGGACAGATCTAAGATCAGTCCAGCCGAGATTGCGATCCTAAACTTGACCAGCCCATATTGCGATCCATGCTTTTACGACCACAGGAGTGAAACATTGGTTGTTTTACCAACTCATTTGGTATTGCATTGTACCATTTTCCCATTATAAATACAATTATAATACAGAAAGGCAATTTTCACTCCTTCATATCACAGGAGTGAAACATGGGATGTATCACCAACTCATTTAGTATTGCATGGTTGTTGAAAAAAGGTAACAAGGAACCCATGGGTTTTATATGCTCACAAAATATGATTTGAAAGAGGAGGTAGGCAAGTGCATGTTTTGTGTGGTAATATAAGCTGCATTATGAGCTGATGGTGTTTAACTCAAGTTATGTAAGAATATGATAATATCCTTGGAGATAGGGTAGAGGATTGATGTCATTTATATTATATACAGTTGGAATGGTGTGCTGTTTTCACATAGGTTTTGACTTGGCCATATAACTAAATTTATCTACATTGCAGAAGAATTATTTGAAAAAAAACCTGTCCATTATCAGTCATGGTAATTCTGATTTTCACAAATGAGAACTTTTATTCAATAATTACTGGTTATTCCTACCCAAGAATAAAACTTAAATAATATAACTATTTATTATAAATTAATAACAAATATTGTGTCAAATATAATTTAAATTAAAAATAATAACAGCATCATATGAAAAGATCTTTTAATAATATAATTGAAATAAATATTATTAAAATAATATAATAGAATATATTCATGAATACATTCATGATTACATTTTGAAAGTATTTGCATTTGTATTCAAATACTTTCGTTTATACCTGTATTCCTATTTTTATGCATGAAATTATGGAGTACATATATTCATATTCGCATTCAAATATGTTTGCAAAGTATTCTTATCATGTCTGGTATTTATTCAGTTTCAGCAAAACAAAGTTCTTGAGAATCCAGAATTTACAAATTTCACAAATTGATCATAAGAATGATCATAATGATCATAAGTACCTGGTATATGATGGCTTTAATTTATATTTAAACATAAAACTAATATATTCACTTTGGACTACTTTCACATCAATCTAAGCACTAGACATAGCAAAAGTCTTATGACAATTATCAACATTACAGAAATCATAACGAGAACTTGTCTAAGATCTGATTTTTTATCATATTTAAATATTTTTATTTTAAAAAAATGTAAAAAAAATTTAAAAGAAATCTCAGCTATGAAACCATTATAAGAATAAAAAATAACTCAAGCATAAGAACACCCTATAAATTGTACAAGGAGAAAACTAGAGACGGGCAAGTTTAATTTTATTAACATAAATTGAGGAACCAGCAATACAAATTTTGATTATTTACATAGTCTTGTGACAGCTGATACAGCCACGAGTCTTAATATTATTAGTGAAAAATATTGACATATTTAATCAGTACTTGTCCGAGTAAAATTTTAAAATTTTGACATATTTTACTTTTTTTAATTTTAAAATAACTATAAATTAACAAGCTGAAACACTTGGATCGCATGGATCGCAATATGGGCTGGTCAAGTTTAGGATCGCAACCTTGACTGGACAGATCTAAGATCTGTCCAGTCCAGATTGCGATCCTGAGGCAAGAAAGACAAGATCGCAATCTGGGCCGGACTAAACTGCGATCGCAATATAGGCTGGACAGATCTAAGATCCGTCCAGATCGCAATCTGGGCCTTGACACATATACATAAATATATATATATATATATATATATATATATATATATATATGAAACATTGTATGTTACCTAAAAAAATGCAAAAAGGTCTATTAACATACAGTCAAAATTCATTTTATTTATTTTATGGTCATGTAAAAAACATTACCCAGAATCATTTCTTATTAAAATATCAGGTATATCTTTTGGGTCTGCTCACCTGATTTAAGGTTTTGGTCATGTTTGATTAATTTTTTTTTGTAATTTTTGTAGGATTGTTTTTTAAATATTTGACTTCAAACTTTCATGTGCAAACAATATTTTTTTAAGATCAAGAGATATCCATTTTTACTTTTAACATTACATATGAAAACTATTCTTCATCAATGAAAGCTTAGCTCCAAGTTTTCTGGCCTTTTCTGTCACTCATTCTTCCTTTCCTCTCACTCTGATTGTGTGTGTTAAATGTGTAAACATGAATATAAGAAAAGTCATTGTGCTACTTCACATTTTCCCTTGCACATGCATGAACTCCTGCACATTTTTCATTAAAATAGTTTCAAAACATGATCATTTTTCTTCAAATATGAAACATGTCACAGAGTTCATGCGTGTTGACTTTATCCCTCCTTAAGCTGGGCTCACACTATATACTAACGTTCACCAACACAAGTCTTCATGTTGAAATCTGCTTGTAAAAGACACAGGTTTGGCATGCAACTGATGCTTTCCCTGATGTCAGGGAGGAACAGAGTTTCGGCCTATTCTCAAGGACACTTCTGCTAATACATTAGGCCTTAATGAGATTTTTAATGATTTACAAGGCATAGATCCACTCTGTGTACAGCCAAAAAGGGAAGATAACAGAGCCATATTCGTGAAATTAGATGTAATATTAGGACCAACAGTTTGTATTTTCAAAGTCTTTGGCATTATTATATATATTATTGTTATCTGATATTGTTTCCGATTTATTGAGGATCAGATTTAAGAACTGATAAAACCTTACATCAGTTTATTTTAGTGATATCCATGGTGAATAAAAATTTAGAGAGGAACAGTTAAAAACAATCATAGAAAAAAATTTCATACTAATTTATCAGAAGCGGATCCAGAGGGGGGGGGGGGTCCAAGGGGTCCGGACGCCCCTTTCTCACCCGAAGCAACCTTTTTTAGGGGGTTTTAGACGAAATTTTGCGGCCTGGTCCCCCCCCCCCCCTAATTTTCCGGACCTGATGACCTTTTTTTTTTAGGATTTTCCTAAGTCCCCCTGGGTTGGACCCCTCCTTTTCCTAAATCCTGGATCTGCCCCTTTTTATACTACTGTATAACAATTCCATTTATTTAGAATATCTTGGTTAACATTATTGGATACAGGTCTGTAAAAAAAGTGTAATTCTCATCAACTCAGTATTCCATTACATTGTGAATATTATTTTTTAATAAGTGATAATAAATATCAATTTCCTGTATAAAATTATCTTCATACCATTTCACCTTTTTAAGATCATACCACTGCCCAGATAAATTTACATATTTAATTCTTTTTACTTCTTTTAATTTTAGCTCATACCAAAGTAGAAACATGATATAAACATGCTATAAATATGCATGTCCACTGACACAAATCTGGAGTCTGAACACACTGTCAGCACTGGCCAGGGTCTGCAAGCACATGTCTGTAGTGTGAACCCAGCTTTAGCTTGACAAAGTTCATGTTGGGGACAGCAGTGACTCCTGGCATTCTCAGTGGGTAAACAGATACTGTGCAGACACTGGTACTGACAAGAGCAAGTATGATAGGGAGCATGCTGACCAGGCTTGACAAATGGTGCCTGTCTGATCAAGGGATAAACCCAGTTTGCCGATACCCCAGGTTAAGCTTTATATGCCGGGGTAGGAAGACTTCATAGAGTAAAGGAAGGTGTAACGATATGTCCTTGTTGATATATTATATTACAGTCTGCACCTTAAATGATTTCGAAAGTAAGCAGTCTATCATTACAAGAAAAAAACTGTTTAATACATAAAACTGAAATTGGGTAAGATAGTGATGAAGCGTGTTAGTGGGAAGGAAAATATTTGAACGGTTGACTTGAGGAAGATCTCCGAAGAAAATCCTTATTTCCGCAGATCCTCAGATTTTGGATGGTATTAAGAAAGACAAGGAGAAATGTCTCACTAACCATGGGCATGGCAAATGCTGTGACTTGAAAAATTACCGACTCGGTCGACGAGGTTGCATTTTGTATTAAGTCACTCAGACTGCAAGTTTACAATTTTTGGGGATTTATATAACGGCTCATGGACACATTATTTAACGGTGGCAACAAAAATAACGACAGGGACACTGTTATATTTATTTTCCAAATTGCCACAAATTATGATCAGCAGGTCTGAGAAATGTAAAATTAAATAAGTCTGGCCTTAGGTCCCGCAGAAACACATTCCCTTTTTTTAACGAACCTGTCAGCTTATGCGATGGTGTGGCGTTGTCTGTCGTCCGTCATCTGTACGTTAACCCATACTATCTTGAAAACGGCAAGAATAAGCATCACGAAATCTTATGCTTAAAATTAGTCTTCTAAAAATTTTGCTTAATTTTTGGCTAACTGCATTTTCTTTGATTTTATAGGGAAAAAGCTAAAAAAGCCGAATCTGTTCAGCCAAATTATCCAATATTTTACAGAAATGATTCCTGGACCAATCTCTCTCAAATTTGTTCAAATGGTTTAAGTTACGTGATTTTTTGGCTGAGTTACAGGAAGTTGAACTCAGTCATCTGTCCAAAAAAGCATACTAAAATTACAATCTCAGAAATGGCTTGAGCTATCATCACCAAATTTTATGCCAATGTTGGTCACATGAGTCATATCTGAAACTGAGGTATTGGTGGCTTCACCTGCATCGGCCTTTTTTGTACGGGGGTCATCAGTGCCCGTATCATACTGACAGCTACAAATAACTTCTTCTCTGAAACAAAATGGCCAAATTGTTTAATATCGCACAAAAATGATCCTAGAGTAGTGCTTTCTGAAGTTTGTTCAAATGGTCTCAGTTCGGTGACTCTTGGCTAAGTTATGGGAAGCTGGATTAAGTCATATGCCATAACAGCCCGTTTTAGCTAAGTGGCTACAAAAATCTTCTTCTCAAAAACCACTGGGCCAAATTCTTAAATCTCACACATTAATTGTCCTTAGATGTTGATAATTCAAGTTTGTTCAAATGGTCTCAGTTCAGTGACTTTTGGCTGAGTTATGGGAAGCTGAATTTAGTCATATGCCATGACAGCCCATGTTAGCTAAGTGGCTACAAAAATCTTCTTCTCAAAAACCACTGGGCCAAATTCTTAAATCTCACAAATTAATTTTCCTTAGATGTTGATAATACAAGTTTGTTCAAATGGATTTGGTTCAATGATTTTTGGCTGAGTTATGGGAAGCTGAACTTGGCCATTTTGCTGTATTTTCCCATATGAGTTATAAACCTACAAATATGTTTAATATTTTGCAAGAATAATTCCCTGAATCATTCTAATAATAATTGTCTTTTATGGTTCCAAAAAATGAATATTGGCTGAATTATAAAGATTGAATTGAGTCATTTTACCATATATGTTAGCTGTGTGAAGCAGATACATCTAGCCTAGCACCAGTTTATCAGCATCCATTACATCATGCCTCTAGACATTTAGATTTCAGAATATCTATGGAAAATATTGAAAAAAATGTTTTTTAAAAGCTTTTAAAAAATGTAGATTTATGATATTACATATTCATCTGTACACAATTCATAATTTTTCAGGAATAGCAGGAGCTACCATCCCCAAATTTTATGCAATTATCAGTCACATATCAAATGTTGATGGATTCAGCTTATTTTTGCTATCTGCATTTACTTAGATTTTACATGGAAAAAGCTGATAAAAACTTCTTCTTCTTGTAAAGAGTCCAGCCAAATTGTTCAATATTTTACAGAAATGATCCCAGAGGCGAGCCTTCTCAAGTTTGTTCAAATGGTTTATGTTGGATAAATTTTTGCAGTTACATAACAGGCCAAGATTGTGTATGTTTCTTGAATAGGTTGAGAAACTGCCAACTGTTTTAGATTTGGCAACAGATCAAGAGTTCATTCAGTGCAGCCAGATTTAGGCCAAGAGTTCAGTCAGTGCAGCCAAGCACAAGGCATGTGATCACCTCATGGGCAGCATGTGATCATTTCATGGGTAGCATGTGATCACCTCATGAGTATCATGTGATCACCTCATGTTCATTCAGTGCAGCCAAGTACAGGTCAAAAGTTCACTCAATCTAGCCAGGTGCAGGTCAAGAGTTCACTAAGTGCAGTAGCCTGAGCCAGTAATTTGTCACAGTACACTCGGGGGCAACAGCCTTTCTCACCTAAGCCTGGTCAGCCTGGTGCATCAGACTCAAGGCCTGATATTCTGACCTGTCTATGTGTTTTTAATGGCTTTCTCGTTCACAAGACAGGTGCATGTCACCATCTACAATGACCCTTGCAAAGTGTATGTGCCTGCTTAATTCTACGGAGGACTTTGATATATCAGCCTGAAATTGGGCATATTTATACATGTCAAATAGCTTTGTCGTATACAAGACTGGTGGTGCCACCTACAATAATTTTTGTGTTGTGTGCACCCATGCCAGAATTTCAGCAGTGATGTTTGTGTATTTATTCTTGTTCAAAATGTTTAGTACTTGCATTGTTCATATATATGAAAAGTAGTGGTTCAGCATTGAAGCGTTATACCTGGTGTATATCCATATGCACAGGTTTGCATTAGGCCTGTAGGCCTTGTTTAACTTTGTTGCAAAGTATAATACATTCATTTCATGAGTAGTCCAATACCACAAGCCTGTCAAACATTGTATTTCTTGTCACCTGAAGAAAAGCTGCTTCATATTTACAATTATAACGTGCTACTTGTCTTGTAATTTTGAATTTTGTATACATGTCATGTCTCCGTGTCTGTGGGTCTCCGTTTAGGTCAGTGTACAAGCCAGCTGACAGCGTCTGTTTTTACGGACATTTCTTAAGACATCCTTAACATTTAATGCTGTAAATACGGCACCCTGTGAACAAATCATCCTTGTTGTAATATCCATATTACGTGCTACCGGATGGCATATAGCATATACAGCCTGCCGTGCACGAGAACTGTTTAACACACACACATAAAGCCAGCTCAGACCTTGTGTACATTGGCGAGCCCCACTTGCTGTCAGTGGCATCTGACAATTGCCATCACTGAAAACACATTTTAAGTGAATTTTTAAGATATTTTGTGGCAAAAAGGATATTAAAACTTAAACATTTTTAGGATTGGGAATTCTGTTTAAGCCAATTGGTTCTGAAATGCCATATGCCATCGCGGATAATCACTGGCTTTACTTTAAGTTGGGCTTTCATATATCTATTCCATTAGATTCCTTATGTCAATGCGGCGTGGGCAAACATTTTCTAATCAATGATTTAACTATGTGCACATCGAAATCTGATGTGGATGTAACGAGGAAAAAAGGGACAGTTAAGGCAAAATCAATTTTTATAATAAACTTTTTAAAATATTCCGCTAAATACCAGAAAATAATTCAGTAATGCTTCATTTAGTTAAAATCATAGGCTAATATATGTTAATATCTGGGTAGTGTGTCATGAGACCAGGTAACCACAGAGCCATACGTATTGATGTATGCTGAAATCCCGGTCCACAGCTTAAAACCTGGTCTTTTTGTGGCCAGTTCCTGCCATCAGGACACGTGGTATGGCGGGAGCACCGAAGCGAGACCCCAGAGTAATAACTACTCTGGGGGCCGCTTCGAAGCCTCACACCAGCTTCTTCCATGCAGCAAACAGTACCTGTCTCTGTACATTTTTTCAGGTAGGAACAATTTATCATTTATTACTACCCCATATTCCTATCATGTATAGTGTGTGTAGCGAAAGGCTATATTATTTGTATATTTACAGAAGTGTATTATTTTCATTCCTAGTTCAGTAGTAATTGGGAAAATCGGGAAATACTCACCTATTTCCTTTGTGGCGGCTCTGCTGCTTGCTCCCAGCTAGTTCAGTCGGTAGGGCATGAGACTCTTAGTCTCAGAGTCGTGGACTGCTAGCCCATGAAAAAGGGCCTAAATGAGAGATTTATAGGTCCCATTATACGGTCAGGTTAAACACGCGGTTAGAGTACAGACGTATTTAATAAGTGAAGTTGTATATTTAACACATGTACATCTTGACAAGGTTATTATTTATGAACACGTGTGCATTTTGACCAACAGGTATTTATTAAATGAACAAGTGTAAATACTTAATACCAAAAATCCAAAAACTATATCTCGGGACATTATAAAGCATAGTTAATTATGTTAGTGCTACCTTCTGGTTCGTTGTGTTCTTAAACGTCGCGGCATTTAACTTATATGTTATTATACGCAAGGGCCCAATAATGTGTAGTTCGTTGTGCTCTTAAAAGCAGGGGCACTTAATTTATATGCTATGTAATAATGTGTAGTTCGTTGTGTAAATAATATGTAATTAAACAAGCATAAGCATAAGGGTAAAGAAATTTTAACATGTGACAGTTCTGATTCAAGTACGACCATGTGGTCAGATAAGAAAATAACCTAGCTGTGGCCGAGTAAGGTGAGACCACGTGGATAATTCAAAGAAATATACAGGGTAGAAAGGATATATTACCACGTGGTGTGATAAATTAAGACCATGTGGCTAATTATAACCTACAAATCAAGGGAAGATAAAATGTATATATTAGCACGTGGCCGGTTAAGACCACGTGCATACAAGTATATTATTAATATCACGTGGCTGCGCAGACTAAGATCATGTGGTTAATAAGGATGGTTTAGATCGTTTTTAGTGAACCTGTGAGCTTATGCGATGGTGCGGCGTCGTGCGTCGTCTGTACGTTAACCATAGCTATCTCAAAAATGGCAGGAGCTAGCATCACCAATTTTTTTGCAAATAATCAGTCATCCAAAAAACTATATCGGATTTTGTTTATTTTTTTTCTAACTGCATTTTCTTAGATTTTATAGGGAAAAAAGTAAAAAAGCTTTAAAAATCTTCTTCTCCAAAATTGTCCAGCCAAATTGTCCAATATTTCACAGAAATTATCCCTGGAACAATCTTTCTCAAGTTTGTTCGAATGGTTCCAGTTCGGAGATTCTTGGCCGAGTTACAGTAGGTTATATTTTGTAAACTGTGCAAAAAAGCATATTAAAATTTAAATCTCAGAAACGGCTGAAGCTATCATCACCAAATTTTATGCCAATGTTGGTCACTTAAGTCATATCTGAAATTGAGGTATTGGTGGCGCCACCTGCATCGGCCTTTTTTGTACGGGGTCATCAGTGCCTGTATCACACTGAGGGCTACAAAAAACTTCCTTGTCTGAAACCATATGGCCAAAATGTTTAATATCGCACAGAAATGATCTTAAGGTAGTGCTTTCGGAAGTTTGTTCAAATGGTCTCTTTTCAGTGACTTTTGGCTAAGTTATGGGAAGCTAAATTTAGTTATATGCCATAACAGCCCATTTTAGCTCAGTGGCTACAAAGATCTTCTTCTGAAAAACCACTGGGCCAAATTCTTAAATCTCACTCATTACATATCCTCAAATGTTGATAATTCAAGTTTGTTAAAATGGTTTTGGTTCAGTGCTTTTTGGCTGAGTTACAGGAAACTGAACTTGGCCAGTTTGCTGTATCTTCCTATATGAGTTATAAACCTGCGAAACATTTTTCGACTGATGCCACTGAAGCCAGTTTGTTAAATATTTTACAAGAATAATCCCTACTATAATTCTAATAATAAATGTCATTAATGGTTCCACATGAATGATTTTTGGCTGAATTATGGAGATTGAATTGAGTCATTTTACCATATATGTAAGCTGTGTTATGCTGTTACATCTAGCCTGGCACCAGTTTATCAGCATCTATTACATCATGCCACTAGACATTCAGACTTCAGGTTATCTTAAGTTAATATTGACAAGAAAGTTTTTTTAAAAGCTTTAAAAAAATTTAGATTTATGATTTAAGTTATTCATCATACCAGGCAATGTTACAATTATGGATATTCAGCTCTCTGTGGCTATATAAAGAAAACTGTACGTGGATTATAAATGATTGGTATCCCTACTCAACTTAATTCAAGTATTTGCCATCAATGAGATATATCTGTATTTTAATTTGCATTCAGTATGCATCCGTAATAGTTTTATATATATTTCTGATTTCTTTTCTATAAAAGTCAGCTGACAAGCATTTTGTATTGGGAAAATAAATCTCAAAGTTATTTCAAGTAGGGACCACTTTTGTGTACAGATGGCAGCACTTGGTTTACCATTGGCAGATTGCCAGTGCCTGGATGTTGGCCATTAGCTAAGATGATGTCAGCTCTATAAATAGTTTTAGCACAGTGCCAGGTTTGGAAGAAGTGCAGCCAGGTTGAGGTCAAAAGTTCACTCAGTGCAGTAGCTGCATTCTATTTATAGCTTTGGCAGACTGCTCACAGAATCATATTTGACACCAAAATTCAGCCTGAATGTATTTATATAGCTTTGGCAGTCTGCCAACTGTGTCAAATTATGCAACAGGTCAAATGTTCACTCCGTGCAGCCAGGTACAGGTCAAAAGTTCACTCAGTCTAGCCAGGTGCAGCAATTTGTCACAGGTCACTCGGGGGCAGCTGCCTTACTCACCTAAGCCTGTCAGCCAAGTGCATCAAACTCTTGGGAAGTTTGATGTAGTGGACTGATATTTTGACCTGTCTATGCGTCTTTGATGGTATTCTCATTTACAAGACAGGTGGTGCCACCTACATTGACTTTTGCAGTGTATCAACTGCTTATTTCTACAGAGGAATTTGATACATCAGCCTAAAATTTGGCATGTTTATACATATCGGGTAGCTTCGTAGTGTACAAGACTGGTGGCGCCACCTACAATAATTTTTGCAAAGTCTATGTCCCTGCTTATTTCAAAGGAGGGGTTTGACATATCAGTTTGACATTGGGCATATGTATATATCTCTTCGTTGTATATAAGACTGGTGGTGCCAGCTACAATCATTGTGTCCACCAAAACAGAGTTTTGCGGATACTATATTTTCAGTCGGACGCTGACGCTGCAGCCATTCCCCCTTAGGTTTCCGGAGAACTCCTCCATAACCACTGGGCAGAATTTTTTAAAATTCAGAATTCTGATCGGTCACACATAAACCCACATACCTCGGGAACCGTTTGACTGATAAGGCTGAAGATTTTGCACAAATGTAGCCCTTGGAAAGCTTTATAACGCCACCTGCCACCATTTTTGCACAGCTTCCGTCTTTTCATCTGCCTTGGGATAAAAACACTCATATCTCTGCATTGGTTGGACTTATCTACCTGAAATTTTGCATGTGTATACATCCTGGACACTTTCTAGTTTAATGACAGGTGGCGCCACCTACATTCAAATTTACACTGCAGACATCCAAGCTCGTATCTCAGGAGCCATTTGACCAACTGGGCAAAAATTTTGCATGATTATAGATCTCGCATAGCTCTTTATCATATGCAAAACTGGTGGAGCCACCTACAATCATTTTTGCACAGCATCCGTCTGTTTGTTTGCCGTTGGATAAAATCGCTCATATCTCAGCAGTGGTTTGACATATCTGCCTAAACTTTTGCAGGTTTATAATCCTGGATAGCTTTCTCCATTTTGTAGGAGGTGGTGCCACCTACATTTATGTATATGCTGCAGACATTCAGGCTTATATCTCAGGACTGGTTTAACATATCCCCCTGAAATGTTGCATGTGTATAGATCTCACATAGCTCTTTATCATACACAAAACTGGTGGCTCCACCTGCCACCATTTTTGAATAGCGTCCGTCTGTTTGTCTGCTGTGGGCTAATATCACTCAGTAGTGGTTTGACTTATCTGCCTAAAATTTTGCAGGTTTATACATCTTGGATAGCATTCTTGATTTTATGGCAGGTGGCACCACCTACATTTATGTATACGCTGCAGACATTCAGGCTTATATCAGGACTGGTTTGACATATCCCCCTGAAATTTTGTATGTGTATGGATCTCACATATCTCTTTATCATACACAGGACTGCTGGTGCCACCTGCAACCATTTTTGCACAGGCTCCATCTGTTCATCTGCCTTGGCATAAAATCACTCGTATCTCAAATGGGTTTGACTTATCCACCTGCAAATTTGCATGTTTATACATCCTTGACAGCTTTCTTGTTTTATGACAGGTGGCGCCACCTACATTCAAATTTACGCTGCAGACATCCAAGCTCATATCTCGGGAACCATTTGACCGATTGGGCAAAAATTTTGCATGATTATAGATCTCCCATAACTCTTTATCATAAGCAAAACTGATGGCGCCACCTGCAATCATTTTTGCACAGCATCCGTCTGTTTGTTCTCCGTGGGATAATATCACTCATATCTCGGCAGTGGTTTGACATATCTGCCTAAAATTTTGCAGGTTTATACATCTTGGATAGCTTTCTCGTTTTTGTGGGAGGTTGTGCCACCTACATTTATGTATACGCTGCAGACATTCAGGTTTATATCTCAGGACTGGTTTAACATATCCCCCTGAAATTTTGCATGTGTATAGATCTCACATAGCTCTTAATCATACACAAAATTTGTGGTGCCACCTGCATCCATTTTTGCAAAGTGTCTGTCTGTTTGTCTGCTATGGGCTAAAATCACTCAGTAGTGGTTTGACTTATCTGCCTAAAATTTTGCATGTTTAAACATCTTGGAAAGCTTTGTGGATTTTTTGGCAGGTGGCACTACCTACATTTATGTATAAGCTGCAGACATTCAGGCTTATATCTCTGGACTGGTTTGACATGTCCTCCTGAAAGTTTGCATGTGTATAGATCTCACAAAACTTTTAATCATACACAAAATTGGTGGCGCCACCTGCCACCATTTTTGCACAGCGTCCGTCTGTTTGTCTGCCGTGGGCTAAAATCACTCATATCTCAGTAGTGGTGCGACTTATCTGCCTAAAGTTTTGCATGTTTGTATATCTTGGATAGCTTTCTCGATTTTGTGGCAGTTGGCGCCACCTATATTTATGTATACGCTGCACACATTCAGGCTTATATATCGATCAGGAGTATTTTGACATATCCCCCAGAAATTTGGCATGTGTATAGATCTCACACATCTCTTAATCATACACAAAAATGTTGGCGCAACCTGCATCTATTTTTGCACAGTGTCCATCTGTTTGTCTGATGTGGGCTAAAATCACTCATATCTCATTAGTGGTTTAACCTATCTGCCTAAAATGCTGCATGTTTATACATCTTGGACAGCTTTCCTGATTTAGTGGTAGGTTGCGCAACCTACATACACATTACGGCTGCAGACACCCAGGCTATTATGCAACACACCTCACTTTATTTCCCCTTGCCACTTAATCCATTCTAAGTGTTTAGTACTTGCATTGTTCATATACATGTTTCACATGTTCTTGAAAAGTAATGGTCCAGCATTGAAGCCTTATACCTGGTGTAATCTCATTGCACAGGTTCGCATTAGGCCTGTAGGCCTTGTTATATATAAACCGAATAAGAAAACGCGTGAAGAATAACCATTAGGTGGGTAAATTTCATAATTACTCACAAAACACTGGCTACATTCAGTCAGTAAATGGTGCCATCTGGTGATAAGTAAGATTACCATTTTGAACCGCATGTTAGTGCCGCCACGTAGTGAAACGGCTGACAACTACTTTTCTATTTTCGGAATTGCATTAAAACTTCAAAAATAATACTTCAAGCTATCGCCCTAATAAGAATGTCACATATGACATTCTCACACGTGTGACTTCCTGGAACCTTAAACTTTGACAAAAATCGACATTCTACTTCACAAATTGATCTAAATTGGTAGAAAGGTTAACTCGCCGCTGAACCCCTGAAACTGAAGTTCTGTCTGACCGGAGCACTACTTTTTCAAGAACTCCGTCCATCCTAGGGAAATAGACCCTTCTCCTAAACCTATCCATAGCTCAACGGATCAATACTGTGATAAAACCACTCACTAACCCATTTGAAGGTTCTGATTCTTACGTGTCTCGACCGCAGATTTAGGTAATTAGTTGGCATTTAGCAACCTAGACATGTGCGGCGGAATACATTTCAGCCCAGCTGCTTGGCTGGAAAACGGCGGGCGCACCGAAGTTCTCAGTAGACGCCCGCTAACACAAGCTAGGGCCGTGTTGATCTGGCCTACTCGCATAGATATAAAAAATACCATATAAGTATTTTATAAAGTAATATAAACGTAAACGATATAAAGTCATTAGAAAAATATCATTTAGGGTCTGTCATACTTATCCATACATAGAGGAACCTGAAATATAGACCATGTATTTAAAATCACTCCGCTAGTGCAGTATAGCCTATAACCTACATGCAACAGTTTATATTGTAAAACCACTCTCCCTTCATAATCGTATAATTATGTTATTAGAATATCTATGAGAATATGTCATATTGTACGATGTTCACACAATATGAAGGTGTAGACATAGCATGATATAGAAATAGCATAATCATATCGTCAATATCCTATTTATTATTTAATTTAATATTTATAACTGTTAATGTATTACTTGTCTCTCAAGAGACCAGCTCCTTCCATGCAGCAAACAGTATGTGTCTCTGTACATTTTTCAGGCGAATAAAACGGCTTACATCACATCTGTCGTTATCTTTGTGGCCGAACCCCACCACTCGGGCCAGGTGCGACATATAAAATACTTATAAAAGGAATTCGCTTCAGTTACCTCACCGATATGAAATAAATCATTTTTATGAACAAATGATTTGGATTTTCATACATTACTGTCTACCAAAATCTGGACATCTGCATCCCCTTCGATCTGATTAAGTTTATCATTGAATGTTTTTAACAGCTGTAGGAGGAACTGTGTATCAAAATTGACATCTTCCTTAAGCATCACCCTGCAGATCAAGGTGACATGCCCGGACTGTGACTGGACCCCACTGTGGAAATACACATGGACCCCCATGGAGAGTCCGGGCTGTAAGATGAAGTTTGAAACCACCTGCGGAGAAACAAATCGTGAATGTCGCTTTATGCCTGTTGAATTATCTCCGATCAGCTCCTGCCTCTTCAAAGTGTCAGGTGGGCCCTTGACTTACCCATGTTTCCTTTGCCTGGTCATGCGGACACTAGTACCTGGATATATTTTAAAAAGAATGGCTAAATTCTGGAAATATTTACAAAATGGCAAAAGTCTGGAAAAATTCAATAAATGGCAAAAGTCTGGACATTTTCAGTAAAAGATAAAAGTCTGGATATATTAAATAAATGATAAAAGTATGGACATATTTCATAAATAGTAAAATTCTGGACATATTAAATAAATGGTAAAAGTCTAGACTCTGACATATTCAATAAATGGCAAAAGGCGGGACATATTTAATAAATGGCAAAAGTTTGGACATATTTAATAAATGGCAAAAGTCTGTATGTATTCAGTAAATGGAAAACATCTTGATATATTTGATATATAACAAATGTCTTGATAAATTTTATGAATGGCAAAAGTCAAGACATATTTTTTAAATGGTAAATGTCTGGAAAAATTTAGTAAATGGCTAAAGTCTGGAAAATATTTAACAAATAACAAAAGTATGGACATATTTAATAAATAACAAAAGTCGGGACATATTTAATAAATGGCAAGAGTTTGGACATATTTAATAAATGGCAAAAGTCTGTATGTATTCAGTAAATGGAAAACATCTTGATATATTTGATAAATAGCAAACGTCTGGATATATTTAATGAATTGCAAAAGTCAAGACATATTTTATAAATGGCAAACGTCTGGAAAAATTCAGTAAATGGCAAAAGTCTGGAAAATATTTAACAAATAACAAAGGTCTGGACATATTCATTAAATGGCAAAAAACTGGACACGTTCAATAAATGGCATAAGTTTGGATATATTAATAAATGGTAAAAGTCTGGACTTGTCTAAAATATGGCAAAAGTCTGGATAAATATTTAATAAATGGCAGATGTCTTGATATATTGGATAAATGGCTAAAGTCTGGCCATCAGTCCAATATTTTTCACTGAGCAAGACGTTTCCGTTTTCACACCTGTTAAATCAGTTCATGATTATGATATAAAAAAAAATAAACTTGTTTGAAAAGTGGACAAATCAAGGCATCAAAGATCTGAGATTCAGCCATTTCATCATGCCACATATGGTTCTAATACTGGGATTTGTTAATGACACAGATTTATGAGATTTCTGTTAAGAATAGATATATGTCTAAACTGTAAAATGTTTAATGTTAAAAGCTTATGAAACTTATTTTTGTGTTTTGCCTATATTTAAATCATGGTCTGTTTTATGTTTTAGCATGAAAGCAGAACTTTTGTTTAACTATTTCAGTGAAACAGCATAACAAGTTTTATTTTATTATATTAAAATGTAAACTTAATTATTTTGAATTTGATAATGAAGTATTTCAACCAGAACATGATCACTACGTATGGATCCTCTTCATTTTCCTGTTTATTATTCCCTTTCAGCCGTTGATAGCTACTGCCCATATTTCAAAGGTGAAGCCCATCTTAACATGACCATAAATGCCAATCCAACAATAGGGAAGTGTGAGGTATCACCAACAGAGGGCACTGCATTATCTGATGCCTTTTCCATGTCATGCAGCGGATATAAAGATGAGGATGAGCCAGTGGACTTTTACTTTTACGCAACCCACGATAATCCATGGGATCGTAAGTACATTCGCAGTCACAGAACAAAGACTTATAAAGGACACTGGATCCTAGTGACAGGAACATTATGATCAATCTTCAGTAAAAATTGGTTGACCTCAAACGACTGATAATGTGAATTTATAAATCATTTAGGAGTATGAAATTTCTCCCTGACGATACAGACCTGCACATCATCTTAATTTGTAAAATAACACAATCTATGTATTTTTCATACAAACCTTCCCATGTAGGTAAAAAATTGATATCTTAAATAATTATATGTAATTTATTTTACATGTTAGTCAAAGATTGACAACGAATAAATATCAAATCTTTCATATTATCTTACAATAGCAGAATATCCCTGTGGCAGCAGCATTGCATCATCAAACATGTCAGTCCTGGTTAATTTTTTGTTGTTATAAATTTGTTTAACAATTTGTTACGAAATGAGCAAACTTTACATACTGATTTGCGCAAAACTTCAAACTGCTGTAATGCTGTAAAAGGAAAAATGCGCAAACATTTAGACCAGAAAAATTAACCACTTCTACAGTAATAAATTATCAATGTGATCATAATTGACATACTATGCATAGATTACTGCATGGAATGATAACAAAAATGGAACTCTCAAATAAACAAAAACAAAAAATGAAATCGCTAAAAATTTGCCTCATAAATAGGAATTAAGCCAACTATAGTAATTGTGCTTTTAAAAACAGTCTGTGAGGTTTCAATGATCAGCTGAGTCATGTACGAAATTAAACATGACTACTTACAGCAGGAGTAACTGAGCCCTTTCAGAGAAAGACCATTGGAAATTGGTATAAATCATCAGGGTTCTCTTAGCTTCGCTGGTGATGTTTACTTTATTGGTGGGTGGCCATCATATTGACCTGACTGGTCTATAACAACTAAATTTCTGAAGGTACTCTTTTCTCCATTTAACTACTATATCAAAGAAAATTGCATATTTGAGAGCACCTCTTACAAGTTTTTTTTGTGCTGGCTTTTGATGTTTTGGGGTAGAGCATGGGCCTCAAAGCTCAGGATCGTGAGTTCAAATCTCAGCCTAGGCAGTGAGATTATTCATGGTCAACCCCTACCCAGAGTTAGAACTCTGCAGGCTCAATGAGAAAACCATGTCTGACGGCCATGTTTCACTCAATAAACAAGTGCTCCTTTAAGCCGTTCCTTGTTCGTTTGACCCAGCAATGGGTCGATTACTAACCCAAGGCCCACAGCAGTAGACACGGGGCCTGGTTAACACCAAAATATAAATTGAGAGAAAACGTGTGCTACTGCCCCATCAATTGGTCAGAATCCATCAGGTGCAGCGGTCACCAGGCCTGGTTAACACCAGGATATAAAAATGAGAGGAAGTGTGTGCAACTGCATTATTAATTTGTCTCAAAACATAATTGGAATCTACAGATTTATAAACTTATAGCATAGCTATAATTAAAACATTGAAGTGATTACCCCCAACAAAAAAATATAAAAAAAATTGTTGTGCAACATTGAACACTGTAGGAAAACAAAGCAAATCATAAGGTTTTAGGAAGTTTCATAAATTTTAGGCATTATAGCATAATGCAGGAAATCATAGACAATGGTATTATATCACAGTTTATGTGGTGTAGTCACACACAAGCATACGTTTTGAGAACAGTTATCACGTTCAAGTGCAAAATAATTATTGGAAGAAGAAAATTTCCTGTCATGAGCTAGAGTCGTCCTACACTGCAATATGCTACAGTCAGTTTCCTGTTTTTCCTGCCGTTTTTTTCCAGCTCACAGTTTCCTTTACATGACAAATGTTAAGGCAAATTAAAGGAAAACTGTAGCATTTTTATCACATGAAAAAAATTTTAGAATAAAATTCTAGCATTAGAGGATCTGAATTTTGAACCATATAAGTTTTCCTTTAGAAATGTGTGTCTCTCTGGTTTTCCAGGTGAGCTACTTCATTATGGGACAGAGCCAAACATGCCAGGGATGCTGTTGTCACAAGGGTTACGCGAGACAGGTTATTTGGTCACGTTGACAGTGACTGCTGTGGACATACTGGGAGCATCAAGTTCAAAATCCCTTGATGTGAAGGTAGAGAATATATTTCTGATGCTGTCATGATGTATCAGTGCACTAAATGGTATACCAGATCTATCGAGTGATATGCTCTATTGTGTTACCAGTGATTCCTCAATTGCAGCCTAAAATTAACATTGCTTTAATAGAGCAAGAGCGTGTGAATAGGGTGGATGGCTGTTATAGTGCAGTTTTCCATATCACTTGGGCCTCAAATTAAAAGTAGGCCCTATTAATCAAATATATGTAGTATTATCATGACTACCTGTAGGTGCTGCCTGTAGAAATGACAGTCAATGGATCATCTGACTCACCTCCTGACCTATTAAACAAGCTCGAGACATTGGTAAGCAGCGAGAATACCACGTCAACTACCGGCAGCTTGACAGCCATGTTAACCTCAGGTAATACAGAAGGTAGGTGTATTATGGTGCTTGGTGTCAGTGCATATTTTAATCAAAACTTTTCTTGATACTTTCTGTATATACACACATTTATATGAATTATACATTTATGGGCATGTGCTGAGGCAAACATGACATTCAGTTATTCTCAGAGAACTTGCCCCTCCTTAATGGTCTTTAAATAATGATCATGTGAGTGGTTGGAACCTCCTTTGTCTTAATGCTACTTTACATGTTCTATATTTCATTCCATATTGTGCTATATTTCCTAGTTCTTTCATTACTGTGAGTGTACTGTATATTACATTGCATGTCAGAGTTATATATATTCATGTTTAATATCATATCTTGCTGTATCATTTTGTCATGAGCCACTTTTATCATATTGTCACTGGTCATTGTATTTATTTTACATTGTATAAACTGTATTGTCTGACAGGGTCACAGATCAGAGAATCTTGTCTGAACGGGTCACCCTGTATAAATGTTAAAATATTAATCATAATAAAAATAATAACAATATCCAGTAGCTAATGGAGTAATTTAGTTCTGTATACCCATTTGATCAGGGCTTTTGACTGAACAGAATGGACAGCTACTCTGCATCAAATATGTGTTACACATTAATTCGTGCAATTCTGTTTTCCGCTAGCCTTGAGTTTGGAAACAGTCTGCCTATGACCTTAACCACAACCACTGGTATATTGTGATATCCAGTGGTCAAGGTTTCATATTTGTAATATTCATAAAAAGTAATTACCCAGAAATTAAAACCACCACAAATAAGACCCCCTTGGCCAACTACTCATGTTAACATTAGTTTATACTGTCCCCTCATTTGCATCTCATGTACATTATCTATGTCTGTAGCATCTCTTGGCAAAATATTAATAATTCTAGTATTTACAGATCTTTTATATTGTCTGCAAGTCAAAGAGGGATATTATGAATAATTTAAGAACTTTTACATTTATGATCTGCCTTTGATGAACTTGAATTTCCATTCCTTTGATGTTCCATGGGTCCTCGAATTGAAAAATTTTTGCAAGCATGCCAAGATCATGAAAATCAACCCTTGTGAATCACTGAAAAAGTGCAGATTGTGAAATCTTTTGAAAACCTTATGAATATGAAACCGACCACAATATATATATATATATATGGCATATCACCTGACTTTTCTATCTTATTTTATACAGGTGCTGTAGCTCTGATAGCAACAGTAGCAGCGACATTGAATTCACTGCAGACTCAAGAGGAGAAGGCTAAGCCCAATCAAGTGCAGGTAATTACGTGGACCAACCTTACCATGTGTTTTGCCGGGCTTAGGAATAAATAGTGTTTGTTACCCGGCAGCTGAGTTCTTGTTTGACAAAATGACAACACAGCTTATGTTTAGTCAACTTTTCAATTCTTTATGGGTGATAAATACAGTGCATCTGTTCTGTAAAAGAAAAAACTGCTGGTAGAAAAAAGCACAAATGCGTGTCCCCTGAGAGGACAAGTGCTTGTAGTGTTCTGCACAGAGGTACAGTTAGAAATCCTGGTATCGCCATGCGGGACAAAAGCAGAGACTTAGACCAACTCACGCAATGAACTCCTTTAGTACCAAATAGAAAAACCCTGGGAGTAACTTATCTTACGACACAGCGCACAATATAGCAGTGACAAATAATTAAGTAATAATCACATCCTTTTTTTTTTAGCTCAGCTCATTGTAATCAACTGAGGTATGGGAATGGCGCTTTAACCGTCATCCGTACGGGCGTCTAGTTTGACATATCGGTTTCAAATTTTAACTTTTATATGGCTCACTATGAAAGTAAGAACTAAGGTCAAGTTCACAGGACCTATTTCTTTAAAAGGAATGCGTATGCATTCCAAGCCAAACTTTTCGTCACCAACCTTCCTTCTTCAAGATATCTAACTCACCTGCAAGGGGTTGAATTCTTTTCGATTTGGGGTCATAGGGCCAAAAGTCAAGGTCACTAAGACATCAGAGCAAATCCATCTAAAACCATCTATTTACATGGTCGCCCAGCAGGCAGTATGCAATTGGGACTTATTTTGATAACCATGTCAGTTAATTTATGTTTATTAGGCTGCTTGTCATGGCTGTCACTACAAAGGAGACCTCTATAATAGCATGGGGTCTCTTTAATTCTATGACTCAGCTTGATCCTATAGTGTCCTTAAAATTATTTTTATTTTTCTGATAAACATAAATTGGAAGGGTGAAGGAACCTGTGTTATATAATGCATGCTGATTTTATTCTCATTGACAGCTGCGCCACAGACTGATCTCAACAATCCGGAACCTGCGAATGAGAGATAGCCTAGCAAACATCAAGTCCCGAGCAGCAGCTGTCCGCAAGGCTACATCAAAGAAACGGGAAATAGCTGCTGAAACCCAGGTAAATGTCAACATTGCTACCTCAAACACACAGAAATTGCTACTGAAACCTGGGTAAATGTCCTAGAGGCTCCCTCGAACGGACATGAAATAGCTATGAAAATCCAAGTTAATTCCACAAGGCTCTGAAAATCAGGTTAATGTTCCCAATGCCACCTAAAATTCACACAAAATAGATTCTGAAACATAGTTAAATGTCCAAAAGGCTCCCTAAAACACACACAATTACGCTACTGAAACCAAGATAAATGTCCATAAGGCTCCCTCAGAAACACACAAAATAGCTACTGAAACCCAGCTAAATGTCCACAAGGCTACCTCACACATGCACAAAATATCTTCTGAAACCTTTGGTAAAATTCCACAAGGCTACCTCAAACACACTTGAAATTACTACTGTAAACCAGGTAAATGTCGACAAGGCTACCTCAGACACACACAACAGAGCTACTGTGACTTAGGTAAATGTCCACAAGGCTCTGTGAGTGAGGTAAATGTACACAAGGCTCTAAAACTTGGGTAAATGTCGACAAGGCTTTGTGACTTGGGTAAATGTCGACAAGGCTCTAAAACTCAGGTAAATGTCAACAAGGCTACCTAAAACACACATAAAACAGCTACTAAAACCAGGTTTTTGGATGAGCTTGAAATGTCTTAAGGGGTGTTTCCATGTGCATGTATATCCATGAGAAATCGGCTACATGATTTTATAACAGGGGTGTTTCCATGTGTCCATCAGCATATATGCGTATGTGTGTTTATGCGCTAAAATCACCACAGGAACAAATATATTAGTGTGCAAGTTCACGGATATACGCACCATGGAAACACGCCTTTTTTTAGCCCTCAGCCCTTAGGCTGATGGGCTATTGTCGTCACCCAAGCTGTCCGTCCGTCCGGCGTCCGTTAACTTTTACCTTGTGAGCGAGATATCTTGAAAAGGATTCACCGTCAGAATTTTATTTCCTCGGTAAAGATGTATATCGACAAAATCTCGGTCAAGTTCGAAGATGGGTGACCTTGACCTATTTTTCTACGTTTTAGAGCTGATTATAGAAAAACACTTAGATGCTTATTACTCAGGAACCATTTGGTGGATTTTCACAAAACTTACTATGATTATTGGGACTGATAGTCTGTACCTGCTATACAAGTTTGGTGGCGCCACCTACAATTTCTGATTTTTAATGAATTTTTATCGGATTTTTCAACTTTGGGCTTGTGAGCGGGATATCTCGAAAAGGATTCACTGTAAGAATTTTATTTTTTCGGTGAAGATGTATATTGACAAAATCTCAGTCAAGTTCGAAGATGGGTGACCTTGACCTATTTTTCTACATTTTAGAGCTGATTATAGAAAAAACGTTTAGAAGCTTATTTCTCAGGAACCATTGGATGGATTTTCACAATACTTACTATGATCATAGGGACTGATGGTCTGTAACTGCTGCGCAGGTTTGGGGGCGCCACCTGCAATTTCTGATTTTTTATTGAAATTTTCTTGGATTTTTCAACTTTGGCCTTGTAAGCAGGATATCTCTAAAAGGATTCACAATAGGAATTTTATTTCTTTGGTGAAGATGTATATCAACAAAAATCTTGTTCATGTTTGAAGATGGGTGACCTTGACCTACTTTTCAAGGTCACAGAGCTTATAATAGAAAAAAAACTTAGAAGTTTATTTTTCAGGAAGCATTTGGTGGATTGTTATGAATCATGGTACATACCTCTCCATTTTAAATTTATAACTGAGACATGTACAGATATACATCCATGTGAGAACAGATATTTAGTACTTGTTACTGTTACCACCTCTAAACACTGTTCTTTTGGCCGAGGGCTTTTGTCAGCTTCTGCTGATATTCTAGTTTATGCATATACGCACATACCCATATACACACAGAAACATAACCACATAATTTTTTGGCATTATTATGCCTCTCATAACTTTTGAAGTACTGAATATGTTATCTTCATAATTGACACACCAGTTGTTTTTCAAATGTATATGAAAAGTTTAACCTGCTCTTCAAGTTAAAACCTGCAAGATTAAAATTTCTTCAGATTTGACACACAAATCGGTTCCATAATGGTTTTTAAAAGGTAAAACCTAGTGGATTGACCTTGACCTAAAGGTCAGATCAGCCAAGATGTAAAATTATAATGAACCTAATAACTTTTGAAGTATTGCATAATATTTCAACAAAATTTTCATAAGTTTTTTTGTGAAATGGATAGCCTAAGCATTTGTCTAAATGGTTAAATCAACCAAATTGTACTTCGTCTTTAGCTTTTTGTGATGCAATAACTTTGGAAGTATTGCATATATATCTGTCCCTTCAAATTTTACAGAATAGTTGTTTCCACAAGTTCTTGGAGGAGTTTCACAGAAAAATGGTGACCTCGATCTTTATCTTATTCTTTTCTTGTACAAACTGTATAGACCAGTCATGATTAATAATGGAAATAATCTTCAGATATGTGTGCATGACTGATCACTTAAGGAAGAACCCTGTGAACTTAGATGTCAGAAGGTCAAAGGTCAATATCACATTTGAAATTATCCCAATTTGGTTTTCAGACGATAACATTCCCATTGAGAATATTAGTCTATAATGTCATGCTAGTCAGCTGATCGCCATGGATCTCTTGTTATTATGACTTTTGAAGTAGGGCATGTCCCTTGCAGAAATTTGAGACACATTGATTGATCTTCACATATCTCCCAATCGCTTTTTTAATTCAAGAAACCCATTAAGTGAAAATTTCATTATTACAAATGTTTGTGGCGGGAGAGATCAGCTGTCTGAGCCAAAGGTCAATATCACATATGAAGTTATCCCAATGTGGTTTTCAGACAATAACATTCCTATTGTGAATATTAGCCTATAATGTCATGCTAGTCAGCTGATTGCAATGGGTCACTTGTTATTATGACTTTTAAAATAGGGCATGTTCCCTACAGAAATTTGATTGATCTTCACATATCTCCCAATCACTTTTCTGAATTCAAGAAACCCATTAAGTGATAATTTCATTATTACAGCTGTTTGCGGCAGAAGAGATAAGCTCTCTGAGTCACCGACTGACCTCTGTAATAAAGAACAGTCAATTCACAGATGAAAAGGAGATCCCTGCAACAGCAGAGTAAGTCCATTTTACATTAAAACTACATAGCAGTGATGAATTCCAGTCCACACAATCTGCATGTTGTGCATGCAAGGGGATGCATGATTTATATTAGTTTCATTTTTCAGCACGTGCATTCAATTTCAAGTTCATGGACGTTACTATAAAGACCACATTACACTCCTTATTCAAAAGACATGTTCATAAAGTTATTCATTTCTACAATTATTTCTTTTCATTATGACGGCTGGTATTGAACTGAACTTTAGTGTGTACTCTTTGAAAGATCACAAGTTTACAGATCCAGTTTGCATTTCTTTCAGTTGTCCAACATATCATCAGGTGTTGATCATCTTTAGTAAGAATATTTCATGGAATTTCTTATCATTATTGTCATTGATCTTGATTAACTGTACCTTGTTATATCAAAATAGACAATGACGAAATTGTTGTTCCTTCAGCATTGCTGCTGTTATGCTCCACCACTTTAAAAATATTTCTAATTTGCTGCCGGCGGATGCATTCATTTCTTTTCAACACATCTAGTTACATTTAGCTCCCGATACAGAGCTTAAGCTTGGTGTAAAGTCTTTTATATATATATATATATATATATATATATATATATATATATATATATATATATATATATATATATATATATATATATTCTTGTTCTTGTTAATACAGTAAAACCTGGCCTTACGACAACCTGGGTAAAGTGACCACCTCACAATTACGACCACTTTTTCATCCTCCCCATAGCTCGGAATAGCGCTCATCCTGTTTTGCAATTTTTCCACCACTTATTTTGGTCCCAATGCATGACCTGAACCTCAGTGATGCGACTTGTTAGTGCAGGGTCATTGTCTTGCCAGGGGCAAACCAATGCATTGCATTACTAATTATCCCCAACCTCAGCAGAGCAGGTTATATAATGATTAGCTCGTCTATCAGTTTGTCTGTCAGTCCATCTGACTGTCCATCTGTAGGTAAACAATTTTATGTGACGCGATAAATCAACAAGTGTTACTAAGATCTACTTCAAATTGTACCAGCAGGAGCAACCCATGGGTCTCTAGAGGTGAATATGTTTTGGCCACACTTGAATTATATTTGTATTTTTTATGATTTTTTATGCAAAATTATAACATTTCATATGACGCGATACCTCAAAAAGTGTCACTCATATATTTGTCATATTTTATTAGCAGGTGCAATTTATGGGTCTCAAGAGTTGATTAGTTTTTAGTCACACTTTAATGATTTTTCGATTTTTTAGCGAACCTTCATTTAATTTTTTTACCTTCTTCTTCCAGAGAGCTGCTGAAAGGACTTACAAATGTGCTTGATGCATCCTTGTATATACTGGAACGTGTGACTCACATGAACACCACTGAACTAGAGGCTGACTCAACACTCATAGCCATTACAGGAGGTAACATAACAGCAGATGATGCAAAAAATAAGGTTAGTGACATTTCTTTGAGCAAAAGGTAGAATTTTATATGGTTAAAGAGCCAAAAAAAATATTTCTATATCTAAATATTTGTTAACTCAGTAGTATGGGGCTGTATACTTATTTACAAAATCATTCTCAATGCCGGTTGTCACTGAGGAAAGATTCCTTAGTGTCAATAGCCAAGCAATAATAGAGCATATGCTTTGAAGTATGTGGCCTTTAGAATAAGGTTATGGTAAAAAATAAATGCTGGATGTAAATCTGTCACTGGTTGCTATTACCCTGACCTGAGGTTAGTAAAGAAGAATGGTTTGGAGATTTAATTAACACAAATATTGCCAGAAGATAGAAGAAACTTGGATGGTCTCCATAAAGAAATCTTTAACCAAAGATATAGAGATAAACTTTTCAGCTTCAATAGGCCTACCCTAGGAATATGGGAAGGCTTCATAAATGGTATATTTTATTGCAAATGTCTCTCATTTCAGACCAAGAAGATAAGTGGCACCCTGGATTTAATAATAAATGACCTGGTTAATACTGTGACAGAAATTCAAGTTGTGGGCCAAGAGGGCATGTCAATTAATACACAAGGGATGGCGCTATACATCGAGAAAAATACACCACTAGGTCTGTCCGGCAAAGAAATCAATGTATCAACAACTGATGGCCCATCAGGTTACAAGGCCAAACTGTCTGTGCCAAGTAAAAATGACCTGACATCACAACTGCCAAAGGAAGTAGATAAAGAGGAAATAAACTTGAAACTCCACGTAAGTCATCCTAAGAGAAGTCATTGTATGCTCTGTACAAACAGGATTTCCACAGCCCCAAAATATAGGCCATTAAATGGACTGTTTTTCCTTGAAGCGGCCTTGACAGTTCCGTCCACTGGTCTGGTCATGGCATGGCTGTATTCATAGGTTTGTAAAAGCCCGTCCATGGTTGGTGGTTTTTCCCTGGTCCTCTGGTTTCCTGATGTGGCTATTTTCAGAGGGTTGTAGTGACCTGTCTATGGGTGATGGTTTTCCCTGGGTCGTCTTGTTTCCTGATGTGGCTATATTCAGAGGGTTGGTGTAACCTTTCCATGGTTTGTGGTTTTCCCCTGGTCATCTGGTTTCTTAATGTATCTATATTCAGAGGGTTGTAGCGGCCCATCCATGGTTGGTGGTTTTCTCCTGGTCATCTGGTTTTCTGATATGGCTATATTCAGGAGGTTGGAGGGACCTGTTCATGGTTGGTGGTTTTCCTCTTGTCGTCTGGTTTCCTGATGTGGCTATGTTCAGAGGGATGGTGAAATCTGTCAATGGTTACCTGGTTTTCTCCAGGTTATATGGTTCTGTTGTGGCTAAGTTCAGAGGGTTGTCCCTGGTTTCTGGTTTTCCCGCAGTCATTTGGTTACCGGATGTGGCTATATTCAGAGGGTTGTAGCAACCTCTTAATGGTTGTTTTTTTCCCCAGTTCTGCTAGTTTATTAATTTGGCTATATTCAGAAGGTTGTAGCAGATGTCCATGGTTAGTGGTGTTCCCCTTGTCCTTTGGTTGCCTGATGAGGCTATATTTAGAGGGCTGTAGCAGCCTGCACATGGTTGATAGCTTTACCCTGTTCTGCTAGTTTCCTGAAGTGGCTATTTTCAGAGGGTTGGATTTACGTGTCGATGGTTGGTCATTTTCTCCTTGTCATCTGGTTTCCTGGTGTGGCTATATTAGGAGGGTTGTTGTGGCCTGTCCATGGTTGGTGGTTTTCTTTTTGCTGGTTTTCTCCATCCCTACAGACTACTGATCACCACCATCCCTTCCTTGTATTATTAAAATAAATAGATGTACAATGTTTGTTAATAAACAATATATATATATATATATATATGTATACAATTTAATGCATATTGATAATCCCCCAAAAGATAGAGTTAACATGTAATCTGAACATGCCTATGAAGCAGTCGGTATCATAGTCAAGAACTCAGCTGCAGACATGTATCATTTTATAACTCTGCTGCAGACATGTTTCATGAAAGAACTCTGCTGCAGACATGTATCATGTTAGAATTCTGCTGCAGACATGTATCCTGTAAGAACTCTGCTGCAGACATGTATCATGTAAGAACTCTGCTACAGACATGTATCATGTTAGAATTCTGCTGCAGACATGTATCATGTTAGAATTCTGAAGCGGACATGTATCATGTTAGAACTCTGCTGCAGACATGTATCATGTAAGAACTCTGCTGCAGACATGTATCATGTAAGAACTCTGCTACAGACATGTATCCTGTTAGAATTCTGCTGCAGACATGTATCCTGTAAGAACTCTGCTGCAGACATGTATCCTGTAAGAACTCTGCTGCAGACATGTATCATGTAAGAACTCTGCTGCAGACATGTATCATGTTAGAATTCTGCTGCAGACATGTATCATGTAAGAACTCTGCTGCAGACATGTATCATGTAAGATCTCTGCTGCAGACATGTATCTTGTTAGAACTCTGCTGCAGACATGTATCATGTTAGAACTCTGCTGCAGACATGTATCATGTTAGAATTCTGCTGTAGACATGTATCATGTTAGAACTCTGCTGCAGACATGTATCATGTAAGAACTCTGCTGCAGACATGTATCATGTAAGAACTCTGCTGCAGACATGTATCATGTAAGAACTCTGCTACAGACATGTATCATGTAAGCACTCTACTGCAGACATGTATCATGTAAGAACTCTGCTACAGACATGTATCATGTAAGAATGCTACAGACATGTATCATGTAAGAACTCTGCTGCAGACATGTTTCATGTAAGAACTGCTGCAGACATACACCTTAACATCACCCCCCCCCCCCCAGCTTTAAGTTTATGTCAGGAACAATGCACCAATAATCCATGCATTGTATCACTGTTAGTCATTAATTGTATCCCCAGACAAAGTCGGGGGATACTATGTTTTTATACTGGTCCCGCCGCCGCATATAAATCTTGTTGGCGCGATAACCCAAAAAATATTTCACGGACCTTTACCAAACTCGGTATATGTATAGATATGGGTAAGAGGACGACGCCTATTTAAAATGAGGTCATGACCTTTACTAGGAGAGTGTCCTTGACCTTGGATAGGTCCAATTTTGGGGAAAATCACACAAATTCTTTAATATCTCAAGAAATCTTGCATGGATTTATCCCAAAATCAAGTTGAAGGAAGATCATGGATAGGGTTGTCATGTTCCAGAAACTGGTGGCGCCACCTATTATTCTTTACTTGTTTTCGTGCCGTTTAATACCCCCAAAATTGCCACCTTACAGTACTGTGAGCATTATAAGTCAAAAACTAATGGACAGATTTCTTTTATATTATGCATACACATAGGTATGGGTTATGGGATGATGTTTATTTAAATTGGGGTCATGACCTTTCCTATGATAGTGGCCTTGACCTTGAATATTGCCATATATGGTGAAAATCACACACCTCTTATGATATCTCCAGTGTTGATAGCCATATGGATTTCAAACATGACTTATGTATGGCCCACCACTATAGTAAGAACCTTATAGGTTCTAGGGTCATGAGGTCAAAGGTCAAGGTCACTGGACTGGCATTTTAAAAGATACTGTGGATGCATTTTAAGGCCAAACTTTCATCCCAGGTCTTCCATCTTGAATATATAGCTCACTTGCCAATAGTGGATGATCCATATAAATTTTGGGGTCACAAGGTCAAAGGTCAAGGCCACAGGAGCTATCTGTCCAAAAATTAGTTTCTGGATAATTCCTGCTTTTATTGATGTATTGATTTCAAATTTGACTTATATATGTCCCATTGAAAAAGCAAGACTCCAATTGATTTTGTGTCATGAGGTCAAAGGTCAAGGTCACAGGACACATCTTTAAAAAGATTGTGGATGCATTTTCAGCCAAACATTTCATCTCAGATCTTTCATCTTGCACATATATTTCACCTGCCAAGAGAGGAAGACCCCTATCAGTTTTGAGGTCACAAGGTCAAAGGTTAAGGTCACAGGAGCCATCTGTCCAAAAATTAGTTTCTGGATGATAATTCCTTCTTTTATTGATGTATGGATTTCAAACTTGACTTGTATTTGACCCATTGGAAAAGCAAGACCCGAATTGATTTCTGGGTCATGAGGTCAAAGGTCAAGGTCACAGGAAACCTCTTAAAAAGATTTTGGATGCATTTTCAGCCAAACAATTCATCTCATATCTTTCATCTTGCACATATAGTTCACCTGCCAAGAGTGGAAGACCCCTTTCAATTTTGAGGTCACAAGGTCAAAGGTGAAGGTCACAGGAGACATCTGTCCAAAAATTAGTTTCTGGATGATAATTCCTGCTTTTATTGATGAATGGATACCAAACTTGACTTGTATATGTCCCATTGGAAAAGCAAGACCCAAATTAATTTTGGGGTCATGAGGTCAAAGGTCAAGGTCACAGGACACATTTTAAAAAAGATGTGGATGCATTTTCAGCCAAACATTTCATCTCAGATCTTTCGTCTTGCACATATAGTTCACATGCCAAGAGAGGAAGAACCCTATCAATTTTGAGGTCACAAGGTCAAAGGTGAAGGTCACAGGAGCCATCTGTCCAAAAATTAGTTTCTGAATGATAAAACCTTCTTTTATTGATGTATTGATTTCAAACTTGACTTGTATTTGACCCATTGGAAAAGCAAGACCTGAATTGATTTCTGGGTCATGAGGTCAAAGGTCAAGGTCACAGGAAACCTCTTTAAAAAGATTGTGGATGCATTTTCAGCCAAACAATTCATCTCAGATCTTTCATCTTGCACATATAGTTCACCTGCCAAGAGTGGAAGAACCCTATCAATTTTGAGGTCACAAGGTCAAAGGTGAAGGTCACAGGAGCCATCTGTCCAAAATTTAGTTTCTGAATGATAATTCCTTCTTTTATTGATGTATGGATTTCAAACTTGACTTGTATTTGACCCATTGGAAAAGCAAGACCCGAATTGATTTTGGGGTCATGAGGTCAAAGGTCAAGGTCACAGGAAACCTCTTTAAAAAGATTGTGGATGCATTTTCAGCCAAACAATTCATCTCATATCTTTCATCTTGCACATATAGTTCACCTGCCAAGAGTGGAAGACCCCTATCAATTTTGAGGTCACAAGGTCAAAGGTGAAGGTCACAGGAGCCATCTGTCCAAAAATTAGTTTCTGAATGATAATTCCTGCTTTTATTGATGTATGGGTTTCAAACTTGACTTGTATATGTCCCATTGGAAAAGCAAGACCCAAATTGATTTTGGGGTCATGAGGTCAAAGGTCAAGGTCACAGGAAACCTCTTTAAAAAGATTGTGGATGCATTTTCAGCCAAACATTTCATTTCAGATCTTTCATCCTGCACATATAGTTCTCCTGCCAAGAGAGGAAGAATACTATCAATTTTGAGGTCACAAGGTCAAAGGTGAAGGTCACAAAAGCCATCTGTCCAAAAAAATTAGTTTCTGGATGATAATTCCTGCTTTATTGATGTATAGATTTCAATCTTGACTTGCATATGTCCCATTGGAAAAGCAAGACCCAAATTGATTTTAGGGTCATGAGGTCAAAGGTCAAGGTCACAGGACACATCTTAAAAAAGATCAAGGTCACAGGACCAACATCTTCAACAAGATTGTGGATTGTTAGATGGAAGAAACAATAAATATGCCAAGTGTCAGTATATGCTGCTAAAAATGGAGGTCTATTCTTAAAGGGGGGGGGGGGGGGCTACTATGTCCTGGGATACTCTGGCACCTGCAGTGCCAAGAAATGTCTAGTTGATAATTGAATAATACCAGAGCAGTTTGAAACCTGTGACCTCCTAGTAAGACTAAATTCAACATGTTTTGACCCAAATGTATTGAAAACACTTTTGATTGCTGTGTTAACAATGAGTTTGCATTTGAAATGGTTTAAACAGTTTTCCATTTGTGAAAGGGATATACGGATTGAAAGATATTTACATTCATTTTAATACCTCTCTGACTTCGCTTCACGTTTAGAATAGATCTATAAGATGCAAATTTAGAAGGTTTATATACTTTTTTTAATGAGGAAATTCACCAAATAACTTACATTCCATGTTATTGCAGTATTGCATGACCAGATCTATTTAACTTTTTTTTCGGTGTGACTTACATTTGGCATTATCTAAGCATACAGCCAAAATACCTGTCCTACAAATATTATAAATTTCTGAATTATAGCAAAAGGCAGTTATAAAAAATTGAAAGAACCAAAGCTTGTTAGAAGTTCACAGGCCTATTCAAATGTTTTGTAAAAGTTTTAATGTTAAATTAAGGTACATCTGTATATGTTTTATATACATAAGATATGTTCTTGATAAATCTATTATTACAGTGTAACAGTTTGCTTTGCATAAATACAGATGTTCTGGATGGAAAAAAATCCACATGCTTGGCATGAATCTTCAAATGATGTGTCTACCTCCATGATTGGAATGGTACTAAAAGACCATGAGGATAAAGAACTGGTGTTAAAAAAGTTGGAGGACCAGGTACGCGTCCAGTTTAATGTCACAGGTGAGCAAAACAAGGTCAGTACAGTATGAGTAAATTACAATGGGCTGATGTTTGGTGGAGTAAACTATACTTGGCTAATGTGTGGCAGAGTAAACCACACTGAGCTGATGTGTTGCAGAGTGAACCACAGTTACCACACCGGACAAATGTGTGGCAGAGCAAAATACATTGGGCTGATGTGTGGTGGAGTAAACTATACTGGGGTGATGTTTGGTGGAGTAAACTACACTGGGCTGACATGTAGTGGAGTAAACTACACTGGGCTAATGTGTGGTGGCAGAAACTACACTGGGCTGATGTTTTGTGGAATAAACTATGCTTAGGTGATGTGTGGTGGAGTAAACTACACTGGGCTGATATGTGGTGGAATTAACTTCACTTGGCTGATGTGTGGTGGAGTAAACTACACTGGGCTGATGTGTGGCAGAGCAAAATACATCGGGCTGATGTGTGGTGGAGTAAACTATGCTTAGGTGATGTGTGGTGGAGTAAACTACACTGGGCTGATATGTGGTAGATTTAACTACACTTGGCTGATGTGTGGTGGAATAAACTACTCTTGGCTAAAGTATGGCAGAGTTAAATACACCGGGCTGATGTGTGGTGGAGTAAACTACACTGGGCTGATGTGACGGTGAGTAAATTATACTGGGACCATGTGATGCAGAGTGAACCACACTGCATGGTCCATAAGTTTCAGAGTAAATCTGGTCCATGTGTGGCAGAGTACGACAGTTGGTACCATCTGTACTGAGCTCATTTAAGGTGGGATAAGCCACAATGTTTTATTCTGGCTCACCTATCGTCTTGCGTGAGATCACATGAGAGCGCAAGTTTACTGTTGCCATGAGGCAATGCATTTCAGGTTCCCATGAAGGAAATTTTTAGGGAGATCATTCAGTGATCTTAATACCAGCAGTTAACAAGACTTTTCCGACCAGTCGACCTTTAAAGTGACAACTATCGTTTATTTGGACAGCCAGGGTTCCTACAGTAAGAATATTTTATTCCGATCATTGTAAATTTAACTAGAAAATGGCTTCATTTCTTAGCTGATCCTACATCAGTGTAGTTCGGTTCTTGGTTTTGGTTTGGACCCCTAATTAACTGTTACTCAGCTCCATAATAGAATCAAAATAGGACGCCAGCTCACAGAGCGGTGTACATGATCAAAACACTAGCTTTTTGAGCAGCGTAATGGCACAGAATGAAACAGATCAACCCCAAACAACAGCGCCCAAACTATATACAGCAGAGGGGCTGCCAAGCCCATGCTCAGGGCTTGGCCCCTAGTTTCTGACTCTCAACCCCTAGCATTTTTTGTCTTCAAGCAAGATTCATAAACAGTGAGTTAGCCAATCGAGGTTTCCCTTGCGTATCACAACAGGTGCATTCAAAGATTTGAAAGGTGTGCACAGGAGTTGAATGAAAGTGCAGTTAGACTGAATGGTGTTGCCATGAAATCACGGCTTAGCAATTACAGTCATTATGTAAATACCCGGCAACTCAGCTCTGAATAATAAATACACAAAGTCCAAATTAACTTAAACACCTAAAACTACATTATATAATCATGATGAAATATACAGTCAAGTCTCGTTATAACGGGGTCTGTTACAATGGAGGACTCGAGTTACGGACAAATCTCTGGGGAACAAACGAGTGAAAGTTAAAATTGGCTTCGATATAACGGAAAACTCCAGTTCTGGATCCGAACGGACTTACGTGAAACAAAATGAACCTCGCCGATATACTCAGAATCGTTATAACGAACTTGAGTGGCGGCGGTCAGGTCCAAGTTTCCTCAGTCGTTTGATCTTTGTCAAACCCAGCCGACAATGACTGGCTAATTAATACATGATAGGGCAGGTTTTCACACCCAGGCCTTAGTCGAGTGGTTATGTTATGTCAGGTTCTCCAAACAGCAACCAGACGCCGCGGATAGGGCTAACATACTGGAGAATCTTTTGCATGCCGCCACAGTGCTGAATTCACCATTATGGATGTAAACAGGCTAGCATCACGGATTTTTTCACTAGAGAATTTGTCAACAGATTATGTACATTTAAGTTTTAAATTTTTCTTTGTATATATGTTCATTATGTCATAAACACGTTTAATTGATTTGAACTTTTTGGATGAAGGTTCACATGTGTGCGTGGGTGCTTTTATCAATTTTCTGCCATGCAACATAAACAGCATACTCCGAAATTTCATTACAATGGAAATTCGATTTAGGGAACTAATTTCCATGGAACAAACATGTTCACTATAACCAGACTTGACTGTATTGAGAGTGTGAATTGTAATGGCCCTTAGTACATTACAATTTGTCCCAAACACTGTAGACAAACGTATATGAAAATGCGCATGTGCATATGACAAGTCTATTAGATTAAGATCCTGGGAGAGTATACTAAAGTATTCATGGTGTACTAGGTTATTTTTCTTTTAATCTCAGTCATAACAGTATGTCCATGCTTTGTTAATTTGGTAAGGAACAACTAACTGGTCGACAACAACCCCCCCCCCAAAAAAAAAAAACAATCCTGATTAGTGTGTTTATATTATTAAATTTTCTATTTATCCTATTACTTCCATAATCAAATGAAATATACATTTTTGCATGAAAAAAAAATGGTCCTTCTTAATTTATTTAGCACAGCTAAATTCCAGTAGACTTATAGTAACCTCGTGGCATTTAACTAGAAACTAGAAAATAACTAGAAAACGGCTTCGTTTCTCAGCTGATCATACAACACCGCCATTTTGTTTCACGGTTTAGGTTAAGTACCTTAATTGACTGGTACCCAGCTTCATAATGGAATCAAAATAGGATGCCAGCTCACAGAGCGGTGCATATGATCAAAACACTAGCTTTATGAGCAGTGTAATGGCACAGAATGCAACAGACCAAGCCCAAACAATAACGCATAGATCGGAAAATGGTTCGCGACAACGTGATGAAATGCTAGGTTTCACCTTGGTACATAAGCCATCTTGCAGCCTTTACAATCTTCTAAAGATTCTACAGACGCCGAACACTCAGCGCTGCTAGAAGCAAATAAAGGAATGCAAGAGGAAATTTCCTTGCTAAAGTGCCAAATGTCCAACCATAATCCTGGGACAATCGCTGATGCTGATAAAGGGTCACATGAGGGCATTTCCGGGGCACAGGAGGTCCAAAACAACATGGGACTTTCAGATAGAAATAGTAACCATCAAGCGGATATCGATGAACTTCTACTACTGGATGACGAAGACAGTGATGGAGATAAGGATAAAATGGGCTTCCTTGATCAGATAGAATCTGCACCTCAAAAACTAGAATTGATAGGACCTGATGTCAAGCCAAAACTAGCGGACTTGCTTAACAAAATATGTTGGCCAACAACAGACACCACCGCAAAAGAGAAGCTTGAAAGCACGCTTACTCCAGGGAATGTTACTAATCTCACAGTGCCAAGAGTTAGTAAAGAGATTTAGACAAAACTACGTATTGACTCAAAATTACGTAACAACAGGATGCGAAAAGCACAAACAGGACTAGTAAAAAGGTATGTGCCCTTTGATATCGGTAACAGATACATTGCCTAAAGCTTGACAAGAACGTAGACCACTTGAGAAAAAATGTGCCTCAATGATAACATAACATTTGGCCAAACAGTGCATATAGCAGAGAGACAAACCAGAAACTACTATTAGACATGTGGCAGAAACACTTCGCTATTTAGTGTCATGTTTGGAATCTGCCACTTAGGTGCAAGTGCTTAGAATAAGAAAAATAAACAAATGCCTTAAAATTTAATAAAAGGAATTTTGATGCCATCATGACAGTGTTAAGGACCCCCAAACAGGACTTACATAGTTGGGTTGAACATGCACATTTAATTCTTAAACCAATGAGACCTACCCAACCCCAAACATTCTCCTTAAAACAGATGTCAGCAATTCAGGTGGGGGGGGGGGGGGGGTCTTGGGGGATTATGATACCCATGGAACCTGGAATGGCTGTGAGAAGGATCAACACATAAACAACCATGAACTTTTGGCAGTGTTCCTGGCCTTACAGTCTTTATGTAAACTTTTAAAAAGGGGCATACATAAGAGCCCAGATAGATAACACTACAGCTGTTGCTTATGTTAACAAACAAGGAGGGAATACCAAACCTTTTCAAACTGACCAGAAAGATCTTGGATTGGTACCATGGAAGAAATATGTATTTCAGCAACACATATCCCTGGAGTTGCTAACCTCGGGGCTGACGCATTGTCACGACAACATAATTCAGACGCCGAATGGCAATTAGACACCGAAATTATTACATTTTTAGACATCTGGGCTAGGTTAGACATAGACTGTTCGCATCAGGAACAAATTATCAAATCAAACCCTACATCTCATGGAGGCCTGACCCAGAGGCTTTAGCAGTAGATGCATTTTCTGTAAAGTGGTCCTCGTATGTTTTTGCCTTTCCACCATTTAGCATACTGACACAAGTACTCAAGAAAATCAAACATGAACATGCAACCAGACTAGTCATATATAGTGTTACATGGGATACAGAAGTCGTGTTTAATCACTTAAGAAAAACGGGTCGATAAAGTCACCCACACTTAAACAGCTCTCATATAAACTGCTGACACTCCTAGCATTACTGACAGGACAGAGAGGCTAGTTCTTACATCTTATTTTCCTGGACAATCTAACCGTCTCCTCATGACTAATCAAAATTTGCATGGGGGACCTTGTGAAAAGTCGTCACCAAGAAATCACCAGTCTGAAATAACACTGAAAGCATATGCACCAGACCGAAGACTGTGCATAACGGTAGGTGATAAAAGAATACGTAGAAAGGACGAAAACTCTGAGAGAAATTGAGAAAAAAAACTGTTTATTTAACTTAATGGAAAACACTGGGGGGTTTCTAGAGACACTATTTCTAGATGGCTCAAAGATGCACCCAGAGAAGCAGGCATAGACATGACCATCTTTACGCCACACAGCAGAAGAGCTGCGGCTACTACATCAGCAGTAAATGAAAAAAGTGCCTCTTGATACTGTACTTAAAACAGCTGATTGTGTCAATCAACATCTACAAAATATTATAATAAACCTGGGACTGCACTCTAAAACTCTCATGTGATCTCTCGCAAGACGAGAGGTGAGACAGAATTCCAAAAGTAAACGAGACTTACCTGTTGAAGTCTGATGAGATTTTTTTTCGATCCTTTTGTCTGCAGAGATCATGTGCCCTCCCTGCATGGTCACACTAGGACAGTTCTCCTTACCCAAATTAGCATGTGTTTCTCTGAAGATTGCCTCATGGGAACAGTGGACTTGCGCTCAGGTGATCTCTATATGGTACAGTAAGCCATACTGTGTACGGTATACGGTAATGTCAACCATGCATACTGTGTATGATATATGGTTAAAAGAATTGTAAATGGTTGACACCTTTGTTTAGACACTACTGAACTATAGACCCCGCAAACTATGCTATAATCTTTGTCAACTGAGCATCACTGGGACAGCTATCTGAGGAACAGCTCCAATCACACCTGAGGAAGGGGGCCAGCACCGTAAAGCTTGTGTACAAGAACTGGCACAGAGCTGGTCTTAGAAAAGATATCAACCATTAACATTATTTTTTTAAGTAACAGATTAGCTCGTCATTTAAAAAATTTTCAATATATGGTAGAGCAAGCCAAAACGTGTACCATATATGGCAAAGTAAGCCACACAGTGCACCATATATGGTAAAGTCAGCCATACTTTGTACCATATATGGTAAAGTCGGCCATACTGTGCACTATGAAGTGTATCACAGTGAGAACCAGGTTTCAGGGATAAAAACCTCAAGTGTTTTGAGTAAAAGGATTTGGGTGCATGATGATATCAATCCGAGATCAAGCCTTTGAGTCTGTCCCATGTGACAGGGTTTAATTCAACAGATTTTTTTTTCAAGTATAATCTCTTTCCCATTCTTATACAGTCAATCTCGAATATCCAAATGGTATGGGGGACATAAAATTTGTTTGGATATTTGAGGTTACGGATATGTGAGCTACACCATTTTTTTCAATAACTATACTTTTACTTTAGATTCGCATAGGCATATCAAGGTTCCAATAAACTACCGCTAGCTAATCTTGGTCTGGCCAGAAAGGTTATCTGATCAGGACATTTTTTTAAAATCTTATTAATTTTGGAAAAACAAATTTTCAGAAAAAAAAGATTTAAGGAATTTCAAGGGTTCTACTGTATAAGATAGGTGAGTCAGCATAGCTTTATAATATAATCTGTTTGTTAATCCATGATTATGTGTCTTTAATATATTTTTATTACAGAGAAGGTGGAGTCCAATGAAATACAAATGAACCTCAATATCACCAGAGATTCCGTTAGCTTCAAGGATCTGATCCTGTTAGAATACCAGGTGCCTGCCAACCACCAGTACAGCGTCGTGTTTGAGCCTGAAGAACTCAACATTCCATACCTCTTAGTCCAGAGTAGCACCGCTCTTCGGAGCCTGAAAGATTTTTGGAAATACTCTCCAAGGAAACTTCCATCGCAAGATTGCAGGCTGGAGATCTACCAGACTACTATGAAGCCAGTTTATCGAATTTTCGATAACGGAAGCAGTCCAGATGAGGTGACTCTATATTTTGCATTGCTTCCTGACGTGCAACATCCATATTACGATATTCTGATTCGAGAGAAGGAAATTAAGAATGAGCCCCTGATAGTAAAATGGCAAGTAGAGGCGTTGGTGGCAAACTGTTACTACTGGGACAAGATTGAGTTGAGATGGAGTACTCAGGGATGTCAGGTGGGTCAAATGGACCAATTCACATACCATAGTGTTTCTCCTTAAGATATTATGATATATACCAATATTTTTATTATAGCCTTTCACAAATTCTTGTTTACATGGTGAAATTTACTTACACTGAGTCCAATCAGTGGGACACATCACATAGAGGCAATCACCTAGTTTGTGGCATACATCTAAAATCACAATTGTTCGTCACCCCCCCCCCCCCCAAGCACAGCCAGTGTTTTTTTCTTGTGTTTCTTCTTTCTTGTTTCTTTTACTTGTTTTAGAGTTGACGACATGCCCATAATCACGCCTCTGGTCACTCAGGCTTAATTTATTTGCTACAATAAACAGACATAAAGGAAGACTTTTGTGGAGCGTACTGGTTTGGGCGCTGGACTTGCAACCACAAGGTTGTTGGTTTGATTCCCGTTCAAACCGCTTTCCTCGCAAAGACTCTTTGCCAAAGTCTTTATCACAATGGAGAACCTCCCAGCCTAGGAGTGAATGGGAACTGGTTTCATTTGCAGCAGACAAAATGTAGAATTGTAAACCTATTGTGTCTACAAAGACATATGTGAGGGTACATGTATGCTCCTAAGGCAGCCGAGAAAAGCTACAAGAATTAACAGGCCAGGAAGGCAAAGTGTAAAGGCTGATTAATTCTGACAGAGTGATATCAGACAATAAACCTAAACCTTTACCTTTATTTCTCCCAAACAGAACCGTACCAGGGTACAGCACAGATGAACTGCAGATAGTAAATTTGTGTGCTCGCATGAGTTTGATTTAAGACTATTAATCAACCACAATGTTATTTAAGCATGAGATAAAAATGTTATTATAAATGTTTATGTACCTTAAATAATCATCTTTAATAATGAAGCATCATCCAGGCTTCCGTTCTGTCAGTAAATAAGTATAATGATTCAATGAAGCATGACAACCACAGTTATAATCATAATCACCCATGTTTTAGTTTTGTCAGTAAATAAGTATAATGATTTTATGAAGCAAGGCAACCACAATTGGCACCAAAATGTAGAAAGTCTTAGGAAGGGGGGGGGAGTGAATGTAAGTCAGCTGAGCTATAGTCATGATCCTTTGTCCATCGTCTGTCCAGAGGTCCGGAAGTCTGTTAACAGGGCACGTTTTGAAACCGTTATACCTATGAATCTAAATTTTTACATAGAGTTAGATATTCCCAAAATCTCCTACCATACCAAATATAGGGTCACTACGACTTGTTCCTTTGAGATATTAAGGAAAACATCAATTTTCCATTACAAACACCATTGTAACACTTCAATACAGCGTAATATCAAAACCAATAACCTGTCATGATTATTTTTACTATAACTATTCCCCTATATATTTCCTATGTACATACTAGAAATAAGGTCAGTTTCATGTATATTCTTGAAGTTATGGGTCCATAAATAATGCAAATTTGTAAAACTACAGGAAAGATATTTGCTCACTTAACATGAGAAATGTTGTAGCTTGAGACTTTTTTTCATGGATTAAAGATTTTCAAGATTTAGTTGTATACCCTACCGTAAAATCTCCACTTAAAACCGCGGTTTAATCAAGAAATTCAAAATCTTGAAATCAGGTTGATTTCCTGAAAGCACTGTGCGGTTTATACTAGAAGGGTTTCCTGAATATCTTCCTGACAGACATCGTTTTGGGGCCGGCGAGTGGGCGATAATATTGCAACTTTCGAAGCCCGTTCTTAGCAGCAGTCACGCCTGCTTGGGAGCCGTGTGTAAATGTATTATTTACGAATATTTGTTATTTATAAATTAAATATTGCTGAATAGTTTTCGTGTGATATATAACTTGTTATGAAATTTTGGTAATTGTCACCAAATAATACGTTTACAACAACCCTGCTGTAACACACAGCGGCCCACTTCGTTGGGAATGCTCAAGCAAAATTGAAATAAAAGCCTACTTTAAACCCATTTGCGGCATTATTTAGCAATGATTATTTGTTTAAAACGTAAAATGAATAAAAAGCTGACAACGTAAGGAGTCACACAATGGCAGACGATCGATTTAAAATCAAGTTTGAGTGCCGCCATGTGCTGAAAAACCCCCGTATTCTGCTAAGAATATTTGACCAGCTGTACGCGGTGGGTGGTAAACAGAACAGCCACCTATTTCGTCCCAGCGTGCCTTGCGTGAACACTGCCTTGACAAAATGGCTCCCCACACGGAAACTTTCTTCAGGAAAAAAAACTTGCTTATCCCGACTGGCCACTTTAATTTTACTTTAAAATCACTCGTTATCAAGCGTCATGTTTCCTATACGTGCGTATCTCGACAAGGTAACTTCAATTACTTTGATATTTAGTTAAGTTGACCAGCGATGTTTTCAAACGCGCCAGCAATTGGTGACATGGAGCGATGTCAACATACGATGTGACGATGATAATACCGAAGTAACCGGTATGAAAATGATTTGAATCTTCCGAGTAATTCCAGAAAATGTAATTTTCATCAAAAAATTTTAGAATTAAAATATACAGTGACTTGAAATGGATCAGCAGAATATTTTTTTCCAAAATATAATGACAAATCAGTTGCAAACAAGAATACGGCACGGAATATAAAATCTGTATAAACAGGCAGAGGTTCACCGGCCCTTACGTCTTCCCAAATTTCATGCTTGAGTGACCCTGCAAAAAAGTGTTATGATGTGTTTAAATAAAATGCCCAAGGTATTTAAAAGTGGATAGGAATGGCCGAGTCGCAACCTACGCGTGTTCATTTCTAGATGATAGCTTGATTGTGTCTTTTGTCAAATCATTCCGTAGCGAAAGTTGGTGCGGTTTTAAAGGGGGTTTTGTTAGTATTTGAGCCCCTCGCGATGTCTCACCTGGAGTTTCGGCGAAGTCTGGGTGCGGTTTTAATCGGAAGTGCGGTTTTAAGTGGAGATTTTACGGTAAATTAGATCTGAATTTTGAAAATTATTTAGTCTTTAGCATGATTATTAAATAAGAACCTCAAATATTACCCAACTTTCGTCATGTCACACTTTTTTACTGTAAGTACTTTTGCTTGAATTTTCACAGCATATATATACACATAAGGATTTCATTTGTTAAAATCTCAAATTTGATTAAAAAAAGCTTGTAAAATAGGCTAGTTATTGATTTTTTAAGGCATTAATTTAACTTGCTCAGTGAAACTCGAGCCAGCCTACTTCTGGTTACTGGAGGTCAGCTCTGCCAGACTACCTTATTTGTCATGGGTCACTGGGGCAGATTCCCTGTTGGGGCACGTGTACAGTTACCTTCATAATTCTTCTACCCCCCCCCCCCCACGCCCTTCCCACCCACCCATCAAGTGTTAGGCTGTAATTGTTATTCTTTAAACTGTTATTCCTGAAATGTAATACTGTTTCCACTGCAATATACAACACAATATATGAATCAGCAATCCAAAGAGTAATCCATAGATGGCCTGTTGTTGTAACCATAATGTAGCATTGTAAAAAAAATAATTTTCTTAAAAATAATTTTAGAAAATCTAAATATCATTAAACCACTCAGTAGGCATAATTTGATAATATATGAACAAAACTATGGATAAACAGTGGTGCATTTTTTTTGTTGGTCAAATGTATCCTTTCAAATAACTCCTAGGCACATCATATTACTTTCTTTATTGCTTTTTAATTGCTTCCAGGCTGTTATTTACATGTATTTCACAGTAAAATATATTCTGATCAGATTTAGTTCATGCTCTTTTGAAAATTGAATTTTTTACAGGATTTTATTTCAGTTAATAATTTAAATGTGTATTATTATACTTCAGCTACTCCACTTTCCATCCTTGTTCTATAACTGAAAAGGCTTCATACATTTTCATGGTTATTTGTACACATATCACTCTCATGTGGCTGAAATAATGATACTTTTAGAAAAATTTGATCATGAGAGGCTCCTGTATCTTCGATATAGTCCAAAAAAGGCACAGTATTAGTTCGGCAAATATATATTTAAGATTTGATTATCACCGGTTAGCACCAAGTTTATTTGGCATTTGCTAAAGTTTCCCCAAATTCAGCTGAGTGACATGACCCATGGTTCCCTTGTTTCATGATGTCATCAATAAAATCTTGAAAATATGATCTTCTACACATGTAAGGACCCTGTTATTACCGTAAATGTTGAAACATTAAAATTTTACAGTATTTTGTTACTTTATTTCAGGTTGTTCACAGGGAGACTCACAGAGAGAAGCTGGTCTGTGACTGTGATCATTTGACGGAGTTTTCTGGGAATTTGTTCACGGCCACTAACAGCCTATTTGGTAGGATTGATATATCGACAACTTCAAAAGTCCCAGTTGTCTTATGCTTCCTCGGCCTTACGTGGACTCTCTATTTTATCTTGATGGTATGGGCTCGACAAAGAGACAAGGATGATAGTCACAAGGTATGGTCTTTCACATTTTTATTGTAAGCCAGTGTAAGGTGGGCCATGCTGTTGTAAGAATGTAGAACTTTTTGGAAATTGATATTTTGGAATCGGACATTCGGACAGGCCTTTTTTCAAGCGAGACGTTACAAACAGACCAATGTTATTACAAAAATATTTTCCGAAATGTCATAGTGTGGAATGTCCAAGTCCGAAATGTCTGTGTTCGAAATGACCGTCTAGCCAATTGGAACCATGATTACATAAGGACGAGGTTCGGAAGCGGTGTGTGTTATACTTGTTTATTTGAGCCAAGGACGATTACAATTTACAAGTCATTATAAAGTTAAAGTAAATTATGAAAAAGTAGGCCGACACCGTGGCTGCAATGGTGATACATAAAAGTGATATACTGGTGTTAAATAACGGTAGAGCCAATAAAACGTGTGATAAGGTGCCTTAACAAACTAGTTTCAAGTTAATCTATATATTAATAGCGTAAGGCGATTTTTGTGATTTTCCGTATCTCCTCTGATACCGCCGTACGGATTGCCGAAATTTTCTACATACATATGCTCTGGGTTTGTCCGAAGAGATTCCACCCCCTTTTATTTGCAATATTTGCATATTACCTGCATAATTAATGATTTTAATATTTGCACCCCCGTGGGCACCTCTTTTCTTTGTGTCTTTGGGCCCGGTAACACAATGGCCATAGGGTGTGTGATGGCGGGACAGAGTTTTACTCCGGGGGCCCTATCTGGGGTTTTCTCACATTTCGTGGTGACCGGCCCGAAATAATCCGCATTGGTGATCCCTTCTCAAAAGGCAACCTCCGCGCAGCGAAAAGGTCTATTGTGCACAAGGGAATCTCGCGTGAGGAGAATGCTCAAAAGGGGGCTTTTTTAAAGAATGAAAATTTTCCAAACGGTAGTGAATGCAGGGCAGTGTGTAAAACCCGGACCCCACAGTCCCCTGACCCCAAAAACCAATTTCCTCATTTTCCATTATTTATATCAATCACCACTATTGCTGATGTAAGAACAGAGCTAAGTCCCTAAATGTTGCAGCTTTGTAAATGACCAATTCACTGAAAGATTTAAATTTACAAAAATATTTCGATGAAGACGGACCTCATTTACTTGACTTTGCTGACTGTTCCATTTTGACGAACCCCAGTAACCACCACTTATATTTTTATTTATGACTAAAAGAGGAGGAAAAATTAGCTCTCATGTCACACACTAAATATAATTATTTGTTATTTTAAATGAAAATATAATAGTACGGGCACGCTGTAGGAGATTTATTTGAAGTGCACTAACAGTCGTTGCGGACCGGAGACTGAGCTCTTCCACATAACAACAGGTTTCGTGTTCCATTCATAACAACCATGCAATTTAAAGTTGGCAATAATATAAATACCGAGAGGAATTGTTGATTACATGCATTTCAAGCAACTACAGGTTCCAAAATAATGATTTTGTAAATGTTTTTAATTATACTTTTTAAAACGCTACACAAATTAAATAAATAGCAAATATAAATTATGAATAAAAACTGAGACAAAAATGTAAAAATACAGATAAAAACACAACAATAAATCACATAGGTGTTTTGGCTAAACGTAATGTGAAAATATGTGCTAAAGTAAAACAACGAGTAAACGGGGTCCGTGTAATCCATGAGGTCCGTGCGCAAGGGTCCGTAAGTGTTAATTATCAAATTTTGTTGCAAAACAGTATTTTTTTGTTTTAACCAAACATAATAAAATATGTCTTTAGATACGTTTATGCTAAAATATCTGGACAAATTACCATGAGAGTTTAAGAATTACAGATTTTTCTTGGGGTCCGGGATCCGGAGTCTGTGGGGTCCGGGTTTTACACACTGCCTGAATGCAGTGACTGTCTTACTCAGAAACACAGGAAAGGTCTTTGGGAGTGCGTGATATTTAAAAATATATACAGCCATTAAATGTACCACATAATATAATGCTACCACAAACTTTTGCGCAGCGGGATTGCCTAACCATGTGAATGCCGGATTTTTTTGCGTGATACAGAAATGCAATTATCGAGAACACGTCTCAGCGCTATACTGTACTACCATCCAAGATAACAGGTTCCTTTACTGGCGGATTGACGGGCTCGGATGGCAGCTTTAAATGGCGATGTTCAGCATTATATATTTTCATATAAAAATGATTTCATTTATCATACCAAGTTCTTCGAAAATTCTCCGGCCAATCCCTTTGCTTAAATAAGAGTTTTATACATAACACCATGCTTATAATGGATCTATATATTAAAAGCGTAACGCGATTTGTGTGATTTTTCCACATCTCCTCTGACACCACGGATTGCCGAAATTTTCTACATACATATGCTCCGGGTTTTTCCAAAGAAATTCCACCCATTTTTATTTGCGTATAACGTGCATAATTAATAATTTTAAAATTTGCTCCCCCGAGGCCGCCTCTTTTCTTTGTGTCTTCGGGTCAGGTAACACAATGGCCATAGAGTGTGTGATGAAGGGACAGTTTTACTCCGGGGGCCCTATCTGGGGATTCCTTACATTTAGCAGTGACCGGCCCGAAATAATCCCCATCGGCGATCCCTTCTCAAAAGGGGGATCTTTGAAAGAATTGTTTTGCAGGAGCCCTCTTTGTGGCCTGATATGCTTGAGTGCACATCTACCGGGTTGAAGGAAATCGTAATGAATAGGCCGAAAAAAGGTATGGTTCTCAGACACTTTATATCAGAAACCTGTGAGGCCAGGCGATATTTTACCTTTGTTTTGTTCATTTCAATAAATATTTCACATGATCAGGGAAAGCATGAAAATAACAGAATTGTTTTGTTATACACGCAAAAGCACATAACAAAGGAAATCTGATCAAAATTGTATCATTTTATCTTCTTGAAAGATGAAAATCAAAATGAATTTTTTATGCGGGAGGGGGAGTACAATTGACCCGGGCGGTGCCTGAGAACCATACCTTTTATTGTTTATTTTGTCATATACAGTCCCACTTGGTCGCACGAAGTCCAGGGCCTTGCATGTGATTTATGTCCTTGACAAATATTCACCAACACATGCAGGCCAAATATGTAACAGATGTAAAATAAATGTTAACCAAATTCACATCGTGGTTGGTTCAGTGTGATGTGTACACGTTGGAGTGGCACCAACAAAGTTGTAAACACATAATATAGACTTTAAATGTTTTGCAAATCGAGATTTTTTCTCATTACTGCAGTTACAAATATGTAACTCCTGTAAAAATGTATAGTTAATACATTTGTACTGGTATTTGTTTCTTTAACATGCATGTGCCATCTTATTTTCAATCATGTTTATGTAATATTTTTTGTTTTTAAAGACTTTTAATTCTTTAATTCAGTATGTATGCTTATTGCGTATAAGTGATGGCCATTGTTGTTACTATTTTCACAACTAAAACTGGTATTTTTGCATTTTTCCTCATAGGTCTATTCCGTGAATGGTTTCTTTCGTATTTACATGTAATCATGTAATCATCAAGCACTGGGTTCGGGGGACCGTACGCTGTTCCGAAACATGTTCCCAACGCTGTTCTGAAAGATATTTATCCACAACACTATACTTATAATGGATCTATATATTAATATCGTAACGCGATTTTTTATGCCCCTGCCACAAAGTGGCCGGGGCATATTATAAGTTTTACCCATGTCCGTCATTCCGTCCTTCCGTCCTTCCGTCCTTCCGAAATCAAACAGTTGTACAGACTTTTTTTCGCAATGCCTGCAGATATTGGCCTGATTTTTGGTGTGTGAGCAGATATAGACCAGTTACAGATCGAGTTCGCGTTTCGTCCCGGTTGACCTACTTTTGACCGTTTTACGGCCCCTTAACTTAGAAAATTTCATGAAAAATAGAAATTTCATGACAAATACACATGTACGGACTTTTTTTTTGCAATGCCTGCAGATATTGGCCTGATTATTGGTGTGTAGGTAGAAATTGACCAGTTACAGATCGAGTTCGCGTTTTGTCCCAGTTGACCTACTTTTGACTGTTTTACAGCTCCTAAACTTAGAAAATTTCATGAAAAATAGAATTTTCATGACAAATACACATGTACAGACTTTTTTCCCAATGCCTGCAGATATTGGCCTGATTTTTTGTGTGTGGGCAGATAATGACCAGTTACAGATTGAGTTCGCGTTTCGTCCCGGTTGACCTACTTTTGAACGTTTTACGCCTCCTTAACTTAGAAAATTTCATGAAAAATAGAAATATTCATGACAGATACACATGTACGGACTTTTTTTCGCAATGCCTGCAGATATTGGCCTGATTTTTGGTGTGTCGGCAGATATAGACCAGTTACAGATCGAGTTCGCGTTTCGTCCCTGTTGACCTACTTTTGACCGTTTTACAGCTCCTAAACTTAGAAAATTTCATGAAAAATATGAAATTTCATGACAAATACACATGTACGGACTTTTTTTCGCAATGCCTGCAGATATTGGCCTGATTTTTGGTGTGTTGGCAGATATTGACCAGTTACAGATCGAGTTCACGTTTTGTCCCAGTTGACCTACTTTTGACCATTTGACGGTGCTCTAACAAAGAAAATTCCATAAAAAAGTGCACATGTATGGACTTTTTTTCGCAGTGCCTGCAGATACCGGCCTGATTTTTAGTGTGTAGGCAGATAATGACCAGTTACAGATCGAGTTCTTGTTTTGTCCCAGTTGACCTACTTTTGACCATTTCACTGCTCCTGAACATAGAAAGTTTCATGAAAAATAGAAATTTTCATAACAAATGCATATGTACTGACTTTTTTTCCTCAATGCCTGCAGATACCACCCTGATTTTTTATGTGTGGGCAGATAATGACAGTTACAGATCGAGTTAGCGTTTCGTCCCGGTTGACCTACTTTTCATTGTTTTACAGCTCCTAAACATAGAAAATTTCATGAAAGACAGAAATTTTTATGGAAAATGCACATGTATGGACTATTTTTCACAATGCCTGCATATACTGGCATGATTTTTGGTGTGTTGCTTGATAATGACCCGTTACAGATCGAGTTTGCATTTTGCCCTTGTTAACCTACTTTTGACCATACAACACCTCCTGAACATAAAAAAATTTTCAAAATTTTACAAATGTTTCTAATTTGCCCCAGGCGGGGGCATTCGTGTCGTTCCGACACATCTAGTTTTATTTAATAGTGAAGTTAAAGTATATAAGAAAACACAAATTCTACACATAACTGCAAGTTAGAAAATAAAAATCTCCCTATAAAACACATTTACTTGTTAGATTGACCCTAGGAGATATTAATCTGAATTCAGCACTAAAGCTAGATTAGAACCATTAGATATATCCTAGGTAGCTATCCCTGAGCTGAACGTCCATAATACAGCCTTATGTTTATCATATTGATAGGTTGTAAAACTAATCTCAGACAGTGTAAACCTAAAGGAAAGGAAGTACAACCAATTTAGACATATAAACATGACAAATTTAAACTCCAGCATATTCTTTCATATAACTGATGTTACAGGTACTCTTAGAAAATATAACCATGTACCATAAATCCAGTACTACATGACAGGGAAGATCATCAACACTGGAATAAAGAAGCAACTGATCCCTGCTGAAACCGAATATAAGAAGCCCAGCTGGTGACCACAAAGTGTAGAAACATCACAATGAAGGCTCTAACTGCTCCATTGACCTGATTACTCTCCTCTGCTCTGTGTGTACCCCTGTGCTCTCCCCCAGAGAATCTTGCAGTATACAAAGCAGCAGTTACACAACAGATTGGATGACTGTAGTGTATAACGAGCGGTAATACAGTGTTTGAGGAGCGTATATTTACTGGTGATCAGTGATGTAGATGAATCCACATCATCCGAGTCTGAGCGCAAGTCAGAGTCCAGGTCACTCGATTCAAAGTCCGAGATGTAGTCCAACTTTTTTAAGTCTTAGTCATTTTAAACTCGGGGCAAAATCAGATTCAGAGCTCCTGAGGTCCCCTAAAAGTTAATCTTTGATCTGTGCCCCTCTGAACTGTCTTTTATCTATATAGAGCATTATATGAAAGGCTTTATTACAAAAAGTGGATTATCTATGATGTTCTTATCAAACAAGTGATGTTTGTAACCAGTGACGTCATCAAATAATTTTGAGTTGTACATTTGAGTAACTTCTTATCATATTATTATCTTCATATTCATTTTATTTATCAAAACATCAAAATAGACATAAAAGTACATCTGCATTTGTGTGCAATTACCAAAAACATGTAACACCAAGATCATTCCCTTCCTCTGCAAATATATATATTTATAGTCATAAAGATGTTCTGATATGTATATTTCCCTCATACATGCCATCTAGATTTGTGCAGTTCCTTAATGTTCAGAACCTGTCAATTACGACCACTTGTGCCAAGTCCCGTGGGTGGTCGCATTAGATAGGTTCGACTGTACTTGTACTTAAAAGTAATGGTCCAGCATGGAAGCATTATACCTGATGTATATCCCATTTTACAGGTTCGCATTAGGCCGGTAGGCCTTGTTCAAGTTTGTTTTATTCTATATTTTAGTTCAAGTCCAAGAAGGCACTTGAGTTCTGCATCGGTGCTGCTGATCACATTTCCCCTGTATTTGTAGGGAAACATTACATTCCTTGATGATAATGCTCCAGGCGCTGCCCATGCCTACATGGTGACAGTACTAACAGGCTGGCGATTCAAGGCAGGGACCAGAGCTAATGTAGCTATAATCCTCACAGGTGAGGAACACAAGAGTGATACTCATTGGCTGTGTGATCACCGCAGAGTCTGCTTTCATGCTGGAGCCCAGGATACATTTCTGCTACTTACTGGTAAGGTTAAGTGTTCTTTAAGATGTAACAGGTTCTTTTGGAATAACTTATAACATACTTTTTCTTGGCCCTCTGTTTTAATAAAATATTTGTAACATGAATCATATATATATTCTTTCCTTAATTGGAAAGAAAGTCTTAGACTCTTATATGCTTTTGAAAAAATGTTAGAGCAGTTTACTTTTATTAGTGAACCTGTGAGCTTATGCGATGGTGCGTCGTCATCCGTTGTGCATCGTGTGTTGTGCGTCGTGCGTCATCTGTACATTAACCATAGCTATCTCAAAAACGGCAGGAGCTAGCATTACCAATTTTTTTGCAAATAATTAGTCATCTTGAAAACTCTATCGGATTTTGATTTTTTTTTTTTCTAACTGCATTTATTTAGATTTTATAGGGAAAAAGCTAAAAAATCTTCTTCTTCTTCTCCGAAACTGTCCAGCCAAATTGTCCAATATTTCACAGAAATGATTCCTGGAACAATCTCTCTCATTGGTTGGACTTATCGACCTGAAATTTTGCATGTGTATACATCTTGGACAGCTTTCTTGATTTTATGACAGGTGGCGCCATCTACATATAGTTTAAGCTGCAGACATCCAAGCTCATATCTCGGGAACCGTTTGACCAGGTGGGCAAACATTTTGCATGTTTATAGATCTCACATAGCTCTTTATCATATGCAAAACTGGTGGTGCCACCTGCAATCATTTTTGCACAGCGTCTGTCTGTTTGTTTGCCTTGGGATAATATCACTCATATCTCCGCAGTGGTTTGACATATCTGCTTAAAATTTTGCAGGTTTATACATCTTGGATAGGTTTCTCGATTTTGTGGCAGGTGGCGCAACCTACATTTATGCAGACATTCAGGCTTATATTTCAGGACTGGTTTGAAATATCCCCCTGAAATTAAGCATGTATAGATCTCACATAGCTATTAATCAAACACAAAATTGGTGGCGCCACCTGCCACCATTATTGCACAGCATCCATTTGTTTGTCTGCCATGGGCTAAAATCACTCATATATATATGTCAGTCGTGGTTTGACTTATCTGCCTAAAATTTTGCATGTTTATACATCTTGGATAGCTTTCTCAATTTTGTGGCAGGTGGCGCCACCTACATTTATGTATTCGCTGCAGACATTCAGGCTTATATTTCAGACCTGGTTTGACATATCCCCCTGAAATTTTGCATGTGTATAGATCTCACTTAGCTCTTAATCATACACAAAAGTGATTGCGCCACCTGCCAACATTTTTGCACAGCATCCGTTTGTTTGTCTGCCATGGGCTAAAATCACTCATATCTCAGTAGTGGTTTGACTTATCTGCCTAAAATTTTGCATGTTTATAAATCTTGGACAGCTTTCTGGATTTTGTGGTAGGTGGCCCAACCTACATACACATTTCGGCTGCAGACATCCAGGCTATTATGCAGCACACCTCACTCTATTTCCCCTTGCCACTCAATCAATGCCTCACTTCACCCGTCCCACTCTGATTTTGGTGGATACAAGTATCACTTGTTGACCACCCGTATTCTAGTTTTTGTGTTGTGTGCACCCATGCTAGAATTTCAGCGGTGATGTTTGTTTAATTGTTTCTTGTTCTAAGTGTTTAGTACTTGCATTGTTCATATACATGTTACACATGTTCTTGAAAAGTAATGGTCCAGCATTGAAGCATTATACCTGGTGTAATCTCATTGCACAGGTTCACTTTAGGCCTGTAGGCCTTGTTTAAAATTCACTGAGAATCATAAAAGATTAGCTCAATATATTTGTGTGAAATGTGAATGAGTAGTGTTCATGGTATTAAAATTATAATGCACTCTTAATGGTTTATACAGTAAAATAAGCGAAAGAGGAAGACCCTTGCCTGATAGTGTAGAATCACTCAGGTACATGCATCATCTGGCATGAAATTCAACCTTACAAGTTTATTTATTATTTTTAATGCACTTTTAGTTGTGTTAAGTTTGAAATAAAGATAGCATTTGTTATTTAAAGTCGTTAGAAAAGCTTTAATTTCACCCCCCCCCCCCCCCCCCCCGCCCATAAAAAAAAACGTGTTACTGCTGAAGAATTAAAAAAAATGGGTATATTTTAAAAGATGAGTAACCATGACATTTTGACCAATAGCAGTTTTTTTTGGCTCAGGTGACTTGGGAAGTTTAAAATCCATAGACATATGGCATGATGGCAGTGGCAGAGACCCAGCATGGTGAAATATGTGATTCCATTCCAGTTCTTGTTGCCCTAGAATTTTCGGTTTCAGTATTGTTTCCTTTGCTTGGAGGTTGTGTTTATTCATGTTCAAGGTTCTTTTTGTGCCGAGGTGATTGCTAACAACAAAACTCCAGTAATCATATATGGAATCTTATGCAATTTTTCTTGGCATTTCGGGAAGGTGAAATTAAATTAGATTTTGGTGTGGATCTGGTGTGTAACCTGCATTCAGGAACATCTTAAATGTATATTCACAAGTGTTCAGACACTCATGCACAAATTACCCTGGGAATTTGAATATAATATGTGAATGCCCACATGATGAATGCTTGTGCTCCAGATTTTTTGTTTGTATTGCAGTTATTCTTGGTTAATTGGTTTTTATGTTTTTGCTTTTTTGTGACAAGAAAAAAAAATCGGGTTAAGAGTTTAGGATCTGAGAATTTAATTTATTCAGAAAAATCTTAAACTTCAATAAAAAGTCACGTTATCTGAAATGTGAAATTTGAGCATTTAAAATATCATAAAGTTTGAGAGATAAGTCCTTGAATTTTGTTTTCTTATAAGACTATAAATGAATAACACTTGAAAATTTTAAAAGCCACATGCTTCGACTCTAATGAGGATAAAATGGAATGTTTGTCACACAGAAATAAATATTTCATACAACTCAGACATGCTTTTAATTAAATATTTTGCATGTCTTCATAATCATGGGTAGGACGTTTCCTACAGGTATTCCATTTGTATACAAAATATCACATGATGAAATCCAGAGGGCTTAGTAATATTATCATATTTTCTTCTTTCTTAAATATTCATTTTATTATTATTTAATTAACAGACGCCATCCATAATATATGGACCTGTCCATTAAAAAAATGTAAGAATGTGTCTATCCAATATATATTTCCAGTATTGGTGGAGACTGATATGGAATGATAAATAAGAACAAGTCTTTAAACGGTTTAAATTTAGTGGGACCCTGTTGTATGACTACCCCAAATTGCGACCACCCCCAAATTTCAACCCTATTGCTCAGTCACGAAGGTGGTTTTAATCATGGTGTTCCACTGTACACACAAGGAAGAGCCTGTTAAAGGATGCAATTCAGATAAAAATGTCTTTCCTATAAGTGATTTAATTTGGAATAGGTTTTGGTTTTTTTTCAGGTATCTGAAGCAGGTCATTGTCACAGATCTTCAAGATAAAGAAGTTTACATCTTTAACTGTGATGATTGGCTAATACCTCAAGAAGGTGCACATTCAGCTCGCCGCCGGATCACAGTCTCTAACGAAAGGACATTTACATTTTGTCAGAGGTTCATGCACCGAATATCAGCAAACTTATGTGACAAGCACCTGTTATCTATGATATATAAATGCCGACGTAACAGTCCATTCACCCGCTGTCAACGAGTCACCTGCCTTCTGTGTTTCATACTAGCGATTTCAGTTGCTAGTGTTTTGTTTCATGGGCAAGATCAACACAATGAGGGAGAAGATTTCTCCATTGATGATGTCCAGTTAACGGTGACACACATGTACATAGGGATGATGGCAAGTTGCGTTGTCATACCTGTGTTCACCACCCTTGTCCAACTCTTCCGTCTTGTTGGGTGTCGACCAAGAAAAGAAATAAAATATTCAAGTCACAAGTCACATATAGGTATGTTACCAGCAGAGGGTTTCCGTAATTATATATAGAACAAGTTCAATATGTTCAATCAGATCTTTCTTTGAAAGGACTATTCTTCAACCATTTAAGTTCCTAGGTTTTCCTTATTTTGAACACATTTAGATTTTAAGTTTCGTAAGAATGTTCATTTGAATTGTTTCCTATAATTACCTTTATTTTCCAAATTTAACACCATAATCTTCTATATTTTCCTATGAATTTTACTACATAATCTTGTTTCTGTAATAACAATATTAACTGTTATTACTTTATAATTATAATTTTTCTAAAGATTAGGTATTATTGAATATTCACTAGCGTTAATATTTCCTATATTGTTCTGAAAAATTCCTGTTGACACATGTTAGTTTGTAAGAGGACCTAAAATCTTTTGTTAAAAAGATAGTGAAAATATTAAAAATCAATAAGTTTTCTCTGCAGAATCAAGAGAAAGCGTTGTCAGTGGTCAGCCACAAAGTGGCGCTGATGGTCAAGAAGAGGAAGGATTGCAGCATCAATTCCCAGAGCAGCACTCCTCAATTGGTCAAGTACAAGATATGGACTTGTCCTCAACCTCATTTTTCTCTCTTAATGTTGAAAATTATTCTGCCTTTATGAAGAGACAAGCCCTGAAGGGACTGTAAGTTGGGTGTAGATATTAATCAACTATTTACATAACAAATCTTGTTTCTTCCATTGGCCTGTGTTTGCCTGTTTGAGGCAGAGGATATTGCGTTCTGTTCTATAACCAATCTTTCCTGCTTTAGATAGCAATGACATAGAAGCGATATTGCTCCTTGCCATAACCAATACTTTTCTGTTTGAGATAGAAGAGATCTTAAGACTAAGGACACTTTGTTCCATGCAAATTGCCATTTCCAATGTTCCCCTACATGAGACAAAATAGATCTTGCACTTCGAACATTGCTCTTTGACCTAGTCAAGCAGTGTTTTCCTGCTCAAGATAGAAGATGCCTAGCTTTTTTGAGATAGGAGAGATCATGCTTTCTGCCATAACCAGTGCTTTCCTGCTTTAGAGAGATGAACTCTTCCACCTGGCTACAACCAGTTCTCTCTTGCTTGCAATAGAAGAGATTTTCTCCTTTTCATATTGCATTTTGCCATATCCAATGCTTTCCTGCTTGAGTTAGAAGAGACATTGCATCTTACTTTGTATTTCATGCTTTATGTTGAAGAGATCTTAATCCTCCCATGGCCTTTGGTTGCTAAAAATAACCTCTTTGCACTGTTATAAGCTTAATATATAAACATTATTATTTTCTTCTAAACATTGTTTATTTAAAAAAAAAAACAAGTAAGTTGGGTACTGCTTATTACATGATAACCATTGTAATATGAGCAGCTTCTGACCCAACCACTATTTATATTCCCAGACTTCTCCTAAATATAAAGCATATCAACTCCAATAAGCCAGGGTTAAGTATAATAAAATTTATAAGTACTCGTTCATAATAATTATAATAATAATGAAAATAAAAGTAAAGATCATATTATGTTGATGGTACATATTGTCTTTAATTGCATTTTGTCAACGAATTAGCCATAAACAAAAATACACAAGAAATAAATTTAAAATATACTAGTAAATTGAGTTTGTCTTCAATTAATAGTTTCTTTTTTTTCAGTTTCCCATGGTGGAGCCCATACTGTTGTTGGGTCTTGTGTGTTGGCATAAGTCTTGCTTCCACCTTCTTTATTGGGATTTATGGACAAGGATATGGCTTCAGAAAGAGTATAGAATGGGCAGTGTCAGTGCTGATTGCGTTGGTCCAGTACATCTTCATCAACCAGCCAATAGAAATTTCATTGATGGCAATAGTTTTTACATTGTGCAGTAAACAACCTGTAGAGGTTTACCATCATGTGAGAACGACAGTGCAGCTTGGTATGTCTGAGAAAATTTGTCACTATAACCAGTGACTCTTTTAATTAGCACCAAGAACTCTATCCATTACTAGATACTCTAAGGACAAATATATTGCATAGTCATTTTGAGTTCTTAATAATCCTATTAACCTCCAACAAACCCTGCTATTAGGTGTTGAAAATATGATAAAGAAAGAACTCAAGCTGAGTAGGTTTTCATCATGTAAATGTAAAGTGTGTCGGATTATGTCTGAAATTGAAAATAAACATATACAGTAAACAGCTGAAATACTATATTAACTATACATTTAATTTACAGTAAATCGCACGGGGGCACATGATTTTGACCCTACCAACATCAGGTGTAGCCTTCTCCCGTCCGCTAGATAAATGAAGGCAGGGACCTGTGTCTCTGTGTTTACAACAGGGCCAAAACTGGGTATAGCCCGTCAGCTACAAAAGTGTCAGGGATCTGCTCATATTGGAAATAGTAATGAAGGTATCTGAAATAATAAATTGCCATTGATTCCTTTTACTTTCAAACCATCAGACATGATCTTATAACCGGTTCGTATCACTAATGTGTTTGCAGATTCAGACACTGAGCTTTTAGAACAGATAAACGCTAACCGCTTCTGCAGACAAGAAGATGTACCACATGACCATGCCGTCTATCACCCTCCAACCAATCAGGATCTCCGTACTGTAAAGAAAAAATTAAAAAAGGAAACAGAAGCTAGAGACCTGCTTCGAGATATCTTCATATACATCCCTTTTTTACTGGTGCTTGCCATTGTGGTTTTTGGTCATTTAAGTCCATTATCTTTTCATCAGTATGAAACCACAAAACACATGTTTGTTGATGGGGACTATGGTGGACAAAAGACATTCCTAAAAGTGAGTATTTGAAGGAGTAATTGTAATGATACAGGTCTCTCATGACACTGTGCATTGTTTTTAAACTTTCATACTTTTTAACTAGGGTATTAACCAGTACAAGTGTCTGAATGAATTCCACTAATTGCATGAGTGAATATTTATGTTTTATGTTGCAGATTCTCAATTGAACTTGTACAAGGCAAGTAATCCCAAATTCCACTGTATGTGACATATCAATTACCAAAGAAATTAGAAATAAACTTGGCATCCTCATGATGTCTACTTTTGATGTCAGTCAATGCAGAGTCAAATGGGACCAAACTTTATGATGTTACTATTGTTTTGTAAAAGCTCTGACAGTCATTGACATATAAAGTCTGCACTGGGGGATTGTACTTTCCAGTTTTCCAAAGGTACCATCCATGATCCATCAACCGATGCAACGGAGTGGAATAGGAAAATTTTAACTTCATAATGTTTGGCTGAACTTCTGCATATATACTTGTGGCTGAAAGTTATTGTCAGAATGTGAAAAATCATAGAGACGTGTCCATGGAAGATTAAATGCAAAATTATAAGTTGAGGTTAGGTCATTGTCACAGCTTATGGTGGCTCTGAACTTTGACCTTTTGAAAATGTATGATTCAACTAAAGTGCTTCTTTTAGGTGAAGAATGCTGACGATGTGTGGGAATACCTAGAGACCACATTTTTTGCTGCTGCATACGTTTCTCAGTATTACAATGGCCAAAAGGTCGACCAGCTGAAGGTCACTGCAGACTACGCATCAGTCTTTATCGGAACTCCAAGAATAAGACAAATAAGAGCTCTGATTGGTCAGTATCACTTTTACACATTGTATTGTATTTTCTAATGGAATGTTTTCAGATATTTGATTTTACTCACAGGACTACTGTAATAATCAGTGTTATAGTCAAGTCAGGACCCACCGAAGCCAAAGCAGAATATAATTCACGGCCCTCCGAGACCAAGTCACGGCCCTCTTAGTCATAGACCAATTCAAAGTTTCAATCCGCCGAGACCGAGACCAGGTCAACACAAAGTCAGAGTCCATACAACTAAGATTCACTGTCTGAATACTGGTATGAGTTATAGCCCAAATGCATGTATACAAAATAGGTCAACCTTTAGCGGCCTTTGGCCATGTCACCTTGGTCAGATAGCTCATGGGCAAGACAGAGTCATATCCTATTGGCGCCCAGTCCGAAACTTGGGGAACTAGGCCTCAAGACCAAGACCATTCTTGAGACCTCAAACACATAATCATTAAATGGACTTTCATGTAAATTCCATCATGGCTGAACTAATAAGCTATTCGCACCGTTTCTGACCAGCTGCTCCACAGCAGATTTCAAAATACAGTTATCTGTGCAAATTATAACGTCAGGGGGACAATAGGTCATTTTATCCCAAAATATTATTGAATCTTAAGTAACCCTTGACAAAGAATATTAATATCTCATATATAGGTTAGGTGTGCCTTTCATTAAACGTTCCTTGAAAGCTCCACAAAAATAGTTTGATAATTCAAACGTTATCCTTTAGATAACATCATTGTAATCGAAAAGTAAATCTTGGACAAAGATGCAACTTTTTTCCACTTTTTATCTTGTCAATTTCATCTTCACGTGTACATTTTGGATATATGTAAATATGTCATGTTTATATCTGTCATTTATATATATTTTATTGTTCGTTTTGGCGGATACTATGTTTTTGACTGGGTTCCGCCGCCGCCGCCGTATTCGTTTCCGGAGAACTCCTCTGAGACTACTGGAATGATTTTTCCGAAACTTACACCAATTATCGGGTCACATGTGAACTGGTGCCTAACCAATTTGCGTTGACCTTTGACCTTTCCTCTCTGCCCAGCGTCCATTTGTGTGTCAGTTTCCAAACATAAACCCACATCTCGGGAACCGTTTGACCGATCAGGAAAAAAAATGTACAGCTTTTGGATAGCTTATAACATACATAAAAAATGGTGGTGCCACCTGTAACCATGTTTGCACAGTGTCCATCTGTTCGTCTGCCTTGGGTTAAAATCACTCATATCTCTGCAGTGGTTTGACTAATTCACCTGAAATTCGGCATGAGTATACATCCTGGACAGCTTTCTTGATTTTATGACAGGTGGCCCCACCTATATTCACGTTAACACTGCAGACATTCATGCTTATATATCAGGAACCGTTTGACCGATCAGGAAAAAAAATGTACAGCTTTTGAATAGCTTATAACATACACAAAAAATGGTGGCGCCACCTGCAACCATGTTTGCACAGTGTCCATCTGTTCGTCTGCCTTGGGTTAAAATCACTCATATCTCTGCAGTGGTTTGATTAATTCACCTGAAATTCGGCATGAGTATACATCCTGGACAGCTTTCTTGATTCTATGACAGGTGGCGCCACTTACATTCACGTTCACACTGCAGACATCCACGCTTATATATCAGGAACCGTTTGACCGATCAGGAAAAAAAATGTACAGCTTTTGGATAGCTTATAACATACACAAAAAATGGTGGCGCCACCTGCAACCATGTTTGCACAGTGTCCATCTTTTCGTCTGCCTTGGGTTAAAATCACTCATATCTCTGCAGTGGTTTGACTAATTCACCTGAAATTCGGCATGAGTATACATCCTGGACAGCTTTCTTGATTCTATGACAGGTGGCGCCACTTACATTCACGTTCACGCTGCAGACATCCATGCTTATATATCGGGAACTGTTTGACCGATTGGGCCAAAATTTTGCGTGTGTATTGATCTCACATAGCTCTTTTTCATACATAAAACTGGAGGGACCACCTGCAACCATTTTTGCACAGCGTCTGTCTGTTTGTCTGCCGTGGGCTAAAATTACTCATATCTCAGTAGTGGTTTGACTTATCTGCCTACAATTTTGCGTGTTTATACATCCTGGACAGCTTTCTTGATTTAATGACAGGTAGCGCCACCTACATTCTAGTTTTCGCTGCAGACATCCAAGCTCATATCTGGGGAACTGTTTGACCAATTGGGCCAAAATTTCGCATGTGTATAGATTTCACATAGCTCTTTTTCATACATAAAACTGGAGGGACCACCTGCAACCATTTTTGCACAGCATCTGTCTGTTTGTCTGCCGTGGGCTAAAACACTCATATCTCAGTAGTGGTTGGACTTACTGCCTAAAATTTTGCGTGTTTATACATCTTGGATAGCTTTCTCGATTTTTTTACAGGTGGCGCAACCTCCATACACATTTCGGCTGCAGACATCCATGCTAATATGCAACGACCCTCACTCTATTTCTTCTTGCCACTAAATCCATGCCTCACTCCACCCATTCCACTCTGATTTTGGCGGATACACTTAGTCAATATTTGTGGCCTGACACCCCCCCCCCCCTTTTCCGGCCCTGCAGACCTTTTTCTAAGCTTTGTCATTAGTCTTCCTGGGCTGGACCCCCCTTTTCCAAAATCCTGAATCCACCCTTGAATATTAAAGGTGAGATATTAAATATGTTTTGAAAAAGCCTGGCCATCAGTTGGGGAAGGGAATTACCCAAAAACAATCAGAGGGAGCAACTATAGTTCATACTGTAGAGGTAAATCAAGTCGGAGTGAAGATCAAACTGGAAAGGATTCCTGAATACCAGCCAACCAAAACGGCATCCCCAAACCAGGGCATGGGGATTTCGCAACCAGAATGGCCCAGTGTTAGTAGTTTGAATGATGATATAGAACAAGATACAATAAATGAAGGTAAATCCAAATAGTAGGAACTTTTAATATTTATATATTCATATCTTGAGGTAAAATTCGTCACATGGCTGAAATAACACACTTTTATAAATAAAACTTTTCTTCAGTAGAACAAACATTTCAAAATAACAGGTGTCTACATTAAATAAAACAAATGTGTTGCTCAATTTTGATAGCAGATGAGTCGTTTTGTAGGACACGGACTTGCAATCATGTGCAAAAAAAATAATACTCATAATATTATGATTCCCGTCTGCTTTCAGATCCGTGTGTTTCGTATGTAGAAAAGGAGGTAATCGCTTGCAAACCAGCATTCAGCTTTCCAAAATATGACAAGTATTCCTACGACATTGGTTGGATCGAACTTCAACCAGATGTAGTTCTGAGAAAATCCAGTGAGTGGCTGTACCGCAGCTCTAGCAAACTTAAAGTCGGGCCGATGTTAGGTAAACATGCGTGGTACCCGGGCGGCGGCTACTCTGTTGATTTAAGCATCAACAAGAACATAGCAGAACATTCTCTGCAGAGTCTTAAAACAAATGGCTGGATCGACCGGAAGACAAGGGCAGTTTTTGTTGAATTTTCTCTCTATAATCCTCCTGCTGAGCTGATCTGTGCCGTTGTTCTTATGTTTGAGTTCCTCGATATCGGAAATGTAGTTCCAAGCTATCAGATTTTAACGTATCGTTTGTACCAGTACACGAGTGTCATGGATAAGATCACAGCTGGATGCCAAGTGGCTTTCCTAATCTTTATTTTGATATTCATCATAAAAGAATTCCACAGAGCAACAAGAGATGGAAAGGAGTACTTCCGGTCAATTTGGAGCTGGTTGCAGATGATTATAATTTTCCTCAGCTTGTGCTACTCTGCGGTTTTCATTTACCATTGGTACAAATCCAAGGAGGCATTAGAAGACAAAAAGCGCAGCTCCGGGCACACATTTATTAGCTTCTATGCGTCGGCTTTAGCTCACTACATTCTCATGGACATCCTGGGCTGCTTAGTGTTTGTAACGTTCATCTACCTAACGAAACTTCTCAAACTCAATGACAGAATCCTGCTGTTCATCCATATTCTCCAGCACGCATCTGTGGTGATCTTTGGTGTTTCCTTCTTGTTGATCATCATTTTAGCCATGATGGCTGCCATTGTCGTGTTTATTGTGTGCCCTAACTTCGAACGACTGAGCAATTCTGTCCTGACCATCACTCACATGATATCGATAGAATTGATGAAACCTGATATTGAAGAGCTTGCATTAAGAAACCCAATCATCGGACCATTATTTTATATTTTAATGTTAATTTTTGTTTATTTTGTTCTGGTGTCTCTTTCTCTAATGGTTTTGAATCGCTGTATGAAGATTATGTCAACCATGGATGCACATATGAGAAGGGATTATGAAGTCACAAGGTACGTTTGGCAGAAGGTGAAAGATGTGACAGGCTGGAAACATAAGAAAAATGATTAAAAATGAAGAGAACAAACAGTTAAACTCAAAAACACTGTTTCAGTGGCCTTTATCTAGCTATATAGATAAATATAGTGGGTTACAGGTTCCATCTTTAGAAGAAACACAGATAATTCTATTAAACTTTTTTTCCTGAAAATGTCTTGAATGAAGAGCCATGCGTCGTATCTGTTTAATATTTAGGGTTTATGAATAGTAGATATTCATGATGTATGATGTGCTGTAATATTTTAATGATGGGAGGGGCCCTTATCTCTTGGTTTTCTTAAAACGTATTTCACACAGAACGCATATGTTTCAAGAAGTCACTGGTGTGTCTCAGTCTCACTAGAAAGATTCGGTACTAATGCAGTAGCGAAATTCGAAGTTATTCAGGTCTTTAATGCATTAGAATTTAAGAAAGATGATCTGGTACGATTTATAATTACTATACACTGATGAACAGGTTTATGTGTGTATTAATGGAACATTGCCTTAATTCAAATAAAGATGAGTGAAATGTGTACTCACAGTTTTCAGTCACAGTGCTTGAGAAAGGAATACGAGATCACAAGGTATTTGTAGCCGGAATTGGAAAATGTGACAGGCCGCAAACATTTAAAGATTATTGTATTACTTTCAAAATTAGTTATGGTGAATCATGCAGATCATTGTTCTAGGATAAGTAAAGATCTAATTGAAAATACGAATTGAGGTCTGATTGAGATTGCAGTTTAGTAGGTTACAAGCTCATATTAATAAATGTTGACTAAATAGTTGAAGTTTTCGCAAGCTCCTTTAGTACCTCTTATGTCAACAGCCTGGGTTCAGTGGGTTCAGAGTAGTACATTAGAAATCAAATGAAGACTAAGGCTCTGAAATGCACGTAAAATTGTACAAAGAAAGTCTGTAAGAACGTGTACATGTCATTTTGTTCATTCATTGCAATTAAATAATTGTTACTTAACAACTGTCTTGCGAGTTAGTATACTATAGTTAATGGAACAAAGCCCGAAGACAGGACATAGACAATGGCGCCCTCAGTAGTTAAAGTAGCCCTAGACTTTAGAAACTTCTTGCCAAGTTATCCCGTGATTAGTATTTCAACGGGAAACATGAGAGACCCTCCCTGAATCAGGTAGTGGGGAACAAGCTGTGTAGAGGTCCCAGGTAAATAGAGATTTAGAACCGGTGCAGTTACCTTGATAGAATAATTTCCTGGGACTCGGTTTCATTTGGATATCCTTGCCGTTTTCCTAAAAAGAGGAGAATGTTAAAGTCCATCTGACCGCCCGTTAAACTGGCACGTTTTGAAAACTTTGGATCTGCGAATCCGAAATTCAGCATTCAGTTAGATATCTCCAAAATCTCTCCCTATACCGAAAATTGGGTCATTATGACTACGTTCCTTTGAGATATTAAGGAAAACCCCATTTATATTGAACACCCATTGTCAGATTTTCAAGACTACTTAATATTAAAACAGTTTATCTGTGTTTGATTATATTTAATATAAATAATTAGCTATATATTTTCTATAAACATACCTGAAATTAGGACAGCATAATGTAATTTCTTGAAGATATGGGCCCCAACATAATGCACTTTGTAAAAAATCAGGAAATATATATCTTGATTTACCATTTGCAAACCGCTAATTAGATCTAAAATTTGGAAATTTAATGTAAAATCAGAAACTAAATTCAGCCCATCTTTGGCCATGGTACTTTTTTACCTGTAAGAACTCCTGATTTGATATTCATATCATTCATACATAAGGAATTCAGCTTCTAAATTCTGAAATTTGAAAGGAATTGTCCAAAAACTGTAGCTTTAAATGAAGTGAACGTGTCATTATCTAGGCTATACTGAAGCCCCTCTTCAGTCATGTGTATGTCACCTGTGTTGACCTTAAGCCTAATTATGCACGCTTGACTGGGCTGCAGCCAGCTCCTGTCTGGTTACAACTGACCTTGGCTTGTCCAACCCCCCTCCTTTGGCCTAAAAATATAACAATAAACAATAATTGAATAATTTTTAATTGTTTATAATAACAACTTTAAGAAAGGTTAATGGAAAAAGAATTAAATACAAGGGCTGTGCCCGTTTGAATGAAAGCCTCTTTTTTTATCCCATTGTATGGAAGTGGTCAGCTCAGATAAAGGTGATCAACGTTCAACCACTTTATTTATAAGTGAATCAATCTCTTTATTTTTTAGCATGACCTGGATGGGTAGTGCCAATTTAGTAGGAAATGAGGAAAGTAATTCCACGGGAAAAATGAAGATGCCCAGCGTATTATGTAGGACAAACTTGTCAAGTATTATGAGGATGTTTGTTGATCCAACCATTGTAAAAGATGAATCTCTGGATCCAGCGTGAAAGAAATTAACTCGACCATGACGGCAACCTGGTTAAATCAGGATATGTTAAGTGTGAAGTCAGTATTGGATACTCTGAAAGGTCTGAAGCAAGGTGAGGCAATGTCACACTTTGAGGCCAGAGAGACACTAAACAACTGTACTTCGAATCTTGTTGACAGAGTTCCTATTGACCTTTCGTGTTAAAGCATCATTTGTACTTCCATCCGTGGATGAGTACAAAACCATCACAAATAAGTATAGAAAGGGAGGCTAAAGGTTTAACCAAGGTTATCAAGAGATCAGAAGGGGTTTAAGTACTGATCCAGTGGAAATTCAAGAACACAAGAACAATAAGAAAGCAGCAATGTTTATTTCCGTGTCCTACGTTTTGGAGAATATTCTTTTTGTTTATGACTGTGGAATAGAAGATAACCTTTCTGAAAATAAACAATTTTGACGCACACCTCCGGCTTCTCAACATGTCCATATGGAAGTGAAGAAATAATATGTAAACACAGTCACAGTCTTTATCAGCCTATGCTCATGGAACAATCCATTAAATCGTTTCTATCTTTGCTTGCTAGAACATTTTGATCGGCTGTGGCCAAAAGATGACGTATGGTCATTCATAGAGCTATTAGATTTTCTTCTTTGTCTGGTAGCCAAATGAACCCCTCTCTAGTTACAAACTGTGACAAGTCACGGCTGGTCGCATATTCGTGGATTCGGTCCTCTGACCCAAACACCTTCCGACCAATAGCTGGTGATATATAGTCATATACTGATTTGCAAGTACCACCCATACAAGCGCTGATGATGATCACAACATTTGCATTGGGTCGCAAGACAGATTTATCGCTCTTTGTCTGGTATCACAACTCTTGCATTTGTCTGCGATTGCCAGTCGCGCGGCAACTTGCCTACAAGTAATTTATATTAAATTCGGCGAATAGTCGCATATCCCTTGTTGCAAAATCGCCAGTGAGTGGTAAACTTTAGTAGTAGCTACAAACCAGCCGGTTGACTTATCTTGACCATTTCAGAGTTGGAAATAGGTATGCCTTAAATGGTGTTCCGCAGAAATTGCATCTCTGACATACTGGTTGCTACTCTTCACTCTGCGTCGTTGCTTTTTTTCCATTAACTGTGTTGGTGAAGCAGACATGGTACGAGGACAGGCCCGGGTCATTTTCTTTCATTTTCCTCGATTCTTTTTCTAGTCCAGGTAAGATGTCCAGCTGTAGCATTATAGTTCTAAAGGAAACTACAGTGACAGTGGTGCTGAGTTCGTCCTTTGCTTCTAGCCAGTAGAGGAGAGTTAGGGCTAACCAACGAAGCCGATGTGAGAAATTGGATCTTGAATGTCTTTTCAGTTCCCTGCGTAGTGTGTATGATGGTACAAATGGACTGTTCCTAATGGCGTATCCCACTCTGTCTGTCATCAGTTGGCGGCTTATTCTGCTAGATGAATGAGGAATCCTCCTTGAGGCTTCTTATGGGCGGAAGGGCAATAATATCCCTCTGTTGACTGCTCATTTGTTGAGAGTAGATAGTTAGAATAGCATTATATATGAATACATACTAAAACTGGATCCTTTGATAGTCCTACCTGTTACATTATTTTTTAAATATTATAGGCTTGGTATTTATTAATAAACTTTATCGAAATAGTTGTCTCATAATAATGAAAGGTATTCAGTGATTGCTTTTTCATTAATATCATCTAATAACCATGTTATTTATACTGCTTTCATTAAAAATTTTTACGGTCGATTGTTCATCATAAAATAAATCATAACATGCAAATATGCTACAGAAACAATAGAAGCAAACATAAACAATGACACCTACTGATTATTCTGTAGTTAAAAGAAATTTTACACTTTCTCCGTCATGTAAATCATTTTAAATAATTTTTTACGGACAGACATCCACAGATCCTTTTGAGCGCAGAAGTATACAACATTAAATTTAAGATAAATATTTTCTGTTTAAACAGTACCAATTCGTTTATTGTGATACTTAGTTTCTAGCTAACGTTTACATGTTTGATTTTTATTTCTTCAGTATCTTCATGATGGGTATCTTGCCTGACGATATCATGCAGGCTTTGGTCAAGTACAGGGGGTCAGTACTTGAGTACAAGTACTTCAGAATTTGTCAAATACAAGTACAAGTACACAATTTTTTCAATGTACTTGAGTATAAGTACAAGGGGTTTGTACTTGAGTACAAGTACAATACTTTTAATTAAAAAACTAAAAAAAAAGCCATTTTCTGAATATTTATTGATAAAACAATTACCTGTATTATACACACTGTTACACAGTCAGATATCAGTACTGGTACACAAAAAAGATGGGTTAATGCTCCAATTGCTGAAAGTTTTTTTTTTTATTTTAGGTAATCCAGGGTGACAGTCTTGATGGCCTTTCAGTATTTATATACACTATTACACAGTCATATATCAGTACACAAGAAAGGATGCTTTGATGCCTGGACTGCTGCTTGACTTTGCTATTTTTTTTTCTAGGTAATCCAGGGGCCTTTCACAGCAGTTGGTAATAGTTTATGAAAATAACACTTATACTATAAGAAATATGTATATTATATACACTATTACGCAGTCATAAATCAGAACACAAAAAAAGGTCTAGTTGATGCTTGAATTGCTGTGTAAAACTCAGAGCTGGACAGCTCAATAGTCCACCTGAGGGTTGTGTATAGTTCAGCTGCTACAACTCAAATCCACATTTACTCATGACCAACAAGACCTGCTCAGTTACCATGGCTAATTAGCCTGGAGCATAAGCAGATGTAACCTGGGACAAACTTAATTCAGCAGAACTACTCAGTGGGTAGTGTTTTCACAAGCCATTCATATAATCAGGTCTGAGGATCTGAGCAGTTTAGGACTGAGGTATAGTTTTGGTTCATCAGGAAACTCACAAAATAGGTTGAATTATTCAGTCTAGTGTCACTTCTGTCTGAGTCTAACCGGCAAACATACTGCTAAGATTTCTGTCTGACCTGAGGTCTCCTAATGCTGTGTTTATGGTAAGTAGATAAGTGGCTCTGTGTTCAAAATAATTAAAAAAAAAATACATGTACTTGACTAGTACTTGAAATATACTTGATTTTTTTCCAAGTTCATTTTTAGCAAGTACTATACTTGGTAAAAAGTACCAAGTACAAGTACAGGCCAAGTACTGACAATTTTGTACTTGAGTACAAGTACCAAGTACAAGTACTTGACCCAAGCCTGCTATCATACAGTGTATGGAATGCTCAGGCATAGAAGCCCTGCCGATTATATCACACGCAAACGAGTATAACCTTGGGGGATTCCTTGATGTAATGACACAGCAGTTGTGGTATACACTGAGCCTTGTTAGCATCAAGATATTAAGTGAGAGAATGCCTATCATGTAGCCTAATGAAAGTATCCACCTAAATATACTTAAATTAAGATAAGTCAAGTAAGCATTCAATAGACGGTGTTCCTTTAACGGAATTTCTAATCCTGCACAAAACCTAAAAGAACCTTAAATGTACGTATGTGCACCATTTGCCAAACAATCCGACAACCCCGTTCTCTTAGTCCTCGCTACGCTCCTGTTAAAGTAAGGGTATGCAAACTTATAAACAAAACGTTTTATGTCCTCGCAGGTAGTGTACTGCGGCATAATCTATACAATATACAATTGATTGAAAATAATTTAGCCTACCATCAAACATGCCAAAGAGTAAAGGTTAAGTATCTTATTGTAGTTTTAAGTCTTCCTGTAATGTGCAACCATTTCATTTATTGAGATCATGCCACCTTAATGTTAAAACTGGGTCCCATTGTGCCAGCCAATATAGATATAGTTTTGTAAAGGCCACTATATAGATTAACTTACAGCCGAGGTTGTAAGTCGCATGCATAAAGAATAAATTTGGAATTTCACCATATACGTTCTTTTCATTATTCCTATATGAAACGGAATTAAAATGTATTTTCGAACTACCTTATTGAATAATGACGCCAAACTCATACGTCAGCTGTAAAATTTTATTTCAATACACAAAGTCTGGTTTGAAATAATTTTTTTCAGTATTCCTCTCTCAAACAAATATTGATTAAGGAACCTGCATATTAGGGTGCAAGTAAAGATTTCATTTACTTTGAAGATCTTAAATGTTTAATAAATCAAATTTACGGCACTAAAACGGTGCTTTTCGCGAGAAAAATTACAAATCTTGGACAAGAAAACCTCTAGTCTACTTTTCTCTTGATTTTTAAAATAGTCAAGAAATAATTTCTAATGAAAATATTTGTCAGGAAGCCCGCAGAAAATCATACACGCTTCAGCGAAATCTTGCTGGGGCGAGTGCATGTCAGACGGGTTAAAAATATACTGGTTGATTCCGGGATCCACCAATCTTAGCTGTGTGGCTGTGTTCCTATCTTTTTTTTTTGGTAAAATACATATACATATACATAGACAGAAATAGGCAACATTTATGTACATATACATACATACATACAATATACATAACAGTAACTTATGCTAATGTGGTGAAAAAAAAATGCCTCGTAATTCATAATTCATTTATAATGTGCATTCATATGTATTTATATCTATATAAACACACACACACACACACACACATATATATATATATATATAAATGTGTGTGTGTGTGTAGTCATAACATTCTTACAAGTAATATTACACTATCAGAGGTAATATTGGACTCCATTTCCTTAGATGGTGCGCCATCGTACATTGTTTTTCTGCAATGATGTATTCTTCCTTTTGCAGTGATTTCACATTTAATAAAAAGTCGTTGAACAGAACAGAGTCAGATGAATAACATTTTCCTTTATATAGTGTGAGTTTGTACATTACTATGATTGTATTTATCAAAATGTTTTCAAATAGTTTGTTATTCCACAATGTTTTGATATGCCTCAAATTTAGATGTAGGGTAGCAATCGAAAAGTTCAGCCCATGAACACAGATATGATTTATTAAAAAAAATGGCAGGGATAGTGGGATCCTCTGTATATCAAAGTTTGATCGTATGAATGCTACTCTACCAATCTTATGTAGATAACCTGTCACCAGCTTCACCCAAGGTTTATCTTTATCCGTAATTAATCGTTTTATCCATAATACACGTTGGGCTTTTAACATTTATTCTACATCTGGAACTTTAAGACCACCTATTTCATAGGATCCAATAGCAGTTCATTATTTACCTTTAGGCTTTAATTAGGTGAGACTCAATAGTATAGAGTATCAACAAGTAAAACAAGAAGTGGAAATTATGTATAATCATATAACTGAAGGAATAATAATTCGCTCAAGAGTGGAGAGTAGAGAGAATATGGTGAAAGAAATTCTGCATATTTCCTGAACTTAGAAAAAAGAAATAAAGGCAGAACATCAGTAAGAAAATTACTAAAAAGCAATAATGATGTATTAACCTCCCAAAGTGATATTCTAAATGAAATTAGACATTTTTTATGCATCGTTTTACAAGGGTTTCTACTGTCACAGCAGAACAATGTGAAAATTATTTAAGTAAAGTTGATATGCCAACTCTAACAAAAGAACATTCATCCATGTGTGATGGTACAGTGACACTGGATGAGATTTTTAATGCTGTTAAGTCTATGCCATCCAACAAATCACCTGAAAATGATGGTCTAAGAAAGGAATTTTATATCCATTATTTCCAAGATATTGGAAAAGACTTCGTATCATGTATGAATCACAATTTTATTGAATGTCAAATGACGGCAAGGAAAAAACAAACAATCATCAATTTATTAGAAAAACCAGGAAAAGACTCTAGGTTCATAATGCCATGGCGCCCGATAAGTTTAATCAATGTAAAATGGTAAATAGGCTGAAGATATTACCAGAGATAATTTCGCAAGAACAAAGTGCATTTATAAAAGGACGTTTTATTGGTGATCCCATCAGACTAATTGATGATATATTTAGTTATTGCAAGCAAAGAATGGTACAAGGTATTATGTTTGCAGCGGATTTTGAAGCAGCCTTTGATTCAGTAGATCATGTATTTATGTTGTGTTCTGAAAAGGTTCGAATTTGGAGAAAATTTTATTTTATGGGTAAAAACAATGTATAACAAGTTAAAAAGGCCGTGTTCCTGCCTTACCCACAGTCATTTTTTTCCATTAACTGAGAGAGGCTTTTGTATCAAAAGATATTTATCGAGGTATTGGTGGCACAGTGCCTTTTACTTACACAAAAGCCTTTGAAGAGGTTGGAACATATTTGTGATCTGAGCCGGACAGCTACGTTACCGGGATAGCATTAAACAATAGAAAGGTATCCAATGCCACTGATACCGCCAGGATTTTCATCAAACTGTGTTCTCTTTTTCATAGAAAATGTGTTTCACGGAAAAACAACTCCACGGTTGTATCTCTTATCAGCTTTAGAACAAAGGCGTCCCAAAAAAATGACCATTGGCCTCGGTTGGGATAGAGAAACCTCATGGTGGTGATCAGGATCCTCTTCAAAATTTAATGGATTGTTTCTTGTGTATCATCCTATTCCAGGATTGTACAGAATATTCTGATATAGACCATTCTAATAAATAACAAACCAGAGAATAAAAATTTTAAGATGCATGCATAATCTTTCATCATGGAGTATGAGTATATATATATATATATATATATATATATATATATATATATATATATATATATACACACACTGTAATTTGTAATTTTTGCCATATGATAATGCGTATCCTTTATAATTCTGAAATTCTGAGAGAAAATATAAAGCATTTAAATAGGTTTGTATGATGATATGTGGAAAAAAACATGCTGCTTGCAAGATAATAACCTCAAAGAAGAAAATCAATGTACACTTTTGTGACCCGTCAAATGTCGTCTGCTCGAGTACTCGATTCAGCATCATGGTTGTGTAAAGAGGTGCAACAATAATCGCGAGTTGTGTGTTTTTCATGTATAAGCCAAATTACATTCTAAGATAAAGGGCGCCCGCATGTTGAGGTATAAAGTTATGATGACGTTATGACAAGGGGATTATACTTTTTTTACCCTGTCATATGCTTTGATCCTATTGTTAATTGTTAACTGTACAAAAAGGGCATTCCTACACGCGTACCCTTCTGATTATACATTTATCTTGATCTATGTACAAGTCTGAATTGTTTCTCAACTCCAAATCTATCAAATTACCTCAATAATTATGTCGAGGCATTTGATATTTGGGTGGTAATTTGATCGGTCTGTCAAAAATCTTACTCCATAATTTATAACAGATTTTAATTACATTTTTTAAAGTGAGGATCAGGGAACAATCCTTTATATGTTAATTGTAAACTAGATCATTATAATATAATTCAAAGATCATGTGACACACAGGTAACTGTTAAGTGCACAACAAATATTAATAGACCTTTTCCATCAGAGTTGCGCACCTGTCGGCAACGAATATATCCGTAATATGCTCCAGAAAAATCAGAGTCTATTATATCTAAGACGATTAATAGTACTATTCCTGAAATATTTGTCTAAAAAAGTTCCTACATATGTTTAGGACCTTTTCATTTCTCTTTACTAGACGTATGATGCAAGCCCATTGTGTAGAGATCACAACCACACTCTAAAAACGGATTGGTTGAAACAGCTACCAATTTAATTGGTTGAAGCAGATATTGGTTAAAATCAACCAAATATTGTTTGAGTAGAGCCCAGAATATTGGTTGACACCGACCGCGGCCAATTGGTTGCCCGCAAACTGATAATCTGATACAAAGTAACATTTAGATTTGTTTCTGACACGGGGGCACGTGCGCGATCGCCTTTCCTCATTGGATGCTGCATAGGAGCTGCGTGTTTGTCCACGTGTTTTGTAGCGTCTTCTAGTTCAACATGGACAAATTTGTTAAGAAGATACTTGAAAAGCTGAAGTTGAAGCAGGAGCAAGGGACTTGGGTGTTTTTCACAGGTCATTTAAAGGGTAAGGCTTATTTTCTGGTTAGATTTCACTGGCTTTGGTATTTAATTTGGCTGTAGTGTATTTTTAGAACTGACTTTAACCAGTGTATTTAGTTTAAAACCGACACGCTAAATTCATTGCCGTCATGATCGATTGATGATGTAAAAAAACATTAGATCACTTCATTAGAATCCAATAACATCTTGCATATTCTAAGTCATCCGATTCTAAAAATGTTCATATTCCAAAGAGAAAATGTTCTTTTATTTTTTTGTACCCTTCTTAATTTTTCTTATGAATATGAAGCAGTGTTTTGGTGTAAATAAAAATTAATGGCTGACTGTTCTGCCACAGGGAGCACGATACGAAGGAAACCATGCATGCTGTCAAATAGTGCGCATGCGCAGACTAAATTTATTTGTTTGACAGATGTTAGAAGAAACATAGGCGTGGCCCGTGGGAACATCATTTCTTTGAAAAATATATATAATATATATATATATATATTATATATAATATATATTGGTGACAAAAATCCCATAGGAAATCTTTACAGAAGGACACTAACCTTGGGCCAAGTTGGCCCATACAAAATGTTTAAGAAAAAATATAGAGATTTCAGGTAATTTTACACAATTAAAATTTAGGACATATATATATATATATATATATATATATATATATATATATCAGGCATATGGGCAAAACTATTCCATTAAATTGCCCCCACCCCAACTTTCAATTTTTGTGTGGGGTGTGTCTGTGTGTGTGTGTGTGGGGGGGGGGGGGGGCTTCGGTTCCAATGCCTTTAATATGTCATATGCCCCTTCCAATGAATATTTAAATGTTTAATATGAATAGAAATTAAGTACAAATAAAATGAAATATTAAAAACATGTTTGTGTGACGTCACAGGAATATAAAACAAATATATTCCTTTATAAAATAACATTAAACAGTAACATCTTCAAAAGATATTTTAAATGAATATATATTTATATATATATATGCTTTATAAGTATATACTAAATAAGTATATATATATATATATATATATATATATATATATATACATATATATATTATAGTGTATATATAATATTGATATGTGTGTTTATATATGTTTATATTGTCATATATATTGTCTTTTCACAGGCTTTCTCATTAATTGTTGGTGTGGTCCAATTTAAGTTTCATCATTTTACACAGCATGTTCATTTCTTTCGGGTCACCCTGTGTTCTGTGTGCAGGAAGACCCTGGCCGCTTGGAATAAAAGGGTCAAGGCCAAGAAGTCATGTGTCAGATAAAACCCAAATCATGTCTTTTCAGTGCAAATGTAACCCTGACTCAAACGACTTACAAGAATAATGATTTATTTACCTAGAACATGATCAAGGTAAGAGGAGGCAGGTTTTGCCTATATTTTATTGGAGACCCAACAGGATTTAATCCAATTCCAGTGAGAATACCAACTTGTCAGGTTCTCAGTGCTATACCATTTATTCCTTTCATTCTTTATCAGTGGAACTTGAACATCATTGCAGTGGCATAAGACCAGTTAAATAGTTACATGGGCCAACACACCAAGTGCGAGCGTACATGTTTGGTCTGAGAGAGCATGTCACGCATAACTGAGCATGGGCTGAAGTGCTGGACATACATGCATCGTCATGTTTTTTTTCATAAATTATCAAACATAGGTAGGGCAATTCAAATACGGAAACTTTCAACGGTATTAAAAAAATATACCGCTATGTGTATTTAATATATATATATGTGTGTGCATGTGTATTATATAAATATATATATATATATATATATATATATATAATTATATATATATATTATCACTTAAATTACAAGTTGGTGCAATATGACATGAAGCCAAGTTGTTTTCCATGTGTGCACAATGTGTTCAAAAATAAAAGGTTCCCCTTCTTCTATTAAACAGTACAAAATTGTTTTCCCCTTTAAAGAAAAAATGTTCCATTTCTTGAAAAATAGAATAACTCTTGGTAGTAAGTATTAAAACAGAACATTTCACTGGTAAAGTGGAAACTATTATTTTAGTAGAAGTAGTTTTAATAAGTAGTTATTCTATTATGACTTGTTTTCCTGCAAAAAAAAATGCAAATTGAATCCAAATGAATCAGCTCTGCCTGGGGCCTGCTTAATACAGATTCATACAGTATATATAGTATTTCTGAGTACCGGTAATTTTATGTTACAGATCCAGACACTGCCTCCATCAAGCTCGAGACCAAATGGCTCCAGCATTAATATCAGGAACTGAGAGAGAGGATGCACGAGTACATTTCAGAGACAGGGTGTCGAGGTTACCCTGGATTTGCGGAGAAGAAGGCCCATGTTTGGATATAAAGTAAATGAGATATCTAAGGTTTGCTAATTCTTACAGCCAGTGGCGTCAATTTATCTTTAAGTTCCAGGACTCGGGGGGGGGGGGGGGGGGGAGGGGGTGGTGGTGGAGTCACAGACACACACATAAGGGTCTGTATGACACATTTTCTAAATCCTGGATCCGCCCCTGTATATGGGTAATTACTTCCTGATTTTCTATTAAAAAAATCTATATTACAATCACTAGTCCTACCAGTGAAAATACTCTTTCAGATGATACTATAATCCCAATGGATCTTTAGGCTAAAGGTAAACAAGTTACTAGTGACGTGTTGCATGCATGAATCCTGTTTACAATGGTCAGATTCTTCAACCTGAGAATAAAAAGTCTCCTACAATACTAATGTGAGAAGCCAGAGGTACCCAATCTTTTCATCATGTAAATGATTTCATTATTTTACTTTGTGTAGGTGAATTCAAGGTTTTATATAATACCTGATCTATCAGTAAACTATTCCAAGCAAACTGATTCTTGATTTGGCTAACTTGACATTCATAGGTAGAGGGAGACTTCTTCGGAATATATCTGGATGAGGAGGCATGATGGAGTTGATGGCTAAATGAGATGACATGGCAGCCATCCTAGCTGAAGGATAAGAACCAGGTGGCAGTGAAATACCCAGACAGCATGAAGATGATAGCTGGTTTGAATTCATCTGAGCCATCAGCAGGTAATCTTGGACCACCTTATAAGTAGGTGTATAGTTCTTTTTGAAATATTGTACATGATTTTAATCTGTCTGCTAATCAGTTGAGTATGGTGGTACAAGTTTCAGTATCTTGTCCATCTTCTGTAACAATCATGGCTTTCATGGCCCGTCCAAGACAAGCACACTACTTCTAGGCTATGATTTTAACTTTCCACCTCCCAGGTATAAATCATGTGTTCTACCTGTTAGACTACAGAAGCTGCCTAAATTTTTTTTAGCTCAGCTGACTATACGTTGTCTGAGCTATAGTCATTGTCCATTGTCCGTTGTCTGTCCGTCCGTTAGATTTGCACGTTTTGAAATCATTAGACCTATGAATCCAAAATTTGGCATACTGTTAGATGTCCCCAAAATCTCCTACCAAACAGGAAACTGGGTCACTGCGACTTCATTCCTTTGAGAAATTAAGGAAAAACCTCAGGTTTCCATTAAAAACCTATTATCACACTTCAGGACTGCCTTATATCAAAACCACTGATCTGTCTGTTTTTCATTCTTAATATTTACCAGAAGTACTGGTATTCTCCTATATATTTTCCATATAAATGCTGGAAATTAAGTCTGTTAAGTGTAATTTCTTCAAGTTGTGGGCCCGAATATAATGGACTTTGTAAATTACAAATTCAGGAAATTTACTCACCTAACATGTAAATTTTGGAAGCTAGAGACCTTTCGTTCAAGTATATAACTTTGTTTAAATTAAGATTCAATTGTATACCCAAGATTAGATCTGAATTATTAATTTTTTTAAAATTATTAGCATAAAAATAAAATAACTACCTTCAATTTTGACCATGGCACGTTTTTTTTTTTTTTTCCTGTGAGTACTGTTGATTAAATTTTCACAGCATGTAAACTTTAGTATTTAATTTGTTTCAACCTGAAATTAGAAAATAAAAGCTAAAAAAATTAGGCTAATAATTGAATTTTTTTGTTCAGGCTCTTATTATAGTCACGTGCTTTGTCCAGATGCAGGCAGCCCACTCCTGGTCACTAGAAGTTAAGTTAGCTATGCCAGGGTTCCTGATTTGTTACAGGTCACTAGGGGAGATCCCCTGCTGTGACAGGTGTACAGTTATTCTCATATCAACTCCACCCCCCCCCCCCCCCCCCCCGCCAACCCTACCCACCAAGTGTTATGCAGTAATTGTTATTGTTTGCCCTGTATTTCCTAACTGTAATGCTGTTTCCACTCCAATATACAAAACTTTCCTTGAATGAGTAATTCATTGAGTAATCCAGAAGAAGCCATTTGGGTTAATGTAGCCTTTTTAAAGAAATCAATTTCCTTTTAAATGATTTTAAAATATTAAAATTAAACCCATCAGTATGCATAAATTTATAAAATATGAAGCAAATTACAAATAAATAAAGGCACAATGAAAAATTGTGAAATCTGATTCAAGTATTATTTTTAGATATTTATTGTTTTGCAAATTTAAAAGATATATTTGTGTGGTAAAAAAATAAATATGCATTTGTATGCATGATGTGGGGTTAACTGACAAGATTGAGATATATGATGATGCATTTAGAATTATGAATTAACTTTTATATTCAGATATATATGTTATATTGGGAATGTATAGAAATATATACTTAAAATTTAAAAAAATTGATGTGATAAGAAAAAATGAGGATCTAATACAAACAATTGTTCATTATTTTCCTGCCTCAGCAGAATTGGAGATCAGGCTTTGTTTGCCCTGTATGTATATATGCAGAAGTGTTGTTAATCCCCCCCCCCCCCCCCCCCCCTACCAATGATTCCTTTGCGCCTGTGCAAGTGTGTAAAATTTATTTCATTTAAAAAACAATTGGATTAGAAAAAATTAAGATCTAATTGAAACACATTCTTGCTTCAGGAGAATGGAACATAAAGTGATCAGCTCTGTCTGTCCATCATCTCTCCGTTATCATTAAATATATATTTATCATGATATTTTTCCTATAAGCACTGTTGAAATAACTTTCATATGCTGTATGTGTATGGATTTAAGCTATTAAAGTCTGAAATTTGAAAACAACTTATATACTCAATTGTGTAATATTTCAGATGTTTAACTTTAAAAAAATTGATATAATAAAAAAATTAAGAAATAATTGAACCATATATTATCAGCTTTGTTTGTCTACCAGTCTGTCTGTCCTTTTTTAAAATATAAGTAATTGTGAATGAACTTTTTTATTCTGTAAGCTTTGTTGAATTAAGTGAAAATCCTATGTATATACACTTTGATAATACAGAGATGTTGTAACTCCGGTCATACCACCCCCACACCACCACCAAGTCCTTACACCTGTGGACTGGGAACATAAGTTATATTTCAACTGTATACATTTTATAAAATAAAAAATACATATATTTAATAATATAAAAAATATTAATAAAAAATAGACCCAATCAAACAAATGTGTAAACTACTGTACTGTCATCAATTTATCAAAAAGCCAACCAATGATTATGGTAATAATATACATCTAATGTTCACAAACCGCGCACATGCTTTAATTTTAACATTAGAAAACACATGGTCAGGTCACAAAATATTATTTGCAACAATTTCTTACTCATCAATACAAACCAATCATATCATCCAGCCATGGTCTATATTACCTCTTCATATCAGACATTACCTCCATTTTCAGATTTTTACCTCAAGGTCAACTTCAGCTGAGCACTGTGACTGATGGATCCCTTGTTGTTTATACAGAGGTTCCAGATGGATTTTGAGAGTGACATGTATGTGACTTTTTATAAATCTGCCCTCTTACATCTTTATATGTATAATAAAGCTGATGTAATGGTCTCTTTTAAACCTGTTTCTGACTCATCATTAACATTTTAAACAGTTTTAAATGCATTTCATGGAGAAAAATGACTAATGGACACATTTAACTTTTAAATAGTCCCTTTATCAATCACTCCATATGACCACTCATGTGTTATGGTATATATATCTACAAGGAAGGTTATCAAACCAGTTTGCTTCAAAATCTTGACCACTGCATGATCAGCAGGATCATGATTTTCATAATGCCTGTGGACATTCCATGAAATTTGTTTATTGGTCGAGAAATTAAATTTTTCGTAGTAAATCTGTTATTGTCCTACAAGTTGACATTCTGTTATATTCCTGGTTTCTTTCAGGTGCCATTAGTGCTATGATGCTTCGTTTACTGCCAAAACTGATTCCAACACAGAGGAAGAAATTCCAAGCCCACCATAGCAGAAGCAAAGGCAGCATTTATTGATGTTCAGAAGGTATATACTGATTTAGGCTTTTAGATTTCTTACAATTCTAGAAATAAGAGCTATCATTCAATTGAGAATAATTGATATTGTGTTAAAGGGAATATTTATGTAGCACCATTTTTAGCTCAGATGACTACCTGTATATATGTTATGTCAGATATAGCTATGGTCATTTGTCTATTATCGGTCTGGTTGTCCAGCTCGATCTCCGTTTACATGCCACGTTTCAAAACCACTGGACCAGTGAATCCAAAATTTGACATCCAGGTAGATGTCCTTATTTTCTAACAAACCTGAATATTGGTCACTGTGACTACATTTTTTATGAGAAATTAAGGAGAAACCTCAATTTTTCAGTAAAAGCCAATTGTTGCACTTTATTGTCAAAAATTGGGTGACAATTGCACAATTTGTAGCAGTTATTTACCCAAATAAAATGTATCTTGTGAAAACATCAGGAAAGATATCGACTTACTTTACATGATACGGATGTTGAAGATAAGAGTCGTTTTCAAGCGTATAACAGATTTTTTTATAAAAAAAATTTCAAACATATGACAGATTTTTTTATAAAAAAAATTTTCAAGCATATAACAGATTTTTTTATAAAAAAAAATTTTCAAACATATAACAGATTTTTTTATAACAAAAATTTTCAAGCATATAACAGATTTTTTTTTAAATTTTGTTCAAGCATATAACAGATTTATATATTTTTTCTAGCATATGACAGATTTTTATAATCTTTTTAAGTTATTGTCATAAAGGTAATATCAGACCTTTAAATTTTGTCCAACCTTGACCATTGCACATTTTCTTTCCTGTCAGCACAGTTGACATTTTGTATGTACAAAATGCAAAGATTAAAACTATTATAATATGAAAATTCGATAGCATTTTGTCAAAAACTGTAGGACATAGTGAACTTTATTCTGTGAGATACGGGCCGAAAACATAATTTTGAGCAGCCTGAAAGACTGACAGGGCATATATTTAACCATTAGGCCATTCATACTCAATATCTAGGGAGGTCTCCTTTGAATCCTGAAGTTTGGACACTATGACTAATGTTCTGTGAACTTTAAGAAAGTACATGGTTTTAGCATTGAAATTCAGATAAGCAAAACAAATATGTTTGGAACTTTCTAACTTTGAAATTTTGGAAATGGGCAAATCTCCATCACCTGAAATCATGTTATGATGACCCATATTCTATTGTATTTCTTCTTGTATTATTGTACAATTGCAAGATATGCACAAAGTCTGAATTCTGTTACATCTTTTATTATTAATGTGAAATTTGATGTATTTTCAGATCTAGAAATTCAGTTTCTAAATGTTTGATGAAGATCAACAGTGACTGAGTTCAGTGTTGCTGTGTTTCTCAGACACCGTGATGCATGCAGGCATATGGAATGAAGACAGTCATCAGGGAACAGTATTGACTGTAGACTCTTGTTTCGTCATTTTATGAGTCAGGTATCCATGACACTGCACTCCCAGAGTACTTCAAACATATGTTAATCATTTTCCAGCTTCAGCAGAAAGGGAGATAAAGTGATTAACTCTGTTTGTCTACCTGTCTATCTGTCCATTTTTAAATAATCAGTAATTGTGAATTCAATTTCCTGAAATTCAATTTTTAGCATTGGACTCTAGAAAATCTTACTTGTATATATATGTTTTTAAATGGAGGCTTGTGTCGCCAGTTGTGCAGTTACAAGTTGTGTACTGCATGCATGATTTAATTATATGTTACATTGTTATTTTACTGGACTTATTAAACAATTATTTTTATAAATATAATGCTCTTGTTTTGTGTCTACCATTTCAGACAAAAGGTTGATGTATGAATGTAAGCTGGTTATCAGAGCACTTGTACTGCCACACAGAGTGATATTTCCAATTTCATTACATTTCTACAATCAGAGGAACAGCAGTATCATGCAAAGTGCAAATTGTGTTTTATTTTGTTCATTTGACTGGCTGAGGAATATTCCTTGACATTACTTGGTACAAAGGTATATTTAATTCTTTTTCACCATGATATTTGAGCACCCTGCATCACAATTTTATGCAAAATTTTTTTATGTTAGTTGTTTTCAGTCAATTGTGGCTGAATTCAACTGCATTTTGTAACCATTTCATATTTTGCTAGGGTATTCAGTTGGTTCCTTCTTAACCAATTTCCTTGGTTGATTTTAACCAATATGGTCATCTGAATCAAATTGGTTGATTCAGTATTGGTTGTTTTCAACCATTATTGTTGGTTGATTTCAACCAATCACATGGTTGATTTCAACCAGTCACATGGTTGATTTCAACCAAAAATATTGGTTGAAAAATCAACCAATTGGTATCGGTTGAAATCAACCGGTTAATTGGTTGGACACATATCAACCGAGAAGACCGGTTGATTTCAACCAATTTTTTGGTTGAATTTAACCGATCCATTTTTAGAGTGCAGGAGGCAGTGGCCACAAACTTGCAAGACTCTGAGTTGATGTATATATATTTTTTTTAAACTTTATACAGCAGAGGGATTTCAAAGCCCATACTCAGGGCTTGGCCACTAGTTTCTAACTGACTCTCCACCCCTAGCATGTCTTTAAGCAAGATTCATAAACAATGAGTTAGCCAATCAGAGATTTCCCTTACGTGTCAAAACATACTATCAAAGAAAGGTGTGCACAGGAGTTGAATGAAAGTGCGGTCAGACTGAATAGTGTTGCCTTGAAATGAAGGCTAAGCAATTACAGTCATTATGCAAATTCCCGGCAACTCGGCTCTGACACTTGAATACACAATTTAAAAGTCCCAATTTACATAAACACTAACTACCTTACACATTATATAATCATGATGAAATATATAGAGAGTGTGAATTGTAATAATAGACTGGCCCTTCGTACAATACAGTTCGTCCCAAACACTGTAGAGGAATGTCGAACGTGTATGACAGTGCGCGTGTGCATAGGACAGGTCTATTAGATTAAGGTCCTTGAGAAGTATATACATGGAGTACTAGGTTACTTTTCTAGTTTAGCTTTGTCATTACAGTAGTATATGCTTTGTAAATTTGGCAAAGAACGACTACCGGGAAAATCCTGCCAATATAAGAACCATTCGACAACCCCCCCCCCCCCCCCCCCCCCACGGAAACAATCCTGATTAGTGTGTTTATACTATTACATTTTCTATTTATCCTATTACTCCCATAAACAAATGTAATAAACATTTTTAAATAAAAAATGATCCTTCTAAATTTATTGAGCACAGCTAAATTTCAAAAGAATTATAGTAACCTCGCGGCATCAGTTCGTTGTCCGTCCGCCTGTCCGCAGATTTTCCAAGGGGAATTTCATGAATTTTTTTTTTTTCGTATACTGATGTCGTCATTTACCATATTATATATTTATGATCATTTCGGCCAACGGGATTTTTTCAGCATTTTAGCCTGTTTCACCATCAGAGTACGATCAATAAAAGTGAACATGGATACCTCGATCATGAACATTTGGGGTGAAATATTGTTTTACCAGACTCATAATAAAATTGCAATTAGGCTACTTATATGTGAAATTTTATACTTGAATGGTTTCCAGCAATTTAAGGATAAGCCTTTCCAAAAACTAAAGTATACTTTATTCATCAATTTAATTTTCTTTCAAATAAAACTGGTTTGCCCTTTTTCTCAACTGTTCGTTTTATAAAAGCTAAATATTTGTTTTAAACTTTTTATTCACACCTGCATTGCATATACACACATATGCAAAGTTAAGTTACGTAATTTAACTTGCATATCTGTAATCATGAAATGGCCGATGTCACATATTAAAAAAAATGTGAGACCTAAAATTCCCCGAGTGGAAATGTTCCAGTATATTGCTTAACTTGGCAATCAGTATGTAATACGTAATAGAAATATGTATTTTCATAAATAACGTAGACACACGAGTATTTAATGATAGTAATGTGTCCGGATCAGTTACAAAATATTTGAAAATGCAGTTACATTTTAACAAAGTTTTGAAAAGGGGTTTAAGACATCGTCTTCAATATTAAGGGCCAAAAAAAATAATCTTGAGCTCCCCGCGATCATTGGAAAGCTGACAGTTGAGTCATCAATCAATGACATCAGTGTTCCTTGAATTATGTTATATACAAACATAAAAACAACATATAATCACATTGATCAAAACCTTTTGCATCATCATACGAACCAGTTACAACAATACAAACATGTTCATTTGCGTTCAACAATAGTACCAAGGTTTGTGTGGGACACAAAAAAGGTTGATGCTGCCACTGCTGTCGCGCCTTTTATATAACCTCTGTGTCAGCGTGTGTTCAGACACATTAGATTGTTACTGTAGTAACAATGATACACGAATGTATAACAGACAATGTTACAAGCTTCATTGCAATGGCATGCTGGCTTTGCCAGTGATGCAAAACTGCCACAACCGCCGCTTTCATATACGGCATTTATTTCTCTAATATGAAAGTATATATAGGTAGACTGCGAGCTGCTTATGGTGATTAATTTACAACACAGGATTTTTCCCCCATTTATTTATCTCGAGATCTTGAGATAATTTATTTCGTATGTATGACCCCGTATCTACTGTGACACCAAATAATTTAACAAATTTTACATTTGAGATGCATCACCCGTTGACTAACTAATAAAACAAAGCTTTGAGATGTAAAATTGTTTGTGTTAACCCACGAATATCATGACAAGTTGGCCCCATGCGAAGACGCCAAAGTCAATCTGACACACATGGCCTAGACTTATACGATGGGTTACAGTAACCTACTGGCCTATTTCTTCAGTTGCGGAAATGGAAACAGAAAAACTAATAATTGCAGGAGATTTGAATGTTGTTTTTATCCCCAGCATAGAAAAAAGGTGGTTATAAAATAGTAACAAACAGTCAAGTTATATCACACTGGATGGAATTATCAGAATCCGTGAACATGTAACGAATACAACATTCAAGAACACAACAGTACACCTTGCATAGATACAATCCAAAATTAGTATTTTGTCGATTAGACTATTTTTTCACGAGTAGCAACCTTACATGCATGTGATATACAGAGTTTTCACATTGAGACAGGTTATAAAACTGACCATGCAGTTATAAGTATTAAAATAAGTTTTTGTATTACTGAAGGGGGGGGGGCCAGGATATTGGAAACTAAATTGTCCTCTTAGACAAAGACAAAGAATATCTCCAAACAGTGCAAGAATGAATAAAAGCAACAGTCCTGTATAATCAGGAAGCTGATCCATATCTCTTATGGGAAACCATCAATTACATATATAAGCAGTATAACCAAGTAAAGAAGATAAAGCTAAAATGAAAGGAAGCAAACAAAAATATTTTAAAACATTCGTGGAGGAAAAATTAAGATGAGCTATAGCAAGATGTAGGACCAGGGCGTTTAAGGAAGGGAATAAACCTACACGATACTTTTTTAATATTGAAAAGAGGAATTCTCAGAAAAAAACCTATATCAAGATTAAGGGTAAGCCCAGGAAATATAACGAAAAACATAAAATCTATCCTAAATGAGGAGCTTAATTATTATAAATTATTATACAAGGGTGCAAATATAAATGATAAACATACAAAAGAATTCTTTAACCAGGAGAGACATAATATCCTAACTGATGAAGAAAGAAAAATGTGTGACGAAGAAGTCTCTAAAACAGAACTTAACAAAACTCTAAATACTTTGAAATTTAATAAATTACCCGGGCCGGATGGTTTTCCCGTTGAATTTTACAAAACTTTCTGGAATGTTCTTAAAAATGATTTTATAATTGCTATAAATAATTCTTTTCAAATGAACCAATTACCACCATCCATGTGTCAAGGCGTTCGATTTTTTGCGATGGTTGCATGTACAATATTCCTTAAATATATTCAATTTCGGGTCTTGTTTAAGGAAACGGATCAATCCACTTTATACAAATATTAGTAGCAGCATTTTCAACAGAGGCTGGGCAACAGAATACTTCCCAAATGAAAGAGGAGTGAGACAGGGATGCCCTCTCTCTCATTATCTGGTTATTATTGCATCAGAAATTCCAGCTTTAAAAATGAGAATTAACCCAAATATTAAAAGTGTTACGATTGCTGGAATAGAACACAAGATTGTACAATATGCGGATGACACAGCACTCACATGAACAGACGGTATCTCTTCAATGCGGAAAACCATGTTCATTTTCAATAAATTCCAGCAAATTTCAGGTCTTCAGGTTAACATAGACAAAGCAGAGGTGATGCATATTTTTTAAAGCCTGAGCAATAAAAACAAATTTCATGAAATCGGGTTGAAGTAGTGTTCTGTCCGACAAAAATGTTTGGTATTTTAATCCACCCCAATTGGCTGATAATGAAAGATTGAAATTACAAAGAAATCTTAAGTCAATATATACATACATCTGAATTATTTATATGCGTTAAGTATACACAAAATGTTTGGATTCTCCAAATTCAAGGCGCAAGTGAAAACAGGTGGAGGTATGGCATCAGCAAAGATCGTTACAGAAGGCAAGGCCAGTACAGTAACTGATTGGCGTTTCCACCAAGGTTGATGTTTTCCTGATGCGTGGTTTATTTTCCCCGGGAGCAAGGGAGCTCTCGTTTAATGAGGTGTTTTTCTGGCTGTTACTCTATATAACCATCAAATATGTTGTATGCGCCAAATAAACCGCAGTGACTGGCGCGGGCATGGGAACAGAGTGATCTAGAAGTTATCTGTACAGTCAAACAGAGCCAATCCGGCTGAACTAGTGATATGTAAGCCCCAACAAAAAATCTGTTCAAATACACGCAGAAAAACAGGTGTTCAAGTCAGGAACGTAAATACTTCAGTGAGGTGTTAAAACCTGATGGTTACCATGACAACCGACTGGATGACGGTATTATTGGTCTTGCTTGACTTGACACTAGCGGTTGCATATATATAAATATATATTATAAACAAAGTAATATGTATTATCATATATGAGTACTGTATATTGATCTTAATAGATGGCCGTATGTGTGATCAATCGGATATTGGTACATCGATATGTTGGTGAGATGGGACGCGAGATGCTTGGTTCACTTCGCCGACGCTTAATAAGGTTTATATTGGTACAGCATATGCCTGTATCAGCCCGCTTAAGTGTATAGCAAAGGTAAGGCTGGTCGAGCTTCGGAATGAAATCGAAAATAAAAGAAGTTTCTTTAGTACATAACCTTGAGTCCGTCCCGACAACGTGACGCAACTTTCACTGTGACGTCACCAATATTCTAGAAGAAGATATGTTTACAGGTGATATTCAATACATACTGCACAAAACTGCATATATACATTATCAGTATAGCATATAAGAAAACATATTGCGCTGATAAATGTATATTAAAAGATCGTGATTTAATGTGTGTTTGAAAACAAAAATGGTCGTTCAATGAAATATTATTCCCGTTTAAATACCGACTTTCTGACAAAGACAAGAGCGGTTAATAACATTAATGTATTAACCAATGTTTTACCGATATGGTATTGTATTATACTGTATTATACTGGAAAATATATTACCTAGCATAATTATTATTAATAACAGCCGCATACTCTTTTACTAATTATATTATAAATGTTGCATTGGATATTATCAATAAATCTGATCAGATCTATTTTCATTTAAGCAAGACGACTATTATGTTTTCATAACTTTACGCGTATGTGTGTGTACATTTTTATGTGCCTCTGATAAATGTCCGATTTATAATTTTGACGTATCAAAAATGTACATGTATTGATATATATTTCTTATTCAGCAGACGTGAGAACTGTAAGCTTCACCAAGTTCGGACCAGTCAAAGTGTTTTGTGAATCGTCAGACGAAACTGTGGTATTCGTCGGAGCTACTTTGCATTTAGACGATGGCTTTACAAAGAGAGAATCCTGCCGAATATCAGAAATCTTCATCATCGGAAAATTAAACACAGACTGTCAAAGATACTTTGGAGAGTGCACAATAAAAGGACGAGTTTTTTCCGGATGTTGGTACGCCGAATGGAAAACAAAGCAAATAACTTTAATTTCCATTCTACTGAGACAGGAAAAAAATGAACAAATTTTTGCTTTAATCTATTTTTTCTTTTGTTAAGTCCTTTTTTTAAGTTTATAAATTTTACTATATATTTACAGTATATCATATATATCTGAATATTTAAATTGATTCACAAATCTAAATTGCATCAACATTTATACTTAATGTAGTCAGGTAACATCACATTATGCACGCAGATACATTTTTTTTTATAAAAAATATTTTTTTTTCAATTTGCAAAGCAATAAATATATCAATATAACACTCCAGAATGCACCATTTTTATTTGCACATTTATTTATCCATGATTTGTTTCATATATTATCAAATTATGTCTACGGATGGGTTAAATTATATTTTGTTAAATTATCTAAAAGGAAATAATTTCTTAAAAATGCTACATCAGAACAACGTGGCCTCTCTTGGATTACTTCTTGAATTAATATTTCAAGAGCAGTTGTGAACATTTGATCAAAAGCAACTTGACATTTAAAGAAATACAGTTGACAATAACAAACCATGTATTGCAGTATAATTGGTGGTGGTGGGGGACTGGGGGGGGGGGGGGATTAGGGTAGAATCCCATGAGAATAAGTGTTTGTTTATAACAGCAGGGGTGTTCTGCCAGTGCTGCATCACTAATAAGGTTACCTGGGCAAGAGTGAGTAAGAATGGGGTCTTGGATATACAAAATGCAAATACATTAGGGCATCTGAAAAAAACTGAAAAAAATTCAATAATTAGAATAATTTTTAAGCTTTTACTTTCAAATTTCAGAATTCAACAGATTAAATCCACATGTATCCCGGCTGTGAACAATAAATTATAATATTTCAAGAAAAAACGTGCAATGGTCAAATTTAGGCATAATTTAATTTTTTTTTATTTTTGCTAATATTTAAAGATTTTGATCTAATTTTGGGTATACAATTAAATTTTTATTAAATAAAGTTATATTACTGAAAAAAGTCCCTAGCTTTAACATTTTTTTGTGTTAAGTGACCAAATATTTTTCCTGATTTTTTACTAAGTGCAATATGTTTGGGCCTATAACTTTTTTTAAATTATATAATACAGACCTAATTTCTGCCATGTACATAGGAACTATATAGAGGAATATTTATGGTAAATATAAGGAAAAACAGGTGAGTGGTTTTGATATTAGGCAGTCCTGAAGTGGGAAAATAGGTTTTTAATAAAAAATGAGGTTTTTCCTTAACTTCTCAAGGGAACCTGCGAATACAACGAAAGTTTATATACACGTATAAATTCTTTGAGCTGTACATAACAGATACACGCTCGATATGTTGCCGGGAACGCTTGAGGATGGGGAATCCCTTGTAAAAGTACTTCATATGGTGTTTGGATTTCGCGCACACGGAAAAGCTCAAATCAGCGCATTTTCTTTTCAGCGCGCGGGAACGCTTGTTTCATGTTTCCATATTAATTGAAATGTCCACTTTAACATATTCATGAAAAGCACCCTGTAATTGTGTCATATAAATAAAAATGTTCATATCTTAGTCTCAGAGACACCAAATTGATTTGTTTTAGCGGTAGCAAATGAAAAGAAAGCCATTTTTCTTGAAACCTCGACGTCTGAATATGGACAGGTATAGTCAGAGTTTTTTCATTGTTGCAATATTTCTGTATTTTGACGGCGCGGGGCTGGCTTTAATTGCATTCATAATCATGCTCGCTAAAAAATTAATGTAAAATCATGTAGACTTTCTACGGACACAGAAACAGCCAGACGCTGTGAATTTCAGTGCATGCCTTAGTTCCGGATTCAGCGTTCAAAGTTTGTTTTTGAGGTCATTGCCAGGACTTAAAATAGTTTGAATGATATGAATTTTCTTGTTCTTGAACTATTTGGTTAGTAACGGGTCCAATTGCTTGGAAAATACAAACATTAGTTCACGTTCTTGATGTATATATGTTCAACACAAAATAAAGTACATTTTCAAACCTTTAAGAATTCTGTCAGGGACTTTGGGTAAATAGCACAAAAAAAAAAAACAGCAATACCTTGGAACTGGTCTTCATTTGCACAAAAAAAAAGATCCACGAAAAATTGGAGCGGCTATTCCGAAGAACATGTATTTTTTATGGCGTAAAAAGATATTTAAATAATAGCTCAGTTATGGATACCGTTATCATTATAAAGTTAGTCTGTCGGTACAACGGTATTATACTATCGGCTGATAATTTCCTGACCATTACGTTTCAGTTATTTCTACCAAACACAGATTTACTGTTTGTGTTGCAACTGCTACATTCAATTATTGGTCACGTGACTAATATTTACGGCATATAAAGGTAAGCTTGTAAGGTTGTTAGCCCTATTTTTTACTATAAATTAATCCGGTATTGATGATAATAAGATTATTACACTGATATCTAAAGGGATTCCACTTCCCGCTCAATATTAGTGTAAATTATTTAATTATTGAATAATTTTCAAATTCGTCTCTGTTTACAAGAATTCATTTGAAGACAGTTCAACAGTTTACACATTTGTCTAATGAGTTCTAATTTTTTTAATAAACCATTTTTTTTTATTTTTCTTATGTATACAGTTGCCATAACGTCCCCACTCCACAGGTGGAAGGACTCGAGGGGGGGGGGGGGGTTATGATGGGAGTAACAACGCCTCTGTCTCTCTGTATATATTTTCTTTAATTATTGAATTTTATGCTATAGCAAAAGAACTATTGTTCACAGTAAGGGGATGGTGGGAGTGACAACACCCTTGCATATACATACAGGAAATGAAATTTAATTCAACAGTGCTTACAGGAAAAAAAAAGGCTCATATTCATAATTATTAAATGTTTAAAAACAGGCAGAAAGATGGAGAAACAAAGCAAATCATTTCCCGTTCTCCTGAGCCAGAAAAAAATAACAATATTTACATTAATTTCTTTTGCTAATAACATCATTTTTACCAGGTTTAAAAATGTCACGAAACATTCAGTTTAACATTTATATGTGAATATTTTAGTTGATTCACATGTTCAAATTGCTTCAACATTTATAGCTTATTAATCTGGTTTATAGAACCAGTCAACAGAATGGGTGGAGGGAGGAAGGCAGGCAAAGGGGGGAGAGAGACAGAGAGTGTACACCTCGCTTCAAGCATTCATAATTGGCCTGAAATGTCAATAATGGGAAATATATATATATACATAGAGGGGCTTCAGTATAGCCTAGGTATGACATGGTCTCATGAAAAACTAATAAAAGCTTCAGTTTTTAGACTATTCCTTTCAAATTTCAGATAGGCATGAATCAGTATTAGATGTTCCACAACTGTTTCAAAAGCAGGCTAGTTCGGCGTGTCGATTTAAAGGACTGACTTGTTGCAACGTGAGGTGCAATTGTCCAAACTTCTATTTACACTGGCAAACACGAATGCGAGTATTTGAATAAACTGACTCCTATGGCATCCATGATTTGGGTTCTTTTTTCAAATTCCTGACACCCGTATTCCAGATTTTCCCTGATTCCTAAGAAGACTAGGAAACATCGGATTTAAACATACTCCTATATACAGAAAAAAAGGCAAGGATATGCAAATGAAACCGAGTCCCTGGATATGCTTCTACCAAGGTAACTGCGCCTGTTCTAAATTTCTCTTTACTTGGGAGGGGTACTCAACACAGCCAGTTCCCCAATACCTGATTCAAGAGGATCTCTCATGTTGCCTGTTGTAATACCGATCGTAGTATAGCTTCTACAGTCTAGGGCTTCTTTAACTACTGTGGAGCGCCATTGTCTATTTCCTGTCTTCTGGCTTTGGTCTATCAAACTATAATATACGAACACGCAAGACAATTGTTATATAAAAATTATTTTATTGCATTGTATGAACAAAATGACATATACACATTCTTACAGACTTTCTTGATTCCTAAGGTTTGTACAATTTTACGTGCATTTCAGAGCCGAAGTCTTCATTTGAATTATAATGAACATCTCTTACTCACTGAACACAGGCTGTTGACATTAGAAGTACTATTTGCCCTTGAAAAACTTAAACTATTTAGAGAAAATGTATTCATATTTGCTTGTAACCTTCTAAACTTCAATCTCACCTCATTTTGTTAAACAATTAGATATTTACTTATCCAAGAACATTAATCTGCATGATTAACCATAATTAATTTTAAAACTAATAAAAAACCTTTTTTTTACAAGATTTGCGGTCTGTCACATTTTTCAATTCCGGCAACAAATACCTTGTGACCTCGTATTCCTTTCTCAAGCACTGTGAGTGAAAACTGTGAGTACACATTTCACTCATCTTTATTTGAATTAAGGCACTGTTCCATTAATACACACATAAACCTGTTCATCAGTGTTCAGTAATTATGAATCGTACCAGATCATCTTTCTTAAATTCTAATGCATAAAGAGAACCTGAATAACTTTGATTTTCTCTAATGAATAAGTACTTAATCTTTCAAGTGAGACTGAAGACTACCGGTGACTTAAATCATATGCGTTCTGTGTGAAATACGTTGTAAGAAAACCAAGTGATTAGGGTGCTTCCCATCTTTGAAATAAATGCAGCACATTCCAATACTCTCAACATTAATATTATCAACAATCCAGAAACCAAAAATAATATAAAGATACAATGCATAGCTCTTCATTCAAGGACTATAATTTTAATAAAAAAATATGTTACATAGAATTATCTGTGGTTACCTTATAGACAGAACTTGTAACCCACATGCAGTATTCAATATAGCTAGATAAAATGCGCTGAAACCGTGCTTCAGAGTTTAACAGTTTATCTTCTTCAGTTTTACTCATTTTTCCTATGTTTCCAGCCTGTTACATCTTTCACCTTCTGCCAGACATACCTTGTGACCTCATAGTCCCTTCTCATGTGTGCATCCACGGTTGACATAATCCTCATACAGCGATTCAAAGCCATAAGAAAGAGAGGCACCAGAACAAAATAAACAAAAATTAACATTAAAATATAAAATAATGGTCCAATGGTTGGATTTTTCATTGCAAGTTCTCCAATATCAGGTTTCATCAGTTCTATTGATATTATGTGAGTGATGGTTAGGAGAGAATTGCTCAGTCGTTCGAAGTTAGGGCACACAATAAAAACGACAATGGCAGCCATCATGGCTATAATGATGATCAACAAGAAGGAAACACCAAAGATCACCACAGATGCGTGTTGGAGAATATGGATGAACAGCAGGGTTCTGTCATTGAGTTTTAGAAGTTTCGTTAGGTAGATGAACGTTACAAACACTAAGCAGCCCAGGATGTCCATGAGAATGTAGTGAGCTAAAGCCGACGCATAGAAGCTAATAAATGTGTGCCCGGAGCCGCGCTTTTTGTCTTCTAATGCCTCCTTGGATTTGTACCAATGGTAAATGAAAACCGCAGAGTAGCAAAAGCTGAGGAAAATTATAATCATCTGCAACCAGCTCCAAATTGACCGGAAGTACTCCTTTCCATCTCTTGTAGCTCTGTGGAATTCCTTTATGATGAATATCAAGATGAAAATGAGGAAAGCCACTTGGCATCCAGCTGTGATCTTATCCATGACACTCGTGTACTGGTACAAACGGTACGTTAAAATCTGATAGCTTGGAACTACATTTCCGATATCGAGGAACTCAAACATGAGAACAATGGCACAGATCAGCTCAGCAGGAGGATTATAAAGAGAAAACTCAACAAAAACTGCCCTTGTCTTCCGGTCGATCCAGCCATTTGTTTTCAAACCCTGCAAAGAATGTGCTGCAATATTCTTGTTGATGCTTAAGTCAACAGAGTAGCCCCCACCCGGGTACCACGCATGTTTACCTAACATCGGCCCGACTTTAAGTTTGCTGGAGCTGCGGTAGAGCCATCCACTGGATTTCCTAAGAACTACATCTGGCTGAAGTTTGGTCCATCCAATATCGTAAGAACCCTTGTCATATTTTGGGAAGCTGAATGCTGGTTTGCATGCGATTACCTCTTTTTCTACATACGAAACGCATGGATCTGAAAATAGTCAGAATTCACAATACCATGATACCTTATAACACTTTGATGACGTAGCTCATCACTATAAGTTAAGCACTACAGTGCAATAAATACCATTATTCATTACGTCTCTTTCCTGTATAAATATGAGCCATTTTTTGTTTTTTTTGTTTTTATGCAGATTCATGAACATTTGAAATTTTTTGTTAACCTTATGGTATTGTTTGGCATTATGAATTATTTCGGTACGTAATTTACCTCAAAATTATAAATATATTTTTTATAAAAAGATTCTACTATTTGGATTTACCTTCATTTATTGAAACTTGTTCCACATGGTCATTCAGATTTATAGCGCAAACACTGGACTATTCTGGTTGCTAATCAAATCCGAATGCCCTAGTCGGGAAATCTCTTTTTTGTTGGCTGCAATTCAGCAAGCCTTTCTGGACTGAGCTTCTCTCTGACCTGCTTTGTATTCACGGTATGAGCTGAATTTGCTACCTCTGTAATTCCCTACCCAACCTGATGACCAGACCTTTTCATAGCATGAATCTTTTCATCTTATGTTACATATCAAACTGAGAATGGTGTGGTCATGATATATTGGTTCCTGGACCATATATGAGATTGCCCATCCCACAGTGATCCTTTCAGCACCTGACAATGCACATACTCCCTAGTATCAACAGATACAACCATTATATGTTAGATTATCTACTCATGTACAATTTTACCTGACTATCAGACCATCATATAATAAAATATACATAAAATAGAAATGTTCACATGACTTTAAGGCACAATATCCCACAGGTACAATGTGTAAATGAACTTGACCAGCTGAAATGTGACAAAGTTGAGTGACAAAGTTGCATCTTTGTCCAAGCCTTCCTTTTTGGGTTCTCAAACAGCTAAACTATGCACCCTGCACAAAGATAGCTAGAGAAAGTAATAGATTATGACTTCCTATAGGATTACTTTGTCATCTTAAGGATGACCAGATAATTAATGTTCAAGTTAGTTGTACAAATCAACTTAAATTTTTGTGGGTGGTGGGGGGGGGGGGGGTGGTTTACTGTGGTAATGAAAGTTATATAAGGCATGTTCATAAGTGAGGAGATGCAAAATCCTCTGTCAAGGGTTACTTAAGATTTAGTATTCTAATGGGAAATAATAATTATTTAACCCCCTCCCCATTTTCTAACTTTCCCAAATGATTACTGTTTTTTTTAAATCTGCTGAGGGCAGCCGGTCATACTCTGCGAAATTTAATGCTGAAATTTAATTAAATTTAAATTTAGTTTTATAATTATTACGGAAGGTATGTTTGTAAAATCAAACCTCTGATGTTCTATTCGAGGTTATAATCCAATATGTACAGCAATACTTACCAATCAGAGCTCGTATTTGTCTTATTCTTGGAGTCCCAATAAAGACTGATGCATAGTCTGCTGTGATCTTCAGTTGCTCGACCTTCTGACCATTGTAATACTGGGAAACGTATGCAACAGCAAAAAACGTGGTCTCTAGGTATTCCCATACATCTTGGGCATTCTTCACCTAAAAGAAGAACTTTAGGTATTTATACAGGCAAAGGTTTCAAGGCCACAATGGTCTTGTAACGACAACAAACTGTAAAAATGTCCCAACCTCAACTTAGAAGTTTACTTATACTCGTAGTCTGTCCCAAAGATGCCAACCTTGGATACAAATTCAATGCAACATAAGACTTGATCGAATGGCAGAATTCCTTGTGCAAACTTTCTGCTAGAAATTGTTTTCACTTCACTTGTATAAAATATTATCCCTGAAAAAATTGTATATGGGTACTGGTTAACATTAAAGCAGAATTGAAATTTTACAATAAGAATGTTTCTGGTAATATTCTGGCAAACAAAGCTTTGTTGAAAAGCCAAATAAAACCTTTTTTTTAACAAAGGAGTGAGTAACCTAAAATGTCAAGAGGAGGCTGGTAAAATAACTTCCAATTTTTGAATTCACAGCTTTTGCAATTGGTCTGAATCATTCCGAGTTGTCAAATCAATGAATTTACAGATCTTTAGAAAATAAAAGGTTAAGATATGTTGAAGGTATTGTTATCAGATATTGAAATTTGGGTACAAATGAATTGCCCTAAGTATATTACTTTAAAATGATGCACAATGACATGAGACCTGTATCAGTGACAATTGTTTTAATTACTCCTTCAAATACTCACTTTTAGGAAATTTTTTTTACCCCCGTAGTCCCCATCAACGAAAATCTGTTTTGTTGTTTCATACTGACGAAAAGACAATGGACTCAAGTGACTGTAAACAACGACAGCAAGCACCAGTAAAAAAGGGATGTAAATGAAGATATCTTGGAGCAGGTCTCTGGTTTCTTGTTCCTTTTTCAATTTTTTCTTTACATTACGGAGATCCTGATTGGTTGGAGGTTGATAGACTGCATGGTCATGTGGCACATCTTCAGGACTGCGGTAGCGGTTAGCCTTTATCTGGTCTAAAAGCTCAGTGTCTGAATCTGCAAACATTTCGTGAAAATATCTAATTAACAAATCATGTCTGATAGTAAAAATAGTCTGAAAGTAAAATGTGTTTACAATAGATTTTTCATTTCATGTACATTCTCCATTACGTTTTTGAACATCTGCAAATCCCTTATAATTGTTAGCTGAAGGGCCTACCACAGTAACAATTACACAAATGCATGCGGATGACAATGATTATAAAATGTTTCCAAGTAAAGACTCATGCAGTTTTATGGTATTTTGCACTGTGATCATGTTCGTAATGCATTTGTTTCCTTACAAGTACAGACTTATACCTGCTTTTGGATTAAACACTGATTATAAATGTATTCGCGGTGACCCCGATGGACCAAGTACATGCTTCATTAGATCAGTTGTTCCAACTGAACACTTTACATTTACAAGATGGAAAAAAATTACTCAGGTTTTTGTTCTTTCTTTGCCATATTTTCAATAAAACTTACTAGCAGGGTTCGCTTTAGGTTGATGGGAATATTTAGAACTTATAATAATTATGCAATATATTTGACCATGGGGAATCTAGTTATGTGATGGAGGTCTTTTGTGCCAATTAAGAGTGGGCCCCTGGTTAAAGTGACTACCCTTCTATGACATACCAAGCTGCATTGTGATTCTCAGATGCTCGCACACCTCTACTGGTTGTTTACTGCAGAGTGTAATAACCATTGCCATCAATGTAATTTCTATTGGCTGGTTTATGAAGATGTACTGGACCAAAGCAATCAGCACTGACACTGCCCATTCTATGCTCTTTCTGTAGCCATATCCTTGTCCATAAATCGCAATAAAGAAGGTGGAAACAAGACTTATGCAAACGCACAAGACCCAACCACAGTATAGGCTCCACCATGGCAAACTGAAAGGAGAAACAAGTACTTAAAATCTAAAACTAACTTTATATTTTTAAAATTTATTTCCAGGATATGAATGTTTGTAATGATCAAATGTTTGAGAAAAAAAACACTATGCAACATCCACATAATATGATCATTATTTCTTCATTATTATAAATAAGTATTATGTACTGAAAGGTTATTGAAATTTCATGAAAAATGTTGTATCTGTTGTCACCGTCTTAAAAATTGTATTACAGTTAAATCTAACTTATTGGATTTCTTATGCTGTTAATTTAAGACAATTATGGGGAAAAAAGCAGTAGGGTAAGGGCATGCTCATATTATAAAGATGTTATCATGCTTGATTTCACTTATACCACATTAGTTGCGATCATGCAATATACTAAACCAAAATAGTTGGAAAGGCAAAGTCTATATACTCAGATCATTACAGTGCTATGTGAACACCAGCAAACACTGGTCATGGCAAGGAGCCACATATCTTTTGTCTCAGACAGTAAACATTGGTTATGACAAAATGCTATGTCTCTTAAACAGAACTGGGGAGCAAGGGGTCTCGACGCTCAGTTGAATATGTCTATATTTTTAAAGACATTTTTCAGAATGACGGTCCTGTGACCTTAATCAGTGACCTTGTGCCAATAAATCCGTGAACTTATAATCCTTGAACTTGCGGCATATGATTAATGTTACAATTATAAAAAAAAGTGGGTCCAGTGACCTTTACCTGAGACCAGGTAACCTCAAAATCTTAAGATTTCTTGACTTTGGGCAAGTAGGCCATGTGTGAAAGATGGAAAGTTTGGGATGAAAGTTTGATTTACGGTAAATCCACAATCGATTTAAAGATGTTGTTCCTATGACCTTCACCCTTGACCTCTGATACCCTAAAATAAAAAAGTTACTTATTTAAGTGGTGGGTCATTAATTAATCATGTTTGGAGCCAATCTGTCTCCCAAAAATTACATAAGTGAGTCTTGTGAGGCTTGACGTCTGACCCCGCCTTATGTTGGTTATGTTTGAAATCCATATGTCAATCCAACATTGAGTTATCATCTGAAAACAATTTGTGTGGAAGGACAGATGGAAAGACAGATATACGACCAGACAGACAGACAGGGGATTACTATAGGGCATCAACTAGTGATCAATAAACACACCAGGTTTTGGGACACTGGATGTAAAAACAGCTGAGAAACTGAGATGACGGTTGTCATTTTATAGTAAAGAAATTGAAAAATATTCGTTAAAATAAGAAAAAATACAAGTGGTGCCACCAACTGACAAAACTAGTCATGGTCAATATTCAAGGCAAGATTCATTACAAACCATACATTTATTATGAAGATATTGCAGGTTTTGTATTAAATGTTTTATTATTCAGGGGGTACTTTCAATCCCCCTAGCTCGGAGGATATAGGTCTCATTGACAGATTCCAAAGATATATTTAATTGACCTTCCTGGATGTTTACTTAGAAGTTCCTAGGACCAGCAGTTACGATTTGTGCCCTGCTAACGAACGGCTGGCCGGATGGCTGGACGGCGGAACAACCTGACGGACAACAGACAAAGCGCCATTCCTATTCCTCAGTTGTCCTACAGTCAGCTGAACTAAAAACAGTGGTCACGAAAAAAATGCAAGGTCCCTTCTGTCTCAGACAGGGAAACATTTGTCATTACATAAAGCAAGGTCACTCCTGTCTCACACAGGAAATCATTGGTTATTTCAAAGAGCAAGGGCTCTTTTGTCTTATAAAGAATAGCTTTGGTTATGACAATGAGCAATGTATGTTCTGTCTTAAACGGTAAAACATTGGTAATGACAAAGAGCAAGGTGTCTTTTGTCTCAGACATGAAAGCATTGGTCATGACACAAAACAAGGTCTCTTCTGTCTAAAACAGAAATGCATCGGTCATGACAATAAGGAAGGTCTCTTCTATCTCAGACAGGAAAACATTGGTCATAAAAAGAAGTAGGGTCCCTTCTAACTAAGACAGAAAAACATTGGTCATGACAAAAAGCAAGGTCTCTTGTGTCTTAGACAGGAAAACATTGGTCATTAAAAGAAGCATGGTCTCTCCTAACTGAGACAGAAAAACATTGGTCATGACAAAAAGCAAGGTCTTTTCTGTCTCAGACAGAAAAACATTGGTCATGAAAAGAAGTACGGTCTCTTCTAACTAAGACAGAAAAACAATGGTCATGATAAAAAGCAAGGTCTCTTTTGTCTTAGACAGGAAAACATTAGTCATTAAAAGAAGCATGGTCTCTCCTAACTGAGACAGAAAAACATTGGTCATGACAAAAAGCAAGGTCTCTTCTGTATGACAGAAAAAATCGGTTATAATAAAAAGCAAGGTCTCTTCTGTCTCAGATAGGAATACATTGGTTATGACAAAGACCAAGGTCTCTTCTTTCTCAAACACGAACACATTGGACAAGGAAAGGAAGAAGATTTATGTTGTAAGCAGCAGATACATATCTACACCAAACTTACTGTCCCTTCAGGGCTTTTCTTTTCAGGAGGGCAGAGGAATGTTCAACTTTCAGAGAGAAAAATGAGGTTGAGGGCGAGTACACATCTTGCACTTGAGGGATTGAGGAGTGCTGCTCTGTGAAATCATGCTGCAATCCTTGATCCTCTTCATGACCATCAGCAACATCTTGTGGCTGGCCACTGACAAGGCTTTCTCTCGATTCTGCAGAGATTACCATTAGTTACATATTTATCTTATTATTATTCTGTACCACACAATATTCTCAGACACAATATCAACAACACCAAAAAAGAATTAGTGGTACTCTTAAAAAAAATAACATGTGTCAACAACTAACTTCATGATGGTTGTCTTGTGATTATAACTCCACCCAATCTAGCCATCTAAATAAATGCTGTTTATGTACTTTCTTTTTTGTGGAGTTATATACCAGTCTTGTCAGAGATCACAAGGCAGACAAAAGTTTAAAGTTAAAAAAGATCTTATTAATATTTTTTTTAATAGGCAAATGTTATTAAATGACATGGTTTTCTTTTATTTAAAACAACTCTACATTTACATTTATAAAAATATTTATCTTTAAAAATATTCCAATACCTCCCAATCTGACATATAAACCCAGGATATAAAATATATCTGACAAAAAATGAAGGTATAAATGTGTGGAATACAAAGTAAACTTTAAAGCTCATCTTGTTGAAAAAGAGCCTTTTTTGGTAAAGAAGAACATTACTGATAACATCAAACTAGTAGATATACACCAGCCAAACCTCTGCTGGTAAAGTACATACCTGGGAGTGAATTGCTACTCGAAGGTTCTAGTTTTTTTCTTGCTCTCAGACCAACAAGACAGAAGAGTTGGACAAGGGTGGTGAACACAGGTACTGCAACACCACTGGCCATCAACCCTATTAACATGTGTGACATCGTTAACTGGACATCGTTTACAGAGAAATCTTCTCCCTTATAGTACTGATCTTGCCCGTGAAACAAAACACTGGCAACTGAAATCGCTAGTATGAAACACAGAAGGCAGGTGACTCGTTGACAGCGGGTGAATAGACTGTTACGTCGACATTTATATATCATAGATAACAGGTGCTTGTCACAGAAGTTTGCTGATATTCGGTGCATGAACCTCTGACAAAATGTCAATGTCCTTTCGTTGGAGACTGTGATCCGGCGGCGAGCTGAATGTGCACCTTCTTGAGGTATTAGCCAATCATCAGAGTTAAAGATGTAAACTTCTTTATCTTGAAGATCTGTCACAATGACCTGCTTCAGATACCTGAAAAAAAACCCATTACAAATTCAATCACTTACAGAAGAAAGACAATCTAAATTTCTTCATTAACAGGCTCTTTAAATGTTTGTACCGAGAAACCCCACAACTACCACCACCTTGGGGACTGAGCAATATGGTTGTATTTGGGGGTGGTCTAAATTTGGGGTACTTGTACAACAGGGTTCCAATCAGCCTCCACCAATAATGGATAAATATTTAGCACAGCATATTTTTACATTAATATTAACGGAAAGGTCCATGTATATCATGGCACTGTTGTTTCAATAAGGAAAAAGTGACTATGGTAAACAAAGTGGAAATTATGATAATATTACTAAGCCTTTTGGATTTCATGATGTGAGATTTAATTAATATTAAAAGGGACAACATCCCAACCATGATTATTAAGACATGCAAAATATTAAATTAAAAAAAGTCTTAGTTGTATGAAATATTTATTTCTTAACGATGAACATTCCATTTTTCAGAATGTTGCTTATAAAATGTTCAGTTCTCTTTTATTTGTCTTATAAGAAAATAAAATTTGATAAACTTATCTCCCATTTTTTTAGGATAACGTGACTTTTTCCTGAAGTTTAAGATTGCTCTGAACAAATTTCATTCTCCTCTCTAGAATTCTTTACCTGAGATTTTTCTGGTCATAAACGGTGCAAAAACATAATAAAACACAATAAACCAAGGATAACTGCAACACAAACAAGAAATCTGCATTCCAAGGAGTACAAGCATCCAACATGTGGGCATTCACATATTCCTCCCATATTCCCAGGTTCATATGTGCAAAAGTGTCTGAATATTTGTGAATTTCCCTTGATGATGTTCCTGAATGCGGGTTACGTGCCAGATCCACACAAAATCGAATTAATTCTTCCTTTGCCCATTCCCAAAATGCCCTGAACAATTCATGAGATCCTATTTTTTGATTGCACGAGTTTTTTTTTAGCAAAGAACCACACCTGCACACACATAATTGAACGCATACCCTCTTGGCGAAGGTAACAACTGGCACAGTAAATTGTTTGCAACAAGAACAGGAATGGAATCACAAATGTCACCATGCTGGGTCTCTTCCACTGCAATCATGCCATATGTCTATGGATTTTAAATGTCTCAAGTCACCTGAACAAGAAAGAAACTGCTATTGGTCAAAATATCATGGCTACTCATCTTTAAACCAGGCCTTAGGCCTAATGCGAACCTGTGCACTGGAATATACGTCAGGTATATTGCTGTCATGCTGGACTTTTACTTTTAGTAACATATCTGACATGTATATGTACAATGCAAGTATTAAACATTTAGAACCCGAGTACATGCACCAGTACACAAAAGTATCTGCTAAAATACTTGTATCAGTGCACACAAGACAAAGAATAATTGTAGGTAGTGCCACCAGTCTTGTGCACAAGAAAGTCATGGAAGATGTATGGACATGCAAAATTTTATGCAGATACTTTAAACCACTCTCGGGGTGTGTGCACAGATGCATGAAACAAGTGTAGGTGGCAACAAAACTATCTTGGATGTATCGACATGCATAATTTCAGGTTGATATGTCAAACCACTCCTGAGAAATAAGCAGGAGCATACACTGCAAAAAAATTATTATAGGTGGTACTACCATTCTTGTATGCAGTAAAGCTATCCGAGATGTATACATACACCCCCTTTCAGGCTGATATATCAAATCCCCCCTGAGAAATAAGCAAGGGCATACACTATGCAAAAATTATTGTAGGTGGCACCACCAGTCTTGTTAGCGATGAAGCTACTGATATGTATAGATATGCACAATTTCAGGCTGATATATCTAATTCCTCCTGAGAACTAAGCATGCACATACACTGTGCAAAAGTCAAAGATGAATGGAAAGTCAAAAATGTCAGCCAATAAATTAAACTTCTCTTGAATCAGGTGCACTGGGCTGAACAAAGATAGTTGAGGAAAGCAGTTGCCCCAAGTGAACCAAAACATATTGCCAGCTGCAGCTACTGCACCGTGTGTACTCTTGACCAGTACCAGGCTGCACTGAGAGAACTCTTGACCTGTCGCCTTATCTGAAATATTTGGCAGTCTGCCAAAGCTATAAATGTATTCACATTGACCTTTAGCCTATTGCCAAATCTGAAATGGTTGGCAGTCTGTCAATTTTTTATTGGTATAGACACAATCTTGGCCTGTCTGTTAATCTGTTTACACATATTGAAAGACTTTGCTTTTTTAGGCTGACATATTCATAAGTTTATTTTATCAAAAGAATAAATAAAGATGCAGTCCTTTCATTGTTACAAGTGCAATAATTCTGCCAAACATCATGAGGTCAGCTTGAACAAAGGCCACCTTAAAATAATTTTTGTACAATGTAACAGAAGTTGGGACAACAATTTTGCAGAGGAAGAGTATTACAGCCCTCAGTTTAAAATAGGCTTACTTATGGCCACAAGAATAACTTCAGGTTTCTACGCAATTCAATGAACCCAATCTATTCTTATACATTTGAAAGAAATCTACCCTAGGACAATTCTTGTGAAAAACTAAACCATTCAGCTTTACAGTTTCATCATTAAACATTTGTAAGCTAAAAGAAGCTAAAATTAAGAGGGTTTGCCCCTAAAAACAGGTCAATGTAGGTGGTACCACTAAAACTACAACTTCTCATGAGTCATGTGATCAATATGAGCACAAAACTTGATGATACTAGCTCCTGTCATTTCTGGGATTGTCATGTATGTATGCCTACTTGGCCAAATGACTAAGTTCAAAATTCTGTAATTCAACCAAAATTCATCAAACTCAAACCATTTGAACAAACTTGAGAGAGCTCGCCTTTGGGACCATTCCTGCCAAATATAGAACAAAATGACTGGCTGATTACGGAGAAGAAGATTGCAGAAGGTTTTTAAGCTTTTCATCGGTAAAATATATGTTGATGCAGGTGGTGCCACAAAAATCCTAATCCCACACCTTTTGATATGTGACAGATTTTTGCATTAAATTTGTATATGCTAGCTTCTGCTGTTCCTCAGATATTATAGGTGAATGTACTGATGACCGATGACAACTGTATGAAAAAGGTTGATGCAGGTGGCACCACAAATACCTCAATTTCAAATATGGCTCATGTAACCAACATTTGCATAAATTTGGTGATGATAGCGCAAGCCATTTCTGATTATGTAATTTTAGTATCCTTTTGTGGCCAAATGACTAAGTTTAGCTTCCTGTTACTCAGCCAAAATTCACCGATCTCAAACAATTTGAACAAACTTGAGAGAGATTGTTTTTTTTTAATAACTTCAGTGAAATATTGAACAATTGGGCTGCACCATTTCGGAGAAGATGATTTTAAAGTTTTTTTTTCATCTTTTTCCCTATAACATCTAAGTAAATGCAGATAACCAAAATATATGCAAAATCCGAAAGTTTTTTAAGAGCCTGTTTTCGTGCACAAAATTTGGTGATGTTAGCTCCTGCCATTTTTGAGATAGTATGGGTTATCATACAGATGACGGCAGATGGCAGACGCCATCGCATTAGCTCACAGGTCTGCTAAAATTCTGTGTCCTCGCTTGCACACCAAAACTTTATATAGAGCGCTTGTTAGCCTCACTTGGAGGCTTACTACATAGGCTTTTTATAAACCAGCAAAATAATTTGACCACTGTAGAGTTTTTGGATAAAATGATTTTTTAACATTAAATTTGGTGATGCTAGCTCCTGCCGTTTATGAGATAGTATGGGTTTTAAGTACATACGACGGATGACAGACGACAGACGACAGAAAATGACAGACCATCACATAAGCTCACAGGTTTGCTACGAATATACCTTACATCTCTTAATTTTTTTTTGGCATTAACAAATATGCTTTTTTTTTTAATGGGGGGGGGGGGGGGGGAGGTATATTAAATTAAAGCTTTTCTAACAAATTCTTAGAAGAGATGCAACCTTTATTTTAAACTAACCACAACTATGGTTAAAGTGCATTTAAAATAATAAATATAGACCCGTACTTATACGGTTGAATTTAATGCTGATAAAGTATGTACAGTTAAAAAAAACTCGCATATACGTCGATCTCGCATTTAAGACGAGTGTGATTTTTAGGGTGAAAAATAAGGTAAAAATTTTTTTTACCATCTCAGTCTAGGAGAAATCGGACAGGTGAGTACAGGCCTCACTGTCGAAGCTTGTACACAAATGCTTAAGAAATCTGAAAGAATTACGTTCATTTTGTCTTTGCTGATGAACAGAATGAAGAGACAAACATTAATAAATCTACAATTTATCAAGAATATATGTTAAATAAGATAAAAATATTCATCTAATTTTCGACCGGTGGAAAAGCAAATCATGTATTTGAATCTATATCCAAATGGCGGCCATGTCTGATAGTGGTTTGTCATGGTACCTGACATTGAACTGCATTAACAATATAAACAAATTTACAAACTGCCTCGTGATTTTTTTCATTCTTCCTGTTTGATCTGAACGCTTTTCTATACTATAAAAACATGATCCGCATTCTATTTGTATACGTTGAGCCAATAGTTCAGCAACGATGTTTTGAAACTTCCAACTCGTGCTGTCATCTCTGATCATTGATCTTGCCGGACACGCTGTTAACGTTCGTTGAAGAAATCTTAAACACAAACACAACTCAATTTTCATATATATTGTTTACATTTTCAAATTGATCATACTTTTTTCGAAACATGACGACATGGCTTTGTCTTGCAGATACACATTCACTGTAGTATTTAACGTCAAATCAAACATTTCGGCAAAGGTTGTCAATGAACAACTATAACCAGTGATCAAGATTCATTCAGTTGGAGTTGACAAACAAACCCGTTTCCAACAACGGATGAACATTGGAATCATTTACTTAACGCTCTTATATCGTCACCTTAATGATTTTACTGTAGCACATATATATTCACTCAATTGACAGCCACAACGCATCCGGTTATTGATGACCACGTAAGAACACTGGTTCCAGAGCACGTTAATGAAGTTCCTAGCTTACCAGTAAGCAACAGAAATGTATCCTGGGCTCCAGCTTGAAAGCAGACTCTGCGATGATCACACAGCCAGTGAGTGTCACTCTTGTGCTCCTCACCTGTGAGGATTATAGCTACATTAGCGCTGGTCCCTGCCTGGAATCGCCAGCCTGTTAGTACTGTCACCAGGTAGGCATGGGAAGCACCTGGAGTGTTATCGTCAAGGAATTTTACGTCTCCCTACAAACAGAGGGTACTGTGATCAGCAGCAGTGATGCAGGACTCAAGCGCAGACTTGGATTCAAACTGCTATCAGAATAAAACAAACAAGTCCTGCAGGCCTGCTAATGTGAACCTCAGTGCATAGGGATATACATAAGGTATAATGCTTCCATGCTAGACCATTACTTTCAAGTACACATGTGACATGCAATGTGCAGTGCAAGTACTTAACATTTTGAACCACCAATTGCACAAACATCACATCTGAAATATTGGCATGGATGTACACAACAAGAAATGATTGTAGGTTGCCTCAGCAGTCTTGTGTATGAGAAAGCCATCAAAGGTGTATGGACCTGCAAAATGCCAGGAAATTACTTCAAAATAATCTAGACATACAAATTTTAGGAATTTACTTCAAAATACTCTTCGGCTATGTGCATAGATGCATGAAACCAAAAAACAATTGTGGGCCGCACCACCAGCCTTGTATATATATACATCTGTAGATGGCGACACAAGTCTTTTTAAGAGAAAGCAATCACAGATACCTTCACAGGCCAAATTTTAGGCAGGTACATCACACTTCTCTTGAGTCAGGTTCACTGGGCTGAACGAGCTCAGCTGAAGCAGGCAGTTGCCCCAATTAGAGCGAAGCAAATTACCAGCTGAAGCTACTGTTATGAGTGAACTCTTGGCCTGTTGCAAAATCTGATACAGTTGTCAGTCTGACAAACCTATAAATAGATCCAGACTAACTTCTTGGTCTGTTGCCAAATCTGAAATAGTTGGCAGTCTGCCAGGCTATTTATAGATACAGACAAAATTTTGGCAATGCCTTTTTGAGCTACATATCCATAAGAATTTTTTTTTTTAATTTTGAAATTATAACAGATGCCTATTGAAAACAAAATACAAACATATGTTATTCATAAATTTATCTTACACATGTGTATATATATATATATATATATATATATATATATATAATTATTTATGTAGCCTGTAGACATACAATGGCACACCATCGCATTAGCTCACAGGTTCGCGAATATAATGTAAAAAAACATACCTTTTGACTATCATCCATGTCTCTTCGTCGAGCCCACATCATCAAAATAAAATAGCCAGCCCACGTAAGGCCAAGGAAGCATAACACAATTGGGACTTTCGTAATTGTCACTATTTCAATCCAACCAAACAGCTTGTTAGTGGCCGTGAACAAATTCCCGGAAAACTCTGTCAAATGATCACATTCACAGACCAGCTTCTCTCTGTGAGTCTCTCTGTGAACAACCTACAATGGAATAACGAATACTTAACATTATAATGTATTATCATTTACAGTAATAACAGGCTCCTTATATGTCGACTAGATCATATTTGTAAGATTTTATTCCTAACCTCATACAAAAATTCATTACATTCAGCCTCCCCTTCCTAAGACTTTCCACATTTTGGTGCACACTGTGGTTGTCATGCTCCATTGAATCATTATACTTATTAACAAACAGAACTAAAACATGGGTGATTACGATTATTACTGTGGTTATCATGCTTCATTAAATCATTATACTTATTCACTGACAGAACAAAAACATGGGTTATCATAATTATTACTGTGGTTGCCATGCTTCACTGAAACATTATTCTTATATACAGAACGGAAAAATGGGTGATCATGATCATTATTAAGATTATCATGCTTCATTGAATCATTATACTTAAATACTGACAGAACGGAAACATGGGTGTTCATGTTTATTACTGTGGTTTTTCCAGCTTCATTGAATCATTATACTTATTCACTGACAGAACTAAAACATGGGTGATTATGATTATTAAAGGTACCTAAACAATTGCAATAATATGTGTATTATCTCTTGTTAAAAGTTAATTTGTCTGACTTATAGGTTTCAAATCAATTTCATCCCAGCTCACAAATTAACTTTCTCTAGTTCATCTGTTCTGTACAATGATATGGTTCTGCATGTGCGTAAATAAAACAAAGGGTAAAGGTTTGGGTCACTCTGTCAGAATCTAATCCACCTATTCACTGTTCATTCTTGTAGCTTTTCTTTGCTGCCTCGGGAGCATACATGTACCCTCACACACGTCTTTGTAGATACAATAAATTTACCATTCTACATTTGCCTGCTGCAAATGTAACCAGAACCAATTCACCCCTAGACTGAGAAGGTTCTCCATTGTGGTAAAGACTTTGGCCAGGGTTCTTAGCGAGGAATGCGGTATGAACCAGAATTAACCTCAAAACCTTTTGATCACAAGTCAAGCCCTAACCATTTTTGCAACACACTTTACAAAACAGTCTACCTATGTGTGTATCTGTTAACCATATAGCAATATATCATAAGCATGCACTACAACTCTTAAGCAAGGAAAAGAAACTTGAAAGAAGAAACACAAGAGAAACATTTGCTTTAACAATGTTGACTTGGGATGTTATGTACTGCAAGCAAGGTGATTTGCACAATGCTTTTTTTTGTCCCATTGATTGGACCAAGTGCAAATTAATTTCACCTTTTGTACAGAAATCTGCGAAAGGTTTTAGAACAAAATATTGGCATATATCATAATATCTTTAGGAGAAAACACTATAATTCATGTATATATATAATGTACCTGGCATGTGAATTGATCCATTTGACCCACCTGACATCCCTTTGTACTCCAACTCAGCTCTATCTTATCCCAGTAGTAACAGTTGGCCACCAACGCCTCTACTCGCCATCTTGCAATGAGCGGCTCATTCTTCTTCTTTTTCTCCGCAATCAGAATATCGTAATATGGATGCGTCACGTCGGGAAGCAATGCAAAATACAGTGTCACCACATCAGGACTGCTTTCATTATCGAAAATTCGATAAACTGGTTTCATAGTAGTCTTGTAGATCTCCAGCCTCAGATCTTGTGATGGAAGTTTCTTTGGTGACCATTTCCAAAAATCTTTCTGGTTCCGCAGAGCATTACTACTCTGGACCAAGAGGTATGGAATGTTAAGTTCTTCAGGCTCAAACACGACGCTGTACTGGTGGTTGGCAGGCACCTGGTATTCTAACAAGATCAGATCCTTGAAGCGAACAGAATCTCTGGTGATGTTGAGGTTCATTTCTATTTCATCATACTCTACCTTCTCTGTTACAAATAAACCACACTTAATCATGAATTAACAAACATTATATAATGTAACTATGCTGGCTGATGTATCATATAAAAGAAAGGGAAAGAGAAACATAGGAAAATTCTGTTTTTAATAAGTGTTTGAAACCACCTTCCATTAGTTACAAGGTATGTAGCCATTGGGTTACTGGAACAAAACTGTTTAATGGAACCTGTCACGTGGGACAGACTGAAAGGCTTATTCTTTTATGCATATCATCGCCCAAATCGTTTACTCAAAACACTTGTGTTTTTTTTCCATGATACATTGCATTGTTTAATTTTAATATTCATGCAGTTAGTGACAACCGTGTAGATCTATGAAATGATTCTTTGTGTACTTGCGAAGTCAGCAAGAACATTAAAGCCATGGGGTGAGAAGTAATTGCTACAAAATCCTGAGTATGGGCGCCAGTTAGGTGAAATCTGACAGTTTTCTGTAGTCAAAAGGTGGGTCTGTGTTTGTTCTGCGTTTGAAACAGCTGGAAAGATGATGTTCAGTGTCTGATGACGACCATGTAGATACCTCTGTGTGTCTTCCTGGTGGATATCGCAATTGATTACGGCCTGAAAATCGGGCGATTAGTGTATAACACGAGAGCATCAGGTGAGAGGATCGGGCGATTAACATGAAATATATATTTTTATTTGTTTGTTTACACTCTCTTTGGAGTTCATGTACAAGTTACGGCCTTTTTGGTCACACACAAACCTAGTGTGCTTTACTCTGCCTCACATGGACCTTGTGTCATTTACTTTGCACCGCACTGCCCTAATGTGGTTTACTCATATGGTACTAAGCAGCTGACCTCCTTTTGCTCACCTGTGACATTGAACTGGATGCGTATCTGGTCCTCCAGCTTTTTCAGCCCCAGTTCTTTACCTTGTTGGTCTTTTAATACCATTCCAATCATGGATGTGGACACATACTTTGATGATTCATGCCAGGCATGTGGATTTTGTTCCATCCAGAACACCTGTATATATACAAAGCATACTTCATGCAATTTTATCCAGAAGATATCTTATATTAATAAAACATTTACAGATGTACCTTAATTTTACATTTACAATTCAACGATTCTTAAGCATTTTAATAGACCTGTGAACTGCCAATAAACTTTGGTTCTATTTATTAATGCCTTTAAATAAAATTCCAAGTTTTTAAATATTTTGAAGGAGGGGTATTTTAGATGCATGCTTTCTTTGATGGTGCTTATATGAACATTTAAATGTATTTCATACTGAAAAGTATTAAACAGTTCCTGCCATGCAATACTGCAATAACACTGAATTGATGTTATTGGGTTAATTTCCTCATTAAACAAAAGTAAAACTTACCTTTCATGTTTATCTTTTAGATCTATCCTTAAAAATTATTCAATTATACATTAATGACTTGCAGTGATAGTACAATGCATAATTATTTGATGCATTGTTACTGCTGAAATCTTTATGGAGGAGGGGGTACCAGGGTTTCTACTGGGGAAAGAAAATGTGTCAGTGTGTTTCCTTGGGGCAAAGACCCAATAGGGTAAGCAAGGTCCATGCTTCCCGTGGTGTGGATATCTGTGAAAACTCATAGTTGAATTTATAAGGTGGATGTTTGCAGCAGGGTTTATACCAGATAAGGGTTGCCTGCCTTGCATGTTCAAATAAAAAGTATACTCTCTCTTTGTGGAATTACAAATATATATATATATATATATATTGTATTTACTTCGCAAGCATTGTACAACTAAATATATTAATAATGCAAGGCACTCATAACAGCTGGGATGTTGCGACCAATAGTCTGTAGGGATAGAGGAAACCAGCGAACTCTGAGAAAACCACCGACTATGGACCGGCCGCTTCAACCCTCTGAATATACCCACACCAGGAAAGCAGCAGACCTGGAGCAAACCATCATCCACGGAAGAGCCGCTACATCCCTCTGAATATGGAATGCCCCAGAAAGAGAACCATACAGGCTCCTTCAAAGAAAAAAATAGTAAATTTAGTGGCCTCAATTTTGTGGCTGCTGACACTCTGTTAGTACACAATCTTAAGCAAGACTTACATGAAGGTTCAAGTCTATGTCCCCTCCATCTACTTCCTTTGGCAGTTCACATGTCAGGTCATTTTTACTGGGCACAGACAGTTTGACCTTGTAACCTGATGTGTCATCAGTGGTTGATACATTAATTTCTTTGCCAGAGAGACCTAGTGGTGTATTTTTCTCGATGTATAGCACCATCCCTTGCGTATTTATAGACATTCCCTCTTGGCCAACAACTTGAACTTCTGTCACAGTCTCAACTAAGTCGTTTACTATTGAATCCAGGGTGCCACTTATCTTTTTGGTCTGGAAAGAGTGACATTTACAATAAAATATACCATTTATGAAACCTTCCCACATTGGCAGGGATGCCTATTCAAGCTGAAAAGTTCATTTTTATATCAATATTTGATTCAAGATTTCTTTATCGAGACCATAAAGTTTTTTTCGATCTTCCGGTAATATTTGTGCTATATCTCCAAAACAATAGTCTAAGGCCAGGGTGACAGGATCTACAGGTGACAGTTTGCACCCGTCATTTATTTTCGAACGTAGCCTTATTCTAAAGGTCACATACTTACAAGCCGTTACCTTTTATCACTTAGTTATGGACAAAAGGGAAGCTGCCCTCAATGACAACAGACCTCTAAGATTGACTCTGATTATTTTTTAAAATAAAGTATACTTCATCATACTTCTGTGTTAAGAGATATTTATTCATAGACATATTTTTTTTTCTCTTTTACCATTTATAATTCTACCTTTTGCCCAAAGGAACATCACTAACCTTATTTTTCGCGTCATCTGCTGTTATGTTACCTCCAGTGATAGCTGCGAGTGTTGAATCAGCTTCTAGTTCAGTGGAGTTCATGTGAGTCACACGTTCCAGTATATACAAAGACGCACCAAGTACATTTGTTAGTCCTTTCAGCAGCTCTCTGGAAGAAGAAAGTAGAAAAGACTAAACCGTTCCCATCTGAGTATTAACAATACACTGAAGAATAAGAATAAAATATAATGATTATTTCACAGTGTTCCAAAATTCATAATGTTTCATATGCACCATACTGAGTATTTTATTTTTTGCCATGTCTTTAAAATCTTGCTTTATATAATACATATGCATGTGAACTACAAAGTGTCTTTGACCCAATTTAACTACTGATTGCTGCCTTTTGACTCCATTTTAAATAAAAAAAAAACTGCAAAAAGTTATAATATTCTGTCAGAGAGTAATATCCTCTCAAAGTTTTTTTTCCAGATGATGCACAGATGAATATTTAAAGTGACCTATGCATTTATATGGAAATGTAATGAAATATCTAATGTTATAATTATATATTTACTTGTACCTTATTTAGAATATATAAACACTTTCTTTGTTAAAAATATTGCTTAACAGATATTGTATAATATTGTTAGTATTTCCATATATATAGCTAAAGTTAAAAGGTATGACATTATGACTGACCATTCAACGCGATAATTGAAATTTATTCATCATTTTGATTTGAATTAAAAATTTATGAATAGCTTCAGTCAAATGCATTGATGTATTTAATTATTACAGGGTTCACAAAAGACTCCTGAAGAAACAGATTAATCCTGTAGGAGCACTCAAGTAAAAATTATAGGCGTTCAAAGGAGTTCACAGCCAAATTGTGGGGTTTCACTTACACGATTTTGTTTTACTTAGTTTCTTTTCATGACCATTAGCATGTAAAGGTCTGTCTAAATGGTTGAAGAGGTCTGTACATGTATTACTACAACACTTACTTGATAAATTTTGCTAAAGAGTTGCATGTATTTTATCAATAAAGGTGCTAAATTGCAATATTATAAACTATTCAGTAATTACATTTATATCAGAAACACAAATGATCAGTCACAAAAATAAATAAAGTAAAATATAGATTATGGTCTTAATACAGGAAAATATATGAAATTATCGGAGACACATTTTATAGGAAAATACAGGCATTATAAGAGTCAGCTGAAGTCTTGTAATTATACACTCTGTACTTTTAATATAATGTTGACTTACTCTGCCGCAAGAGGGATCTCCTTTTCATCCGTGTATTGACTGTTCTTTATTACGGAGGTCATTCGGTGACTCAGAGAGCTTATTTCTTCCGCTGCAAACAACTGTAATAATGAAATGATCACTTAAAGGGTTTCTTAAATTCAATTGGAAGATTTATCAAGATCGAAAAAAAACCATAAACCAGTCCATGTGGTCGAGTGCCCGCACAGAATAAATTGTTTGCAGGATATTTGCAGCATATGTGCTGCACATGTGCCAGAGAATAATATAATTTCAATATATTTGCACACCCTTTGCCATGATTCAAGGCAAACAGTTTGCAAATCTGATGTATTACAGTCAAATACTTTGCAAAGGGTAACCTGTCTCACTGCTGATTGGGCAGAAACTCTGCAAAGGGTGCTTAAGTTAATCTTAAGGCCGCAAATACTTTGCAATGTGTTTCTTAGCCTCAATGCTGTAATGGAAATTACACTGCAAAGGGTCACTTAGTATTTTATGATCACAAAAACTTAGAAAAGGGTTACTCCTAGGGTAAATTTTGTAACCACAAATACTGGGCAAAGTGATGTAGGTTAATTCTACATGTGGCAAATACTATGCAAAGGGTAACTTTTTTTACCAGAAATACTTGCATATTGTTCGTAAATTCTTCCGGTTGCAAACACTTGCAAAGGATACCTTATTTATTTTTAGGACAGCAAAACTCTGTAAAAGATATGTTAGTTGATATTTTTAGTTTTTCTTAAAGAAAGTGGAATCACAACTTACTTCTTGGTGAAAATAAAATCTTCTAGCTCCTTTGGATGTAAGTAAAGCATTATCAACCACTTTCAGTCAAGTGGTTCACCTGGTGACATAATGGCATTTTCAGGACAGCAATGAAAATACCACTAATAAGGTTACAGGCTGCTTCAGGGCTGGATTAATGAACCCCCTTATGAAAATTAAAAGTTCTCGCATATATGTGCCTTATATGTCCCTCTAATTGATAATATATATCCCTTAGAAGAGACAAATATTTCCTTTATATGTGATGTCTATTGGAGTTATATATTTATATAACAGCTATATTATGTTTAGTCAGACACTGTTAAATATGAGTTATAAGGGAGCTGAATGCCTGTTATATGTCAGTTATAAGGTAGTTGCACATAAGCCATTTGGTATATTTAAGTCATATGTGACTTGTATATGAGATGTAAGGGAAAAATGAATTTCAAATTGAGTATAAACCGAAGAAGTATGGATATAAAAGTAACCAGCTTGCTTAAAATTGGTACTAATAATTAAAACTTTTATTCTGCTCCTTTTTTGCATCTGATTTATACCTTCAGTGGTGTAAACATATACCATTATAGTAACCACGCAGTAAATATACTCAGAATGCAATTTTAAATAAACTGACTATATTTGATATCGTTTATAATATGTGCCATTGATAAAGAAACATTTCTTTCTTAATGTATCAGTAATATATAAACATATACTACTACTTCATGTGTCCAATTAATTACCATTGATAATTAATTCACAAATACAGAACATGGGGTAGTTATGCTACTGACAAATTACAAGAAATCCTAAACATTAACCTAATATCTTAATATTCTTAAATACTGGTTTTAGAAACAGCTTAAACCCTTTGCCTTCCAGTTCCTGCTGTAAAATATTGCCAAGGATTTATCAAAATATAGGTTAAAAAAAAAAATAAATGTCTGCATTTTTATAGTGAAAATAACCAATATTCTTCAGGCCAAGTAATCAGAAATATTCCCAGATATATGTATCCCCCCCTCCCCCCCCCCCTTAACACACACCAACTATGAAAACATCCAGAGACATAGTCTCAGCAATGAACTTGCTGAACTCTAGCTGACTGAAGCCCATTTGAAGACAGAAGCCGCTGTTAATATTTTTTTAGGCAGGCCTTCTAGGGGAGTGAAAATAAGAGATGCTTATTTCCACTCCCCGTTATTTTATTTATTTATTTATTTACATTATGTTTATACAGGGAAAACCAATCAGTTTAAATTAAACTGGTCTTACTTGGTGCCCTGTATCAGTACATATAAAACATACAATGACTAAACTATTAATACAATGCATAAAATAATACCATGACTAAAAATATAAACATGAACATATGGACTCAAATCATAAAAGCATATTAAGAGAGTTAAGAAAGTATATCAATATATACATCTATAGACAGAAAGAGAAATTAAAATATTACATTAGATCAGTATATATATACATGCAAATATGCGAGGCATACGAACCAATAATATTACAATAATCTTTAGCATTTATGGACCTGATCATTGTTAGATTCAGTTAAATACGTATGAAATTAATTTATAGTTATCGTATGATCTATGAAATGATAGAAGAATGAGTGCTACATGTATAAAACGCAAATTTATGCAAATATAACATGTGTCATATAGAACATACAGTTGCTAAAATTTCCAATTTGAGTTGTCTCTTAAAAGATGCACAAGTTATGGCTGACTTAGATTCATTTGATAAACTATACCATATTTTTGGCCCCATATATAGTAAAGATTTTTTCGGATAGTTTGTTCTAGGTTTAGGAACGACTAAATCATTGCTCACAGCAGCTCGGGTTTGATGATTGTGAGCTTCATTGACAAAGTGAAAATTATTCTCTTGTAAACCAGGAGCTATTGAACAAACACATTTATACATAAGTACTGCAACAGAATACATATAGCGTTGACGTATATTCAACCAACCCAGTTCATTTACTATGGTTATAGAATCAACATTTCTGTCATAGTTTTTGGATATAATGCGGGCAGCTCTGTTTTGTATTTTCTGTACCGTATCATTGGTAGACAATAATGAACAACCCCAAATGCTTAGGGCATAGTCAATATGAGGCTAAATTATAGTTGCATAAACCTCAGTAAGAGATTGCATAGACAGATAGCTTGATATTGGGTAAAGAACTCCTATCTTTTGAGATAGTTTTTTGGATAGAGAGTGAACATGTGGTTTCCAGGATAAATTAGCATCTATTATAACGCCAAGTAGATTAATCTTATTAGAACAAAGTAATGTTGTATCTAATATTGATATCTTGAGTTTGTGATCAGCAATTCTATGAAGATTTCCAAGTAGCATAACATTAGATTTATTATAATTCAGAGTAAGCAGGTTTTCGTCGTACCAGGTGGTCACTTGATTTACTACTCGCTGTAATTTAATCTCAGCTTATACAACATTTTTACCATGGCAATATACAGTGACATCATCAGCGTACATTACAATACCATCAGTATTTAGCACATTTGGAAGATCATTTATTTATATCAAAAATAGAATTGGGCCGAGAACCGTACCCTGAGGAACACCTACATTAACAACAGCAGCATTGGATAGATTATTATTGTATTTTACGATCTGTAGGCGATCATGGAGGTAAGATTGAAACCAGGCAACTGTTTTCTTATCAAAACCAAAAACGAACAACTTTTCCAATAATCTTTTATGATTTATGGTATCAAATCCTTTGGTTAGGTCGAAAAAACAAGCAGCAGTAACTTTACCCTGATCCATAGTTTTATATACGTCATTTGAAAATTTACTAAGAGCCGTTACAGTAGATTTTCCAGGCAGATATGCGTGCTGACTTTATGAAATATTATTGCTATTTATGATAAACCTGATTAGTTGCCTTTGTACAGCTTTTTCAAATAGTTTCGCAACGTGAGGTATTATTGATATGGGTCTGTAATTACTCTTATTTGCTTTATCGCCTTTTCCTTTATATACTGGAGTAATTCGAGCTGTTTTCCAGTCAAGCGGGTACGTGGCGTTATAAAGTGATAGATTAAATAGATAACATAACATAATGAGCTGCGAAGCCATTTGGAGTAATGTGATGTCCATATCGATTATATCCAGAGTGTGTTTAGGTGGAAGTGCAAGTAAATCTTTCTGTATATCCTGCGATAGTAATATAGAAAATTTGAAACGGGACTCTGTAATATTCAACGACCGAACTGGGCGGGTTTCGGATGCCTTAAAATTTACCGCTAATATATCACCTATGGTACTGAAATACTCATTAAACTCTTCACATGATATATCGCAATCTCCAGGTTTAGCTGATGAGGAACCAGGTAATACTTTTTTAAGAGCGCTCCACATACCTTTGATATTATTATAGTTATTATCGATGTTAAGTCTGAAATAAGCAGTTTTCGTCGATCTTATAAGCGTAGTTACCATGTTTCTCATTCTTCTATACTTAAAGAAGAGAATGTGAGATTTGTGTTTTACAGCGCATCTGTGTAATCTGTCTCTGAGCTTTATCATGCTACGGATTTGCGGTGTCATCCAAGGGTTATCTCTATGTTTTACCCTACGAGACCATATGGGCGCATGTTTATTACAGATATTTAGGAACTCAGTTTTCCAGCTGTTCCATGCAACTTCGATATTAGATTCATAGAATACGTTCTGTAGTATAACAGATGAGGCGATATCATTTCGGTAATTCTCTAGATTAAATTTGCTAAAGTTTCTAGATTTTATTTTTATGACATTTCTATAAATATTTTTAAATGATAGTACTGTGTAAACTAAATAGTGGTCACTCAAAGAGATTTGTAACACATCCGTAGTTATATGTCTCTCGGGAATGTTCGAGAAGACTAAATCTATCACTGTTGATGAGGTTACAGTTTCTCTGGTTGGAGACTTCACTAACTGCTTAAGTTGGAAATTGCATAGCCACTGGTCAAAGACACTTGTCAAAGTTCCTGTTTTACTTACATCGATATTAAAATCTCCAAGAATGACTACTGGTACATGGTATTTTAGCGATTCCTCAATAAGATCAGTGATTTTACTTAATAAGCATGTATCAGAAGATGGTGGTCTATATATTGAAGCAACAATAATATTGCGTTCAGCATACTTTACCTTTACAAAGATAGCTTCAGTATTGACTGATTGTAATTCATCACATAAAACCGGATTCAAAGTATCATCAACATACAAGGCGACCCCCCCTCCGTGGCGATCTCGATCTCGCCTGAAGATTTGGTACCCAGGAATGTTAATTTCATCATTGGTTATATCTTCACACAACCATGTTTCATTTACTGATATGACTTTTGCGTTACACCTTAAAGCAATATCTTGAAATTCATCAAATTTTGGTAAGATACTTCTAATATTAAGGTGTATAAAACAGGTCTGCTTGTTATTAGATACATTTAATAGTTTGATTGGATCAGTTTGATTCTCATCAATTTGACCGACTTTGTCAATATTAGTGAGAGCCATCGTGTCAACATGGGATTCGGGAGAAAATTCTCTGACATTTGTATTTATTATCTCGATCTTGGGGAGTGATCTTTGTGAAAATTTCTGTATGATTCCCATACTTTCGAGCTGTCGTCATTTGTTTGGTTTAGATGGTATCTCACGCTGGATGCAACCTGCCCTGTCATAACTGTCACACCATGGTAGCTGAAATGGACGCCATCTGGGCGATAATACCGCTCTCTCAGTGGTGGAGAACAGTCATTGAAAATGACATCGGCATAAAGTTTACATTTCTGTTGTATCTCATGGTTTAGGGTTAGAATTTTCATGTTAAGATTTGAGTCATTTAGACGCCTAGGTAATGCAAGAGTTACAATTTGACATTTGCTACTTTTCCTTGTTAGTTCTAGCATTTTACAGAATTTGTTAACGAAACTTGAGCAGTCATCACATTCAACGTTATTTGTACAAACCTGTATCACTAGAGTATCATTCACAGAGAGATCTCGGCTAGCTTTAGGTATCTTGTACAGTGCCTCATCAAGCGTTAGCCCACTAGTGCTTAACACACATATCTGTTTATCCTGAAGATATTTGGCTAAACTTGCATAAGAATTTCTGACAAGTGAATCGCCAACAACCAGAACACGATTCCTAGCGCTTTTGTCATTCAAGTCAATGGTAACTGAGTCCGTTAAAGGATTACTAACTGCATCATTGTGTTTTGTTGCGTCGGATACTTGGCTTCCTAACCCAGTTTCTATGTTTTGGTTAACCTTCTTTGTAGCTAGAGTTTCATTCAGAGATGGCCAATCATCATTCACAAACTCCGTGTGGTTGTCTTTGCCAGTTACCTTAGTTTTTGTGGTGGTTCCAATGGTCCCAGTTGAGCGTCTACGATAAGGGTCTACCATGGTTGCAGATTTACTGTTCTTACAAACTGCACTTTGGTTTGCATTTTGACATTTGCATTTTGTTTGAGATTTCATCTGAGATTGATTCAAGTTTCTTTTCAGTTCAGTGCATTCAGCGGTCTTGGTAGACAGTTCACGTTCAAGTTTTTCATTATTTGCTTTTATTTCTAGGCATTCTTGCATTTTATTAAGCATGGTTTTATTTTCCTGTTTTATAACTTGGATTTCAGAAAGTATCTGTGCTAGTAATGTTGGAGTTTTTCTGCAAGTGGGACAGTTCCATATGAGGCCTTCCTCATCAGGCATTGTGTTTGTGCAGTCATAATGAAACCAAATGTTGCACATACAGCATCTGATCATACTTGTTTCAGTGGTGTTGTCATGTTTGCAGTTACTGCTGCAACATGAAGTATCATTTTGTAAGTTCAGTACATCAATTTGAGACTTATCTTGCGGTGTTCTTTTGTCAATCGAACTTTCACTTTCTTTTGAGGAAACCTCAGCTTTCTTGTTTTTATTTCCATATATGTTTGGCCATTTTTTACAAGCACATTGAAGACAATATAGGTCGTCATCGATCCTTGTGGTAACACTGTGGTTTTTTATGTGACAGTCTGTACATTTACTGTATTTAGGCATGTTGACAGTTATCTGCACGGAACTGAACTATAACACACTGCGGTCAGCCCAAGTTGTTTGTGATAAAAGCTGGTAAAGTATCGAGTATTTTGGCAGTTTAAGTGACCAAAACTTAGGTGTTTATTCTTTCCAGAGATAAACATATTTTAATAATTGCTATTATTTACAAAATCCTCTCTCAAGTACTTCTTTAGACACAACCGTTAACAGGGACAGCTGGGACATTAGACAGTTACATATTTCTAGAACAAAGTTCTTTAAACAGTTAATTTTTTTTTTCAGTTTTTATATTGAAATTGATTTTTATTTCAATGCATTTAACATCAAAGTTTAAAACAATAATGATTTGCAGAGTTACCCCTGACAATTATTTTACAATTATGTGTGACAAGGAATTTAAAAGACATATAAATTTGTATTTTTTTTCTGCCTGCCATTTTTCAGTCTAGTTGTTTAATCATTTTGAAAATTTATATATTTTGATCATGATAACTAATTTAAAGTAGCACATGAAGAGTAATAGATTTGACATTACATGATAAACTGGCTGAGAGTCCTTATCAGTAGACTCTTGGCACCTCATTAGTGAGCTCTGGTTTTGTGTCAATATGCTCAGAGCTCAGATTGGTGCAATCAGCTCTTGGCTCAGAATACAAGGTAAAGCCCAGACAGTTAACTGTCAGACTGGTTACTGTACCCTAGTAGGTTGTTTCAGTAATTTACCATACCACTGATTCCATCTTAAACATTTTCAGTGAGACTAATGTGGTGTCAAAATAGGCAAAAATGACTAGAACTTTGATTAAAAGAAAAATTAAATTATAAATGTCACATTGGGTGCTTTAAGACAATTGGCACTATACTGATTAGATAGATAAGCATCTCAAAGGTAAGCCTAATAACATTCATGTTTTATTTATATATATACATCAGTGTTATCCTATGGAGCTGCTGTAAATGAATATCTATTCTTATAAACCCTTATCTGTTCCATCTAACATCATGGGGATTGATACTCCTAGGGGGAGTGGAAATAAGCACTTCCATTTTTTTATGCTGTTTACGTAACCCGTAATACCCATAACGTCAACGTGTCAGCATAGCAGATCAGCGAACACCTCAAGCATGGCATCTGCCATGTCTCTCAGTTCATACAAGTCTTTCATATCGTCTTCAGTTATATTTACAGATCAAAACATGAAGCAGTTTCTATATCCGACAACACGTGCAAGACTTAAGCATTTGTTTATCAAGCTTCATGTACTTCCGTTCTCTGCAGTCAGGAGACACACACCACAGCGAGTTGCTTGTTTACCAAGATTTTTCTAAGTAATCTTAACTTCTACTAAAGTAATCTTAGTTACTTAAATGTGTTTAATATTTCAAAAATAAACATGTTAAATTAGATTAATAAGAAGTAAGTAAATTTATGAGTCATAAGTTAGGAACAGGAAGTCAACTGAATCAGCCAATGAAATTGAATTTACAGGAACCCACAGGAGCCTTGAACTTCCATGCAGTTCCGAACAGGATGGGCACTAAGACGCAAGACTCAAAAGAAGAGGGATCTCCAGCAAAGTCAAGATTTTTTTTTTTCAAGATTTCTGGATGGTCACTCGGCTGAAAGACGCAACAGAAGAGGGATCTCCGGCAAGATCAAAGTTTTTTTTCAAGCTTTTCAAGTATGTCCCACCCGGGAACAGAGGGCATTCGGACTATGCATCGGTATGTTTCTACCAACAAGGTAAAACAAGTGGTAAAGCCAGGGTTTCTCGCCTAGCCCAGTGCTGCCACTCTAGATTTATAAAAAAAGTATCATTCCTTACCAAAAAGTATCAAAATTGTTAAAATAGTATAAAACTAGATGTGTCGGAACGACACGAATGCCCCCGCCTGGGGCAAATTAGAAACATTTGTTAAATTTTGTAATTTTTTTTTAAGTTCAGGAGGTGTTGTATGGTAAAAGTAGGTCAACAAGGGCAAAATGCAACTTGATCTGTAACGGGTCATTATCAAGCAACACACCAAAAATCAGGCCAGTAACTACAGGCATTGTGAAAAAGGTCTATACATGTGCATTTTTCATAAAAATTCTGTCTTTCATGAAATTTTCTATGTTCAGGATCCGTCATATGGTCAAAAATAGGTTAAGTGGGATGAAACGCGAACTCGATCTGTAAGTGGTCATTATGCGCCCACAGACCAAACATTAGGCCAGTATCTGTAAGCATTGCATTGCGAAACTAGAATATTAGCTAGAAAATCAGTTATAAATTTATATTGGAGAGGTATGTACCATGTTTCATAACAATTCACCAAACGCTTCCTGAGAAATAAGCTCCTAATTTTTTTTCTATACCAAGCTCTGTGTCCTTGAAAAGTAGGTCAAGACCACCCATCTTTGAACTTGACCAAGATTTTGTAAATAAAATGCAATAGCACCGAAGTAATAAAGTTTCTGTGTTGAATACCTTTGGAGATATCCTGCACAAAGGGCCAAAATTGAAAAATCTGATAAAATTTCATAAAAAAATCAGAAATTACAGGTGGTGCCACCAAAACTGTGCAGCACGTACAGACCATCAGTCCCAATGACCATAGTAAGTTTTGTGAAAAGCCACACAATGGTTCCTGAGATATAAGCTTCTGAGTGTTTTTCTATAATCAGCTCTAAAATGTAGAAAAATGGGCCAAGGTCACCTATCTTTGAACTTAATCTCGATTTTATCGATATACATCTTCACTGATGAAATAAAATTCCAATAGTGAATCCTTTTATAGATATCCCGCTCACAAGGTAAAAGTTAACAGACGCGGAACGGACGGACAAACGGACACCGGACAGACAGATGGACGGACGGATAGACGGACAGCTTTGGGTGACGACAATAACCCATCAGCCTATGAGCTGAGGGCTAAAAACGGCTGTACATGTACATTTGTCATGAAAATATATATTTTTCATGAAATTTTCTTTATTTAGGAGCCGTAAAACAATCAAAAGTAGGTCAACCAGGACGAAACATGAACTCGATCTGTAACTGGTGAAACTGGTGATTATCTGCCCACACACCAAAAATCAGGCCAATATCTGCAGGCATTGCAAACAAAAGTCCGTACATGTGTATTTGTCATGAAAATTTCTATTTTTTCATGAAATTTTCTAAGTTTAGGATCCGTAAAAAGGTCAAAAGTAGGTCAACTGGGACGAAATTCACAACAACTTACCTGATATGCAAACATTTGTTACCTTGTTTTTTTTTCCAGAAATTATGTGTACAGTGTTGTGTGGAGTTATTCTTGTTGAGCCTCCAGTTTCTGACATTTCAGCACCTTAAAAAAATAAAAATCTATTTAAATAATTACAGAACAACAGATTTCAGCCACAAGGTACAACTATGACCTATCTCTAACAATAGGATACATGACTTGGCAATGACAGAATTACAAATGTGCATTAACTAGCACTAAACTATAAATTAATGGTAGAGATAGAGAGGCAGAGCAAAGCAACACCTGGCTAATGGTAATACATGACTAAATTTTATTACTGTAAATTTAACGCTGGCCAGAATAAGGCACAATCGCTTTAACAACCTAAATGCTTCTGTGCCATGTTTCTACAAGGTATTTAGATAGTCCTGGTTTGTACATGCAGCATCATAGCTAAGTGAATGCCCAGAAAAAAATCACACATATGATCAGAAAAGGTGACTAGAATAGTATAGAATAAAATTGAATATTGCAAAACAGAGAGTTAGAAAATTACTGTGCACATGAAAAGGCATTCAGAAATATTTATTAAAACACAAACCATGATATGAAGCATGTGGAACTTAACTTTTACCACACTGTAGTGATTTACTATGAAGATAATGTTCCAAACTCAAGCACTAACTGTTCTATTTGTAAGTCACAGTGCAGTTGGCTGTTTACATGAACTATATATAATAAGAAAAACTCACTGGCAAACATTACACAGTCAGATCAACTAAACTTTTGGTTTCAACACAAAATTCAAAATGGAGAACAGGTTTCAAGCTTCAACAAAAACTGCTCTTAGTGATAATCATCTACATGAGCAGAAGTAAATACAGATGAACAATCTGTTTTGCCCATAGTAAATAACGTTTGACCATTCTTAAGTTTTCTTTTTCTTTGCTCCACTGTTGGCAACCTGTTCCGCCATTCTCTTAAGCTGTTTCTCAATAATTTTTTCTTTGCCTTTGCTGCAGCTTTTTCTTTGTGCGCTGACTGTTTGTTTTTCTTTGTGCTGGTGCCATTGCCTGATTTGCCTCCTTCTTTAGCAATTGTGCTTTAGCATAGAGGACATCAGCTTCTTCCTTTTTCTTCTTTGCAGTCTCTTCTTGTGTAACTAACTGTTTCCTCTTTCTCTCTTCATTAACCTGCTTATTCATTGCTTCAGTTAACTCCTTTTCTGCTTCTGCAAGTTTTCTTTTCTTTTGCAGGTCTTTCTCCTTCTTTTGTGCCTCACTACATCGCTTTGTATATCTAGAATGTGCCTCTTTGCCTGACTTAAGTAATGGTGCCACCACCATGTTATGACTCTGCTCTCCTGTCACAGAAAAACTTCTTTCAGTGTCAGCATTTCCATGAGCCAAACTAAGACAACACTTGATGACAACAGCAAGGCAGGGGTACTTGGATCTCCCCCTGGTAGCCTGAGAGCAAGCACTGAATCCCAATAGCTGGTAGCATTACCACATTCAGCAAGCTTTTTATACCTTGTCAGATCATCTAATGCATAGGTTCTCCATTCTGCTCCTACCCGGTCAACATCAACCTCTGATACCAGAGGTGCCAGGGCAGATGCTACTCTTGTGATAGCTCCAAGGGAACTTCCATGTTTTTGCTCCTCTGGATGCAGACACTTGAGATCCTGTAACAGCTTATTTTCCAATGGCAAGTAGTGTATAAGTTTCTTTACCGCTGTTTTGTAGAAGTCTCTGACTCCCATGTAAAACATCTTTTTGTCACTCTCCTTCTGCTCAGATTCTGCAAGCGCTTTGGTAGTTTCCGTTCCAATGGCCAGTTTACTATCTGAAAGCTGATTATCTCTGCCAGTGTCCACTTTTATAAGACTTCCTGCAGTAGTGGCACCTTCAAGTTTTGATGGTAACAAAGACTGGGCCATTAGGTTCCGCAGAAGCTCTACTATTTCTGCATGAAGCAAGTGGATCTGACTTCCCTGAGCTTGAAACAGTTTCTCAAATCTCTCAAACTTAGGCAAGACAGCCTGTAGAAACAGAAGCTTTATGTACATGGATGGGTTGGTGAGGTGTTGCACAATGCGCTTGGTGCGGTTTTGCTTAGCAACATCAGGATGTTTCCTCCTAAGGTTCTGAAAGAATGTGTTCACAGGCTGCCATTGCTCCAGTAGTCGATTCACCACTGGTTGGATGCTTAGCCAGGGTGTGCTAACAAATCTGAGAAGATGATGCTCTGCTACATCACACATGGCCTGAGACTCCTTAAACTCCTCACATAACTCTGTCCTGTATTTAAAAAAGGCGAAAACATCAACAGCAAAACTCTCTATATCTTCATCAAAGGCTGCAGTTGCATAACTTACAGCATTGTGAATGTGATGTAAACTACAGCCCCCAATGTCCAGAAGATGGGGAGCATAGTCTTTTTTTATCTGAGCGATTACCCCATTTACTCTTCAACGCATCACAGATGGTGAATCACTCATGAGCTGAAGGACATTGTTCCAAGGAATCCCATCCTCTTCAAATGCAGAATTCATGGCCGACACAATATTTTCAGCCTTGCCTTGGTTAACAATAATAGCTCTGTAAAACTTTGTGATATCTGACTTTCTGTCATCATCAAAATAGTTGACAAGTATGTGCAGGTATTTCTGACCTTGAACTTTGGTGCTCTCATCAATAAGCATGCTGAATTTTACCTCTTTCAACTTGGCAATTAAATTGCTATGAAGGGCAGGTGCAATGCCATCAGCAATTAGATATGTTGCTTTTGTTCTTGCACATGAAAACTGCATGGCCAACTTTGAGTCTGGAAACATTGACTTATATAGTTCTTGGATGTTCTCAGAAACATTCATTGGAAGGTCATGTTCAGCCAAGAAAGTCGCCAACTTCATTTCAACAGACAAAACTTCATCTTCAAGACACTTTGAGTCACATACTGTCTTTGCATTTTTTGCAATCACGCACTGCTGAGAGTAAAGTTTTTTAAATGTTTCTTGTGTTTTTTCTTTTGCAGCATGCTGAATCAGACTTTGCTTACCCATGCTGGAAACTTTGATATTTACTTTGCAGACTTTGCAATGGGCACAAAATGGATCTGACCCTAGTGAGCAACTCCATTCTCCTATCTTCACTCTTTTTCCCTCTATTTCTGAACCATCAAAGTCATTTTCCCATTCTTTCCTGTACTTCTGTTTTGTTTTCCCCATGTCTACCTGCTAAACTGCCCAGTCTTCAATATTTGGCTGTGATCACTTAATTTCCAATGATCTCTGTAACAGATTTATCATATGTATACTATAACAGTTGCAAATCACTTACTGATTTCACTTTACTTAACAAACCATACATATCTTAAAGGAAGTCATTAATCAACAAATAGAGCAGTGTTGCAAAGGAAACCTTTCTATGTTGTGTTTGTGCAAGCTAGATTCAATGGTTCATCTGCAAATGAGAGTAAAAATCTATAAAGGTCAACTCCAGCTGCATCTGAATGTGAATAATTATAAGGATGTTGCATGTATATTTGACTGAAATTAAAAGAAGTATATAAAATTAGTCACATCTAGCTCAGTTCATCTAGAGCAGAGAGTTCACCAAATAATAACCCTCACTCAGATGTCAGAGCAGCTGTGACTTATAGCCAACTGCAATGGAACTCACACCTTTGGTTACTACTAATCTAACTCACCTGGAATTTGCAGTAAGCCATGAACAGCTCAGCATAAACTCCACACAACAGAGAACACACATTCCTGCAAAGACACTGGGAAAGCACATTGTCAGATCTCATTATAACTCTTTATATTTTTAGATATACCACTGGATAGCCCAATCTCATCATGCTATTTTGTTAAAAAAAGTATAAAAAAGTATTTACGCCTTAAAAAACTACAAAAAAGTATAAAAAGCTTTTAAGAAAAAAAAGGATAATACTTTTAAACTAGAATTTCAGCAGAAGCTGACAAAAGCCCTCAGCCAAAAGAACAGTGTTTAGAGGTGGTCACAGTAACAAGTACTAAATATCTGTTCTCACATGGATGTATATCTGTACATGTCTCACTTATAAATTTAAAATCGAGAGGTATGTACCATGATTCATAACAATCCACCAAATGCTTCCTGAAAAATAAGCTTCTAAGTTTTATTCTATTATAAGCTCTGTGACCTTGAAAAGTAGGTCAAGGTCACCCATCTTTGAAATCAGTCCCTATGATCATAGTAAGTATTGTGAAAATCTACCCAATGGTTCCTGAGAAATAAGCTTCTAAATGTTTTTTCTATAATCAGCTATAAAACGTAGAAAAATAGGTCAAGGTCACCCATCTTCGAACTTGACCGAGATTTTGTAAATATACATCTTCACCAAAAAAAATTCTAGGTGGCGCCACCAAACTTGTGTATCAGGTACTGACTATCAGTCCCAATAATCATAGTAAGTTTTGTGAAAATCCACCAAATTGTTCCTGAGTATTAAGCATTTAAGTGTTTTTCTATAATCAGCTCTCAAATGTAGAAAAATAGGTCAAGGTCACCCATCTTCGAACTTGACTGAGATTTTGTCGATATACATCTTTACCAAGGAAATAAAATTCCGACGGTGAATCCTTTTCAAGATATCCCGCTCACAAGGTAAAAGTTAACGGACGCCGGACGGACGGACGGACGGACAGACAGACGGACGGACAGAAGGACGGACGGACAGCTTGGGTGACGACAATAGCCCATAAGCCTAAGGGCTGAGGGCTAAAAAGTATAAAATGGCAGCACTGCTAGCCGTGAGAGATATTATTTAGATTGTTTATATTATCAGTAGTAGACAGAATGGAATCTTCCACTACTCAAGGTAAATCATAATAATAACAATATAGTTTAATTTGAAAGTGGTGGACAGGTCAGTTTGTTAACGATTCTGTTGCATGTATAACGAGGCCAGACTATTTATTGCAATATCAAATAAATTTACAAATTAATGAAAAAATCTTTAAGGCATTCAAAAATATAGTCAAAATTCCTATTTCAGAGAAACCAAGAATTTTTCAATTTAAAATATTAGTCAGGGTTTTACAACTTAATCCGCTTTTTTATAACTGAATGAAAGCGAAACTGGTCTTGTTCTTTTTGTAAAGAAGTAAAGGAAACTTACCTACATATACTTTATCAATGTGAGGTAGCCCATAATTTGTAAATAATATTTGAGAATTGGTCAAGGAACTGGAGCCATTTTAAGCTTAGGTAATGTAACAGAAACAATTGTTAACTCTAAACACCTTAGTGACAGCATTTAGAATACTCTACTTCTGTTATCAAATATATGCATGCAAGTGTAGAGGGATATTACCAACATTTTCTTTGTATAATTTTGTATTATTTCTTTTTCTGTAATGTTCCTTTTTAATTTGTATTTGTATGAATGTAATTTGTCATAGTCCACATATCGTCATTATGTAAATGTACTTCGTTGTTTGTAATTTTTGTTAAGAGGGATTAGTACATATCATTACTTTATTGTCATAGTTCACATATGGTCATGATGTAAATGTACGTTGTTGTTTGTATTATATGTCAAACAGGTAAAGTATATAACATTATTTTATTGTCATAGTTCACATATCGTCCTGATTTAAATATACTTTGTTGTTTGTATTATATGGCGAAAAGGTACAGTATATAGCATTATTTTATTGTCATAGTTCACATATCGTCATGATGTTTATATTATATGTTAACAAGGCCTAGAGGCCTAATGCGAACCTGTGCAAAGTTTATGAGTATGAATGGAGGTTTATTTTTAAAATTTAATATTGATACTCTTAAGTCCTGCATATCTACCTTAGTCATTATGATTTCAGCAAATAGACGTTTCCGACCTGCAAGTTTCTGACTAGGACATTTTAAAACCAGAATATGGGTAGTCGACAAGCGACTATGTGTATCCACAGAAATCAGAGTGGGATGGGTGAAGTGAGGCATGGATTAAGTGACAAGGGGAACAGAGTGAGGTGTGTTGCATATTAGCATGGATGTCTGCAGCTGAAACATGAATGAAGGTGGTGCCACCTGTCATAAAATAGAGAAAATTGTCCAGGATGTATAAACCTGCAAAATTTTGGGCAGATATGTCAAACCGCTGCCGAGATATGAGTGATTTTATTGCAAGGCAGACAAACAGACAGATGCTGTGCAATAATGATTGCAGGTGGCACCACCAGTTTTGCCTATGATGAAGAGCTATGTGAGATCTATACACATGCAAAATTTTGGCCCAATCGGTCAAACGGTTCCCGAGATATGAGCTTGGATTTCTGCAGAGTAAATGTGAATGTAGGTGGCGCCACTTGTCATAAAACTGAGAAAGCTGTCCAGGATGTAAAAACTTGCAAAATTTCAGGTGGAAAAGTCAAACCACTGCTGAGATATGAGTGATTTTATCCTGAGGCAGATGAACTGATGGATGCTGTGCATGAATGGCTGCAGGTGGCGCCACCAGTTTTGCCCATGATGAAGAGCTATGTGAGATCTACACACATGCAAAATTTTGGCCCAATCGGTCAAATGGTTCCCGAGATATGAGCTTGGATGTCTGCAGAGTAAACCTGAATGTAGGTGGCGCCATCTGTCTTAAAATTGAGAAAGCTGTCCAGGATGTATAAACCTGCAAAATTTCAGGTGGAAAAGTCAAAACCATTGCTGAGATATGAGTGATATTATCCCAAGGCAGAGGGACTGTGCAAAATGGTTGCAGGTGGTGTATGTTATAAAGCTATCAAAGGGCTACATTTTTCCAAATTTTTAGCCTGATTGGTCAAACAGTTCCCGAGATATGTAGGTTTATGTGTGGAAACAGACGCACAAATGGAGGCTGGGCAGCGAGGAAAGGTCAGAGGTCAACAAAAAATGAGGGTGCAGCAGTTCACATGTGACCTGATGATAAACCCGATTCGCTTAAAATGCAAACCAAGTTTTTTCTGAAAGATATAGTTCCAATAATCTGGGAATTCTGCATCTATACATTGTGTCTAGATGTCTAGACGCTTTGTCTAGACGTCTAGACACATTGTCTAGACACCCGCCAGAGCCAGGTCAGTTGCCATGGTGATGTCTGGACCCCACCTGTTTGTACTGAGTGACCCCTTGACTTGGCTGCTGAAACTCAGCATGGGGTCAAATCTGTTTTCAAACACAGAAAGCCTTTTTCAATTGGCTACAGTGCTTTTTTAAAGCTGTATTTACCCAATCTATTCTTATAAAACTGGCAGAACCCTACCATAGAATAATTCTTGTAAAGTTTAAACCAATCAGCTTAACAGTTTCATCATAAATCAGGGTACAAGCTGGAAGAGTTTAAAATTACATTTTCGCTAGTAAAAAACACATCAATGTAGGTGGCACCACCAAAACCTCCATTTCAGATATGACATATGTGACAAAAATTAGTATAAAATTTGGCGATGATAGCTCTAGCGGTTTCTGAGATTTTAATTTTAGTCTGCCTTTTTGGACAGATGACTAAGTTTAACCTCCTGTAACTTGGCCAAAAATCTCCAAACTGGAACCATTTGAACAAATTTGAGAGAGATTGTTTCAGGGATCATTTCTATGAAATATTGGACAATTTGCAAAGCTGAATAGTTTCGGAGCAGAAGATTTTTAAAACTTTTTTAGATTTTTCCCTGTAAAATCTAAGAAAATGCAGTTAGAAAAAAAAAATAAACAAAATTCGATGGAGATTTTCAGATGACTGATTCTTTGCAAAAATTTGGTGATGCTAGCTTCTGCCGTTTTTGAGATAGCTATGGTTAACGTACAGACGACGCACAATGCACAACACACGACGGAAGACGCCGCACCATCACATAAGCTCACAGGTTCGCTAAAAAGGTAAAGTATATATTATTTTAATGTCATAGTTCACAAATTTTTTTTTCAGTGATGGTGATCTGGACATTGATAAACACAACAATCTGATGAATCATTTTATTAATCATTCTTTTTAAATAGAAGAGGTAGTCACCTGCAGAGATTAAGCAATCTATTAGAAACAAGTTAGGTTGTCTGCATGCCCAATCCAGCAAAAGAACATATAATCAAGTGGAGCCAAGAAAAACAAACTATTCAGTTACTATATTATACTGACATTTTAAACTAGCCACCTTATTAAAAACTCATCTTAGATGGGTTATATTGCAACAAGGGCAACATCTATCCATTCATCAACCATTGATAATGCCTTAATGACTTTTCAGAAATTTGATGGGTTTCCATGAAACACACAGTGAATGTTTATCAATAATCTCATTTGAGTTTATTCTTGATAAAATCTGTGCATATCTGATTAGGTCTGAGGTCATCTTAATTTGGTATCATACTGTGAGCATTTACGAATTAAGTATCTCACCTGATTTTTGGTAAAATCTGCATATATTTAATGAGGTCTTAAGACGGGCATACTATGCAATATTGTGATGCTCTTGTTTAGGATATATGATGTGGCATTCCATCAGGTAACATGTAAAGTGCTGGCTGTCCATGAAAATCCTGAGCATTTACATTTGTTACATAGACACTTTATTCTCTCATAATTATTAAATCTGAAACAGTTAATTTATATCTTTCTCTGTTCTTTTCGGTGGCTTTTCATCGTCTTTACAGTTGCTTTGCACTGCCTATGCAGTAACTTTGCAAAGCCTTTGCAGTGACTTTGCATTGCATTTGTAGTAGCTTTGCAAAGCCCTTGATTGGCTTTGCATTACCTTTGCAAAACCGTTGAAATGGCTTTGCCAAATCATTACAGTGGCTTTGCCTACAATAGCTTTGCCAAATCTTTGCATTGCCTCTGCTGTGGCTTGGCAAAACTTTTGCTTTTGCTTTGCATTACTGGTGCAGTAGGTTTGCATAACAATTGCTTAGTGATTGCAGTACTTTTGCATATGGTTAAGTAATTCTTCCAATTCCATATGTATGCAGCACATGTGCTGAAGATATATGCAACTTATATTCTGCAAATAGTTCAGCAAATGTATTGCAAAGAGATTGTACATTTGCTCCATAGGGGTCATTTTTGTACAGATAGCATGTCTGATCACTAGCCGGTGCACTTTGAGACGTGGGTTCGAAATTGGCAGGAGTCTTCCCATGTGTGACTTTCATCAAGGGTGTTTATATAATTGGAATGATATCAGGGAGATAAGCTTTCTAATATCGGGCTCGTCCCTGGGCCGTGGGTGCATTCGTCAGGAAGATCTGATGGCTATCCAGTGTGTTTAAACCAGCTGCTGGCTGGTTCAGGTTCACACCTGAGATAGCGGGGTTCATTGAATGAATGACGTTCTCGCCAACCCGACAGGTAGCCGCCAGACTGGCACACCATGAACAATTTATAAAGTACGGTAGTGTACGATGTATTAAAAATGGAGGTCGGTACTACACCATAAATAATAATTAAAAAAAAAAGAAAAAAAAAAGGTTAATTACCGTTACATAGGGCTGGATTTAGTTTGAATTCTTACCAAAACTTTTGCATATATCATGCATGGAATGCGCCTAGGTAAAAAGCTCATCATGTTCAACAATAGAACTGATGACATATAATCCACAAGTATTTAATTTTCATTATCCTGTAATTAAAGCTACCTCCAATGCGCTTGATTAAAGAAAATCCCCCCTCCATTTATCCAGCACACCCAAGACAGAGGTGGCCTTGCAGACATCCTCCTGGTTTTTAGAAGTGATTTCATGTGTGTTTGAGGTAGCCTTGCGGACATTTACCTGGGTTTCAGGAGCTATTTCCTGTGTGCTTGAGGTAGCCTTGCGGACGGCTGCTGCTCGTGACTTGATGTTTGCCAGGTTATCTCTCATCGGCAGATTCCGGATTGATGTGATCAATCTATGGCGTAGCTGTCAACAAGAATTAAGCAAACAAGTTTAATCAGACACAGGTTCCTTGATCCTTCATATTTTTATTTATCAGAAAAATACACTGCAGGGCCCAGCTGAGCGGCAGAATAAAAGAAACATAATATTGTATCTGAGGTCTCTTTTTTTATGATACATCCATGACATATAGCTTAATAAACATAAATTAACCGACATGGTTATAAAAATTATATAAACTGATAATTTAAGGATCTGTTCCATGTGTGTACTGCCTGCAGGCTGGCCATGTGATTAGATGGCAAAATTAGTTTTTTTTTTCATATTGAAAATCATCAGAGATGGTCCATTTAGCCTTCGTGGAGGCAAGTTTGTCTTACATGGTAGGGTTTGTCCATGTAATTACCTGTACTTGATTGGGTTTAGTGCTCTCCTCTGGAGCCGGAAGTGAATTCAGTGTCGCTGCTACTGTTGCTATGAGAGCCACAGCACCTATATGTGCAAGGGTTTACACAATTAACATAACGATTACTACATAAATTAGATAATAAGCATGCAAAATCTTAACATTTTTACGAAGACCTAAGGCAAAAATGGCTAAGTGAGAAACCTATTTCAGTAGCGTCAGATAAATAACATCATTGAAACTAAAGTATTCATCTGTTATTTTCAGCAAACATTACATACATTGATATTGATGTTGGAATATTATACCAGAGGCCAATTATCCCATAATTCAAGTGGCTGGTACCTGTGTAGATGAGAGGTCACATTCATGAAGATCTTATTTTTACAATTCCCCTTTTTCTGAACATCACAAATTTGATACCCTCATGGAAGACTCTCAACCAGGTTATAAATATATATACTGTGGTTGGATTGATATTTGTATATCATTCATTGTATAAATTATTAAATAATCATTCAAATTAGAGAAGGATCCATTGTATATCAAACAAATGGAAATTCAAATTCACAAATTGCAGATAATGATACAGCAAGATATGATATTGAACATGGTAACATAAAACTATGACATGTAATGTTATATACAGTGCACTCACAAGAATGAGAGAACTAGGAAATACAGCACAATGTGAACTGAAATGTTATATAGAACATGTAAAGTGGCATTGAGACATAAAAGAGGTTCTAACTGCCAAAATTGTAATTTTCTTAAAGACCATTTAGGAAGAGCAAGTTATCTGAGAGTTATTAAATGTCATTATTTTCTCTTGCAATTGTACACAAATGTTTGATTTACTGTATGTAAACAGTGTATTTATACAGAAAGTATCCAGAAAAGTTTTGATTAAAATATGCTCTGACAGCAAGCGCCATAATACACCTACCTTCTGTATTACCTGAGGTTAACATGGCTGCCAAGCTGCCGGCTGAATATGTGGTATTCTCGCCGCTTACTAATGTCTCGAGCTTGTTTAGAAGGTCAGGAGGTGAGTCAGATGATCCATTGACTGTCATTCCTACAGGAAGCACCTGCAGGTATAAAAGTCATAATAAAACTATATATATTTAACTGAAACGCCACACCTTTGAGTTGAGGCCAAAGTGATATTTTTATGGAGTTGTAATTTTATATATTAGTAATTAAACTTAAAATACATGAAGTGACAGATATGTTAAGATTAGTGTCAGAGATTAATGAGGTCTGATATTCAGATAAAGCCAACGATGTTTAATGGTCATCATACGGCCAAGTTTCTAATGGTAATTCAGTATGATTGTAGAGACTTAAATTGGTTTATATGTTGAGGCCAACATTGTTTATATGAGTCAGGGAAAAGGACTTGCAGGTCATCTATAACTGGATGTATGTCAGGCCAGATTTGGGATTTTCCAGAATACTTTCATCCAAACGAATCAGATAAAACTTTAAAAGTACACTTCCAACTCTGACGTAATTGTGACCTACTTTGGGTCATCCAATAAAGTTTAGCTTTTATGATGAAATGTAGAAAAATGTATATGTATGTCTCATATATCACACGACAGCTCTGTATCAAACTCTTGTATCGTGCAAGTCCACATAGCTAGACTGCATGGTTTTGTTAGAGAGAGGCGCACACTGCTGAGAGACCACCCTTCTGCTGTAACAACATATCAACAGATCTTGATTAAAGTCCACCAACCTAGTCTTGTGTCTCTCTCTCAACATGTGTTACACATTGTAACAATATGGAAAACTGCATTGTAACGGCTTACCATCATATTCACACACTATTGCTCAATTACAATTATGTTAATTTTAGGCTGTGATTGAGGAATTACTGGTAATACAAAGAATATACATCTTTGTATGGGCAAACTGCAGCCAGAAAAACTTTCAAAAATATCACACATTTGAAATTCCTCATGAACAAAATGACAACCATATTTGTGAATCTTAACCCTAACCTGTGACACACAACTCATGATTCATGGTTATATGAACAGGCAATATCATTCATCCTCTGGAGCCATAAATACGCTCCTCAGGCAGCGGTTTTACCAAACAGTTTTCCCAGATCCCTTTTCATGTAACCCCTGCCTATATAGCAAAATTCTCTGGGTATGGAAACCAGGGTAAACAAAGAGTAAAGAATTGTAAAGAGATCAACGAGAGCATGATTTTTGTATTGTCCATGAAGCTCCAAATTTAAAATATGTGACCGACAAGAGCTCTGTGAATTCTTTGCTCTGTGCACACCCTGAGGATTTTACCGTCGGAATCTTGCTGCAAAAAGAACAGAGATCTGGGATAAGTGCCATGTATATCTGTTGCAGAAGTGATTGAATGACATTGAGGCAGCATGAAAAATTTGTCTCCTACCTTCACATCAAGGGATTTTGAACTTGATGCTCCCAGTATGTCCACAGCAGTCACAGTCAACGTGACAAAGTAACCTGACTCCCGTAACCCTGGCGACAACAGCATCCCTGGCATGTTTGGCTCTGACCCATAATGCAGTAGCTCACCTTAGAAACAAGAAAGACACACAGCTCTAAAGAAAAACCTATAAGGTACTAAATTAAGATCTTCTAATGCTAGAAAGTTTTTCTACAATTTTTTTTTCAATGTGGTATATTTGCTACAGTTTCCCCATAATTTGCCTTGACATTTGTCAGGTAAATAAAACTGTGAGCTTAAAACAGCAAACCGACAGGAAAACAGGAAACTGAAGCATATTGCAGTGTAGGACAAGCTTAGCTCATATGACAGGAAATTTCTTCCAATTATTATTTTGCACTTGAATGTGATAATTCTTCTAAAAACTTACGCTTGTGTGTGACCTCTCCACATAAACTGTAATATTATGATACTGTCTATGATTTCCTGTATTATGCCATAATACATCCACAATTTATGAAACTTCCTAAAACCTTATGATTTGCTGTGATTTCCTACATTATGTTCATTGTGGCACAATGGAAACTGTTTTTTTTTTGCTGGAGGTAATCACTTCCATGTTTTAATAGTAACCACATATCAATTTTCTCATTATGGTTTTGGACTAATCTATTGTCAGTCACACACGCTTCTGCTCATTTTATATCCTTAAAGCTATGTATTGGTCTGGTTTATGTCAATTGCCAGCGTACTTGTAGGACATGAGGAGTAAAAAAAATTGCATTAACCAGGACCCGTGACTTCTGTACCTGAGGTCTTGGGTGTGTTATCCTCCCCGTTGGTGAGTCATTCCATCAAGGAACAGGTGAAAAGACTCTTGTTTTGTGAGTGAAACACAGCTGTGTGGGGCCTAACTAAAATCTCATCGCCTCGGCTGAGATTCGAACTCACCATATCTCAACTTTGAGTCCTGTGCTGCACCCCCAGACCAGAGCAGCCGGCAAAACAGAAATTTGTGATGGGGTACTATAAAATGCTGCAGTTTTATTTGGTTTTGTAGTCAACTGGAGAAGAGAGTTTTATTTAAACTTTCAGAATTGGGTCAATCAGGTCATTTTAGTGGCCATCCCTAATGAAGCAAAACATCACCAGTAAAGCTTAGATAACCCTATTGAATTCATACTAATTTCTAATAGACTTACATTTGACTGGGCTCAATTACATCTGTGGCTTGTAAAATATTCAATTGCACACATTACTCAGCTGATCCTTGACTCAATCATTCAAGACAATTTTTTAAATCTCCATCATCATTATCCTTGGATGCAATCACTTCAGACCACAGATGTTGATCAATAATATTTGTTCAATATATTTACAATGATACATGTGCCAAGCTCAGGAATTTACAAGCACCTGAAACTACTGTTTGAATCAAGAAATTTCGAACTTCAAAGTCATGGGGAAGGGGTTCAAAGGTCTACTTGTTTAAGTTTTTCTGTTCTACAAATCATTATGAATTGGAGGGGATTTCATCTAACATATTACTAGCCTTGAACTCTTATGAAAACATGACTACTATAACCTCTCTAACTACTCTTACAAGTTATGACATTCAGGTATAGGCTATAGAATTATAACATTATATATATATATATATATATATATATATAAACACATATAAAGGCTAATATATAACAGCTGAGATGATGTGAAGTCTTCATCAGAGAAAAATTTCATATTCCAAAACGATTTATAAATCCAGATTATCAGTTATATGAGGACAACAAATTTTTATTGATGCTTGATCATGATGTTTACAACACTAGGATCCGATGTCATGTTATACGTCTTTGTTTTGTAACTGCGAATGTACTTACGATCCAATGGATTATCGTGGGTTGCGTAAAAGTAAAAGTCCACTGGCTCATCCTCATCGTAATATCCGCTGCATGACATGGAAAAGGCATCAGATAATGCAGTGCCCTCTGTTGGTAATACCTCACACTTCCCTATTGTTGGCTGGGCATTAATGGTCATGTTAAGATCAGCTTGACCTTTGAAATATGGGCAGTAGCTATCAACCGCTGAAAGAAAAATAATAAACAGGAAAATGAAGAGGATCCATACACAATTATCATTTTCTGGTTGAAAAACCTCTAATTATCAAATTAAAAAAAATAAGTTAACATTTTAATATCATAAAATAATATTTGTCTGGCTGTGTCACTGAAATAGTCAAACCAAAGTTCTGCTGTTCTGCTAAAACATAAAACAGACTATGATTTAGATATAGACAAAACACAAAAATATGTGGCACAAGCTTTTTACACATATATCTATTCTTAACAGAAAACTCTTAAATCTATATCATTAGCAGATCCAATACTTAAAACTATATGTGGCATGATGAAACGGCTGTGACTTAAAGATTTGAGGCCTTAATTTGTCCACCTTACAAACAAATTTATTTTTTATATTATACTGTCCAGACATTTATCATTTATTAAATATAACAAGACTTTTGCCATTTTTGAAACATGTCCAGACTTTTGTCATTTATTAAATATGTCCAATTTTTTGCTAGTTATCAAATATGTCTAGACTTTTATCAGTTATTCAATATATCCAGACTTTTACCATTTAGTTAATATATCCGCAATTTTGCCATTTATTATTAAGTATATTCAAGTACTAATGTCTGCATGACCAGACAAAGGAAACATGGGTAAGTCAAGGGCCCACCTGAAACTTTGAAGAGGCAGGAGCTTCTGGGAGATAAGTCGACAGGTGTAAAGCGACATTCACGATTTGTTTCTCCGCAGGTAGTTTCAAACTTCATCTTACAGCCCGGTCTCTCCATGGGGGTCCATGAGTATTTCCACAGTGGGGTCCAGTCACAGTCCGGGCATGTCACCTTGATCTGCAAGGTGATGCTTAACGAAGATGTCAGTTTCGGTACACAGTTCCTCCTACAGCTGTTCAAAACATTCAATGATAAACTAAATTCAACGATGTAGTTGATATCATAATACCATATTTGTGCGTGTATAAGGCGATAATTTTAAATGGGTACAAGTTTTTCAGCGCCTTCAGGGCCGCAATTTACGGCAATAAGCATTATTTTGTTGGACAACTGGTTGCCGTGAATATCAGTGATCATGTCCATACGATGGTACACTCAATAAAGAATATTACACTGCTATTTTTTTGTTTGAATCATTAACATGAGATATAAATATGAACATAGTTAAATAACTGATTAGAAATTTGCCCTTGCCACACTGACACAGGGATTTTAATGGAATCAATGTATGAAAGCCTTATGGACAGTACAGCTAGTGATTTACCGGGATCGCGTACGGAATTGCAGAACCGACGGACTGAAACAGAATTCAAAATCCTGAAAATGTTTAGGTTTTAATGTATTTTTTCAAAAGGACCTTGACAATTTAATCTAAATGTATTTGCAGTGATATAATTGTCAGATGTCGCTGACAGCATGTTGGGCTCACCAATGTACACAAGGTCCGAGCTGGCGTTTTATGTGTGTTACACAGGACTCACATACGGCAGGCTGGGAACTTGGCTATATGTCATCAAGTAGCACGTAATATGAATATTAAAACAACGATGATCTTTATTTCACATGAAGCCGTATTTACGGCGTTAAATGTGCATGAGTTCCATAATTGTGGACGCTGTCAGCTGGCTTACATACTGACATACACGTAGACTCGGAGGCACACGAGACATGACACCTCAAATACAAGACAAGGAGTAGTACTTTATAATTATAACTATGAAACGGTCTTTCTTTAGGTTGCGTGAAATGCAATGTCTGACAGGCTTGTGGTATTGGATTACTTCATGAAATGAATGTATTATAAAAGGTCAACAAAGTTCAATAAAGGGACTGTGTTTCTGTGAGACACAAATATGACAAATTTCCTCACAATTTTAAAATGAAATACAAGATTTGGTGCATACATCTTCTTGGGAAATCATCTGTTAAATAGTAACCGAAAGAAAACCCTGGTTAAAATACATGTATATAAAATAAAATAACGTAGTTCACTGAGGTTCTATTTGGTCATAACCTAATCACATGGTTTCCTTCCACACCAGCACAACAGAATCAAATGGAACCTAATCAACATCATTTACACTAACGTGATATATTTTTTTGAGAGAAAATGGTGACTGTGACATTTTGGTGGATAAACCAGAAAAAAACAGATAGTTACGGATTAACAAGGGATTATAAACGAGGAAGCCTGGCTATATAGAGCATCGTGGTAGCCTTCGTAGCCTTCATGTGTCGTCTCTAATGTCTACCTTTAGCTACTTGGGGATGTGGTCATGCAGTGAGTGTTTGGAGAGATCCCCTAAATATATGCAAAAGACTAATATTTAATTTAAATAAATACATTTTTTATTGAGTAAGGTGTCAATGCCCTGTAATTAAGACTCTCTTGACATGCTAATTTTTATAGGTCAACACGTGGAGATTTGCCGAAAATAACTTTTACCCAAGTTGGGGCCTTAAAATTGACCATCGTTTTATACACGAGACTGCTTTATTCACGCAAAAATGCAGTACATCAGTAGAACCGTATCTTGATCTGCATGTAGAGAGCATTAACTGATGTTGTTGGTGAACAATAGGTCTTTTCTATTTTACTAGTGATACCTTTCGGTGATATTTGATATATATATAATTCAGGGCTAGTTACCAACTTGTACGGCAGACAACAGATGTTTTTGACCCTTTTACATTAACGTATCATAATTTTTAGCGTCCTTGGCAGCAGTAAGAACCTGAAAAACGAGGTTCAACTTGGAAAGCTATGTGTTGGTGATATATCTGACGTATGATGTTAATTCATTAATTATCCAGGGGTCAGAGAATATCATCCAGGGCTCAGGTATAATTGTTTAGGGATCAAAGGATATCATCCAGTTATCAAGTATAATTGTCCAGGGGTCAGTGGATATCATCCAGGGATCAGGTATAATTGTCCAGGGGGTCAGATGACATCATCTACGGATCAGGTATAACTGTCCAGGTGAAATAAAGGATGGGGTAGGGGATAATTGTTTCACCCAGGGAAGTTGGCAACTGTAACAATATTAGAGCATATCATACAGTGATCTCAAACAGGTGTCAGTTGGATTATAGAAAAGCATCATGGGGTGAGGGAGAGTTGTCCAGGGATCGGATGATTGCAAAGAGGTTTAGAAATCACTTAATTATTGAATATTTCTTTCCAGGATGCATCAACCACAGTGATTAGCACTGAGTGTATGTTCCTACAGATCTCAGTATTATTACTAAGATAGGGCACTTGATCATGAAATCAATTTTTATTTATAATGCATTGAACACTTTCCCTACTGAGGTCACACCAGTGGACTTGTCAGTTGTTAAGGCCTAAAGTGAGGTGTATATGAAATAATATGACATTTACATTACAAACATAATTTGACATTATATATACATTTATCCTTAACTGAATTTATTTATGGGAGTGATTTTGCCGTGTTAGGGAAGATATTATACAAGGCTTCCAATGCTAGAGTGACTGATTTATATGATTTCAAAAGTTTTCTATAAATGAAACACTCTTACCTGAGAGTGGTAGGAACAGTAGAGTTTCTGTCAAGACAGAGCCCAGCATAGGTCAACTTCTGGTGACAAAGACAAACTAAAAAGATATCAAGAGCACCGCAAAGGTGTATAATATGCCGGTCATGTATCTGGTAACCTCTGACCTCATTAAATATGAATTTTGATAAGAAAGAAATACAGGTGAGAAACTCTATTGGTAAATTTGAAAAAGGTGCCACTAAAAGTTGGGCGATCTCTGACCTCTTTAAATATGCATGTATTTTGCTGGAAATCCTACTTTAGTAAAATATTTTATTGAATAATATTTCTGATGTAAGTTATCACACCAGAAAGTAGCCTAGTAACCTGTGACCTTATTAAATTGGTGGATGTTGCCCATAATCAAAGTAGTTATGGTGAGTTTTGTGAAAATTCATCAATGCCCCGGTAAGTTATCGCGGCGACAGTAAAATGGACGGACAGACAGAAGGACAGACGGTATACAAAATACTCCCATCTTAGACGAGCGTATAAAAAGTTAGGAACAAGAATGGGAACTAATGATCAATTATAATTGAAGATCAGTTGGCTAATACAGACGATTTGATAATCAATCTTGCATTGCCATAATCAATTACATTAAAAAAAAAAAAAATTCCCATAGGCTTTATAATGAAGGTAGGTTCGCTTTCTAATATTAGTCCTACAGGTCTTCATCTGATCAGACATTTCTTACTCCTAGAGGTCAACCTTTGATGACATTCCTTTGATGACATTACATGAAATTACAACTAATTCTCAACACTTCTCAAAAGTGAATAATAATTAATCATTGGTAGCTGATACGCTATTGACTCGGATGACCATGATCAAGGAGGCGACTTACAAGACTAGTCAGAACATCTACTGTCTTAATCCTACACACACAGTTAACATTTATTAAACAAAAACTCTGTTTCCATGCTTTCCCTGAGTGCTAGCAAATGTGTCTGAATTGAGAATGTCAATGTAGTATTAACAGCTTATCAGTAAACTACTTGTCAGTATCAATTTGCATTAAACACATATAAAACTGAATTAAAAATAATGTTCACAGTTTACAGTAACATATAAAGCTTTACTCCAAGCAAAATTAAACATCACCATGAGAACATTTAAGGTTTCCATAGAGATTTCTCCTGAACCTCTCTGAATATTAAGTAAGACTTCATGGGTCTAACAGTAACCACTTTTTCCCTGGTTAACTGCAGAGAGGATCTAGAGGTACTCATTTCTTAAATGAGATATGCAGCAAAATGATTTTACCAATGGATATTTAAATATTCATATATCCGATATTTTTCCATATCCAAGAAGTTTTCTCATATGTAATAAGACTAATTTTTAAAGAGAGTTTCATATTTATTAGAGGAAAAAATGTAACACAAATAAACAAGATACTGCCGTACCTGGCAAAGTTGGTGTGGCTGTAAAAAAAGACAAAGATACTGTTTATCATGGATTTATGCTGAAACAGAGTAACATAGAAAACATAGAGTTATAAAGAGCACATAATGTTTATGCATGTGGCAAACACCACCAACATGGTGCAGATGAGAAACATTTTAATTTGACGAAAAGTAAACTATTGAACATGGCAGGTGTTACAAACTGTCGGTTTGCCACCTTCAAATAGGATATCATATTACAATTATGTTTAGAATGAACTAGCAGCAAACCAAATATATGACCTATCCCTTATCAACTTTACTTATATATAATGCTGGACGGGTTAATAAGAGATGAGCATTAGCAGCTGTGAAACAGACCAAAAGACCCACAACGAACAGCAAAGTGACTGTCATGGGGAAAGCGATTATATTGCAATATTGCACCAATAAAAGAAAGTGAGCATTGAAGTATCCACCACAGACCAAAACATATTTATATTCACGAGGTATATTCATACTCAAAAGTTATCATTTATTGAAAAATAGGACATGGTTGCCTGTGAAATAATGTGGTTGACTTCATATTTGCGAGGTTAAAATTTTGCGATTTTGGATCTTTCCATTTATTCGCAAGGATTTATATTTTATTTCCTCGCTATACAGTAAACTAACAAAAAGTATATCCTTTATTGTATGATTTTTTTCAATATGTCAGCAAATTCTTTGCAATTTGAAAATGACTGAGAGAACATTAAACTAGTATAACAAGGACAGATGCGAACCTGTGCAATGTGATACACAACATGCTTGACCATTATTTGAAAAGTATTTGCATACTTTTCCAGTCTTTTCTGTAGTTTGACATGCCTGTAATGCTCAGGAAAATCTGGAAATCCCTTCTGATGAGGTCCAATAGAACCAGTCTTGTCTCTGTCTTTTTCTCCTTAGGACAGTTACAGTTAATGAGACTTCTCTTGTGCAGTCAGATGGACAGCCGTATTATCCGCAGGGAACAATGTCTCACTTGCAGTTTAATGTGTCCAATAACTTATCAATTTTTGCAAATAAACATTATTTGACTTCTAGTTGGCAATGGAGATATGTCTCTTGCCTGTTCCCAGCTGACTTGAATCTTATTTAAGATTGTAATCTTTGAGTTAATGACAGTGAGCCTAAACAAGTCATTAGCACGTTTCATGTTTTCAATGACTGCTGGATAAATATCCTATGTAAGGTTAGCTGCAGAGTAGTTCCTCATATCATCATCACTCTGCTCTCTAAATAAAAGATCATACCTTAAAACATCACGCAGAGCTGGCAGCTCAGATGACAGAAGCGTCCTACCAGCCCCCAACAGATTGCTCCTGTGTGTAAAGGTTGAACATCTAGTTCACTTCTTTGCCACTTTTGGCCCCATTCTGAAGATTTTATTTGACTGAGACTTCAATGATTACATCGACTTTTCCTCCCTTATATAGAAATTTTACCTGGTGGAATTACTGGAAGTATAGTCTGTTAACAGTTGCATTCAGTAGATTTTTTTTATGTTGACCTCAGGATGGGTATTATGATTTCGTTTACCTGGTATGCAATGTCAGAAAATGGCGCAAAGGCTGGCTTTTCAACCTTCAGACTGAAAGTGTAAAATCCCAAAAGCACCTTTTTTTGGCAACTATAAACTGAGAACAAAGTTTGTAAATGGACCACTTAGGACCAGTAGTCACATTCATGTAACATGAGCCATGTGTTTCAAATGAACCTCTGAAGCATTTGTAAATTCACAGGAAAATGATATAAATTGATATGAAAAGGTATTAATGGATAACTTTTCCAAAATGATCAAATGGTCTTCAAAATTCATTTAAACGCAATTGATAGTGCATAAGGTTTAAATTCAGGAACGATCTAACTTCAACAACAAATAAAGATGTACTGAAATACAGGAGTAAAATTCGAAAACGTTTATTATTTTCAAATGATGATTTACCAAACAAGATATAATTTGATCTTAAAACATTAAAGAAATCTTGAGGTACTTCTATCATGGTACATGTTTTAAGCACTCCTCATATTGTATATGAGCATTTTTTTTTTTTTTTGAAAAACTGACACACCCTAACCACTAGTCTTGTGAAGAGGAAGTTATCTGATATGTATAGACCTACACAATGTCGGGCTGATTCATAAAACTTCTCAGACAGGTCCACTTGGATAACCAAGCTCAACTGAGGCAGGCAGTTTGTCCCGAGGAACTGGAACTAATATGCTATTACAAGGAATATTTGACTTTACAGTTTCGGAGAAGTTTTTTTTTTTGCTTTTTTATAAAAAACAAGTTAATGCAGACAGCGAAATGAGAAAATCCGATAGTATTTTAGATGACGGCTTCCTGTATAAACTTTGGTGATGTTAGCTCCTGCCATTTTTGAGGTGGTAGTGGTTAACGTACGGATGACCGCACACCATTGCATAAGCTCACAAGTCGCTAATAAGTTTTGTTCTTTATGGCAAATGATTTAAAAGGTCACATATTATTCATTATATTAATCTTGTTTTGATAACATAAATATTATGTTTATATGAATACTATCAACATTTAGTCTTGAGACGTCGCAAGCACAGTTAAACAGTTAATGTATATGAGACGACTGTGAGGATACAGTAAATGAAACGCCTGCTTAATACATGTTTAGCTTTTGTAGTCCAAATTCTCTAAATATTGAACCACTTGGTCATATATTGATGTTAATAATATATGTGGAACACTTTCATATTTATACCATCTGAAGATTACTTACGGGTTGGTGGTGGTGGTGTAGTAACCCTCTGGGCTGTAAGAGTACATAAAAATTTGTATTTAATGTTATTTTCTGTGATGTTACATCAACTAATGATATATGATAAATACAATATAACGCACTGCTCTTAATATACAGCAGGCTATATGGCACATATGAGGTACTTTATAGGTAAATTCGAAGTCTTTCGAAAAAATAAGGTGAAAACTGCTGACTACTCAGGCACTTTTGTTTTTAAATCAGTGCAGCCGGGCAAATATTTCCCTTTTTATTACAGGTTTAATAGTAAAGTTTCATTTGATCAGAGAAAAACATGAAAATAACAGAATTGCTTTGCTAATTAAGAAATACAACATAATAAAAGGAAATTACTTTTACCAATTTCTAACAATTTTATTTCTTAATAGAATTGTTAAAAGTAATTTCTTATCTCATAAGTTAATAAGACAAGAAATTTTTTTTACCAAATTTTATTATTTTATTTTTTTCAGGTTGGTATTTCTTACCTGCCAAGCCGGGCGGTAATTGTTAAAATTCACCTGCACAAATGCTTTTGTCACAATCCCTAAATTTATTTACTTAAATATTACTGTTAAAACATTTTCGTTAACAGATAATATTTATAGACCATTTCTTTTTTTAGGAGCAATTTTCTCAGAGTTGTTTAAATTTAAGACATATTTCTTTGTGAATATAATGGGAACCCTGAAAATAAATGAAAATGAGACAAAGAAAATTTAAGTTAAACAGATATATCATATGAGATAGGTACGATCTCATGTCAGATGGACAGAAGTGACACAAGTCATGCAGATAAACAATTGTTAATTGATATCAGATGATAAGTTGGACCCTCTGCTTGCCCTGTGGAGAAGGCAACCAAAGGTTCTCATCCGCCCTAAAGTCTTAACCACCTGCCCTAGGCTTGGTGTCTGAAAAACTAACTTTTTTCCTAACCATAGTTGTTTACGTAATCATAATGCATTTGAAAAAAAAAATCGTCTTCTGGTTACTAATGCAAGGATTAGCCAGTATAAAGATGCACTTAAACATTTCATACTAATTAAGTTTTTTTACATGGCAACTTTAAGTGCTCAGTTTGAAGAACATCTAAAACTTGTATCAAATATTTTTATACTACGAGTGGTAGTTTATTACTATATACAGTATATGTTCATGACTATAAAATGAATGTCATATAATTTGCCAATACAGTTCACTAACCATTTCGAATCTTGCATATGTATGGTAGTGTCTGGGTGCATTCCTCATACATCCATTTTGAGCTGATTTTAAGGTTGAACATGGTACAACCAAAAGGCTTCGTTTGAACCAAGCTGTGTGGGTAGAACAATGTCATAGGGGTCTGATCAACCCAGCTTCCAAATTTGCTCATACCTAAAATTTACAGCAGAACTGTAGAAAGAGTCTGTGATTAGCAAAAACTCATTAAATTTATTTTTTTTATTAAAATTGAAAATACTGAACCAAATATTAACTCCTTTAACAATCAATAATGCATGATTACTTATATATCATATACATGTTTCAGTGGTCATCACTATTGACAATTAACAAAGTAGTGTTGACAGAGTGACAGCTATATAATATATCCAGTGACCTCAAGTATTTTTTTTAGGAAAATACATTAAAAATTACTTTAATTCTGCCTAGAAATGTGTTCTGTTGACATAAAATTTATTTTGATAAATTTAACATTTTAATAAGCAAATGCTTCATATTGTAATAAAAAGTGGATTTGGAAAATGTCTGCTTGACCTGTAGGGTTATAGGATTTACTGTTTACGAACTTTTTAAACATTTATCAACATCTTAACTATTTTAAGCATTGCCGCAAATACCTATTTGTTTTTATCTCTCATCCTGTAATTTATTTCTTCTTTATTCTTATGTTTAAACGTACCTAACCACTGGTTTGGTAAAGATCCAAAATTTTTAATGACATATTCATACTCTTCTATGGAGTGTATAGTCAACAAGACCCCTCCAAGGGCCATGCAGTTGATCATGGCATCAGTGAAGGTTTCTGGCTCGACATGTAAATGGTAGCAGTAACCAGCAAATTTCCCTTCATCTGGCAAGCAATCGTCATCTGAAATAAAATGTCAAGGTCAAGGTTGAGGTGAAGGTCATACAACAGTACCCATCAAAACAGGACTCAGTAGGAATATATCCGAATTGAACCAATTAGGAATACTTTGGTCATGACTTCAGCCATGTCAAAAACTGCACTACAAGAGGAATTATAGAAATACAATAACAATCAACTTTTTCTAAACTGGTAATCATAACCATAGATGATGAGTGAGGAATTAAAGCAGAAATAAATGTGAATATACGAACCAAAGCTCAAGCTTATCTCTATTGTAAACCACATGTAGTCATTTCCTACCCTTTACAGGACTTACCAGTAGTTGTTAGTATTACCGTAAAAGTCGTTGCAGAAGTCGCGACTTGTACTAGGAAATCGAATTCTAAAAACTAGAATTTTCTAGCAAAGTCGGGGTGCGACTTGTAATACGTATGTATCCCGTTTCAGTCAGCTTTCCCGGTACATGGAACGACGTCAGTTGAGCGATAATCGGCGACACCTTTATCCAGTGCTTTGTGAAACGTCTTTCCCCAATAATTCACACTTTTAATCATCTCTTGGGCCTTATATTTTGTGAACTGACGGAATTTTCATTTTATTAACATTAAATGCAAATTTTAAATTTGCCCAGTTCAAGGCCTACCCGTTGTGACAAGCCGCAATTCAAGTGACTTCCTAATCTGCGTTACTGTAATATCATGAGTCAATTTGACGCATATGCCAGTCTGCCGCTCTTTGATGTACATTTTCTTTCCGGTTAACTATATGGGTATGCTTGTCATTAAGAAAAACTCGCGGTTCCATATCCGTTTATGCATGTAAAGTTGCGTGTCATTCAAGCTTGATCCTCTACAGACACGTCGTGAATTCTTTTTGCCTGCCCGGTTGATCGCTGAATACCAGCTGACCTTTGAAGCCGTGTAGCGGAAATTCAAGCCCCGGGTCACCCGTGCAATGACCTTTACATCCCCATGTCAACTAAGCCTTCCGTGACAGATATCCACAGTTAAAAACTCTCATATTAAGAACCGTTAGGTCACTGTCACCATCTCGTGGTTTTCAAACGTTTTGGATAACAAAGTTATAACGTTTTACGTGAGCTGCAAATATATGATTTGCTTCGTGTGTTACCCGTGTCTCTTTCAGGACGATCGTATGCCCGGTCAACAATATGGCGGCACGCATGCATTACGGTCAATCGTGCGTTGACGTATTCGTGATTTTTTTTAATGAAGACACATTAATCAATACAATGAAATAACAACATACAGGTATATATTTTATTTACTTAAAATGCCACATACGTACCTAAATTCCACGGGAACCGGCATCGTTTGGTGTCATGACGGGTCTAGTTCAACACGGCTGAGTTTGCCATGCATCCAAGCAATTTGAATATAATCACTAATAACGATGGAAATTGGGTTTTCGAGATAAAAAAATCATTAGTCTCAGTAAATATAATACCTGTAAATTCAATGATTTTTTTTAACTGACCGGTCAATAAAGCGTTCATTATCCCCTTGTTGACTGACATGTATTTCAGTGATTTCACTTATACCGTGCATGTGCCGCGCCTAGATCGTAAGTTGTAACAATTAATTCAAGGGTTACTAAATTCAGTTTTAGAGCCCATTTCAGAAATTAGATGAATAAATTTAAACTAAATTATTCTTTCCATCTTTCAGTTGTCTTAAGTAGGTTAAAATCATGCCCAATGCGACGGATTGGGACTCGTCACGCGTACGCAAACTAATCATAGTCTAATGAATCCACCCTACGTTTGACGATCTTTAACGATTTAAAGAGTTGCTCGATTGTGATAGTATTTTGCCTCAGACTCTTTTAGTTTATTAATACAGTCATTTAACTTGACATTTGCATTCTAATGTTACTTAACCTAGTAAGAAACGGCAACAATGACATCGTTTCACAGCACAAATTGTTATCCGACGCAGCTGACTTTGGCACTGTACAAATCTTACCTGACAATTAAACCCCGACTTAATATGTCAAGATTCTGTTGTTATTCCTTAAATATAAGCATTGTATTAAAGCTGTCCAATTGTTTTTATGTTTAAATGGTTTTTAATTAGTTTATAAACCACATAAGTACTACGGGGACGTTGGTTGTAGTCTTGCATCGCAAAGAATGATACTAAAATTTCATATGTATCAGGTGGTTGGGACGCCTCTGAAGTCTGGGTGCGACCTATATTATGGACTTTTCCTGAAACTAAACTTGATAAGCTATTCCCCATGGGGATCCTAAAAGTCAGGGTGCGACTTGTAATAAGGATGTGACTTCTGCAACGACTTTTACGGTATAACCCTTGGAAGACATACGTGTTTGTGGTCAGAATTTCAACAAACATGCAGGGTGTTTGCCAGTGTTACAAGGCTGCAGTTATTACACAATTTCATAATATGGTAGAAAGCAAAAAAAAAAAATGTTTAATTACTGGTCTCATTTAATGCAGTGGCACCATACACGAAAGTAATGAGATATTTGTCTTTTCATCCATGGCATGTAGTTCCTCTTTGACATCTCAGTAGACCCTGTATTCATATTAGTGGGCCAAAGGTGACATTGATGGTAATACCACTATCATAGAATTCAATTATGTTTCCTTATGTTTCCTTGCCACTTTTTCAATCTGTTCATTTTAATAAATTTCATAATAATAACAACAACAAGATTTTGTCAGAGACATCAATCCCCAAGAAGGTTAACCCTGATGAAACTTAGGTTTGAGGATCTACAGACTCGTCATGGTTCAACAACTAATCCCTGCAGGCAGCCTCCACAACAAATTAAGATATATGCAAATACTTATCAATAATACAAAATCTTTATTATTGTTAAATGATCAAGATTACCTAAAATTTGAAAGAATTGCTTTTTAGGTGTTTTCCTCACCCTCCACATAATTTCAAGAAAATCTGTCCAGAACTTTTCGTGTAAATAGGCTGACAGACAAACCCAGTGTAGAGTATAATTATTCTGGCTGTCTGGCAGAAGTATAAAGATACAAACAAGGCCTACACGCCTGATGTAAACCTGTGCAATGGGATAATCATCAGGTATAATGCTTCGACGCTGGAACATTACTTTCCAAGTCCACATGTAATATTTATATGTAGTATGCAAGTACTTAAAATTTTGAGCACCAATTACAAAAACATCACCCCTGAAATAGTTGCACGGATGTACAAAACAAAATGATTGTAGGTGCCACAAGTCTTGTATACAACAAAACTGTGTGAGATGTACAACCATGCATAATGTCAAGCTGATATATCTAATCACTCGTGAAAAACAAACAGAAGCATAAACTGTGCAAACAATTACAGTAGATTGTGCCACCAGTCTTAAACACCATGAAACATTGCAAGATGTATATAAATGCCTAATTTCAGGCTTATATATCAAATCCTTCCAGAGAAATAAGCAGGGACATACTCTGTGCAAAATTATTGCAGGTACCACCACAAGTCTCTTATACAACAAAGCTATCCCATACATATGGATATGCACAAATTCTGATTTCAGATTGTTCGCTATATCAAATTCCTGCTCAGAAATAAGCAGGTACATATACTGTGCAAAATCATTGAAGTTGGCGACACCAGTCTTGTGTAAGAGAAAGCCATCAATGATGCATTGACAGGCAAAAAATTCAGGCAGATACATGAGACTTCTCTTGAGTCAGGAGCAGTGGGCTGATCAAGCTTAGCTGAGGCAAGCAGATGCCTGAAAGTGAACCAGTAAAAATAAACAGCTGCAGCTACTGCAATGAGTAAACTCTTGACCTGTTGCCTCATCTGATACAGTTGGCAGTCTGCAAAATATATAAATAGATGCAAAATTAAACTTATTGCCAAATCTGAAATAGTTGACAGTCTGCCAAGCTATTTATTTACACAGACACAATCCTGGCCTGTTCGTTAATCTGTTTACACATACTGAAAGACTGTAACTACAAACTTTTTCTAAGCTGACATTTTCATAAGAATGTTTGTATCAAAATGAATTTAATAGATGCCTATTGAAAGCTGAATAAAAAAAACAGATATATTTGACTCATGGATTTATCTTAGACATAAGTTGGATATGGACACCAATAGGCAAGGAAAGTCTCGTTTCACGTCTATTGAATGGAGGACAAAAAGGCCCGCTTCACATACTTTGGTCAGTTTTTCACAGAACACGGCGATTCTATATGCTTGAACCTGCAGCCACATGAATAACACAGACAACTTATAACTTTAAGATAAAATGTATCAATAGGTTTCATTATTTATGGCTCATGAGGGGAGATTCAAGTCTAACATAAACCAAGCCCACTTTGATACTGCAACTGTGCTAAATGTTGGAACATAAACAAACCAGCCTATATATGTTCGTTGATCTGGAGCAGAAGTACATGTATTTACTATGAGCTTGTTCTTAAGCAAAACTAGAAAATCAAATAAGTATAATAATAATAATAATAATAATAATAATAATAATAATGTCATTAATGATAATAATATTTATCATAATTATAATAATAATTATAATATTAATAGGCTAATTATGACACCGGTTAATATAATAATTATAATAGGCTAATTATGATACTGGATAATATTATTAAATATATATACATTATCATACATATGTTAATTATATATCATATTTTGTATTCATTATTTTATATACCGTATACGACGTAATAAGCGCCCCGGGCGCTCTCAAAATTAAATAAAAAAAAAAAAGCGCCCCCCCCAACATCTGCCAACTTCCAAAGTGCATTACGATCCTCTATTTTAACACTGCGGCTTGTGTACACGTGTTTGACTTCACAGCACGTTCAGGACAATTCAGAAAAAAACAATGATCATTTAACAATGGTTGTGTAATACAAGTGATGCTGATTTGCAGACGATTTTATTTTGTGTTGCATGAGAGAATTGTCTGAATGACTACAGTTCGAGATTTCCTTTGCAGGTGAAGAGGAAAAATAAGGATGGTAATAAATGAACGCTTTTATAAAAGTCAACGCCTATTAAGTTAGCAGAATATATAAAATGTTCATATAAAAATATGTAAAACAGTATTTATTTGAATGATGAAAAAAAACCGGGACATCGGTACCCCCATTATGTCAGTCACCTTGCGCAAATACCTTTGACAGCTGAGCCGAATAATGACATGGAATGTCTTTTTTGTCTTTCATTGTGCTTGATATTACATGCAAAAGTTAAAAAAAACTGATATACTGGCCCTCAGACTCCAGCGTATTATATTTACTTCAGTGCGTATACGAACCAAATCCGGGGTTTTGTTTTAAAATTGTTAGGAAATTTATCATATTTATATCCCGCGGAAACACGGTCCCTTTCTTGAACTTTGTTGACCCGTTATAATACATTCATTTCTCGACGTAGTCGAATAATACAAGCTTGACAAACATTGTCACCTGAGGAAAGGCCGCTTCATATTTATAATTATAATGCGCTACTGGTTGTCTTGTAATTGAAGTGCCATGAGCGAGTCTCCGTGTATGTCAGTGTGCAAGCCATCTGACAGCGTCCGCATTCACTGGACTCGTGAACATTTTACGCAGTAATTACGGCACCATATGAAACAATCATCCTTGTTTTAACATGCATAATACGTGCTACTGGATGGCACTTGGTTAGGCAAGTTCCCAGCATCCCTTGCGCGAGCGCTGTATACACACAGATTAACCCAGGGCACTGGGATCTTGAGTACACGGGTAAGCCCTGCTCGCTGTCAGTGGCATCGACAATTATATCACTGTGTACATGTTTCAAGTGAATTGCTAAGATATTTTTTTGGCAAAAAAAAAAATACATTAAAACTTATATATTATCAGGATTCGAAATTCCGTTTTGGTCTGTCAATTCCGCAATTCCGTCCGCGGTCGCGTAAATTCACTAACTCTTCAGTCAGAAGGGCTTTCATATATTGATTCAGTTAAAATCCCTGTGTCAATGCGGCAAGGGCAAACCTTTTCTTAACAAATATTTAAGTAATTGGACATGGAAATCTAATGTATAAACGATAAATTCAAACAAAAACAAAGCATTGTAATGTTCTTTATTGAGTGTATATTACCACCATACGGACATGATCACTGATATTCACGGCGTCAAGTTCGGCCGACGTAATAATTCAAATTGCCGTAAATTATCCCTGGCGGCCCTGAGGACGCTGAGAAACTTGTACCAGTGTAAAAGACGGCCGCCCTTCTTTGCCAATATTTTAGGATAAAATTTATCGTCCTGTACACGAGCAATACGGTAAGTAATATATATTTCATTGCATAATACATCCACATACTTGAATTCAGGTCACCCGATCAGCATGGCCACCTGCAGGGTCTGCCTTCACGGACACGGTCATTCAGTGTTATCTATGATACACTTGACCACTTATTCTGTTATGTGTAACTTAAATTATTATTATATTAGATGATAAAGCTTAACGGAGATTGAATAAAAACTGGTGGTAACTTTTAAGCTTGGCGGGGAGAAATGCAGCATTACGTTTTCCTGTTTTATATTGGCTAGGGAGAAAAGTGAGGTTAGGATGGCTCATCCTTTAGTTTCATAAAGTGATCTCCCAATCCGGTGTAGGGGGCGCTTATTACGGGAGAGGCGCCTATTACGTCAGATACGGTACTTTAAATTACCACAAGGCGTAACACTACTTAAATTTACGTTAATAATATCATTTACTAGAATACGGATAGTCGACAAGCGACTACGTGTATCCGCAAAAAAATCAGAGTGGAAAGGGTGAAGTGAGGCATGGATTGAGTGGCAAGGGGAAATAGAGTGAGGTGTGTTGCATATTAGCATGGGTGTCTGCAGCCGAAATGTGTATGTAGGTTGCGCCACCTACCACAAAATCCAGAAAGCTGTCCAAGTTTTATACATATGCAAACTGTAAGGCAGATAAGTCATTTTTTTGTATGTTATAAAGCTATCCAAGGGCTAGATTTGTACAAATTTTTTTCTGATCGGTCAACCGGTTCCGAAGATATATATGGGTTTATGTGTGGAAACAAACGCATAAATGGACGCTAGGCAGTAAAGAAATTCCAACGGTCAACGCAAATTGGTTAGGCAATAGTTCACATGTGACACAATAACTGGTGTAAGTTTCGGGTAAATCAGTCAAGTAGTCTTAGAAGAGTTCTCCGGAAATGAACGCGGCGGCATAGTCGGCGGGGGAACCCGATCAAAAACATATAGTATCCCCAAAACTTCTTTTTGGCGGAAACAATAAAGCTTGATCGGGTCAAAAGATATAAATCCAATGTTATAAATTTGTTCTTATCATTATATATAAATAAATAAAACTATGAACTTGCTCAAATTTATATAGCATTAGTTAACAAGGCCTACAGGCCTAATGCGAACCTGTGCAAAGTTTGGGAGTATGAATGGAGGTTTATTTTTAAAATTTAATATTGATCCTTTTAAGTCCTGCATATCTACCTTAGTCATTATGATTTCAGCAAAATGGACATTTCGGACCTGCAAGTTTCAGACTAGGACATTTTAAAACTAGAATATGGGAAGTCGACAAGCGACTATGTGTATCCGCAGAAACAGAGTGGGACGGGTGAAGTGAGGCATGGATTAAGTGGCAAGGGGAATAGAGTGAGGTGTGTTGCATATTAGCATGCATGATTGCAGCGTTAACGTGAATGTAGGTGGTGCCACCTGTCATAAAATCAAGAAAATTGTCCAGGATGTATAAACCTGCAAAATTTCAGGTGGATGTCAAACCACTGATGAGATATGAGTGATTTTACGCCAAGGCAGATGTACAGATGAATGCTGTGCATAAATGGTTGCAGGTGGCGCCACCAGTTTTGCCTATGATAAAGAGCTATGTGAGATCTATACACATGCAAAATTTGGGCCCGATCGGTCAGTTCCTGAGATATGAGCTTGGATGTCTATACACAGGCAAAATTTTGACCAAATGGGTCAAACGGTTCCCGAGATATGAGCTTGGATGTCTGCAGAGTAAACATGAATGTATGTGGCGCCACCTGTCATAAAATCCAGAAACCTGTCCAGGATGTATAAACCTGCAAAATTTCAGGTGGATAAGTCAAACCACTGCTGAGATATGAGTGATTTTATCCCAAGGCAGATGAACAGATGGGTGCTGTGCATTAATGGTTGCAGGTGGCCCTACTTCTTTTGCCTATGATGAAGAGCTATGTGAGATCTATACACATGCAAAATTTTGGCCCAATCGGTCAAACAGTTCCCGAGATATGAGCTTGGATGTCTGCAGAGCAAATGTGAATGTAGGTGGCGCCACTTGTCATAAATCGAGAAAGCTGTCTAGGATGTATAAACCTGCAAAATTTCAGGTGGATAAGTCAAATCACTGCTGAGATATGAGTGAATTTATCCCAAGGCAGGTGAACAGATGGACGCTGTGCATGAATGGCGCCACCATTTTAGTGTATGTTATAAAGCTATCAAAGGGCTACATTTGTGCAAAATTTTTAGCCTGATTGGTCAAATGGTTCCCGAGATATGTGGGTTTATGTGTAGAAACAGACGCACAAATAGACGCTGGGCAGCGAGGAAAGGTCAGAGGTCAACCAAAAATGAGGGCGCAGCAGTTCACATGTGACCTGATGATAAACCCAATTCGCATGAATTGCTAACCAACTTTTTTCAAACAGTTGAAAGATATAGTTCCAATATTCTGTGAATTCTGCATCTAAACATTGTGTCTAGACGTCTAGAAGCTGAGTCTAGACACATTGTCTAGACACCCCCCTAGAGCCAGATCAGTTGCCATGGTGATGTCTGGACCCCACCTGTTTGTACTGAGTGACCTCTTGACTTGGATGCTGAAACTCAGGATGCTGAAACTCAGCATGTTGTCAAATCTGTTTTCAAATACAGGAAGCCTTTTTCAATTGGCTACAATGTTTTTTTAAAACTGTAATCTATTCTTATAAAACTGGCAGAACCCTACCAAAGAATAATTCTTGTAAAGTTTAAACCAATCAGCTTAACTATTTCATCATAAATCATTGATAAGCAAGAAGAGTTTAAAAATACATTTTCGCTTGTAAAAAACACATCAATGTAGGTGGCGCCACCAATACCTCAAAATCAGATATGACATATGTGCCAAATATTGGTATAAAATTTGGTGATTATAGCTTTAGGCGTTTCTGAGAAATTAATTTTAGTGTGCTTTTTTGGACAGATGACTAAGTTCAACCTCCCGTGACTCGGCCAAAAATCTCCGAACTGGAACCATTCGAACAAACTTGAGAGTGATTGTTCCATGGATCATTTCTGTGAAATATTTGACAATTTGGCTGGACGGTTTCAGAGAAGATTTTTAAAGGTCCTGAAGCTTTTTATCTATAAATTCTAAATTAATGCAGATACCCAATAAAAAGCTCCTAGCCACCAAATTTCACATGTGAATTATTCTTACATGTAATTTGGAGCTGCTAGCTCCGACGGTTTCTGATTTACAGCCATGGACGGCGGACGATAATTTTTGGACAGATGGCTCCTGTGACCTTCACCTTTGACCTTGTGACCTCAAAATTGATAGGGGTCTTCCTCTATTGGCAGATGAACTATATGTGCAAGATGAAAGGTCTGAGATGAAATGTTTGGCTGAAAATGCATCCACAGTATCTTTTAAGATGCGAGTCCAGTGACCTTGACCTTTGACCTCATGACCCTAGAACCTATAGGGTTCTTACTTTAGTGGTGGGCCATACATAAGTCGCGTTTGAAATCCATATGACTATCAACACTGGAGATATCATAAGAGGTGTGTGATTTTCAACAAATATGGACACATTAAAGGTCAAGGCCACTCTCATGGTAAAGGTCATGACTCAAATGTGAATAGACCTCATCCCATAACCAATCTCTTTACATGTTCATAATATGAAAGAAATCTGTCCATTAGTTTTTTACTTATAATACTAACAGTACTGTCCAATGGCAATTATGGGGGTATTAAAAGGCGTAAAAACAAGAAAAGGATAATAGGTGGCGCCAATAGTTTCTGGTATATCACAAGGCTATCCAAGATCTTCAGTCACCTTGCTTTTTGGACCAGTCCATGCAAGCTTACTTGAGATATTTAAGAATTGGTGTTATTTTCAGCAAAAGTGGACCTATTCAAGGTCAAGGTCACTCTCCTAGCATAGGTCATGACCCAATTTTAAACAGGCTTCTTCCCTTACCTATAGCTATGCAAATGTAAAGTTTGAAAAAGATCAGTGAAATATTTTTTGAGTTATCCCGCTTACAAGGTTTTCTGCAGCGACCGCAGGACCGTCGTGAAACCATAGTATCTCGACTTTGTCTGGAGGTACAATAATAAATGTGTAGTATTTATAAATTAAATATATATATAAAATATGTATAAGACATATGATTATAAATTTTATATTTATTTATTTATTTTTATATAAAATATGTTTGAAATATTATATGATATATAATATGTACCTATATTGTATGTAATTAATTATTATTGAATTTATGTCTTAAATACCACAATTGAAATAAATATTTTCAAATGCACTGATATATATATATTATCATTTATTTATTATATATACATACATATATATATTACGTCATATTTATGATATTTAATTTCTTTTAAAGAATACATAAATATAATATGTGTGTATAAACATGAATATATATATATATATATATATTCATATTTATAACCGCCCCCCCCCCTTCCTGAGGCTACGGCCCTGGACAAACATGGCTGTCTTTCATGTTTAAATGATCCCCATGTCATAAATAGGAAACAGTAGCTTGGAAGGTTTTGCCTAAATTTATTGCAATTATTATTTTATTGCTCCAGTCCAATAACAACAAGAATTTTGCGTATGAGCTCATGTGAAGTGAGCATTCAAACATAGTGTTACAACGTCCACGGCCATGTACCAAAATCTCGCAAAGTCTCACGGCCTGTCATGCAAGACTTTCCTTCACTATTATTTATGTTGCCGGTATACCCACAGAGCTTAGTCTGTTAATACATTAAGTCTACTAGCTTTGTTTACCAAAGTAACTCACTGTCCAATAATATGGCCCAAAGACAAAGGTCCAATAATTCAGACAAAAATCATTAGGGTAAATGGCCCATTGTACAATGATACAGAATTTGAAAAAAGAATCTTGCAGAAAAGACTAATGCATTAACTCAGTCTGTGTAGACTAACTTGGCCACAAGACCAACTAATATAGGTGGTGCCACAAAAACCTCAGTTTCGAATATGAGTCATGTGACCAACATTTGCACAAAACTTGGTGATTCTAGCTCCTGCCATTTCTGAGACTGTACTTACTTGGCAAAATGACTAAGTTCAAATTTCTGTAATGCCGCCCAAATTCACTGAACCAAAATAATTTGAACAAACTTCAGAGAGCTCATGTCTGTGAAATATTGAACAATTTAGCTGAATGATTTTGGAGAACATTTCCTAAGGTTTTCTAGCTTTTCCCCTCAAAAATGTAAGTCAATGCTGGTGGCACCACAAAAATACTTATCTCCCAACTTTTGATATGTGACTGATTTTTGCATACAATATTGTTATGCTAGCTCCTACTGTTCCTGAAAAATTATTGGTTAATGTACTTAGGACCGATGACCTCCATACAAAAAAAAGTCATTGCAGGTGGCACAACCAATACCTCAAATTCAAATATAATCTGACCAATATTTGAATAAAATTTGGTGATGATAGCTGCAGCCGTTTCTGAGATTGTAAATGAAGTATGCTTTAATTTTGGCCAGATGACTTAATTCAGCTTCCTGTAACTTGGACAAAAATCACCAAATGGGAATTATTCGAACAAATTTGAGAGAGCTCATTCCTGGAATCATTTCAGTGAAATACTGGACAATTTTCCTGGACAGTCTCAGAGTTTAATATTTAAAAGTTTTTTTTTAGCTTTTTCTCTTTTAAATCTAAGTCAATGCAAATAGCGAATAATAAATTCAATCTGATGAAGTTTGACCTTTGACCGATTCTTCTACAAATTCTGGTGCTGCTTGCTCTAAACATTTTTGAGATAGTATAGGTTAACCTATGGCAGACAGGGGATGACGCAGCGTCATTGCATAAGCTCACAGGTTTGCTAAACAGCAAATGGAAAGAATGAAATGTAACGTTACCTGGGATACATGTGCTGCCATCTGGCAACAAATGCAAGTTATCAGGACAGGAACAGAAGTAGCCTGGCCCCGTATCCGTGTCATTGCAGAGGTGAGAGCAGTTATGATTTCCATCTGCGCACTCGTCCTTGTTCAGATGATCTGCAACAAACAAACAAAACTGTTTCCAGGCACTCAGGTAAAGGACAAAACAGATTGATTCATAAATGTTTTTTTGTTGTCTTAACTCAGAGCTAAAACATGACTTTTTCATGACCTAAAAATATTTTCATTTACTGAATAATGAAGAATCAAAACTACCAATCAGATCAATGAACCAAATCAAAACGGGGACTACAGGCCTAAGGCAAACCTGGTGCAAATGGGATATAAATCATGCATAATGCTTCATTGATAACATGCTTGACCATTATTTGGAAAATACTTGAAGGGGCCAAGTCACCTATCAGACCTTTATAAACTAAAGGTAATACCTTGGAGCTTTTATAAAAATAGGCAAAAAACGTAGATATCACCGCACACAGGCTGCTTGTTTTTTTATATCAACGTGTTCATATAATGTGGGGGTCACCAAAATAATCAAAACAAATTCCACAAGGGCATCTCATCTGGCAGCAAGTCTGATAGGCCAGAGCTTTGTAGTTGGCATTTTGCAACACGTGAACTTTCTACAATCGCATACATGAAACCTACCATCTTAAGATACATGCTTTTCCCGTTTTCAACATTGCTGGGTTTACAAACATGTTGTTGATAATCAAATTCACACATCCTTCACGGAGGCCTATGAGAGCTTTTCAAAACAAAACAAGGGACCTATGGGTCACGACGCTCAGCTGTTATATATGATAAAAAAATATGATTTAGAAATGAGGCACATGCTGGTTTTGTGTGGTAATAAGTATAAGATGTATTATGAGTTGTTGTTGTTAAGCTTATGTATGGTTTTGATAGTACCTTTGGAGACAGAGAACAGAATTGATTTCATTTATTTTATTAACAAATAGAGTACTATTGTCACACAGATTTTGACTTGGCCATATAACTTATAAGCAGAACATATAATATAAAAGTTTAACTATTTATTTAAAAAATTACAAATATTGTCCCAGATATAATTTTTATTAAAAATAATAAGAGAATCGTATGATTTTTAAAATGAAATATAACTGAAATGATTATTAAAATAATATTAAAGAATATATTCATGAATGCATTCATGAATACATTTGGAAAGTATTTGCACTGGTATTCATATACTTCCATTTTTACCTGAATTCCCATTCTTTATGCAAGAAATTTTATAATGGAGTACATATTCATATTCGTATTTAAATACAATTGCAAAGTATTCCCACCATGTCTGGCATTTATTCAGTTTTCACCAAACAATGGTGTTGAGAATCCAGAATGTACAAAATTCACACATTTAAATAATGATCATAAGTACCTGGTTTTATGGCTTTTATTTATATAAAAAAAAAATAAATGTGATATATTTATTTTGGACTAATTCACATCAATGTACACACTAGACACAGTAGGAATCTAGATTAATATTATCAACTGCATCTTTGTCTATCATTAATTTCCTTCATTTGATCCCTAATGATTAGTAATGAATAATATGATTTACTTTTTTATTATTAAAATTGAACTGAAAAATGCCATAGGTGACTGCATGGTGTTATTTGGAATACGTGACATGCTATCCATCGATACAAGATTCTTATATCATCAGTTACTGCAAGTTAATTCCCTATTATAATAAACTAACCAAATCTTTTTTTATTTTTCTTTAATTTGTTATTAAAAACCAATAAATATTGATTAATTTATTGTTTATTGTTATGTTGTTGGTTAAAACTACTAGGTGAGTTGGGTTGGACAACTGGATCAACTGTGGCTGGCCATAAGCTGCCTTGCTGCCCCAGTATATGCCTCGTCTCAAGCGTGCATAATTTGCTGAAAGTTCAACAAGGTCAACATACAGGTGACTCAAGAGTGGCTGGAGAGAGCCAAGGTCTGACATGGTCTCATTAAAACATTAATAAAAGCTACAATTTTTGGCCAATTCCTTTCAGCTTTCTAAACTAAAAAGCTGAAATCCTTATGTGTGCATGATATGAAAATTATATAAACAGAGCTCACATGAAACAAAAGTGAAATGGTCAAAGTTGGGCAAAATTTCAGGTACTAATTTTATATTTATACTAATAACTTATAAAATTTTAAAAATTCAGAACTAATTTTGGGTATTCAATTGAATCTTGATTAAATAATGTTACATCCCTAACAAAAAATCTCTAGCTTCAGCAAGCCCCTTGTTAAGGGAGTAAATATATTTCTTGATTTTTTACAAAGTGCATTATGTTTGGGGCCATAACTTGAAACAATTACACAATACAGACATAATTTCTGGTATGTGCACAGAGAATGTATAGAAAAACATGTATATTATATATGATTAAAGTCAGATCAGTGGTTTTGATATTAGGCAGTATTGAAGTGTAACAATGGGTTTTTAATTGAAAAATGAAGTTTTTCATAAATATATCAAAGATATTAAGTCCTAGTGACCAAATTCTTGGCATGGTAGGGAATTTTTGGGACATCTAATTGTATGCCAAATTTTAGGAACTGAGAGCTTAAGCTGGGGAGCTGAGCTCTAGCAAACTGCATAACACTAGCCTGATGTAAACAATATGTTACATGGTGCTTGAAAACTTGAATAAAATCTACAGTTTTTGATCAACTGGTTTCAAATGTTTGGTGTTAACAGACAAAATGCTAACAAGAACATGCTGAGAATTAAATCCACAGTTCTTACAGGAAAGAAACGTGCCATGGTCAAAGTTAGGCAAAATTTAAGGTACCAATTTTTTATTTTTGTTAATATTTTTAAAAATTTTAAAGATTTTGATCTAATTTTGGGTATACAATTTAATTTTGATTAATTAAAGTTATATTACTTGAAAAAAAGTCCATAGCTTTAACAAGTTTTGTGTTAAGTGATCAAATATTTTTCCTGATTTTTTACAAAATGCATTATGTTCTGGCCCATAACTTTCTTAAATTATATAATACAGACATAATTTCAGGCATGTACATAAGAACTATATAGAGGAATATTTATGGTAAATATGAGGAAAAACAGATGAGTGGTTTTGATATTAGGCAGCCCTGAAGTGTGAAAATAGGTTTTTAATAAAAAATTGAGGTTTTTCCTTAATTTCTCAAAGGAACAAAGTCGCAAAGACCTAGTTTTCGCCTTGGTAGGAGATCTTGGGGACATCCAACACTATGCCGAATTTTGGATTCCTAGGTCTTACGGTTACAAAACGTGCCACATCTACGGACGGACTGACGGACGGACAGACGGACGGACGACGGACAATGGACCACGACTATAGCTCAGCTGACTTATAGTCAGCTGAGCTAAAAATGACCCTTAGATCATTAATATATACACAGAGGAAGCCAGAAATCACATAAATTCTTTTTCAAAAGGTAGGTGATTGGGCATCTTTAATTAATGTTCAAGTACATGTGTGATATGCAAAATTCTGGCCAGGGAACACAACAGAAAAATAATTTCAGGTGCCGCATACTTTTGTATGAGAAAGTCATCAAGGATGTATGGATATGTAAAATTTCAGGCTGTACTTCAACCATCTCTTCAACTATGTGCACAGATGTAAGATACCCAAAACAATTACAGATGGTACAACACATCTTGTATATAACAAAGCTATCCGAGATGTATAAATATGCCCGATTTCTACCTGATATTTCAAATTCCTCCTGAGTAATAAGCAGGGATATACACTGAGTAAAAATTATTGTAGGTGGCGCCGCCAGTCTTGTATATGCTGCCAGTCTTGTATATGATTAAGATATCCAATATGTAGAGATATGCATAATTTCAGGATGATATATCAATTCCCTCCTGAGAAATAAGCAGGTACATACACTATGTTAAAATCATTATAGGTGGCGACACCAGTTGTGTACGAGAAAGCCATCAAAGATGGATTGTCAGGCGTAATTTCAGGCAAATACTTCAAACTGCTGTTGAATCAGCTGCACTGGGCTAACCAAGCTAAGCTGATGCAGGCAGTTCACCAAGTGAACTGGAACAAATTGGCAGCTTAGCTATGGCACTAGGTTATAACTTGTTCTGTACTTGGCTGCACACAGTGAACTCTTGACCTGTTGCCAAATCTGACACAGTTGGCAGTCTGTCAATTCTATTAATATAGAGACTTAAACTGTTCTTATTGCCAAATCTGAAAAAGTTGGCTTCCTGTAACTCAGTCATTTGACCAAAAAGGAATACTAAAAGTACATTATCGGAAACGGCTGGAGCTTTCATTACCAAATTTTATACAAATGTTAGTCACATAACTCCTATATGAAACTGAGGTTCATGGATATCAGAAATAATGGTTCTGTCACAAATATAAATCGTGTTTGGTTTATTTTAACTAAGTTCAGCTTCCTGTAACTCAGTTAAAATTAACCAAACAGGAATTATTCGAACAAATTTGAGAAAGATTGTTTCAGGGATTATTCCTTTGAAATATTGAAAGATTTAGCTGGACATTATTGGTTGGAGAAGATGATTTTTAAAGGTTGTTAATTTTTACCTATAAGATCTAAGTAAATGAAGTTAGCAAAAAAGAAAAAGCAAAATCCTAAAGAGTTGTTTAGATGACTGAGTTTCTGCATAAATTTAGGGATGCTAGCTCTTGCCATTTTTGAGATAGAATGGATTAATGTAAAGAAGATTGAAGATGCCACACCATCGTATAAGCTCAGAGGTTTGCTAACAAAACTCTGTTCACATGCCGTCTGAACAACACCACATGCACCAAAAACTGGATAGACTTACAAGGTTATAATTGTTTGGTTATTTTCCTGATTGTCTACTGGTGATGTTAAATTTATCAAATGAAACTGTTATATAACAATTAGCATGTGTGCATGAGAAGCTGCAGCATCAGCAGGAATTGAATTGTAAATCTTAAAGCCAGCTCTTCGCCTTACTTTTCTGTAGTTTTTTTTATTTCTGGCTTACTCTGCATACATATTAATGTAGAATTGTAGAACAGCAGATAATTCATGTAAAAGAAAAGTTCCTTTAATAACGCCTCTGTGACAGACGCATGAGATGTATGTTTATCTACAAGTTATTTGTAAACATAATACATGCGCCAATGTTGACAGCAGAAAAAACACATTTACTAAGAAAGATGGTTGCAAATGTGCAAGAGGTGACTGGTCAACCGCCCTTTTTAAAACTCTAGTTCCTCTGACTTGCCACGAGATATCCTTGCTGTATGAGCTTCAATTATTTTGGCATCCCCCCACCCCACCCATATATTAGAAACACACTTACAGCCTGTGTGCAGTGGGGTTGGTGTTTTCTGGCACATTTTTTAACAGGTTCAAGGATTATCTTTGATAAATAAACGTCAGACAGGCCCCTTTAAGGAATACTTTTATGCAGTACCATAACTTCTCCTGTGACCATGGAAAGATACAGGCCCCGAGCTAGTTGCTTAGAACTACCTTACCTCGGCATGCCTGAGATGTGGGCAGTAAAATCTCTGCTCGTAGACAATGGCTCTTTGTATCTCTTTGGGGCAGGATGTATATTCTGACAAGTAATGCAGACACGGGATGAAATGTGAGAGTCACATGATCGTCAGGTGGGGATGGTCCAGGAAACACCTACAATAACATGTATCAATCAGGGCTTTTAACAGGAAGAACAAGGGCTTGGAGGCAAAAATAGTCCACTGTGCTGTGTATCACTAGGAAACTTCAAGCACCCCTCGCTCAGCAACAACATGCTTGCCTCCGGCCTTCACTTGGTGATACTAAGTCTGGCATACACGTAGCCGGCCTCCCTCATATATTGGTATATAATTTCTGTTTGGCAAAAGCGATAAGCTTAACTCGTATTCAGCTTCTGGTCTGTTGTTAACATTAAGGAAACAATTACACTTTTACATAGAAAAAAACAGCATTTCATTTATTAAATCACGATATTTCTAATAAAAGCTCATGCATATACGACATAAATTCTACATCTAGCAATACTCTTAATATCCTTATCTTCTAGATTCTTCCCTGACAATACGTATTTTGTCAACTTCATTATTGGACTTGGCACAAAATTAAATTTTACAATTAACATTTCAGTGTTTTAAATGGTGTATGAGCTTGCATTGACTTAAAATAGTTCCTAGTGCTGTGTATAACTAGGAAAATGAGGCATCAGGGATCCCCAAACATCTCCAAATCTTGGCAAGAACTCTTTTACATTCAAACTACAAACTGGATTTTAGTCTTTAATACATACCGGTAGTATTCATTGAATTTCCCTAGCTCCAAGAAATACTTCCATAAGATTTGAAGTCTTAAATGTGCCCTATTAACTGACTCATCTGAAGGAAGGTAAAAAGTCATTAAACACAGGTGGTACATTCATAATGATCATGTCAGTCATGTGACAGACGGAGGGAAGAATGGAAAGTATGATGGATAGATTAAAATGGATCATTTCTGTATTCCTCCCTCCTTTTGGCAAGGGACCAAAAAGTGGAGGTTCAGGACACTCAGGAAAAGTAAGGAAGAATCATATTTTGGAGCATCCCACTGGGGGGAAATCTGTGTCAGACATTGAAAATACTGGCATCATATGATGTGTATTGCGTATATATGCCACGAAATGGCTTCGTGTTCGTTCAGATGACAATATCTTAGCAGTAGTTCATATGTTTAGTGAAACAACAAATACCATTGTAGCAAATGACAAGATTTAATTAAAGTATATATAATAGACTAATCTGACATTACAAGGGGTACCTTGGGTACCTCTTACAGACCACTTGATCCTTAATACCATCGCGGTTGATTATATATCTTGTTACGTACGCCTGAGCTTAGCATATGTGCTGATGTCTCACTGTCACAGCGGTAGCACTGTTCTTATCAATTCATATCAGCCTATATCTTGTACCTCTTTTGACACTCTCTTTTACTCATCGTCTTAAAGTTCGTTCCCGTCGTTTTTCATTCACCTGATGTATAAATTCTTGCGGACTTTTCTTAATAATATATCCACTGGAGACGAGAAACTTCTTGACTTGTTGATACCACTTAGAGTCAGGCATTCATGAACTGTGCGCACCTCTCGCTCAGCAACAGCATGCTTGCCGCCGGCCTCGTCTGGTGCACTGATCTGGCCTTCACTTGGTGACCCTGTGTCTGGCGTGCACGTACCCGGCCACCCTTGTATATTGGTATATTAATTTCTGCTCGGCATAAGCGACCAGCTTAAGTTGTATTCTACGTTTGGTCTGTTGACCTCTAGCAATACTCTTCATATCCTTGTCTTCTCAACTAGATTCTTCTATGACAATATGCATTATGTCATCTACATTATTGGACTTATCATAAAATTCAATTTTACAATTCCCATTTCAGTAAATCGTGAATGAGCTTGCATTAATTTAAATTAATATATTTACATACACATTATGGAAAGTGGCAAGCAGACAGATTAACAGACAACACCACATGGGGAAACACCATACTCATGCCCTTAAGTTCATTTATTCTAAAAAAGAAGGCAGACCTTACCACGGAATTATTTTCACTAAAGAAATGCCAGATCAGGTTATGTTTTGTGACACCGACGAGAAATTTCTGAACGTCGACATGGTCTGCCTTCGAGGCCCCCGTCTGGATGATCACTCCAATGATATCCTTCAGTTCTAATAATTTTATCTGAAAGAAAGATCAGAATGTCAATAAGGTTGTGCTCATCCAGCACCCCCGCAATATAAACTATGCAATTCAAAATTCTATTTGGAAGTATTGAAGGGCACACCAAGGCCTATCTGATAAATCAGCGGAATTAAGATTGGTCAAGAAATAATGGGGAATTCTTTTTTGTAATTTTGGAAAAGTTTGCACAAATGTGCATAATTAAAATTTTAGCCAGCACCTAGCATTATATATATATATATTTGTATATAAGATCAAATTTATATAACATAATAGAAATCTGCATTCTAAGGAATCCAAAAGCCTCCACTATTTGGGCATTCACTCATTCGGCCCATTTTCCCATGGACATTCATGACGATCCTGAATCCAGGGTTAAATACTGGATCCACAACATAAGCTAATCGTTCTACCGTCGCAAACTTTTTTTTTTTTTTTTTATTTAAAAATTTTTTTTTTTTGTTGGAGGTAACCGCCTCCATTTTTTTAGTGCTAGCTTAACTAATAATATGTACATCTGCAGATTTCCATTCCGGTTTCGGACTACTTGACAGGGCAGTATCACACGCTTCCTCTCATTTTATATCCTGGCGTTAACCAGGCCCGGTGACTACTGCACCTGCTGGCCCTGGGTTGGCATACCACCGAGGACCCCCGAAAGGCGCACTCGTTTGTGAGTGAAACACGGCCGTTGGGCACGACCTTCCCATTAAGCCTGCAGAGCGCTCACCCTGGGTTGGGGCCGACCGTGAAAAACCTCACCGCCTCGGCTGAGGTTCGAACTCACGATCTCCCGGCTTTGAGTCCTGCGCTCTACCCCTGAGCCACAGAAGCCGGTATAACCTTCGCAATCTTCATGATGTTCTGTTCATGATTGTAAGAGTTATTCTGTGATCAACACACACATAAACAGGGATGAAAGCATACCTTCCTGGCCATACAAAAAAGAAATAAAGCATTTTGAAAATTGTGGACAAACCCTGGATGGACACCAAGGCACTACATCACCGTTGCATGAGCTAAAGCACTAACAAATGACGAAGCTTAACATTTGCTCTTTACACAGCAGTTGTACACTGCAGTCGCCTTGGGTCTCCCGTGTAATCCATAGTTTGTTTAGCCTGATTTTTCGGGGTTTGAACACCAGGGTGCGCACAGATGAAAGGAATATAAATAGATTAATGAGAGAGAGCGATATCACTGTATCACAATGTGCATCTAGTTTGAAATTTTAAACATGTGACATCCGCTCTCGTTGGAACACACTTGGATCAGCAATAACCTGTATTTCTGACATTTGGCCACAGAAAAGTTTCCATGATGAAAGTTGGGTGCCACCGCCGAGAATTATTATAAAGATATTTGTTGCTAGAATCGTGGAAAAGGTCTTTTATACATGTTAACCTGCGATGGTGTAATGGACACATATGTTTGCTGTGAGAAAGAAACAGAAACTGCTAACATACCTGGATCCATGGTAGTTTATCAGACACATAGCTGCACCAGGCACCAGTGCCATTTAATCGGACTTTTGAAGCTTCATATCCTGGCAACTCGGAGGATGCGGAGAGGAAAAATTCATTGATTTTAGGGTTCTCCAAACCTAGTCTTTCATAAGCCTTACACTCGGCGACATTATCTGGGGGAAAAGAGTACATACTGTTCCAATATGACAACTTGGATATCAATTTTGGGTAATATTTGTACCTACAACCTGTATTGTACCTGTATTTTACCTGTACTGTACCTGTATCTCCTTCAGTGTTTTTACGGCTGTCAAGTCAGCCATTGTTTGTAGCTGAGGAATTATGAACTGAATTATGTTCTACCCCACAAAACTTGTATGCCAGGTACTACCCGGGCTGGCAAACACTTGCTTCATATGATAAAAACACTTTTGGTTCTTCTGAGAGAGTACCACGGTATGTAGACAGACTTGGTGGAGGAAACTGCCTCCATTTTTTAATGTTGACTTATCTTATTCTTAATTAACTAAGTATGTACATCTGCAGAGTTTCCAATTCGGTTTGGGACTACTTGAGAGGACGTGAGCGCTCACTTCCTATCATTTTAATTTTTTATTCCTGGTGTAACCCAGGCCCGGTGTCTACCGCACCTGCGGGTCGAGGGTTTGTAATCATCCCCATTGCTGGGTCATAACACCGAGGACCCCTCAAAGACGCGCTCGTATGTGGAGCACAGCCTTCCCTTCAAGCCTGCAGACCGCTCACCCTTGGTGGGGGCCGAACGTGAAAACCTCACCTATGAGATTCGAACCCACGATCTCCCGGCTCGAGTCCTGCGCTCTACCCCTGAGCCACAGAAGCCGGTCATGAAGACAGACGTATGTATTTTGTGAAAAAACGAATCTGGAACAGTGTGGAACCTTCATATGATGTCATTCTGGTGTATAAATAGAGCCAATATGCCTGGAGGCCCTACACTGAAAGAGACTGAGATCTTTATTTAATATCTTTTACTGTTTTCCTGTTAAAGATATACTATGTGTATGTAACTACATGTTAAATAATATATGTGATAACATATATACTATGTGTATCTTACTGCATTATAAATATTTAATTGATGTGATAATGGATATACTATGTGTATGTAACTGCATATTGAATAATCAATGTGATAATGGATATACTATGAGTACGTTCATGCATATTTACGGAAGCGTATTGCTGCTTCCTTGTAAAAGAAAAGTAAATTATTTATCTCGTATGTACGACATACTATCTCGTACGTACGACATATTATCTCGCACGTACGACATACTTTCTCGTACGTACGACATACTATCTCGTACGTACGACATATTATCTCGTACGTACGACATAAAATCTCGTGCGTACGACTTATTGTCTCGTACATACGACATACTATCTCGTACGTACGACATATTATCTGGTACATACGACATACTTTCTCTTACGTACGTCATACTATCTCGTACGTACGACATATTATCTCGTACGTACGACATAATATCACGTGCGTACGACTTATTGTCTCGTACGTACGACATACTATCTCGTACGTACGACATATTATCTGGTACATACGACATAATTTATCTTACGCATCTGATTCACAGAATACACAACAGGCCAACTGATATATGTATAAGCAATATATATATGTTAAATAATGCGTGTTCGTACCCTAACTACACAACATCTTCGCCTTGCAAACCGTCGGAACACCGTTGAAAATAATACATATGTTTATTTATGTATTTAGTTATTTATACCATAAATTTAAATGCTATTCGAGTTATCATTTTTCTTTGTGTCAAGGTTTCGGAAATATTTCAAGGAAATGAAATTTATCAAATCGTTGTCTGCCAGTAATATACAGAACTTTCATTTTTAAATAGGTAATTAAATTTTGTGAGAAGTGTATGATGTTTTAATGATGAGCCTGTCATAATATTAATAAGAAAAAAATTGAAACTACCTTTTGGAGAAGGAAGGGTTCGGACAAGAGGTACAGCTAACAAATAGCCTGATTGTAAGTAATTGAGAATGGATATATGTGAGGTAGGTTTCTTATATTCCAAAATTGATCTGTTATAAGAACTAGATTTATGACATAACGCACAGTGTCACTCGCCCTACTGTACACGGCACGAAGATTGATGGGATCAAGCACTTCGTTTCATAATATATGGATCAGGAACCTCTCCTAACGGGCATCTTTGTATTACATACACCTCTATATTGACACTCAAGGTTCATATTCTTTTATAATAATGTGTTTTGTCTCACGTAATTAACTCATTTTTGCTGAATACGAAAGTTGTTCAGCAAATCCATGCCGATACACGGGCTTATCTCCTGTTTACCGGTTTTGTTTATGTTATTATGGTTCTGTGTGTGAGTAAATATAGTGTACCTTTGTCGGTTAACTATAACAAGACCGCATGACCAGAAGGAAGATCTTAGATTAGCGCACGTGACAATCATTAAATAAAAAGAGGAAACATGACAGAAAAAAACACCAAGAAAAGCTTGAAAAATCTTGATTTGTGAAGTTTATTTTTACGGCCACCAGGTGGCGTGAGCGCTGTTTGTTTTTCCTTATTGATCGCGCCGGGGCAAGTATTTTTTCCACTTGTATACAAGAGAAAGCAAACGAAGAACGAAATATTGAAAGATACCGTAACAGTTTAAGGAGACTAAATTGTATTTCATGTATACTCAAAATACCTGGTTTGTAACATAAATAGGTCCTTTTTTCATTTAAATTCTCTACCATACAATCGCTCTTTCTTTCTCTATCGCTCTCTCTCTCTCTCTCTCTGTATATAAATATATATATATATATATATATATATATATATATATATATATATGTGTGTTTGTGTGTGTGAAAAGACTGAAAGCCTTGGGATATAATACCAGCGCTGTGTTAGAATGGCTCAGCCGGTGGATACTATTAATGTCATTAGTAATACATGTAAAATCTATCAGAGGTTCTTGTCTGACCAGATAAAATATCCCGACATGTTCAAGAGACGCAATTAGTTATTATTACTTTAGGGGGATTCCTATGCTTATATGGCAAATTTAAATTGGAAATAAAATTTAGAAAATGAGACCAATTGTTTACAAACGAGACAAATACAGTGCTCACGCCACCTGGTGGTTGTACAGCATAAATTCACAATTCAAGGGTTTTCAAGCTTCTCTAGGTGTTTCTTCTTTCATCTTTCCTCTTGTCACCCTGCCTCATGTAAACACTTAACAGACACTTATAGAGGTTCTGTAATACAGAGATGCCCATTAGGAGAGGTTCATGATTCATATATTATGAAACGAAGTGCTTGATCCCATAAGTTGAACTTCATGCCGTTTACAGAAGGGCGAGTTTCACGTACATGTACCACATACAAGATCTTTTACCAATCCGCAAATGAGACAAATCTAAGGTGTAGATATAACCACCACTTCAGCCTGACATATGAGGATAAGACATCTTTTAGAATTTCGTATTCTTCTGTCACAGATTAATCGCACGTCCATGAGTGATCGTTTTTAATATATTTTTTTTTATAATTTAGTTTAAAATAAATATTATACGTACCCCATTAAATGGATTGTTGTCTATTCAGCTACCCAACAATCATATCCATGGCTGTATATGCATTAAATACTTTAAAAGATTAACTACAGGATGCGTTATGTATAAATCTAGTTCTTAGACAGATCATTTTAGAATATTAGGAACCTGCCTCACAAATATCCATTCTCAGTTACCTAAAAATAGGCTATTTGGGAGTTGTACCTCCTGACCAAACCCTTCTTTCTCCAAAAAGTAGTTTCAGTTTGGCAAAGGCAAGATTTGATTCTTATTTACATTATGACAGGCTCACTATTGTAACATCATATACTGCTAACATTATTTAATCACCTGTCTTAAAATGAGGGTTCTGTATATGACTGTCAAACAACGATTTGATGTATATTTCGCTTGCTAGATATATTACAGAAACCTCAACACACCAAAAAAATGTAAATCGAATAGCATTTAAATATATACTATAAATAAGTAGATATATGTGAGTGTGTGTGTTGGTTTCAACGGTGGTCCTGCGGTTTGCAAGGAGGTGGAGATGTTGTATATATAGTTAATGTGAAAACATACATTATTTGACATGTACATATTGTTTATACATATATCTGTTGGCATTTTGTCTAGTCTATGAATCAGATCTGTAAGGTTTATTATGTCGTACGTACGAGATTATATGTCGTACGTACGAGATAATGTCGTACGTACGAGATAATATGTCGCACGTACGAGATAGTATGTCGTACGTACGAGTTAATATGTCGTACGTACGAGATAGTATGTCGTACGTACGAGATAGTATGTCGTACTTACGAGATAAATAATTTATTTTTCTTTTACGAGGTGGCAGCAATACGCTTCCGTACATATTAAATAATCAATGTGATAATGTATATACATTGTGTGTGTTACTACATATTAAATGATAAATGAGATAATGTTTATATTATGTGTATGTTACTGATTATTAAATAATCAAGGTGATAATGGATATAATATGTGTGTCCTAATGTTTATTAAATAATCAATGTGATAGTGGATATACTATGTGTGAGTTATTACATATTAAATAACCAATGTGATAACGGACAACTTAGTAAATGCCGATGTGTCTCTATTTAGCTTGCATAATGTATATATAAGCACACATTTCCTCATCACAAAGCGGAAGTTACGTGCAAACATTGCAATTGATAGTGGCACTGCATCCATCACAGGACTGTTTTCATCAACCTGACTGATCATCGATCATAATCGATCATCAGCCTATCACTATAAGATAGCGAAAATGGAACCCAGGCCTGTCAATGGTAAATGACTTAAAAAATCATAAGTGCCCTAGTAAAAAGGAGTAGCCTTCTTTGAAATAAAGAGTGAAAAAAGAGTAAAACAAGCAACAATTCCCCATTATTTTTATTAAAGACTTAATAGAGAAGTGATTCGCATTATACGCGATTGTATATATATATTTCTCCAAAAGACAGAAACATAAATGTTGCATCCCCATGCAAGATGATTTTCCATGTGTTGTATACATGTTACATGTCGCACACAAAAATTACAAAGTGTCACATACTGGACTGTAATAGCAGGAAAGAAACAGTATATATAATGGAATTTTTCACTGAAAAACAGAGAAAAAAGACTACTGCTAAAAATGAGAGTAATTAGCATCATTTTTAGTAAATCCTCTTCAGTGACTCTTTCAAATAGAGTGATTTGTCAGGCATGGGAACCCTCGTGAAAAAAAAATATAATATTAAAAATTCGGAGATATTAGCCACGTGAATATTAAGGCAACCACTGTATATACTACCAGACAGACAGGAGTGTCTGTTGCTTCCGAGATGGAATCCAGCGGCACAGCTACACTCGTAACCAACGCGAGCCGTGGCATCAGTGCAGTCTGTGTCACACGTACCAGGATATTTACATGGCGACATAAGATCCACTCCCTTTCCACCTTCTTCAACTGAAAAAAAAAATAAACACTCTGTGATTGGGTATGATTTTTTTTTGGTGGTTTTACGATAAGCTTTGGTTAGTTTAAGGGGGATGCCATAGCTTTCCAATTAGTCTTACTCCAAGGAAGAGATTTTAATACACACATTTCTGCATATATATATATATATATATATATATATATATATATATATATCGAAAGTTAAGATAAACAGTGACGCCTTTTAGATAGACTTACTAGTTTATCAACACTAGAGCTTTCGAAGTACAAAGTCTTCTTCGTCAGGTTGTAATTTGAATCAGACTAACACGGCTATACCACTTATATATATATATATATATATATATATATATATATATATATATATATTACTAGATGTGTCGGAACGACACGAATGCCCCCGCCAGGGCAAATAAGAAACATTTGTTAAATTTTGAAATTTTTTTTAAGTTCAGGAGGTGTCGTATGGTCAAAAGTAGGTCAACAAGGGCAAAATGCAAACTCGATCTGTAACGGGTCATTATCAAGCAACACACCAAAAATCAGGCCAGTATCTGCAGGCATTGTGAAAAAAGTCCACACATGTGCATTTTCCATAAAAATTTCTGTCTTTCATGGAATTTTCTATGTTTAGGCGTCGTAAAACAATCATAAGTAGGTCAACCGGGACGAAAAGCGAACTCGATCTGTAACTTGTCATTATCTGCCCACACATAAAAAATTAGGGTGGTATGTGCAGGCATTGACGATAAAAAGTCCGTAAATTTGAATTTGTTATGAAAATTTCTATTTTTCATGAAATTTTCTATGTTCAAGAGCAGTCAAATGGTCAAAAGTAAGTCAACTGGGACAGCAAAAATCAGGCCAATATCTGCAGTTATTGCAAAAAAAATTCTGTACAAGTGTATTTGTCATGAAAATTTATATTTTTCATGAAATTTTCTATGTTCAGGAGCCGTAAAACGGTCAAAAGTAGGTCCACTGGGACGAAACACGAACTCGATCTGTAACTGGTCGATATCTGCCCACACACTAAAAATCAGGCCAATATCTGCAGGCATTGCGAAAAAAAGTCCGTACATGTGCATTGGTCATGAAAGTTCATATTTTTCATGATATTTCCGTACATGTGTATTTGTCATGAAAATTTCTATTTTTCATGAAATTTTCTATGTTCAGGAGCCGTAAAACGATCAAAAGTAGGTCCACTGGGACGAAACACGAACTCGATCTGTAATTGATCGATATCTGCCCACACACTAAAAATCAGGCCAATATCTGCAGGCATTGCGAAAAAAAGTCCGTACATGTGCATTTGTCATGAAAGTTCATATTTTTCATGATATTTTCGTACATGTGTATTTGTCATGAAAATTTTTATTTTTCATGAAATTTTCTATGTTCAGGAGCCGTAAAACGGTCAAAAGTAGGTCCACTGGGACGAAACACGAACTCGATCTGTAACTGGTCGATATCTGCCCACACACTAAAAATCAGGCCAATATCTGCAGGCATTGCGAAAAAAAAGTCCGTACATGTGCATTCGTCATGAAAGTTCATATTTTTCATGATATTTCCGTACATGTGTATTTGTCATGAAAATTTCTATTTTTCATGAAATTTTCTATGTTCAGGAGCCGTAAAACGGTCAAAAGTAGGTCCACTGGGACGAAACAGGAACTCGATCTGTAACTGGTCGATATCTGCCCACACACTAAAAATCAGGCCAATATCTGCAGGCATTGCGAAAAAAAGTCCGTACATGTGCATTTGTCATGAAAGTTCATATTTTTCATGATATTTCCGTACATGTGTATTTGTCATGAAAATTTCTATTTTTTCATGAAATTTTCTATGTTCAGGAGCCGTAAAACGGTCAAAAGTAGGTCCACTGGGACTAAACACGAACTCGATCTGTAACTGGTCGATATCTGCCCACACACCAAAAATCAGGCCAATATCTGCAGGCATTGCGAAAAAAAGTCCGTACATGTGCATTTGTCATGAAAGTTCATATTTTTCATGATATTTCCGTACATGTGTATTTGTCATGAAAATTTCTATTTTTCATGAAATTTTCTAAGTTTAGGAGCCGTAAAACAGTCAAAAGTAAGTCAATTCGGACGAAACGCAAACTCGATCTGTAACTGGTCATTAACTGCCTACACACCGAAAATCAGGCCAATATCTGCAGGCTTTGCGAAAAAAAGTCCGTACATATGTATTTGTCATGAAAATTTCTATTTTTCATGAAATTTTCCAAGTTTAGGAGCCGTTTAACGGTCAAAAGTAGGTCAACCAAGACGAAACGCGAACTCGAACTGTAACTGGTCTATATCTGCCCACACACCAAAAATCAGGCCAATATCTGCAGGCATTGCGAAATAAAGTCCGTACAACTGTTTGATTTCGGAATGACGGAAGGACGGAATGACGGACATGGGTAAAACTATTAAAAATTAATTAAACATCGCAAGGAGCCTATGGGTCACGCCTCCCAGCTGAAAATTGATTCTGAAAAATATTTGTTTAAAATACTAGTGGTTGTGTTAACTGTGCATTTAAAAAGCTATCAAAGAAATTTCCCTGCTTCCTGGTGATAATCATTTATTAAATATATAGTCGTTGAACTTATAATACTGTGCAATTTTATGGACTATGTTCAAGATGCAGGAGTCTCATGATCAACTCTATCTAGAAGAATCATTATTTCAGCTAAGTGACAGTAATACGTGCATAAAAAAACCATGGAAATTTATGAACACCTGTCGATTATAGTATAAGGAAGAAAGTTGAGATTGACTGAAGTATAATAATACACATCTTTATAATAAATGCGCATTTGGTTATTTTCTGCAGAATGGTTTATCTACTTCTAGTCTGATTTGATTCTCCAAATTTTCTAAAAACATTGTCGGTGGGCTCTTCTAGAGAATAAATTTGTTTGATTTGGTTAAATTATTACCTATTAATTTGCATAATTTTTTTAACTTAATATTTCCCTGTTAGGTGCCCCTATTTCTTTTGTTCTTCAAGGTCCTCCATGCATTTCACGGTTTTTTTCGGGAGGCACTTCGAAGATTTTCTTGCATTTTGAGCTCACTGGCCTGTTATGACCATTGCAAGAGTGCATATCCTGCCCAAAGGACATGTTCGTTCAATATGCAGTCACGCGGGTCTACTATAAGTATAATCTCCATTGATCTCCCATAGTCATTGTAATGCCTCTAAAGGAGTTTTCGCTCTCAAAAGAAAGTAAAGGTTTTTAATCCAAAGACAACAAGACAACGCTTTCAATGAGAGGGTTTTCAATTTGGTCAACACAAGGAACGGAGAGCAATAATAAACTTTTATGGGTTACGGGTTTGTAGATTTCTATACATTCATAACTGTCTTTCCATGATAACCATGTTTTAGAAAGTGCAACTAATTCACATGTTTTTAAAGGCTGTAAGAAAAGAAGCCCTTCAACTAAAATACCATTGATTGGGGGGGGGGGGGGGGTGTCATACATATTTTTTTTTAAGATCCGCTGTGTGTAGAGACGTTGAAACCTGAACACATATTCCCAGTAAATTTTTAAACTGATCAGGTATTCCATTAACAAATTAGATTTTGCAGTCGGAGCTAACAGACCTCCTCCAGAGTCTCCTTAGATATCAGTCGTGTTTACGTGTATCCGTTTCATGTATGGACACTGTCATGCTTCTGTAACACTGGTTCACTTTGTGAGTGGCAGAACAAATGCATATGAATTGGCGACTTTCATACGGGGATAAAGGACAAAATTGTTTGTCATAATGGTTGATAGTATGTTTATAGAATGGAAAAAAGGATATTGTGATTATTCTGATACTTCCGAACTTTAATTGACTATTGATATATGTTAACCCTAACCCTCTTCAAATGTTCAACAAAATCCATGCAAAACTGTTTGCATACATTTGTTCAGAGACAAAACAACAAACCAAGGCTAAAGCTGGGTTTTTTTTTTGCCACGGACTTGCACCAAAAGTTTTCAAACTGCCTTTTATCTGGGAAAGGTGTCAGTTTTCCATCAGACATGCTTATTCAATGAAACTGACAAAGCTCAGGACAAAGTTCACTTTAGGTATATTCTTTTTATAATATATCTCTTCATATGGACAGCTTTACATTTTCACATGCAAGAACCTTCAGAGCCTTACATTTGTTTGTTATCACCCTAGACTGACAACTAAATACATTGTTTTTTGTGATTTCCTTCAGACCTGAAATATTTACAAGATATTTTTCATAAACTTTCACTCTGCCATAGTCAGTCATAAAATTTCTTAAAATGATTTTAACAGTAGATGGTTTCTATATACATTCATTATATCTATTTACAAATGCCAACATTCAGTCTCTACAAGCTACTGAAAGATTGCTTATCTACAAGAACCATGGAATTACATGGGTGCATCTAATTTACTTTATTAACTGAAATAAAATGCTGTAAAAAATGAGTAATACATGGAAATCATGGTCTGCCACCATGTAATAATTCAATAAGGGGTGAAATAGTGGGCCTATGAGCAATTTGAAAGGATACAATTGACCAACAAAGTAGTTAATAATTCTAAAAACAGGTTATAAACATATATCCAAATGCAAATTTTATTTTTTTTTATATATTATTCATAAGACTGAACATATTACAATTTATAGCTGTAAACTTAAAACATAGATTGCAGAACACTTGAATTAATTCTACACATAAGTTGATTCAAAATTCTTAACCGCATCATTATATATCCCTAGTTTTGCCAGATAACACCATATTAAGCATACATATGTATTTATTTCTTTCAACAACAAGGCCTACAGGCCTTATGCGAACCTGTGCATTGGGAAATTGGGACCATTACTTCTCATGTATATGAACAATGCAGGTACTAAACATTTTGAATAAGAAACAATTACACAAACATCACTGCTGAAATTCTGGTATGGGTGCACACAACAAAACTAGGGACCCATGGGTCTCAATGCTCAGCTGAATTTGTCTATAAGGATATTTTTAAAGAAATTTTTCAGAATGACAGTCCTGTGACCTTAACCAATGACCTTGTGACCAAAAAATCTTAGAACTTAATATCCTTGAACTTGCAGCAATAGGACTATTGTAACAATCTTTTAAAAAGTGACCTTGACCAGATAACCAAAAATTCTACAGGTTTCCTCACTTTGGGCAAGTAAGCCATGTGTGAACGTTGGAAAGTTCAGGATGAAAAGTTTGATTTACAGTGCATCCACAATCTTTTTAAAGATGAGGCTCCTGTGACCTTCAACTTAGATCGCTGGACCCTGGTAATCAAAATGAATTTACTTATGCGGTTGGTCATTATTAAATCAAGTTTGAAGCCAGTTTATTTTTAGTAAATAAATAGAAAAAAAATCGTTAAAATAGAAAAAATACAGGTGGCGCCACCCCTTTCAGGAACTGACAAAACTAGTCTTGGTCAATATTCAAGGCAAGATTCATGACAAACCATGCATTAATTATCAAGATATTGGAGGTTTTCTATCAAATTTTTTACTATTCTGGAGGGTACTTTCAAGCCCTGTAGCTCAAAGGATATAGGTCGCAGTGACCTAATTTCAGGTTTCCAAGGAGATTTTTTATTGACCTCCATGGATTATCACTAAGAAGTTTCAAGGACCAGCTGAAACATCACTGCTGAAATTCTGGTATGGGTGCACACAACAAAACTAGGGACCAATGGGTCTCAATGCTCAGCTGAATTTGTCTATAAGGATATTTTTAAAGAAATTTTTCAGAATGACAGTCCTGTGACCTTAACCAATGACCTTGTGACCAAAAAATCTTAGAACTTAATATCCTTGAACTTGCAGCAATAGGACTATTGTAACAATCTTTTAAAAAGTGACCTTGACCAGATAACCAAAAATTCTACAGGTTTCCTCACTTTGGGCAAGTAAGCCATGTGTGAACGTTGGAAAGTTCAGGATGAAAAGTTTGATTTACAGTGCATCCACAATCTTTTTAAAGATGAGGCTCCTGTGACCTTCAACTTAGATCGCTGGACCCTGGTAATCAAACTGAATTTACTTATGCGGTTGGTCATTATTAAATCAAGTTTGAAGCCAGTTTATTTTTAGTAAATAAATAGAAAAAAAATCGTTAAAATAGAAAAAATACAGGTGGCGCCACCCCTTTCAGGAACTGACAAAACTAGTCTTGGTCAATATTCAAGGCAAGATTCATGACAAACCATGCATTAATTATCAAGATATTGGAGGTTTTCTATCAAATTTTTTACTATTCTGGAGGGTACTTTCAAGCCCTGTAGCTCAAAGGATATAGGTCGCAGTGACCTAATTTCAGGTTTCCAAGGAGATTTTTTATTGACCTCCATGGATTATCACTAAGAAGTTTCAAGGACCAGCTGTTATGATTTGTGCCCTGCTAATGGACGGCCGAACATCCGTATGGACGACGGACAAAGCGCCATTCCTACACCTCAGTTGACTTACAGTCAGCTGAGCTAAAAATGATTGTAGCTGGCACTACCAGTCTTGTATACAAGGATGCTATCAGAGATATATACATATGCCAAAGATCAGACTGATATATCAAACCCCTCCTGAGAAATAAGCAGGGACACACTGTGCAAAATTATTGTAGGTGGCACCACCAGTCTTGTATACGACAAAGCTATCCGATAGGTATAAATATGCCCAATTTCAGGATGATATATCAAATTCCTCTATAGAACTAAGCAGGCATAAAAGTCACACACTGTGCAAAAGTTATTGTAGGTGGTGACACCTGTATTGTGAACGAGAAACCCATCAAAGACGCATAGACAGGGCAAAATATCAGGCCAATACATCAAACTTACCTTAAGTCTGATGCATGGGGCTGACCACGCTTAGGTGAGAAAGGCAGTTGCCCCGAGTGAACTGTGACAAATTTGCTGGCTCCGGCTACTGCACTGAGTAAACTCATGACCTGCACCTGGCTAGACTGGGTAAACTTTTGACCTGTACCTGGCTGCACTGAGTGAAATCTTGACCTGTTGCCTAATCTCATACAGTTAGCAGTCTGCCAAAGCTCTAAATAGATTGGATCCACATGCAGCCCTGAGAGGCATGACACCCATGAGGTGATCACATGGTGCCAATGAGGTGTTCACATGTCACCCATGAGGGGATCACATGCCTTGTGCTTGGCTGCACTGACTGAACTCTTGACCGAAATCTGGCTGCACTGAATGAACTCCTGATCTATTGCCAAATCTGAAACATTTGGCGGTTTTTTTTAATCTATTTAAATATACAGACACAATCTTAGCCTGTTGGCAAATCTGTTTACACATACTGAAAGACTTTGGCTAAAATGCATTTTTTCAAGCTGACATATTCATAAACTTTTTATCAAAATGTCTAGAATAATAAAAGATGCAGTTCTTTCATATATAAGCTGAAACCCCCAACATTTGATATATAACAGATTATTGCATAAAATCTGGGTATGGTAGTTCCTGCTATTCTGAGAAATTATGGGTTAATCATGTACTGATGACAAATGACCCCCTGTACAAAAAAAATCAATGCAGGTGGACTACCAATACCTGAATTTCATAAATGGCTCATGTGACCAACACTGGCAAAAATTTGGTGATGATAGCTCTGGCCGTTTCTGAGATTGTCATTTTAGTATGCTTTTTCGGACAGATGACTAGGTTCAACTTCCTGTAATTCGGCCAAAATTCACCGAACTTGAACCATTTTAACAAACTTGAGAGCGATGGTACAACAGATTATTTCTATGAAATATTGTACAAATTGGCTTTACCATTTCGGAGGATAAGATTTTTAAAGGTTTTTTAGCTTTTTCTTTATAAAATCTGAGAAAATGAGATTTTTCAGATGGCTAGATTTTTCCATTAAATTTCAAGATGCTAGCTCCAGTCAATCAAATAGTATGGGTTAACGTATACCTGTGATTGTAAACATTGCCTGGCATGAGGAATATCTAAAATCATAAATCTACATTTTTAAAAGTGTTTTGAATACATTCTTGTCAATATTAACCAAAGATAACCTGAAGTCTAAATGTCTGGAGGCATGATGTAACGGATGCTGATAAACTGGTTCCAGGCTAGATGTATCTGCTTCACATAGCTAACATATATGGTAAAATGACACAATTCAATCTTTATTATTCAGCCAAAATTCATTCTTCGGAACCATAAAAGACAATTATTATAAGAATTATTCAGGGGATTATTCTTGTAAAATATTAAACAAATTGGCCTCAATGGCGTCAGTCAAAAAACGTTTTGCAGGTTTATAACTCATATGGGGGAAAAAAAGCAAATTGGCTAAGTTAAGCTTCCCATAACTCAGCCAAAAAGCACTGAACCAAAATCATTTGAACAAACTTGAATTATCAACATCTAAGGATAATCAATGTGTGAGATTTAAGAATTTGGCCCAGTGGTTTTTGAGAAGAGGATCTTTGTAGCCACTGAGCTAAAATGGGCTGTTATGGCATATGACTAAATTCAGCTTCCCAGAACTCAGCCAAAAGTCACTGAACTGAGACCATTTGAACAAACTTCAGAAAGCACTACCCTAGGATAATTTCTGTGCGATATTAAACAATTTAGCCATAGGGTTTCAGAGAACAAGTTTTTTGTAGTTGTAAGTGTGATACGGGCACTGATGACCCCCGTACAAAAAAGGCCGATGCAGGTGGGCCACTAATACCTCAGTTTCAGATATGACTCATGTGACCAACATTTGCATAAAATTTGGTAATGATAGCTCCAGTCGTTTCTAAGATTGTAATTTTAGTATGCTTTTTTGGACGCATGACTAAGTTCAACTAGCTTTAAATCGGCCAAAAATCACAGAAACCATCCCAACAAACTTGACAGATATTGTTCCAGGGATCATTTCTTTGAAATATAGGACAATTTGGCTGAACAGTTTCGGAGAAGAAGATTTTTAAAGCTTTTTTTTAGCTTTTTCCCTATAAAATCTAAGAAAATGCAGTAAGCCAAAATTAAGCAAAATCAGATAGAGGTTTTAAATGACTAATTTTTTGCATAAAATTTTGTGATGCTAACTCTTGCCGTTTTCAAGATAGTATAGGTTAATGTACAGACGACAGACGACGGACGACGGACGACGCCACACCATCGCATAAGCTCACAGGTTCTCTAAAAATATATCTTTCAACAAGGCCTTCAGGCCTTATATAAACCTGTGCGATGGGATATACAGCAGAAATAATGCTTACATGATAACATGCTTGACCATTGTTTGAAAAGTATTTGATTACTTTTCAGGTATGTGTGTGGCATGTACATGTACAATGCAAGTACAAACTATTTTGGACCCGAGTACAAGCACCAATTACATAAACGTCATTCCTGGAACACTGACATAGATGGACAGAAAAATAATTGTAAATAGAACCGTAGATAATACGCACCCTCATTAAGAGCCACAATTTCGATGGAAAAATCAGTTTCCCTGTGTATTATATGCACTCTGTTTCTGGCTTAAATCATGGATTAAGTGTATTGTATTTCTGATAGTCACTAGCAATTTACTGGTTCCAGGGCAGTGGAGTTTTGAGAATGACAGACGGGCAGTTATGGTTTTTCTTAGATTTATCACAGTTATCAGATTGTTACAATTGTAATCAGAGCAAAGAGTCTATGCTCCTTTAATTGTAAAGTGTCCAACAATTGTACTCAATCAGACTGGAACAGAATTGTTTTATGTAAGAAATAAGCGTCACCTTTACCATGGTTAAGGCAATGACTGCATTTGTGCAGCACACAGATCCAAGGTCCTTTAATTTGGCTGTAGGGAGTGCCCATGGGAAGATAGGAACTATAGACGGAAATGGCTGTGATGACATAACTGATCAACTGACCATGAAGCTGTCACCAGCACGCTAATTCAAGCCACACCGATCACATTCAGACCGGTATTCACCTCAAGGGGCAAGTTCTTTTTCATGGGCCATTTCCTCATGAAAGAAAACCAGTATTCCTGATATGGCCCCAATGATAGCACATATAGCGCCATCTAGCAATGTAACAATGGTATCAAATAATGTAAGCAATCGTCATATTCCAGTTGGCATATCATTAGTTTTCTGGGATAACAAGCCATACCAAAGATATATATGAAGAATTTTTTAAATGACTGCAATAAATAAGATCAACCTTTATGTCATCTTATTAAAAATTAAACTTTAACTGATCATTTCTTTTAAATTCCTTTATGGGCGACCCATTATAGCCGAATGACATGTGGACAATATGTCCTTACACAGGCAACTTATAACTATAAAGTAGGTGACATCATCGTTCAAGCATATTAGCTTAAGTTCAACTAGACCAATAAGCACACAAAATATGATGACAATCCAACCAGCCTTTCCTGAGGAATCTGGCAATTTGTGTGTATTTTGCATTATTTCTGGGGTGCTCAAAAATCCCAAAAGTCTGAGAATATAGGTGACAGAATTTTAGGTTTCTGTGAATAATTTTTTAATTCTGGGTCCAACGGTTATGATTTGTGCCCTGTTTTGGTTTCAAATTTTCAATTATTCTAGGAGGGTGCTTATAATCCCTATAGCTCAGAGAATATGGGTAGCAGAGACCTTATTTCAGGTTTCCAAGGAAATGTTTACGGACCTCCCTTTATGTCAGGTTAGAAGATTCTTATTCCAGTGGTTATGAATTGTGCCCTGTTAAACAGACGTCTACAATTTTTAAGGGCTCAAACTAGAAAAATATGCGTAAAAATTAGAAAAAAAACAGGTGGCGCCACCAGTCTGCAAGAACTGATAAAACATTCCATGATGAATACGCATGCTAATAATCATGGTGATCAATCCATTAGTTGTTTAGATACTGGAGCTTCTGTATCAAATTTTTATTGACCACCAGGGATGTCAAGTTAGAAGATTAAGGGTCAAATGATTACAATTTGTGCCCTGTTAAAAGACGACCACATGTTTGAAGGTCTCAAAAATAAAGATAAAAATGCGCAAAAATTCGAAAAAGTCTAGGTGGCACCACCAGTCGGCAGGAACTGATAAAACACTCCATGATGAATATGCATGCAAAGATCATGGCGATCAATGCACTAGTTGTTCAGACACTAGAGCTTTTGTATCAAAGTTTTAGTTATTCAAAGAGGTACTTCTTAGCCCCATAGCTAGGACAATAAGAGTGAAAGAGACCTAATTTTATGTTTCCAAAAAGACTTTTTATTGGCCTCCCTGCATATCAAGATACAAGATTCCAGGTACAGTCATTAAGATTTGTGTCCTGTAAGCAGATGACCTCATCTTTAAAGGTCTCGAAAACAGCCAAAAATCTTAAAAAAAAAAATGAAAAAAAAACAGGTGGTGCCACCACTCCTGGATCAATTTCCATGCAGAGAATCATGGTGATCAATGCAATAGTTGTTCAGATACTTGAGCTTTTGTAACAAATTATCCATTATTCTGGGGGGGGGGGGGGGGGGGGGGTACGTCGAAGTCCTACAGCTAAAAAAATATGGGTAACAGAGACCTTATTTGAGGTTTCCAAGGAGATCTTTTATGGGCCTCCCTGCATGTCAATTTAGAAGATTCCAGTGGTAACAATTTGAGCCTGGTTAACGGACAGACAGACGGACGGATGGACAACAAACAGAGATTGATCACTTTAGCTCAGATGACTTTCAGTCAGCTGAGCTAAAAGCTATTGTAGGTGGCATCACAAGTCTTGTGTAGGAAAAAGCCATCAAAGATGTATGGACAGGTCAAAATTTTCAGTCAGGTGCACTCGGATGGCCAAGCTCAACCGAGGAAGGTCTCAAAAACAGACAAAAATCGTAAACAAATTTGAAAAATACAGGTGGTGCCACCGATCTGCAGAAACTGTTGAAACACTCCTTGATCAATATCCATGCAAAGAATCATGGTGATCAATGCAATAGTTGTTCAGATACTGGAGCTTTCGTATCAAATTATCCATTATTATGGGGGGTGGGGGGGGGGGGGGGATTGACGTCGAAGCTCCATAGCTCAAAGAATATGGGTAACGGAGACCTTATTTAAGGTTTCCAAGGAGAGTTTTCAAGGGCCTCTCTGCATGTCATTTTAGAAGATTCCAGTGGTTAAAATTTTAGCCTGGTTAATGGACGGACAGATGGACGGATGGACAACAAACAGAGATTGATCACTATAGCTCAGATGACTATCAGTCAGCTGAGCTAAAACCTATTGTAGGTGGCAACACCAGTCTTGCGTAGGAAAAAGCCATCAAAGATGTATGGGCAGGTCAAAATTTTCAGTCAGATGCACTGGGATGGCCATCGAGGAAGACAGTTGCACTTGCACCCAAGTGAACCGAAACTAATTTGCAGCTAATGCACTGTGGGAACTCTTGACCTCTACCTGGTTGCTTTTCACTTGCTGCCCCATCTGATACAACTGGCAGTCTGCCAAGCTATTTATATATACAGACACAATTTCGGCCTGTTGCGAAATTTTTTTGGAAATACTGTTAGACTTTTTTGCAATGCTTTGTTTTCATGCAAATACATTCATAAGATGTTTTAATAATAATAGTGCCTGCTAAATGCAAAATCTGAATACAAATATATTTTATCCATGGATTCAGCTAACACATAAGTTGGATACAGATATGGATGATTGTTGCATGGACGACACCCGGACATCGGGGGATGGCGCCACGAAGAGGTGTGGCCGCCCCCGTTACCACGCTTATGGATCCACACCGCTATCAGTGACTACTGACGCGCTTTGAGAAACATAAAAACTATTCTGGGACCATTCAGTACTGGTTTTGCAGTTCTGACGGCGCTATCGTTTCTCTCAAGCAAAACCACAAACTTCTGCGGTTTCCACCCATTGTTGAAAGCCTATAAAACGAACTCGCCTGCAGTACGAGGCGGGACTATCGACTTTGCTACGCCACGCTGCTGTTTTCCCCGGGGACCGTGACCGTGGGCTCTTGGTCCCCAAGCCCACGGAATGCCATGAACCACGCCATGAACTTTATTATTTAGGAAGAGGAGAGACTTTATGTTTTTTTGGTGCCACATGGATTAATACAGGACTTCAGTTTTGTGTGTGCCCGAACTATGTGTTGATGATGGTTTCAGTTTCTCGTATACCGGATTCAGTTAAGTATTTCGTTGCAGTTCGTTATTTAGAGACTCAGTTTTTCTTCAGAGACTTGGTTATAAATTACGTTATGTATTGACTATTATATTATTTGTGTACGAATGTAAATATTGTAATATATGAATATAGCACTGTTTTTGCACCCATATATTGGTTACGTATTCATTTGAAGAGAACGTGTCTGAGCATATGTGTTACGGTTCGGCCTGAGTTGTTCGGTGTGAAAAGGGACCGTAACAATGATTTTTTTATTATTTATGTTGCTTATACACCCACAGAGCTTAGCATGCTACCTTTATAAATCTACTAGCTTTGTTTACCAAAGTATCTCACAGTCCTTTGACTGTGCAATAATTCAGCCAAAATCATTTAAGCAAACTTGAATAAAGGCCATCTAAGAATATATTTTTTAATGATACAGAATTTGAAACAACATTTTTTTGCAGAAGAAGACCTTTGCAGCCTTCAGTTTGAAATATAAGCATACTTGACCACAGATCCAACTTTAGCTTTCCATGACTCTACCAAAAATCAATGAATTCGATAAATTCTTGTACAATCGAGAGAATCAGCCCAAGGCTTACTCTTGTGAAGAATTAAACTTTTCGGCTTGACAGTGTCAGTATGAAACAATATTAATGCAGTAGCTTGAATGATTTCAGAAAAGAAGATTTTCAAAGGGTTTTATGCTATTCCCCCATAAAATGTAAGTCTATGCTGGTGGCACCAAAAAATGCAATACATACACACACACATATATATCTTTATATATATGTATATGTTTATATATATTTTTATATGTATATATGTATGTATATATATCTTAGGGATATCATGAGTTCCAATCTCAGCTGGGGAATGGTGAGATTTTTCACGGCCAGTCCCAACCCAGGGTGAGTGCAATGCAAGCTTAATGGGAAAGCTGTGCCCTATAGCCATGTATCACTCGTATACAGGTGCGTCTCGGGAAAGGGGGTTGTTCGTCAATGCAATGAGGACGACAACATACTCAGGACTAGGTGTGGTAAACATTGGGGCCTGGGTGACACCAGGATACAAAATATAATTTAAGGAAGTGAGTGCTTCCTCCCTAGTCTGAAACCAAAATAGAAACTCTGCAGATGTACATACTAAGGTTAAGAATTAAATAAAATTATTACCAAGTGGTGTGACGCTCAGCTAGACTAGATTTGTGTCCCCTCCATTGACAGGGTGCTCAAAATCATGTTTATGACCTGTAGTTTGCAAAATATAGGACATTATGACCTAATTTCAGGTTTCGATGGCGATTTGCCCAGGACCTCTGATAAGTGTTTTTGAAGATTCTAGGTCCAATTACCTATTTACGGGCAGACTTCTACTTTTGAAGTTCTCAAAAATAGAAAAAAAATGCTTAAAATTAAAAAATACAGATGGCACCACCAGTCTTCAGTAAATGATGAAAACTATGATCAAAATGCATGGAAAGAATCATAGAAATCAATAGATAAGTTATTCTGATTCTTGAGCTTTTGTATTAATCTTTTTTTATACATTTGGAGCCCCATTATAATTTCCCATGATATAGGTTGCAGTGACCTAATTCAGGTTTCCAAGGAGTTCTTTTATGGACCTGTATTGGTTTTCAGTTAGAAGTTTCTAGGTCCAGCGTTATTTTTTTTTTTTGCCCTGTAAACAGTCAACAAAACGGTCGGACCGATGGGAGGATGACAAACAGCGACCATTACAACTCAGATGACTTTCCGTCAGCTAAGTTAAAAATGGAGGGGGTAACCTCCTTCATAAAATGGAGGGGTTAACTCTTTCAAAAGCTTTTTAAAAAAATATTTCATAAGGGATACTTTGTGTTCATGAGTAACATAAAATGTTTATGACATAATATGTACCAACCATTAATAGAATAGATTAATCGGCATAACAATAGTGCTTACCATTTTCAACAAATATCTCAAAAGAAAGCGAGATTTGGCTGTAACCCCTGTTACATATCCGGAAGCCCTGATGCATATGAAGGTGACGTAGAAGATAGAACGTTTCATTTAGACCTGCGTCTTTTAACCAAAGCGTAGCCTCAAGCCCCCAGTGCCACTGAAAAGAAACGAAGGACCTGTAGGTCACAGCACTCAGCTGAACTTGATTTTGAGATTTTTAAAATAAAATCCTAGCTTTCATGATGACTGTGCACTATTCTGTACTACATGAAATATGGAGGAGCATATCATGATCAAATTTTTGTGAAAGTATCAGTATTTCAATTATGTAAAAAATACCTACTTGGAAAGAATGAAACCATGTAAATGCTATAATAAGGGAGAAAGTAAAGATGAGCTTAAGTATAATAATATGATCAATTTATAACCTGAAATAAAACCCTATAGAAAGTAGTGTTTTTTTCATTTTCAAATCTAGATAAACAAAATTTGATAAGCCTGTTAAAAGTTATAACGAGCAATTATGTATACTTTGTACTGTGTATTAAATAAAAATTCTGGTCTGAAGTCATTTCATTCTGCAGTAAGGAAACAAGGTCAGTACATACCTAATGTGAACCTGTGAAATTTGATAAAAAATCAGGTATAATCCTTCCCTGATTACATAACTGACCATGTAGTAGGATTTGAGAAGTACCACTGGATTCCCTAGATAGCCCCCAGACAGGTACTACCGGATTCCATAGGCAAACATATAGTTTACATATATGCACGTGTAAACACTAATCTAGCTATGCAGATTAAAATTTTGTCACACAGCTGTAGACTTTGTTGGAGCATTCTTGTTCCCACTTCAACAGGATCTACTTTTTCAGGCAGCTTTGGAATAAATATTGTTGCTATTACCAGTTTCTGGTGGAGAACAGGCTATTTTTGCTGGTATTATATCCTTTCATAAGTAATTACCGGTACATTTAGTTTTGCCAAATATATTTCATAACAGCCCTCTGAACCCTGACACCAAATGTTTCTTGGCATTCAATGTGTTGTATTTCGTTTTCTCAACATTCACTCTGTTTGTAAACCATATTCACCATGTTCGGCAAGCATTGCTTATACATTAATCATAGGCTTTTTTTCCTGCCGCTTCACATATGCAGACCTCCAATTAATATAAACTGATATTACCCCACCATGTTAAATTATTTATCTTACTTAGTACTACCACTAAAAGTTTCCTCTAGTGTTTCATACCTCTTAGACTTTGTATTTTCCAGTAGTAAATTCGACTTCTACACTTCCTGTCAATATACTTGCTACCAGTATTCCTTCTAAGTACTAACCTTAGTTAACCAAATGACTACTTTTTGTGAAGCACTTTAACCCTTCTTATGGCTGAAAATTAAAGCTTACCATCAATTTTACTGAGGGTCACATAGACTGACAGTGACCTATTAAGTAAGAGTTTGTCTCACTGAGGGTCAGTTAGACTTGACCTATTTCTTGAAATGGCTGCCAAACAACCCATTGACCTGAAAAGGGCATCCTGGTGATGACTATTCCATCCATCCAATTATGTCCCCTTTTGTGAGTTTTCATCTGGTGAACTTCAAGTGTGGTACATCAGCCCCCATGGCAGCTTCCAATTGTATGAACAGACCACCTGAGTGTTACTGGCAACTGAACTCCGAAGTCAACCACAATTTCAGACACTGTCACTCACATCACCCGCATGGTGGGTGCAAAGATGTGGATGCATCCTACAATCAGGCGCCAGGTGTCCCTTTCCTGCCAACCAGAAAATACTTCCAAGAAGCCTAGTTGGTGCCCCTTTCAGCTGAGCATGCACTCTCCCATGCCACAGGAGTCAATCATGGAACAAGGGCTGTATATTCTCCATTTTCTCCATTACATGATGCACAACCACAGCTGCCTTGCTCTGTGAAACACACCATTATGTGGCTCCAGACACAAAGAATCACCAACCACTACAAGAGACCGGGCTCCCTGAAGCAGCATGATAGTAGTGGGAGGGGACCCCATCCACAAACGACAAGTTTGATAATGGCATGGACCGACATCATCATCTTGGACTCAGCATGCGAGAATCCGAGACGCTCAAGGAATTTGGCAACGGATATTGTTCTTGATGGTTGATGGCTTACAAGCAGTAATGTGGCTGTCCCACTTAGGCGACTCTACAGGCGACTACAGGCAACCAGGCTGTCGCCTCATGTTCGCCGGGTGGTCGCCTGTAGTCGCCTGAAGTTGCCCAAAGACGCATGACCTCGAAGCTGTCCCCTCTGGATTTTCAACATATTCAAAATTCTCAGGCGACAGCTTTTTTGTTGGAAGTGAGCGTAGCCTGTTTTGTAATGGCGTAGGTGCTGTCGTAGGCTGTCGCCAGCTGACGCGGGTTGTCGTAGGTACTTTCGTAGGCTGTCGTCAGGTGACGGGGGTTGTCGTGTGTGTTGTCGCGGGCTGTTGTTACTTGAAACAAGGCCCATCCTTGTGTCCGGGTCCTCACAAAGCACATGGTAGAGAATCGTTGAAGCTTGTCGCGGGTGGACGTAATAAGAATTCTGGTAGGTTGTCGCCAGTGTGGTCGTGGGTTGTCGTAGATGTGGTCGTAGGTGATTGTCCCTTGTCGCGGCGACTGTGTCGTCGGTTGTCGGCAGCATGTCGTAGCTTTCCGTCAGATAGTCGCCGACCATTTGTAGCTTGTCGTAGACTATTGTCGTAGCGGAGGTCCTTTCGCCTGGTTTCCTGCGACCATGAGGCGACAGCCTGGTCGCCTGTAGAGTCGCCTAAGTGGGACAGCCTCATAAGGAAAGCACATTAGAGCACATCGCTGTTGAACATTTCCTGATAGGTTGTACAGATAAACACGTGGCAGCTTATTCAATGGACTAGAATCCCAGCAACATCAGCAACACTGTGCAATACGTCACAAGTTATTTTAACAATAACTGGGTGATATTTTCCAGGTCGTCCCATTCTGTTCGGTGTGTACAGTATGCTCAGGAGCAATCAGGACTATCAGTGAGGAAGAATTGGGTGTGGGAGCTGCTAGGTTTAGACGAATTCGCCCGAATCATCCACCGAAAGGACTAAGGGGCCCAGGAACTATTGAAAACACAGTGACTGCACCATAGCTCTATTCACACAAGCACCCCCCCCCCCCCCCACACACACATACCTCGCAAGAACACCAGTGGCTGATATTGAGAAAGGCACATGCAGAGATTTGTTCAAGTAACAGCAGAAACAGTTAACTCACATCGTGGAGGAAATAAGACTATTGGAAGGTAAAATTAAACAGATGTCCACATATAAGCCTTCTGTGTCCTTTGCTCCACGTCCGGTAACACCACCTCCACCTTCCCACGCCAGATATACTGTTTGTCCACAGGGTCATTTGGCAAGAAATGGCCAACAGATGGTGCTCTCACAGGTCCCAATCCAGAAACCAAAGGTTGGTAGGGAGCCAAAAAAAATTAAACCAGTTGCTGTCATTTCCGATGGCTGGGACATGACCAATACAGCAGGCCACACTAAATCACGCAGTGATGGTTCATCTTACTTAGACGGTAATGCTGTCAAGGATATGATAGATAGTATATGTTGCATCAAAAGAGGCAGTTTCCGATTTTGATTTGAAAAAAAAATTTGGATTGGATTTGCGAAGGTCTAAGCCTGTCACTATCAATGAAGTAGATACATGCGCTGTAGTGGACGGTGTCACCCAGGTGACTATAGTAACCACAGACTTAGACTCGGTAAACGAGTTTTCAAAGGTTGTTACCTTGAATGGAATTTGGAAGAGGAATTCATCCACCCAAGCGTTAGGGTTGAAATTGGTATTGTCGAAAAACAACTTGGATGTGAATGCATCTGACATTAGTGATCCGATGCTATTGGGGATTTCTGGCGGCACGCCATTGTAAAATTGATCTGGACACGAATAGCAACATCTTCCAAATGAGATTGTGTCTGCTACTTTAAAAAAAAAAAAACGCCTCAGGGAAAACCTGCAACCTGCTCCAAGGTATGGACACCACCGATGTCATTCTCATCCATTCCAATCCAAATAGTGAACCCAGAGACTGTAATGATGCAGTCGAATTACAAAATGACCTGAAGGAACTGTTTCCCATAAGTGATGATATCAGAGAAACTCGGTATGCTAGAAGCCACAAACATGCAAAAGGACAGCCGCTGAGGGTGACCCGGCAATTGGCAATGCCATAATACAAAGAGCCCTGCCAGATAGTTGGAAAGTATGTTCCTCAGGAGTTGTTTCAGGAAATGTTGGTCCGAACTCGGTGGGTAACCTTTTTGTTGAACATTCTAAAGGGTTATCTGTACTTGTTCTCCCTTTATTATCCAGTTTATGTCACAAAATATGTCGATCTCTCCATACATTTTATACATTTGTCTAAAACATATTAGGACAATGATACATACATAGGAATGACAATTAGAATATTCATAATGAACATCAACACATTCAAATCCATACTGGTCATGGCTATTTTGCATTTAGTATTGATCAGGTGCAGCTCTACACTGTAAAAAACGAATAAAAAAACTCCGCTCAATGGTTACTTATTTTGTCATGAAAAGTATACTTCATAGTTCATCTATTACTTGCATCAGTTTCAGTCTTTAATATGTAAGTTCTTAAGAGACCTTTGGTTCCTTTAGGTGCATTTCTAAATTTTATTACCCGAGGAAATGTGCAGGGTATGTAGGCCAGCCATCCCTTGGACCGCATGTCCTTCATAACGGGTACCAATCGTTTGTGTATTTGGCGAGTCACCGGATGAACATCGTCAGTGAAGATTATGCTGCCTTTCAAGGTTATGGCTGCAGTCTCCAATATTTTAAATTTGTCCTGCTCGTGTTTAAGTTTGACAAGTTCCACAAAGTTCTTGCATATTTTTCCAGATTCTGAATTTTCTTCAATGTTATGTATCAAAATATGTTTCTTTCTCAGCTCATTACTTAAATCGACTATTTCTTTCTGAACATCAGATAGGTCTTTTTTTGCTGCAGCTGATGTCTGTAACTCCTTTTTTTTTTCTTTACAATCCATTACTTCGTGTTAAAGGTATGAAACCCCTCGATTTATTTCTCCTACTTCTTCCTTTTGTTTCAGTCACGTCTTTTTCTATCATATTCATTCGATTAACGAAAGTTTGTATTGTATTATCCATTTCGTCTATGACAGTCATTTTATTCCAAATTGTTTTTATAGCAACTGACGATCCGAGACCGACGGTGGAATTTCTTTGCCAGCCATTTTAATTAAACCAAGCTTTAGTCCATCGACTACATCAAATGAGTATCAAGTCTAACAGGAACAGGTAATAAAGGCTATGGCTGGTTGACATTAAAAGTTTGTACTGATGATAAAGACATTGTGCAAATAATATTTTGTGACCAAACCATGCATTTCCTAATGTTAAATTTTAGATTTAAACAAATTTGATGCTTACGTTTACATGCTGAGAAAATTAAATCAACTGTAATCACAGAAAAAAATACGTGCCATGTTCAAAGTTGAGCAAATTAAAGGTACTGATTTTATTTTTATGCTAAGAACTTTTAACGATTATATCTTAATTAAACAAAGTTATATAATGGTAGAAAAGCCTCTAGCTAAAAAAATCATGTTAAGTGAGTAAATATTTTTGCTGCTTTTCTACTAAGTCCATTAAGTTCGGGCCTATAACCTAAAGAAATAACACTAAATGGACTTAATTTCTGGCATGTATATAGGAAATAAACATGAGAATACTTCTGGTAATTAATAAGAAAAACAGATGTCTAACGGTTTCAAAACGTGCCAGTCTAACGAACGGACGGACAGATGGATGGACCACGACCATAGCAAAGATGACTAATAGTCAGCTGAGCTAAAAACAACAGTCACCACCCGTCACGTATTGTGTAACACGTCCGCATAGGAACCAGGCTACGTAATACACCTGCCTCATTTATGAAGGCGATGATGATGAACACCGTTCTACGAAATCTCACTTGGATAAAGTACTAGTATAACTTGACGATGTCAATATCCTGGGAGGCTTATTCATAAGGCACATGGCCAACATGACGGAAGTCTTTGAAAGATTCCGACAATACAACCTCAGACTAAAACTAAAGAAGTGCGATATCTTAAAGAGGGAAGTTGATTTCCTGGGACGCATTGGGCTGCATTAATGTTTACATCCGGGATACTGCTTGCTCGATCACATGCTGGTAGGCAAAAACCTATACCCTTTTAAATAGGTCCCTTTTTGTGTAATAGCTGTTACATGTGCTACCAGTATCTCTCCATGCTGTCCATATCTCACCAATCAGTTAGTTGGCAAATTAGTTGATGCATCAAAGTATTATTTACACAATGTTAGTAATTATATAGTGGTCAGCTTCCCTTCCGACCTTTACAGCATGACAAATGGTTGAACAGATGAGGTAATAGTATAGCTAGACACCAACAAAAGCCAAATCCGTAGTTCTTCATCTGTTTCATTAGCCTGCACAATAACAACCAAAGACAGCTTACTGGCGAGTCTCTGGTGGGCTACAATTATTTTAAATGTGAATGTGCAGGCCCCACCAATTAATGAAATGTAGCAGAGTTCGTTTTATGCGGAATCTCTTGTCTTTAGTCTCAGAAGTTTAGTCTCATGAAAGCTTGTAAATAGTTTCTATTCCCCATTAATGATTTCCAAACTACCGCTCTGTGACCCCTTTAATGTACATATTCTGAAACCTGAGAATAATATATGCACTGAGTTTGAGTTTTCTAAAATAGATTGACATTATCTAAATATAAGAATTACTTATGTTTCATATAATTCATTAAAACATAGCTGTATACAAGATATGAATAAATATAAACCTATAGGTGACAGACATTTTAAACAGGTGTTTACTTTCCAAATTACAGTTTTCTATCTCATTTAAATATGAAATGTAAAATGAATTATATGTAATCAATAAAATAAAAAAAAAAAATAAAAGTCGTTATATTCAAATTTGAAACAAAGTTTCCAAATCTATCATAAATAAAAAAAGTAATCATGTTTGAATTTTAAATGTTATAAATGTAGGTTATACAACCCTCACCCCAGTATTTGCATTGGGATGCTAATTATAACTTTTAAAATTATGATTTTTTTTATTTAAATTTGAAATGTAAAAAAAAAATTTCATCAGTGAGGGGCATACGTACATGTCAGGTAAAATATAAATCAATTTAAAAGCATTATTTTTAAGGTTCAATCTGTTGTAATGAAATCTTTTTAACACTTAATGGCAGAGAAATATCGATAGCTACACAAAACAAGCCCACTGAGGACATAGTGCAACTGATATAGTCATCATCCCTAAGAGTTTTGCCTACCAGCACTGCACGTGCTGCTAAATCACGTGGTCTGTGAAGTCACGATGCAGTCCCCTATAGGTGGAAAACTATACCAACTTAAGGATGGAATCGATAGTGAGATCTCTTACGCCAGCTTTGCTTTACTACCACAACAACGGAAAAAATGCATGGCACGGAACGAACTACTCGCCGTGATTCATTTTTGCAAACATTTTCGACAAACTTGCTTGGACGCCCCTTGCTAGTCATGACTGATCCCAACAGCCTGGCCTAGCTATGAAGATTCCGTTTTGTTGAGGAAAAACTGACTAGATCGCTTGAAGAGTTAGGACAATATCATTTCCAAACTTTGCACCGTCCAGGTGTTCAACATGGCAATGAAGATGTTCTGTCGCGTATCCCCGACCCTCTCACTAGGTGTAAATGCTCTGATTCAGAAGTAAGGCTAGTTTATATTTTGGTTGGAGGTCACCGGCTCCATTTATTAAGTTCTTGCTTAACTAAGAACTACATGTATTTACATCTAAAGAGTTACATTCCGGTTTCAGAAAACGTGCCGGGCTTATACTCGTTAATCCTGTTGTCAATCCGGTACGGTGTACTACTCCTGCAGGTTCCGGGTATGTGTCATCCGTATTACTTGGTATTAACACCGAGTAGACCCCTGAAAGGCTTACTCGTTTGTTTGTGAACCACGACTTTGGGTACAGTCTCCCCATTAAGCCCGCAGAGCGTTCATCCTGAATGGGTTCGACCGTGAACAATCTCACCGCCTCGGCTGAGTTTCAAACGCACGACCTCCCGGTTTGAGTCCTAGCTCTACCCCTGAGCCAGAGAAGCCAGCTAAGTTGGTCTCACTGGAGGGCAATGGCGAAGTTTCAAATATCGATGTTTTATCAGTATTGTTAGTCGATCAGTTGTACAGTTGCAATAATTTTCCCACTCCACAGATGGGAGGACTTGATGGTGGGCCAGGGTCATGGGGGGTGGGGGTGGGGGGCATGATAGGAGTTACAACACCATTGTACCCCAGTATATAATTGTTTTTATTTAATACCTTTTATGAAGTCGCAATAAAACTATTGTCCTCAGTGTTCAGGTGTGAGGGCTTTATTCCGGGGAAAGAAGACCCTCGCATATACACACAGGATATAAAATTTAATTCAACAGTGCTGACAGGATTAAAGATTATTTATAAATGAAAATTTATAAAAAAAAAGTGATGAGAAACAAGGCAAATCACTTTAATCCAATTCTATGAGGCAAGAAAATAATGAGAAATCTTTGCATAAGATCCTCATCTATTTTTATGAGTTTGTATATTTTACAATACATTAAGAGTATAACATATATATCTGAATGTTTAAGTTATTTCACAATTCTAAATTGCATCATCATTTAAAGCTAATTTGTCAGGTAACATCACACTATGCAAACAGATGTATTTTTTAAAATAACGTATTCGACGTAATAAGCGCCCCGGGCGCTCTCAAATTAAATTTTTCCAATTTTTTTTATACCCTAATGATCGCCCCCCCCCCCCCCCATCTGCCAACTTCCAAATTTGCATTTGCAATTTAACACTGCGGCTTGTGTACACGTGTTTGACTTCACAGCACATTCAGGACAATTCAGAAAAAAACAATGATCTTTTATCAATGGTTGTGTAATCCATGTGACACCGATTTGCAGACGATTTAATTATGTGCTTGATATAGCATGCAAAAGTTTAAAAAAAACTGAAATACTGACCCTCAGACTCCAGCGTATTATATTTACTTCAGTGCGTATACGAACCAAATTTTGTTTTAAAATTGTTAGGAAATTTGTCATATTTATATCCCGCGGGAACACGGTCTCTTTCTTGAACTTTGTTGACCCGTTATAATACATTCATTTCTCGATGTAGTCCAATAATACAAGCTTGACAAACATTGTCACCTGAGGAAAGGCCGCTTCGTATTTATAATTATAATGCGCTACTGGTTGTCTTGTAATTGAAGGGCCATGAGCGAGTCTCCGTGTATGTCAGTGTGCAAGCCAGCTGACAGCGTCCGCATTCACTGGACTCGTGAACATTTTACGCAGTAAATACGGCACCATATGAAAAAAATTCATCCTTGTTTTAACATGCATATTACGAGCTACTGGATGGCACTTGGTTAGGCAAGTTCCCAGCATCCCTTGCGCGAGCGCTGTATACACACAGATTAACCAAGGGCACTGGTATCTTGAGTACATGGGTAAGCCCTGCACGCTGTCAGCGGCATGGGCAATTATATCACTGTGTACATGTTTCAAGTGAGTTGCCAATTTTTTTTCTTTGCAACAAATACATTGAAACTTATATATTATCAGGATTGGGAATTCCGTTTTGGTCTGTCAATTCCGCAATTCCGTCCGCGGTCGCGTAAATGCACTGGCTCTACTGTCAGAAGGGCTTTCATATATTGATTCAGTTAAAGTCCCTGTGTCGATGCGGCAAGGGCAAACCTTTTCTTACCAGTTACTTAACTATGTGCACATGGAAATCTGATGTATAATCGATAAATTCAAACAAAAACAAAGCAATGTAATGTTCTATGTTTAGTGTATATTACCACCATACGGACATGATCACTGATATTCACGGCGTCAAGTTCGGCCGACGTAATAATTCAAATTGCCGTAAAATCCCTGGCGGCCCTGAGGACGCTGAGAAACTTGTACCAGTGTATAAGACGGCCGCCCTTCTTTGCCAATATTTTAGGATAAAATCTATCGTCCTGTACGAGATCAAATACGGTAAGTAATATATATTTCATTGCATAATACATCCACATACGTACCTGAATTCAGGTCATCCGATCAGCATGGCCACCTGCAGGGTCTGCCTTCACGGACACCGTCATTCAGTGTTATCTATGATACACTTGACCACTGATTCTGTCAGTGTAACTAATATTATTATTATATTAGATGATAAAGCTTAACGGAGATTGAATAAAAACTGGTGGTAACTTTTAAGCTTGGCGGGGAGAAATGAAAGCATTACGTTGTCCCGTGTTATATTGGCTAAGCAGAAAAGTGAGGTTAGGATGGCTCACCCTTTACTTTCATAAAGTGATCTCACAAATCCGGGGGGGGGGGGGGGGCTTATTACGGGAGGGGGCGCTTATTACGTCGTACGGTATATGTTTCGTATAGCGCGACTTCATAGTGAGAATGGTCCCGCGTAATTGGTTTTGGGACCGCTCCCCTTTTGTTTTAATGCGAGTTTGGGAAGGTGAAGGTCGAGGGTTTTGGGGCGCGGGACCCGTGAGCGGTCCAGCGGCGCTTTTTCATCACTTGTGACGATTTCTTGTGGTTTCGGGCCCGAGGGAGACTCACTCCTCAGGTATTGTGGCCTTGTTATTGATTTTGTGTGCATCGTGCGGTGAAACTGCATCTCTGTGAGTTATAAACGTTATGCTTTAAATGTGAAATCATAAGAATCCCACTTTGTACTGCGGTCGAGTTTAATATGTTTGAGTTTGACGCCGAGGATGAGTTTCATACGGTTGTCAGCATTAAAGCTTAATTTAATATGCGAGTTTGACACTGAGGACGAATTTAAGTATTCCGAGATGTTTGTTTGCTGTGCTGTTCATGTATTCTGGCAATATTATTCGTTTGATGTCTGTACCAAAGGTAAATCAGGGTAGATTACTATATCGTTTGAGACTTTGTATACCGGCAGTAAATTTAATCACATTGTTTATCTGTCTGTATTGGAATATTTGACTGAGCATTTGGGGGTATTGTTTAAGATTGTAAGAAGGCTTTCACATTAAATTGAATGCATGTAGGATGCATACAGGCTTGTCAATATGTCATATTACATTCAAGTGGTTTAAATATTTCACAGGTTACATCATTCTGTGTTGTAGTGCTTATTTGTGGTAATTGCTTAATTGATAGTTTTCATTATGATAACACCTGTAAGACCAGAGACTATATGAGACTCTTATATTATTTAATTGTCAGGATTCACAGTGCTCTAAATATTTATGATTAAGTTTAACTTCTTCCAGAAAGAGAACGTTATTATATGGCTATATATGTCATTAATGTTTCCATAGGTAAATAAAACTGCAATTTGAACATGCACATTAATGTTTAGGTAAACTGAATAATAGGGAGTGTATGATATAATACTTGCAATAGGACTGATGTTTTGTAATTCAACTTAAAGCTGTCTATCTATATAGGACTCTAGTTATGGATATTTCAGAGACTATTTGCTTAGAGTATAGAATGTTACGGTACACTCATACAGATATGTCTTTATATTATAAACAGTAAGGGTCACAACAAGTCAGTATGTGGTTTTAAGGACTTGTTTATTGTTTCTGTAATTTCAGAACGCCAGCTTTATGCAATAAAGCATGTTAAAGGCGACTCCCTTGTGTTTGAAATGGAAGGGCATCTGGTCTGTGTCTGCACCAAAGTTCTGAGGATTTGATGAGCATGTTGTGTCGACTTAGCAGACAACCCGAGTATTGGTGACATGGACAAGATGCCAGGTACAGGATCGAACCCTGCTGATGATAGTGGTCCAGAGCAGTCTGGGAATGACCAAGAACAAGAAAAAATGACTGAGATTAAAGAAAAGCGAAAGTCTCTTAGAGCAAAGATGACAAGAGCTATGAACAGATTACGTGATTCTTCACGCCACATAGAAGTTGTGGGCGAAAGGAGACTAAATAGAGAAATGCAGGAAATACAGAAAGACTTTAATGTTCTTTGTGAATTACATGGTAAACTGTATGACCTGACTGAAGCTGAGGGTCATGCTGCTCTTGATAAATGGGAAGCAGATTTGGCCACAGACTTTTATGAATTTGAAGAAGAAATCGAAGATCGTAAAGCAGCTTATAAAGCTCTTAAAGGCGATAGAAGCCTTACTGTCCAGGCAGGGCAGACATCTATGGTGACCAGAAGTAATTCTGACAGAGATACAACATCAAGGCCTCCAAATGAACGTTCTGAGCCAAGTGCCCCTCAGAGAGATACACACCATGATGTGCGCGAATCTATATCAGAGACAGTGAGGCAGAGAGATCCAGATATGTCAGCAGATGACTGTGTAGAGCCTGGCAATATACAAAGGTCTAATATTCCTTTCCCAGAGACCGTACACATGAGCGATCAATATAACATGTTTGGAGGTCAATTCGCGGCGAGCCAAGGTCATCTGTCAAGAAGGATGTATGTGTTTGATTCCTGGATAGACGATTTGGTAGAATTCCAAGAGACGACACCGACAAGGCATGTAAGAGAAATGTCTGTTGCTGATGCTTTATATAGACTTGAAGCTACCAAAGACGTTCCAAATGTGAGACTTTGTCATTTTGATGGTAATCCTTTGCAATATGTTGAGTTTATTGAAAGTTTTAAGCTCCATATTCATGACAAATATCACTTGACAAATGATATTCGTATGTTGCAATTGAAAATGCATGTCACTGGTGATGCAGACAGGGCAATTGCAGGTTTAGGGTCAGCAGGTGTTATGTATGCAACTGCTTTAAAACTGTTGAAAGAGCAGTTTGGTGATAAAAGTGTTATTGCTAGGGCTCACATTAATAAGCTGACCAAGGGTTCAAAGATTATGCCTGGTAATAGACAAGGTTTGCGTGATTTCTCACTTGACATGATTAATTGTCTTGCTACCATGAAACGTATAGGTTTTCATTCTGATGTTAATGCCTCAGATAGTCTCCGTCGAATGGTCAGGCGTCTTCCTGACCACCTGATCATTAAGTGGAAGGTCAAGGCTGCAGAGCTGAGAGAAAATGGGACCATGCCGACTCTTGACCACATCAGCACTCTACTGCGACGGCAAGTCAAGATTAGCTACGACCCAGACTTCGGCGACCTTGAGATAGGGGGCAGAGCTGAACAGAGAGTCTGACAGAAGGACAAAGGCAAAGGCGTTAATGCAGTTAAGGGCCAACCTCTATCAGAGGACAGAAAAAGGCAATTGAGATGCTATGTGTGCAGTGATCAGCACAGAGTTAGTGAGTGCCCAACTTTCAGTGACTCGACAGTGTCAGAGCGTTTCAAAACAGCAAAAGAGCAGAGACTGTGTTACGGATGTCTCAACAGGGGCCACACTATGAGAGAGTGCAGGTCAAAAAAGAAATGTGATAAAGCAGGTTGTGATAAACAGCATCATCGTCTCCTACACACAGACCCTCCCCCTTCTAGCACTGTTACTACAGCTTTTGACAAGGATGGTTTGCTGCCGGTTGTCAGGGTTCTATTCAGATCAAATAATGGACAGGTTAGGCAGGGAAACGTCTTGATCGACAGTGGGGCTGCAACCACAATTATTAGGAAAGACTTTTCAAAGGCTTTGGGACTGCAAGGCAAGAGAGAGGCCCTGGAACTGTCAGTTGTAGGAGGGCAGAGACTCGACCAGAGTGATAGCAGGAGGATCAAAGTGTGGATCTCCCCGTTGCAGGGCGTAGGAGAATATGAAATTGAGGCCCACGAAATAGACAATACAATTGTTAGCGTCCATCCTCTGGACAGGCATTGGCTGTCGTCATTCCAGCACCTGAGTGATGTACAATTCTCACATAAGGCAGGACCTATAGATCTGATCCTAGGAGTTCAGTACAGTCATCTTCATGTTGAGGAGGAAATTCGTAAGGGCGCCTACTTTGAACCGGTCGGAAAGAAAACCAAGCTAGGATGGTTTGTGATAGGACCAAGTAATAGTCGTACGCCTGATGTTTCAATCAACTTTGTCCAGAAGGTCAACATGGAGACATTATATGACATGGAGACTCTAGGGATTCGTACACCAGGTTGTTCCTGTCCTGTAAAAGTGATGTCGCTTGAAGACCAGAGAGCCCAAGATATTTTCGAGACAACATGTCGTAAGGACGGCGGCAGGTACGTCATAGGTCTACCATGGAAAGGGGACCCTAAACAGCTTCCAGATAACTATAAATTGGCAGAGAGTAGGCTTTCTTCCTTGGAAAGGAAACTGTTGAACAAACCTGAGATGGCCGAGTTGTATTGCAAGGCTATGGACCAGTTTATAGAGCAGGGATGGGCAGTTCAGCTTACCCCAGCTGAAATAGACAGAGGCAGAAAACCAGTGTTCTACCTTCCTCACCATGGGGTTTACAGACCAGATAAACCAAGCACTCCTTTGAGGATTGTGTTTGACCCAGCGTGCACCTACAAAGGGGTATCATTGAATTCGCTTCTGTACAAGGGACCATGCCTGATTGGGGACCTTTTTGGCGTGCTTCTTCGCTTCAGAGAAGAACCGGTGGCCTTCATAGGAGATATATCCAAGATGTTTCTTCAGGTGTGTCTAATGGAGGAAGATACACATGTCCACCGCTTTCTTTGGCGAGACATGGATGTCTCAAAAGAACCGAAGGTCTATCGTTTGACAAGGGTCACTTTCGGTGATAAACCGTCACCATCTATGGCCAGTTTTGTGGTGCTCAAGGTAGCCGAAGAGTTTCGGTCCAGATTTCCAGAAGCAGCTGTGCTTCTTAAACGTGATCGGTATGTTGACGACATCATTCACTCATGTGCTACGTTTCAGGAAGCAGATAGACTAAAAGCAGCCATGGAAGTGATCCTCGGCAGTGCTAGCTTCAAGATCAAAGAGTGGATTTGTTCTTCTGATATAAGGAAGAAACTTCAGGCAGTGCAGGATCACGATAACGGTTGCACACAAGATGTAAGTCTTGATGGTCAGGACAGTGTCAAAACTCTCGGCGTCTGTTGGAAACCGACGACAGATATGCTTCACTTTCAGGTAAAGGAAATGAAACCGGGTATACTGACCAAGAGGATAGTATTATCGAGACTGTCAATGATATATGATCCGCTTGGTCTTGCTGCTGCAGTGACTATCAAAACCAGAATTGCGATGCAGAACACTTGGAAGTTGGGCATGGAATGGGATGACCCACTCCCGGAAGATTATCAAGACTTATGGGGTAGGCTATTTGAGGAACTGAAGAGTCTTGAAGGACTAGAGATTCCAAGATGCGTGAAACCAGAGACAATAGGACAGAAAGCAGAATTGCATGTATTTACGGATGCCAGTTCGGTGGCGTATGGCGCTATCGCATATATTCGGACAAAGTCGCTTGGTTCTACCACACCGTATATCCAGCTGATTGCTGCCAAAGCTAGAGTGGCACCATTACGTCAAACAACAATCCCAAGATTGGAATTGGCAGCAGCATTGATCGGATCCAGATTGGCTAAAACCATTCATGAGGAGCTACGAACGGGTTTAACCACGACAATTTGGACAGATTCCAGAATCGTGCTTCATTGGATCAAATCAGAGTCCCATAATTTAAAGCAGTTTGTGGGTGTCTGGGTGGCGGAGATTCAAGCGACATGGGATCCCCCACACTGGAGGTTCATACCCACAGACAAAAACCCTGCTGACGATCTGAGTCGAGGTCTCAAAGTGACAGATTTGAAGGGACGTTGGTTTAAGGGACCAGAATTTCTTGTGAGATCAGAAAGGGATTGGCCAGAACAGCCAGCTCAGGATGGCACTCCCCCGGAAGATCCAGAGAGAAAACAACCCAAGAAACTGGTCTGCGGTGTAACAAAGGCCACATCTTTCATTGAGTGCAGAGATTTTTCTGATTGGCATAAGATGCTTCGAGTCACAGCCTGGTGTTACAGGTTTCTGCACAATGCCAGAAATAAGGATAAGCGGAGGGACACATTATCACCGCGCGAAATTGAGACATCAGAGAGACACTGGATCTTGAAAGCCCAAGAGGACTTGGGTGACTGGAGGCAACAATACAGTGACCTTTCCCCATTTGAAAAGGAAGGGATTGTAAGAGTAGGAGGCAGGCTTAAACGTTCAAATTTGTCGTATGACCAAGTGCATCCAGTTCTGTTACCAGGCTCAAGCCATATAGCGAAGTTGGTCATGGCTGATGCCCATTCAAAGGCGATCCATCCAGGAGCAGAAAGGACATTATGTGAAGCAAGACGGAGGTACTGGATAACGCGAGGGCGGAATTTAGCAAAATTAATTGTCAGGAAATGTATTGTTTGTCGGAAGTTAAGGCAACCGCCACACACTACACTCATGGCGGATCTTCCCCCAGAGAGAATGAGGGTGCAATCACCACCCTTTACAACAACAGGCGTTGACTTATTTGGGCCATTCAACCTAAAGTTCGGAAGGACCCAATCCAGAAAGGCATGGGGAGCAATTTTCACGTGTGGAACCGTCCGCGCGGTTCATTTGGAGATTGTCGACGACTTATCAACCCAGGCCTTCCTCCAGGCTCTCAGGCGTTTTGTTAGCACGCACGGATGGCCGACTACAATTATTATGACAATGGGACGTCATTCGTCGGAACAGAAAAGGAACTTAAAAAACTCGTGCAAGCAGGGCGTCAAGAACTCAAGGAATTTGCGATGCTACATTCGGTGACGTGGAAGTTTATCACACCACTTAGTCCGAATCAGGGGGGATTCTACGAAAGCCTCATAAAGCAGGTAAAACGTGCAATGAAAGTAATAGGAGACCAAAGGCTGACATGGAACGAGATGTCTACAGTTTTCGCAGAGGTTAAGGCTTTGTTAAATTCAAGACCCATAGGTTATTCTCCGAATGATCCAAATGACTTACAGCCACTAACACCAAACCATTTTCTGTTGGGACGAGCTACTGTTGACATACCACAAGGCCCATTTGAGGAAACAAAGAACTTACACAAGCGATTCGAATTCGTACAAGCCATGGTCAAACGGATATGGCAACGTTTCATATCAGAATATCTACCGACATTGACCAGACGAGTCAAATGGAAAACAAAGGGGCGACAGTTGAAACCCGGAGATGTTGTCTTGCTCGTAGACTCAGCAGCGCCACGAGGCAGGTGGGACATGGGCAGACTTCTCGAGGTCTATCCGGGGCAGGACGGCATCATCAGGAACGTCAAGGTCAGAACCAAGAACGGAGAATACAAACGGTCAGTCCAAAGATGTTGTCTGCTATTGGAAGCCGAGTCATAATCCGTCCATCTCTGGCCCCCGGAGGGTGTTTCGTATAGCGCGACTTCATAGTGAGAATGGTCCCGCGTAATTGGTTTTGGGACCGCTCCCCTTTTGTTTTAATGCGAGTTTGGGAAGGTGAAGGTCGAGGGTTTTGGGGCGCGGGACCCGTGAGCGGTCCAGCGGCGCTTTTTCATCACTTGTGACGATTTCTTGTGGTTTCGGGCCCGAGGGAGACTCACTCCTCAGGTATTGTGGCCTTGTTATTGATTTTGTGTGCATCGTGCGGTGAAACTGCATCTCTGTGAGTTATAAACGTTATGCTTTAAATGTGAAATCATAAGAATCCCACTTTGTACTGCGGTCGAGTTTAATATGTTTGAGTTTGACGCCGAGGATGAGTTTCATACGGTTGTCAGCATTAAAGCTTAATTTAATATGCGAGTTTGATACTGAGGACGAATTTAAGTATTCCGAGATGTTTGTTTGCTGTGCTGTTCATGTATTCTGGCAATATTATTCGTTTGATGTCTGTACCAAAGGTAAATCAGGGTAGATTACTATATCGTTTGAGACTTTGTATACCGGCAGTAAATTTAATCACATTGTTTATCTGTCTGTATTGGAATATTTGACTGAGCATTTGGGGGTATTGTTTAAGATTGTAAGAAGGCTTTCACATTAAATTGAATGCATGTAGGATGCATACAGGCTTGTCAATATGTCATATTACATTCAAGTGGTTTAAATATTTCACAGGTTACATCATTCTGTGTTGTAGTGCTTATTTGTGGTAATTGCTTAATTGATAGTTTTCATTATGATAACACCTGTAAGACCAGAGACTATATGAGACTCTTATATTATTTAATTGTCAGGATTCACAGTGCTCTAAATATTTATGATTAAGTTTAACTTCTTCCAGAAAGAGAACGTTATTATATGGCTATATATGTCATTAATGTTTCCATAGGTAAATAAAACTGCAATTTGAACATGCACATTAATGTTTAGGTAAACTGAATAATAGGGAGTGTATGATATAATACTTGCAATAGGACTGATGTTTTGTAATTCAACTTAAAGCTGTCTATCTATATAGGACTCTAGTTATGGATATTTCAGAGACTATTTGCTTAGAGTATAGAATGTTACGGTACACTCATACAGATATGTCTTTATATTATAAACAGTAAGGGTCACAACAAGTCAGTATGTGGTTTTAAGGACTTGTTTATTGTTTCTGTAATTTCAGAACGCCAGCTTTATGCAATAAAGCATGTTAAAGGCGACTCCCTTGTGTTTGAAATGGAAGGGCATCTGGTCTGTGTCTGCACCAAAGTTCTGAGGATTTGATGAGCATGTTGTGTCGACTTAGCAGACAACCCGAGTATTGGTGACATGGACAAGATGCCAGGTACAGGATCGAACCCTGCTGATGATAGTGGTCCAGAGCAGTCTGGGAATGACCAAGAACAAGAAAAAATGACTGAGATTAAAGAAAAGCGAAAGTCTCTTAGAGCAAAGATGACAAGAGCTATGAACAGATTACGTGATTCTTCACGCCACATAGAAGTTGTGGGCGAAAGGAGACTAAATAGAGAAATGCAGGAAATACAGAAAGACTTTAATGTTCTTTGTGAATTACATGGTAAACTGTATGACCTGACTGAAGCTGAGGGTCATGCTGCTCTTGATAAATGGGAAGCAGATTTGGCCACAGACTTTTATGAATTTGAAGAAGAAATCGAAGATCGTAAAGCAGCTTATAAAGCTCTTAAAGGCGATAGAAGCCTTACTGTCCAGGCAGGGCAGACATCTATGGTGACCAGAAGTAATTCTGACAGAGATACAACATCAAGGCCTCCAAATGAACGTTCTGAGCCAAGTGCCCCTCAGAGAGATACACACCATGATGTGCGCGAATCTATATCAGAGACAGTGAGGCAGAGAGATCCAGATATGTCAGCAGATGACTGTGTAGAGCCTGGCAATATACAAAGGTCTAATATTCCTTTCCCAGAGACCGTACACATGAGCGATCAATATAACATGTTTGGAGGTCAATTCGCGGCGAGCCAAGGTCATCTGTCAAGAAGGATGTATGTGTTTGATTCCTGGATAGACGATTTGGTAGAATTCCAAGAGACGACACCGACAAGGCATGTAAGAGAAATGTCTGTTGCTGATGCTTTATATAGACTTGAAGCTACCAAAGACGTTCCAAATGTGAGACTTTGTCATTTTGATGGTAATCCTTTGCAATATGTTGAGTTTATTGAAAGTTTTAAGCTCCATATTCATGACAAATATCACTTGACAAATGATATTCGTATGTTGCAATTGAAAATGCATGTCACTGGTGATGCAGACAGGGCAATTGCAGGTTTAGGGTCAGCAGGTGTTATGTATGCAACTGCTTTAAAACTGTTGAAAGAGCAGTTTGGTGATAAAAGTGTTATTGCTAGGGCTCACATTAATAAGCTGACCAAGGGTTCAAAGATTATGCCTGGTAATAGACAAGGTTTGCGTGATTTCTCACTTGACATGATTAATTGTCTTGCTACCATGAAACGTATAGGTTTTCATTCTGATGTTAATGCCTCAGATAGTCTCCGTCGAATGGTCAGGCGTCTTCCTGACCACCTGATCATTAAGTGGAAGGTCAAGGCTGCAGAGCTGAGAGAAAATGGGACCATGCCGACTCTTGACCACATCAGCACTCTACTGCGACGGCAAGTCAAGATTAGCTACGACCCAGACTTCGGCGACCTTGAGATAGGGGGCAGAGCTGAACAGAGAGTCTGACAGAAGGACAAAGGCAAAGGCGTTAATGCAGTTAAGGGCCAACCTCTATCAGAGGACAGAAAAAGGCAATTGAGATGCTATGTGTGCAGTGATCAGCACAGAGTTAGTGAGTGCCCAACTTTCAGTGACTCGACAGTGTCAGAGCGTTTCAAAACAGCAAAAGAGCAGAGACTGTGTTACGGATGTCTCAACAGGGGCCACACTATGAGAGAGTGCAGGTCAAAAAAGAAATGTGATAAAGCAGGTTGTGATAAACAGCATCATCGTCTCCTACACACAGACCCTCCCCCTTCTAGCACTGTTACTACAGCTTTTGACAAGGATGGTTTGCTGCCGGTTGTCAGGGTTCTATTCAGATCAAATAATGGACAGGTTAGGCAGGGAAACGTCTTGATCGACAGTGGGGCTGCAACCACAATTATTAGGAAAGACTTTTCAAAGGCTTTGGGACTGCAAGGCAAGAGAGAGGCCCTGGAACTGTCAGTTGTAGGAGGGCAGAGACTCGACCAGAGTGATAGCAGGAGGATCAAAGTGTGGATCTCCCCGTTGCAGGGCGTAGGAGAATATGAAATTGAGGCCCACGAAATAGACAATACAATTGTTAGCGTCCATCCTCTGGACAGGCATTGGCTGTCGTCATTCCAGCACCTGAGTGATGTACAATTCTCACATAAGGCAGGACCTATAGATCTGATCCTAGGAGTTCAGTACAGTCATCTTCATGTTGAGGAGGAAATTCGTAAGGGCGCCTACTTTGAACCGGTCGGAAAGAAAACCAAGCTAGGATGGTTTGTGATAGGACCAAGTAATAGTCGTACGCCTGATGTTTCAATCAACTTTGTCCAGAAGGTCAACATGGAGACATTATATGACATGGAGACTCTAGGGATTCGTACACCAGGTTGTTCCTGTCCTGTAAAAGTGATGTCGCTTGAAGACCAGAGAGCCCAAGATATTTTCGAGACAACATGTCGTAAGGACGGCGGCAGGTACGTCATAGGTCTACCATGGAAAGGGGACCCTAAACAGCTTCCAGATAACTATAAATTGGCAGAGAGTAGGCTTTCTTCCTTGGAAAGGAAACTGTTGAACAAACCTGAGATGGCCGAGTTGTATTGCAAGGCTATGGACCAGTTTATAGAGCAGGGATGGGCAGTTCAGCTTACCCCAGCTGAAATAGACAGAGGCAGAAAACCAGTGTTCTACCTTCCTCACCATGGGGTTTACAGACCAGATAAACCAAGCACTCCTTTGAGGATTGTGTTTGACCCAGCGTGCACCTACAAAGGGGTATCATTGAATTCGCTTCTGTACAAGGGACCATGCCTGATTGGGGACCTTTTTGGCGTGCTTCTTCGCTTCAGAGAAGAACCGGTGGCCTTCATAGGAGATATATCCAAGATGTTTCTTCAGGTGTGTCTAATGGAGGAAGATACACATGTCCACCGCTTTCTTTGGCGAGACATGGATGTCTCAAAAGAACCGAAGGTCTATCGTTTGACAAGGGTCACTTTCGGTGATAAACCGTCACCATCTATGGCCAGTTTTGTGGTGCTCAAGGTAGCCGAAGAGTTTCGGTCCAGATTTCCAGAAGCAGCTGTGCTTCTTAAACGTGATCGGTATGTTGACGACATCATTCACTCATGTGCTACGTTTCAGGAAGCAGATAGACTAAAAGCAGCCATGGAAGTGATCCTCGGCAGTGCTAGCTTCAAGATCAAAGAGTGGATTTGTTCTTCTGATATAAGGAAGAAACTTCAGGCAGTGCAGGATCACGATAACGGTTGCACACAAGATGTAAGTCTTGATGGTCAGGACAGTGTCAAAACTCTCGGCGTCTGTTGGAAACCGACGACAGATATGCTTCACTTTCAGGTAAAGGAAATGAAACCGGGTATACTGACCAAGAGGATAGTATTATCGAGACTGTCAATGATATATGATCCGCTTGGTCTTGCTGCTGCAGTGACTATCAAAACCAGAATTGCGATGCAGAACACTTGGAAGTTGGGCATGGAATGGGATGACCCACTCCCGGAAGATTATCAAGACTTATGGGGTAGGCTATTTGAGGAACTGAAGAGTCTTGAAGGACTAGAGATTCCAAGATGCGTGAAACCAGAGACAATAGGACAGAAAGCAGAATTGCATGTATTTACGGATGCCAGTTCGGTGGCGTATGGCGCTATCGCATATATTCGGACAAAGTCGCTTGGTTCTACCACACCGTATATCCAGCTGATTGCTGCCAAAGCTAGAGTGGCACCATTACGTCAAACAACAATCCCAAGATTGGAATTGGCAGCAGCATTGATCGGATCCAGATTGGCTAAAACCATTCATGAGGAGCTACGAACGGGTTTAACCACGACAATTTGGACAGATTCCAGAATCGTGCTTCATTGGATCAAATCAGAGTCCCATAATTTAAAGCAGTTTGTGGGTGTCTGGGTGGCGGAGATTCAAGCGACATGGGATCCCCCACACTGGAGGTTCATACCCACAGACAAAAACCCTGCTGACGATCTGAGTCGAGGTCTCAAAGTGACAGATTTGAAGGGACGTTGGTTTAAGGGACCAGAATTTCTTGTGAGATCAGAAAGGGATTGGCCAGAACAGCCAGCTCAGGATGGCACTCCCCCGGAAGATCCAGAGAGAAAACAACCCAAGAAACTGGTCTGCGGTGTAACAAAGGCCACATCTTTCATTGAGTGCAGAGATTTTTCTGATTGGCATAAGATGCTTCGAGTCACAGCCTGGTGTTACAGGTTTCTGCACAATGCCAGAAATAAGGATAAGCGGAGGGACACATTATCACCGCGCGAAATTGAGACATCAGAGAGACACTGGATCTTGAAAGCCCAAGAGGACTTGGGTGACTGGAGGCAACAATACAGTGACCTTTCCCCATTTGAAAAGGAAGGGATTGTAAGAGTAGGAGGCAGGCTTAAACGTTCAAATTTGTCGTATGACCAAGTGCATCCAGTTCTGTTACCAGGCTCAAGCCATATAGCGAAGTTGGTCATGGCTGATGCCCATTCAAAGGCGATCCATCCAGGAGCAGAAAGGACATTATGTGAAGCAAGACGGAGGTACTGGATAACGCGAGGGCGGAATTTAGCAAAATTAATTGTCAGGAAATGTATTGTTTGTCGGAAGTTAAGGCAACCGCCACACACTACACTCATGGCGGATCTTCCCCCAGAGAGAATGAGGGTGCAATCACCACCCTTTACAACAACAGGCGTTGACTTATTTGGGCCATTCAACCTAAAGTTCGGAAGGACCCAATCCAGAAAGGCATGGGGAGCAATTTTCACGTGTGGAACCGTCCGCGCGGTTCATTTGGAGATTGTCGACGACTTATCAACCCAGGCCTTCCTCCAGGCTCTCAGGCGTTTTGTTAGCACGCACGGATGGCCGACTACAATTATTATGACAATGGGACGTCATTCGTCGGAACAGAAAAGGAACTTAAAAAACTCGTGCAAGCAGGGCGTCAAGAACTCAAGGAATTTGCGATGCTACATTCGGTGACGTGGAAGTTTATCACACCACTTAGTCCGAATCAGGGGGGATTCTACGAAAGCCTCATAAAGCAGGTAAAACGTGCAATGAAAGTAATAGGAGACCAAAGGCTGACATGGAACGAGATGTCTACAGTTTTCGCAGAGGTTAAGGCTTTGTTAAATTCAAGACCCATAGGTTATTCTCCGAATGATCCAAATGACTTACAGCCACTAACACCAAACCATTTTCTGTTGGGACGAGCTACTGTTGACATACCACAAGGCCCATTTGAGGAAACAAAGAACTTACACAAGCGATTCGAATTCGTACAAGCCATGGTCAAACGGATATGGCAACGTTTCATATCAGAATATCTACCGACATTGACCAGACGAGTCAAATGGAAAACAAAGGGGCGACAGTTGAAACCCGGAGATGTTGTCTTGCTCGTAGACTCAGCAGCGCCACGAGGCAGGTGGGACATGGGCAGACTTCTCGAGGTCTATCCGGGGCAGGACGGCATCATCAGGAACGTCAAGGTCAGAACCAAGAACGGAGAATACAAACGGTCAGTCCAAAGATGTTGTCTGCTATTGGAAGCCGAGTCATAATCCGTCCATCTCTGGCCCCCGGAGGGTGTTTCGTATAGCGCGACTTCATAGTGAGAATGGTCCCGCGTAATTGGTTTTGGGACCGCTCCCCTTTTGTTTTAATGCGAGTTTGGGAAGGTGAAGGTCGAGGGTTTTGGGGCGCGGGACCCGTGAGCGGTCCAGCGGCGCTTTTTCATCACTTGTGACGATTTCTTGTGGTTTCGGGCCCGAGGGAGACTCACTCCTCAGGTATTGTGGCCTTGTTATTGATTTTGTGTGCATCGTGCGGTGAAACTGCATCTCTGTGAGTTATAAACGTTATGCTTTAAATGTGAAATCATAAGAATCCCACTTTGTACTGCGGTCGAGTTTAATATGTTTGAGTTTGACGCCGAGGATGAGTTTCATACGGTTGTCAGCATTAAAGCTTAATTTAATATGCGAGTTTGATACTGAGGACGAATTTAAGTATTCCGAGATGTTTGTTTGCTGTGCTGTTCATGTATTCTGGCAATATTATTCGTTTGATGTCTGTACCAAAGGTAAATCAGGGTAGATTACTATATCGTTTGAGACTTTGTATACCGGCAGTAAATTTAATCACATTGTTTATCTGTCTGTATTGGAATATTTGACTGAGCATTTGGGGGTATTGTTTAAGATTGTAAGAAGGCTTTCACATTAAATTGAATGCATGTAGGATGCATACAGGCTTGTCAATATGTCATATTACATTCAAGTGGTTTAAATATTTCACAGGTTACATCATTCTGTGTTGTAGTGCTTATTTGTGGTAATTGCTTAATTGATAGTTTTCATTATGATAACACCTGTAAGACCAGAGACTATATGAGACTCTTATATTATTTAATTGTCAGGATTCACAGTGCTCTAAATATTTATGATTAAGTTTAACTTCTTCCAGAAAGAGAACGTTATTATATGGCTATATATGTCATTAATGTTTCCATAGGTAAATAAAACTGCAATTTGAACATGCACATTAATGTTTAGGTAAACTGAATAATAGGGAGTGTATGATATAATACTTGCAATAGGACTGATGTTTTGTAATTCAACTTAAAGCTGTCTATCTATATAGGACTCTAGTTATGGATATTTCAGAGACTATTTGCTTAGAGTATAGAATGTTACGGTACACTCATACAGATATGTCTTTATATTATAAACAGTAAGGGTCACAACAAGTCAGTATGTGGTTTTAAGGACTTGTTTATTGTTTCTGTAATTTCAGAACGCCAGCTTTATGCAATAAAGCATGTTAAAGGCGACTCCCTTGTGTTTGAAATGGAAGGGCATCTGGTCTGTGTCTGCACCAGTATATATATTTTTTTAATTTGCAAAGCAATGAATATCTGAAAATAACACGACTAAGAATTCATAATTCAATAGTATGGCTGATATATTAACAAATTATGCCTACTGATGGGTTTAATTCTATTTAATTCGCTTTAATTATCTATAAATGAATTAATTCTTTAAAAAAATGCTAAATTAGCACAGCGTGGCATCTTCTGAATTACTGCTTGAATTACCATTTCAATAAAAACAAGGGACCCATGGGTCACTGTGCTCAGCTAAAGTGGATCTTGAAGGTAAAAATCTAAAATAATATCAAATGGCGATAAAGTGTAAGAGGAAGAGGTAATATAGGCCATGGTTGGTTCATATGATTGGTTTGTATTGATGAGCAAGAAATTGTTGCAAATAATATTTTGTGACCTGACCATGTGTTTCCTAATGTTGAAACTGAAGCATATGAGCAGTTTGTGAAAAAATGATCTGTACTATTACCATGCAGGGGCGTGTTTACAGGGGGCGCAACAGGCGCGCGCCTACCCCCCTAAAATCTGCACCATTAAGTTTTAGGTGGCACCCAATTCGTAAATTATCATGGCGTTCCTAAAGCGTTTGCAAAAAAAGATCACAAAGTTGTATTTGTAAGGCCCAGGGCATAGTTTAAACTTTCAATTTAGTAACAGTATAGGATGTCACCCTCTAGTAGCTATATGATGGACAAAAGAAAATCCTCATTGAAAGCTGCTGCTCATGCATAGGTAATGGCACACGACAGTCCTGGCGGTTAGACATTAAATATCAGTTCTGTGATTGTTTCAGGTTAACGGTAACCTCAGTGTGTCATGTTCAATCCCCGCCGGTTTTTATCTAATTTAAAGCAGGCGCTATATGAGCGGTGAGGTCAGCAGGTACACCGCAACGTGGGCATGCACGACGGGCCCCAGGGGTGCCCGATCGACCGGGAATTTCCTAAAGAGTAGAATAATATGTTTGAAAATGTAGAAGTCTCACTTGATTTTATTTTAGCTTAGGAATTTCCAAAGAGGCACAATAAAAAGCTCGAAAATGATGAAGACACATGTTGTACGAATAATATATATATAATTTCTAATAGTAAGTGACCAAAGGGACCCAAGCCCGCCAGGAGTTTTCTATGTGAAGATCACAAGAAAATACTTGAAATTTTAAAAATCCCTTTGGCTTTTTACGTTAACTTGTATTTATAATGCTGTCAACAGGAGCCAGTCTATATGCTTGTTATGCGGAACTTTTTTTCTCTCTTTGGTGTTAGCAAATATATGAAGTTTTAATCGGCAGTGATCGGAGGGGACTTGGAACCCAGGAGTTTTGAAGGGCACAAGAACAGGCTTGGGGCTCCCGGCAACATCCACAAAAAATAACTTGAGAGTTCCGTATACGGTTAATGGTATTTATTCCACAAACATCTTGAATGTGACCTTGTGTCACGTTGTAATTAGTGGAACTACGCTTTTAGACTCGTGTTTGTGATCACACACACCGTTCAAATCCGTAAAACTGAAAAGACACATTTATGCTTTTAAGTCACAAAGTAAACATACCTGAAGATTACAAAACCTTACAATAATAATAAACTTTGCTTCAAATAATTAACTTAAATGAACCTTAATGCACTAATAATAAACTTAAATGAACCTTAATGCCTAATGCACTTAATGCATAATTACAGAGTGGAAATACTAATATCCATGTAAACATTTAAGCTTTAAGTAGTTATTTTTTTATTCTTCCAAGTTTCAATTGGGTTTTTGTTATTGTGACAGATTGTTGTTGATATTATATAAAGCATGTGAAGCACATACTGTAGTGAGGGTAACTTCTTGTACAGTAAGTTGCTTGCTTTGAGCCTTAGGTTAAAGGGATTCCTGCTAAGACCTCAATATGATTTTTATTTTAGTTTAGCATGGTGGATAAAGTATATGTGATGATATACGTAGCATTAAATGGAGAAAACAATGCATCCCTCGGTCACAGTCATTTCTTTAGTATACTGCTTCAATAAGTATAGCCATGGATTTAAATCGAATAAAGAGTTAATTGCACCCGTAAAACTGAAAGGTTTATAACGAAGAAAAAGGAGAGGGCTGGAAACCATTTGTATACCGCCTCGATATATTTCTCATGCAGGCCCTGCTTATTCTCACTCAGATCGTTAACATATTATCTAAAAAAGAAGAATGAAATATGTCCTTTCTGCTTAAACATTATTGAGTTTTAATTAATCTTAATATTCTGATCGAATAGACAAATAACTAATCGTCGATGACTGTCATCCCTGACGCTAAAATCCTGCGCACGCCCTTGCCATGATCATTAGTTGGCTTTTCAATAAACTGTTGACATTTCAGTAGTTTACACATTTGTTCAATTGAATCTATTTTTTATAATATATATTATTAAATATATGTATTTTTTTATTCTATAAAATGTATACAGTTGAAATATAACTAATGTCCCCAGTCCATAGATGATAGAACTTGGTGGTGGTAAGTGGGGGGGGGGGGGGGGGGGTTACAACATATCTGTATTATTATAGTGTATATACATAGGACTTTCACTTAATGGAACAATGCTTACAGGATAAAGAAAGTTCATTCATAATTACTTAATACTTAGAAAAGGACAAAGTTACTGGTAGACAAACAAAGCTGATAATATATGAAGTTTCAATTATTTCAAACACATACAGCAAATGAAAGTTATTTCAACAGTGCTTATATGGAAAAAAAATTTCATAATCAATATATATTTAATGATAACAGAGAGATGATGGACAGAGCTGACAACATTATGTTCCTTTCTCCTCAGGCAAGAATATGTTTCAATAAGATCGTAATTTTTATAATCCTATTATTTTTTTAATTAAATAAATTTAACACATTTGCAATAAAAACCAATGTCCCAGCGCACAAAAATCAATGGCAGCAGTGAGAGAGAGAGAGAGAGAGAGAGATGGGGAGAGAGAGGGGGGGGGGGGGAGATGGTGGGATTAACAACACTTCTGCATATACGTACAGGGCAAACAAAGCCCTATCTCCAATTCTGCTGAGGCAGGAAAATAATGAACAAATGTTTGTATTAGATCCTCATTTTTTTATCACAATTTCTTTTTATTATAAGTTTATATTTCAATACACTTCAAATATAACATATATACCTGACTATGAAAGTTGATTCATTATTCTGAATCGCCTCACCATAAATCTCAATCTTGTCGGACAAGACCTCATCATGCATACAAATTTTTTTTAAATTTTTTACCACAAAAATAAATTTGCAAAACAATAAATATATTTAAAAATAATACTTGATTAAGATAACAATTTTGAATTGTGCCTTTATTTATCCATAATTTGCTTCATATTTTATAAATTTAAGCATGCTGATGGGTTTTAATTATATTTTTTAAAATCATTTAAAAGAAAATTGATTTTTTAAAAATGCTACATTAACACGTCATCTTCTGGATTACACCTTCATTTACTTTTTAAAGGAATTTTTTTTTAATATTGGAGTGGAAACAGCACTACAGTTAAGGAGATACAATGAAAACAATAACAACTAAAATACGGATAGTCGACAAGCGACTACGTGTATCCGCCAAAATCAGAGAAGGACGGGAGAAGTGAGGCATGGATTTAGTGGCAAGGGGAAACAGAGTTAAATGTGTTACTTATTAGAATGGATCTCTGTCACATAAACATGATTGTAGGTGGCGCCACCTGTTATTTGAACGAGAAACTACGCAAGATGTATACACATGCAAAATTGCATGCGGAAAAGTCAAACCACTGCAGAGATATGAGTGATTTTATCCCACGGCAGACAAACAGATGGACGCTGTGAAAAAAATGGCTGCAGGTGGCGCCATCATTTTTGTGCATGTTATAAAGCTATCCAAGGGCTATAATTGTGTAATTTTTTTTCCTGATTGGTCAAACTAATCCGGAGATATAAGCATTAACATCTGCAGCGTGAACGTGAATGTAGGTGGCGCCACCTGTCATAAAATCAAGAAAGCTATCTAGGATGTATACGCATGCCAAATTACTGGTAATTTGGTCAAACCACTGCAGAGATATTAGTGATTTTAACCCAAGGCAGACAAACAGATGGATGCTGTGCAAAAATGGCTTCAGGTGGCGCCACCATTTTTGTGTATGTTATAAAGCTATCCAAGTGCTACATTTGTGTAAAAAAATGTCCTGATTGGTTGAACGAGTCCTGAGACATAAGCATGGACATCTACAGCATGAACGTGAATGTAGGTGGCGCCATCTGTCATAAAATCAAGAAAGCTATGCGGGATGTATATGCATGCCAAATACCAGGTAATTTGGTCAAACCACTGCAGAGATATGAGTGATTTTAACCTAAGGCAGACAAACAGATAGACGCTGTGCAAAAAAGGCTGCAGATGGCGCCACCATTTTTGTGTATGTTATAAAGCTATTAAAGGGTTACATTTGTGTGAAATTATTTTCCTGATTGGTCAAACGGTTCCCGAGATATGAGCTTGGATGTCTGCAGCATTAACGTGAATGTAGGTGGCGCCACCTGTCATGAAATCAAGAAAGCTATCTAGGATGTATACGCATGCCGAATTTTAGGTGAATTAGTCAAATCACTGCAGAGACATGAATGATTTTAACCCAAGGCAGACAAACAGATTGACACTGTGCAAACATGGTTGCAGGTGGCGCCACCTTTTTTATGTATGTTATAAAGCTATCCCTGGGCTACATTTGTGTAAATTTTTTTCCTGACCGGTCCAACAATTCCCGAGATATGTGGGGTTATGTGTGGAAACAGACGCACAAATGGACGCTGGACAGAGAGGAAAGGTCAGAGGTCAAGGTCACTTGGTTCGGCATCAGTTCACATGTGACCCGATAATTTTGTAAGTTTCGGAAAAATCCGTCCAGTAGTCTCAGAGGAGTTCTCCGGAAACGAACGCGGCGGCGGCGGAACCCGGTCAAAAACATAGTATCCGCAAAACTTCGTTTTGGCGGATACAATTACTGTATAACACTTGGTGGGTTGGGTTCGGGGGGGGGGGGGGAGGGGGAATCGGGTGGTGATATGAGAATAACTGTGCATCTGTCACAGCAGGGGAATTCCCCCAGTGACTGCAACAACCCTGGCATAGCTGACTTCCAGTGACCTGGAGTGGGACCCTGCATCTGGACAAAGCAAATGACTACAATAGAGCCACAAGAAAAAAATCAATAACTTGCCTAATTTTCAAGCTTTTATTTTCAAATTTCAGATTTAAAAATTTTAAATACTTATGTTTACATGCTGTGAAAATAAAATCAAAAGTGCTTATAGGAAAACTAGTGGCCCATGATTCATGACGCTCAGCTGAATTCAAGGAACCTCGAACAATGAGTAAAATGACTCGCACAGTGGTGAAAGTCAGGCATTTTGCCAATAGTCCTTGGTAACAAGTTACATAACCTTATTCAGGTTTTCCAAATAGATTATACCAGGTACTCCAAAGAAAGTTAGAAGTTGCGTTGCCAGACCCCTAAAATTTGTTCTCATGTTCTTTTGATTTGATGGGGACATCCAACTCATATCCAATACAGTTACTGACAGGTTTGACAAGTTTGATTATGAATATGACGATAAGAAGTCTGTAATCACAGCACAGGGATCAGGACCTGTCTGTGTGCGTAGGATGAACTGTATCTTACAATTATAAGTTTCTGTCTTGTGCATTATATGCATATATTCTTAATAAGAAATTCTCTAGTTTTGAATTTTAAAGACATCAAATTTTCCACATCAATTTGGTCATTTTGGGTAAGTTTATGTCTGTTAAATCGTATAAATACCACTACTGATTAATTTGGGTCAAATTCATTGTGAATCAATAATAAAAATGATCAATCAAGACGAAACTAGAAAACACTCTTTGGAACAATAGTGAACAAGACTTTATGATCCGACCATGTAGCCTCTATTGTTGAAGATGTAGCATCACGGAAGTAAAAATACACCAGATCAATAAGACTTCCATGAACAGTTGTCTTTTCTGTTACAAGTTGTTGACATTGTAAAACGTGAAAGATCATTCAAGGCTGACATATTGTTTTGTTTACTAACATCTATATTAAAATCTCCCATTACTAACAATGGTTCTTTGATATCAACATGTGTCATAAGCTGGGCAAGCTTTGACCTAAAGTCAGTCAGTTTTGACTGAGGGGATCTGTACAGACAAATCAGTTGTAAGGAAGAGCTTGGAGTATTTTCGAATAATACAGATGCATCAATGTTTCCATTAGACTGATAATGCTCTTCAATGAATGGGTAGAGGTCTTTGTGAACATAGAATGCTAATCCATAAAATTGTCTTTTTGATGGACATGCTGAACCTGTCGTTTGATGATCATTTCGTATCAGTTGGAAATTTGGTATAAAATATGAATCATCAGTATCAACAGCACAAAAACAAGTTTTAGCCAAAGCAGTGATAAAGGTATTAAGGATACGACAATCAGATATCACATCTTTGAAATGCAAATGAAGAGATCGTGTGTTAAGGGAGATTATCTTCAGTGTATCAGTTGGTACAGATGTTGGTGGTAAGAAATTAAGAGCAAGTTTAGCATCATGACGTAGCTTGGCCATTTCATATGTTACTTGTGGGTCAGTTGATAATTTGTTTTCATCTTAATTTAATACATGCAAGCCATCCATGTCTTGCCCTCCTCAATGCAACATAATGTGCATGCCTCAGTTTTCTGGTACTTGTCATATCCACAACCACCTTATCAAGTGAACTGCCTTGAGCTTTCCATATCGTTTTCGCTGCACCAATTTTTAATGGAAACTTGAGAACGAGTTACCAGTATATGGCTCCGACCTGTATGGAATGTGCGCTTGGTGAAGAATACTAGTATCCATTTTTTGGTGGAGGGTAAAAGGCGGCATAATTTCTCCTTGTGTTTGAGCCAATGTTTGAATCTTCAAACTGAACCCAAAGAATGCCTTGCACAGTTTTGCTATGCAGGTAGTGTATGTGCTTCAATATACAATAACAACCGTTGGTGATTCCATTTTGTATTGCAACATTGCAGGTGATATCATATGGTAAACCAACAGCAATCTGAAGCGTTCCAGCAGTCCTTCAGTTTTTGATGGGTTATCTGGTATTTTTAAAAGTACATCTTTCTTCACATCATCTGTCACATCTGTTATTACTGTGTCAATTGCAGTAATTATTACTTTAGTAGCCATGTATCCTATATCTGGGATATCTGACATCAATGATCTGTACAAATGATCACCTTTAATTAATATCATGTCCATATCATTTGTTTGCCATTCAACAACATCTTGTAGTGTGGTATAAAGCAGAGCAACAACTTAATTAGGCACCTACTGTTTGCCAACTGAGTCTGATGGAAACTGACTATAACCTTGGTGAAAAGTCCCTTTAACAATCTTACTGATAGATACAGGCTGGACAGGTATAGCTGAAGCCATAGCTTGGCAGGTACGTTTAAAATTGAAAGTTTATAAACAAATTTAAACAGTAGTACTAGATGAGAGAAAGTCAGGCACAGGATGTAGAGAATTTAATGAAACTGGTTACGAAAATGAAAACAAGATGAGAGTAGCTAGGATGATTCAGGAATATGGTAAAGATGCCTCTGTTTAACAGAGTTCATACAACTCAAATAAATGACAAGCTCAAACTCAATAAATGATGTTTTTTAATAATGTCAGGTTAATGTTTGTACTGGTTTTACTTTCTAGTTTTTTATCTCTTTTTTATCAGGTTTTGATCTAGATGAATTTATCTGGTTTAGATCTAGATTTTTATCTGGTTATCTTTGATCTGGTTTTCCTTGATCTGGTTTTCTTTGATCTGGTTTTTCTTGTTCCTGAAATACTTGATCTGGATTTGTTCTGTTTTTTGGCAGGTACCTGAAAAAAAAGAAAAATATTATATTAGAAAATATTTATTGTGAACTGAATACAAAAGTAAGAGATGAAATAACAATAGCATGCATAATATGCCTGGTAACTTCTGACCTCACTAAATTGTAGGGAATGTAAATCAGGTGACCTCTGACTTAATTAAATATGCGTGGAATTTGCTGCAAATTGAAGTAAGGTGAGATATTTTATTTATTAACAATTCTGATGAGTTTGATCCAAATCCTTCGTGTACTATCTAAGTTATCGCGGCGACACCAGCAAGTAGCCCGATTGAATCAGACTCAATATTATTAGGCCCGCAATATATTGAGTCCGATAGCCATACAGTGAGAGTTTCTACAACATAAGCCTCAGACTACACGCCACCCAATGCCCTTGTAACCAGTGTCAACAGGGGTTTATTACCCCGTGCCTGCGGTCATTCTTCAGAGCCGGGCCCGTTGAAACAAAATGTAACAACATTTTAGATGTCAATCACTCGAGTCAGCGAGGCTATCAGTGAGGTCATCAAGTGCGCCTGTACAACCGTTCTTCTCTGTCCCTACTTAACTCGCTGACGCCTTTGGTTAAAACGTCGGTAAATGTTTAAAAATGATGATCCAAGTTTAATTTTAGTTGCTATCGATACCATGAAACACATACTTATTGGTTTTAAAATGGTATAATCCTGTGTCTTGTTGTTTGGCAATAAACAGGCAGTCAAAGAAGATGCAACGGATCCGTTGCATCTTCCGTGGCTTATATTGTAAAAACTCTCACTGTATGGCTATCGGACTAAATATATGGCAGGGCCTAATAATATTGAGTCCGATTCAATCGGGCTACCAGAAAGTGATCTGTACAAAGCAGCCTGTTAACGATTGACCTCATTAAATATGCATGAAATCTGCTGAGAGATTGAGGTGAGGAACTGTATTGATAAATATGTGAGTTTGCTGAAAATCATACTTAGGTAAGATATTTTACTGAATAATATTTCTAATGAGTTGTATCAAATTCCATCATTCCTTACTATGCCAGTGATGGTGTATCCTTATTTTTTCGTGCTCCAGCATGGAGCTTACTTCATGATTCCATCAACTTCTACAAATTTCTATATGACTGACATAAAAATAAGACATCGAATTTGATTCAAAAGAAACATTAAGAATGAGTAATGACAGTCTGCGTTAGTTCACCTGCCCGTTTTCTAATACAACGTTTTTACAGTACATGTGCGTTATTATTTCAGCAAAATCTTCAATCCATTATCCACCACCAGTCATTACGCTTCGACCACAAGGCCAATTTGCAAGTTAAACTGCTTGTAAAGTTGTATATCCTGATTATCACCTTGCTGCAGTCTTGCAGCGCTGACATATATAGTAAACAATGATCAAGCGCTGCAGCCTCTGGCGGGGAGAGTCTATACTATCAAAGGTTGTACGGATCCGTTCAACCCCTAAGATATGTATATGCCTTGTGTAACGTGAGGACACCAGTCAAACCCCAAATATTTTTATTGTTACAGATGCTTGGACTCCGTTGGGACCAAAACTTTTGCTGAATGATCAGTATGTAATAAAGTATGGGCACTTACTCTGAATAAAGTCAGATATTGCTTCGTCTCCGTCGGGCCGCTGGAGCCTTCAGGTTGGAACAGCCAATAGAAAATAAGCATCATTGACAACACGCGATGTATGATGGGAAGAATGCTTTCAAAAATATGGTCTATCCTCGTGCACGGCACTGGCATTCCTTGAAAAAGGCCCCCCCCCCCCATTCCTCTTTTCATAGATTGCCCACCTAATTTGCATGGGATTCCTTTTCCGGCGGTGACCTGTTGCGCATACAACAACTGAACCCCGACAGTTCAAAGGATAAAAAACATTTACAGGCGCACATAAAGGTGATATATCGATTTAATTTGATACATAATAAGTTTATTTCTATATATAAATACAAGATTGCTTCTCTATCGCACAACAAGCAGTGGTATTTAATGTTACAGGTCCCTCCATGTACCGCAGGGTGAACTCTTACTGCCAGACGGTCGGACTCCATATCACAGATAAATGGAGTCCGTACGTAGCGGACTAATTATCACCCAACATCGTTTTACTTCTGAATTATTTTAAGCAAACATAGAAATTTCTTCAATATCAAATTAACAAAATCAAGTAACAAAAATTAATGATGACGTTGTTCCTATGAATCCAATGCACTGCTTGAATTATGCCTTTGATAATAAATATTGCCTCATTATAATATTAATAATAATATGACATTAAAAGCAAATATACACGAACCTTGTTTACGCCTGGTTCTCCCGACAAAGTTCAACTGACAATTTTCCGTTACAGTTCACTGTAACACTATAAAATCCACAAGAACCGTTTGTGACCTTGTTTTTTGTTTGTGTTTTTTTTTTTTTTTGCTTGACCAGTCAATGGACCTTCAACTCATCAACAGGCATATGCTATAAGCCAGGCAACTGGTGCATACTTAACGGGAACATCTGTCGCCGTTTCCAAGGAATAAAACTCGGAGATGGACTGTCAGATATCGGAAAATCAAACTAAGTTGTGCACCTACTACATAAATACCATTGTATGAGACACCATAGGAATACAAAACATGTGTTTGTCATTATTGCTCATAGTAGCCTAGCAGTGAAATTACCTAATTACACCATAAATATTACCACATATACATTTATATTATTGGTTAATATATATAAAAGCAATATTAAATGTTATAAATAAAAATATATTGATTACCATACGCAAGATTAATTATTAATACAACATTGATAAATATTACTGTTACGGGGTGACATAAAAGAGGACAGAATCACTCGTTAGTGAAGCTTGCTTTCCTACCCAAGTGGTTGGTACGCCGGACTTGTTCGCCAGCGACTTGGGTTCGAATCCCGGATCAGCCCAGAAAATTCCCCTGAATAATTTGTCTTCATAACATTACAAATCCATCGTATTTATATAACATATATTACCAGTACTATTTGTTTCAAATATTTCATATCTTATTATGATATGTTATCAAACATTCTCATGTATCATTTAAATATAATAATACCATAAAAAACAGGGTTGACAAGTTTATTACATTTTATATTTTAACCCGCGAAACCCGGAATTCCTTAATTATATACCTGTTAGATGCATCCCATGTCGCTGAAGTATCATCATATATGGCTTGACTCCAGATGCCTGGCTTTAATACCTGCATGCTAGAAGCCAGGCATCTCATGACGCTTAACTATCATTATATAAAGACGGGCTTCATATGCCCGGCTTAAATACCTGCTAGAAGACCTGTCCTCTCCCAGATATGGGCAACACAGTTTGAGAATACAGAGCACGATACCATTTTGGTGGCTATCAGTAAATCTGTAAAGCTTACATATACTTCTTTCAAGTACCTGAAGCCCGGAGAAGAAGTTACAGATGAGGTAAATTTGTCATTGATAAATCAGATATCCTCAAACTGAGAATATATCAAAGGCAATCATGGCTCTAAAGTTGCATAAAATAAAGATTTTATTTTTATTCACAAATAATTACAAAGTCATCTCATATTAGTTGATCATATAGGAATCAGTTTTATAATTGTGATCTTTTTATTGGTGATTTTAACTGGTACCAACTCAAATAAAGTACCTGGAAACCCCCAAGAATAACAAAAGAGATTGAGTTTACTTCCAAGATCACCGTTTCACAGCCCATTCAAGCACAAAATGCCATGTTAATTGATTATTTGAAACGAAAAAATCCTTTATTTCTTCTTGCACTGTTTTCTAGTAGAATAAACCCCAATATGTATTGTTCTTTCAGATAATAGATCCTTTTTGTCGGCTTAGAGCTGATAAACCTGATATAGGATATACTGACATTCACTATTCAACTTCCATCTTCATGTATCCACAGAGAGTGCATCTTCTGAGAAAGGTAAGTAGTATATCTTTACTAATGTGTTACATAATGTTTTCTCACGGCTGGTATGTTATGCCATGCACATATATTGAAAGCTAAACAAAATCTAAGTAATAGAAAATTGCCATTCCAGAAAAGGAAATAGTATGTTAGTATTTTCAGAATGAGCTGTAAAAATTTTATGCAGTTGTACTATATCCACATCACCAGCTTTCAAATATTCTGACTTGTTAATTTTCCTCGAAGGCGGGATGAATAGTTTGAAAAATCAGATACCATTGGTTAATGCACAACTGTTATTAACTACACTGTTCATCGGGGCAGAAAACAACAATGTGCATTCCATCTGAATCACAACATAAATTATATTTGATTTAACATATCATCTACTCATGATATATGTTAGTCCATTTTACATGTACAGAATTCGACAACAGGGTTATTGACTGAACTGCAGACAGGCATTTGCACCATACACATATTCTTTCAAAATACACCCCCTTCACCTGGAGGCCGAAACTAGGAAATTATGCCCAGTCAAACTGCATCTTAAACCTTTGTTTGACGCAGAATGGTATTAGAAAGCGTTTACAATTACTCTTTTAAACATTACACTATTAAGGATTCCGACATGCTATTGTCATTTTGTTTTAAAAGGTTTGTACCTCATCTTTTGTTATTTTTCATTTATGCCAGGTTTCCTTCACTGAAGAATTTAGCAATGCTGATTTTGCGTAAAATTTGGGGATGCTGGCTTCCGCTGTTCTTAAGAAATCCTAGGTTATGGTTCTAATGACCGATGACACCTGTACAAAAAATTTCAATACAATAAATATATAAATATCAAATTTACTCATGTCCTCAAGATTGACATAAAATTTGGTGATGTAAATTGTAATTTTGGTATGCTTATATATGCTAAGTTCAGTTTGCTTTAAGTCGGCCAAAAATCACCGAACTGGAACCTTTCGAATAAACTTGAGATTGATTGTTCCTGGAATCATTTCTGTGAAATATTTGACTATTAGGGCAAGACCCCAGACGCCACCACACCATTACATAAGCTCACAGGTTTGCTAAATATAAATTACAAGTGACGCATGGGTCGTGACGCTCAGCTGACAAGCATGACCTGTATTTAAAGCCTGATGGTATACCATATGGTATCTGACCATACTTGGGAGATGGGATGAAAAGTCTGACTTTAAATGCATCCACAGCTTTTTTCAAGCAGCTGGTCATGTGACATTGACCTTTGACCCTAAGACCTAAATATCAAAAGGTTTGTTCCTCTATTGACATGTAAGGTTTGGGATGATTATTTCACCCCGTAACTCAGAGAATATAGGTCACAGTGACCTAATTTCAGTTCTGCAAGGATTTTTTTTTTCAGAACCTCTAAGACTGCATAGGGTTCATGTATCTAGCCCTTACAGTAACAATTTGTGCCCTGCTAAAAGGCTGGCCGGACAGACGGAAGGACGACGGACAAAGACCCATCGCTATAGCACAGCATGACTAAAAGTCAGCTGAGCTAAAAATCACTGAAACTGCACTGACAAAAGGATTTCTAAGGTGGCTAACTGGCAAACATAATGGATTTATGACAAGTCTGAGCAAGTCTGACATTTGATATCAAACATCCTCCAATAAGCGACCAAACTTGTAGCAAATTCTCCAAAGGATGTTACAGTAATGAATGTCCAAAACAATTCAAAAGGCATTTTCAGGCCCTCATATTAGATTTATAGATATGCAAAGGTAAAAAGTGTAAGTCCAATATTTTTTATTATCACTCTGCTTTTCATTGGGATCAGCAGGGTAGGTAAACTGCAAAACCTTAAAGAAAAGAAATGCAGAAAACATGACTAAAGGTCTTGTAATAAAAAAAGCCATCTTAAATCCAGGTACACATCCACATATTATGAAAACAAACATTTGCTTTTATATCTGGTGATTTATATAAAAATATTCAGATATCTAGGAAACTAAGTTTATTGCTAAGATTCCAAAAAATAAACTGCATAATGTTCCCATCATCCTTCAAATCAGTAGCTAAACCTTAATACTATACTCTCACAGTCTTAATGCCTGGCTGAAGCATTCCGGCAACAGTGTTTTTGTTATGCAGTAACGAGGTATTAATCTTTCAGCCTTATCACTTAACAGGCTGATACAAAAGAGAGTCATATGTCACCAGCATCACTCAAAATTACAGCCACACAGTGAGATGTACCATAACCAATGGTTATATGTACAAGAAAAAATAGAGATGGTCTACAACATAAGTTATTGTGAACATCCCTGACCTATGACCTTGGCCTTTTGCCCACATATCAACTGGATTTTTTCTAAATGATGGGTAACTACTAACCACTTATATCTGGCCGGATGTAATTACTTGGCAACCAATGAGTGAATAACTTAGACCTGCAACCTTTAACCTCCTGAACAGCTGACCTCAAAATCAATTAGTTATTCATGCAAAAAGACCCATAAATATGAAGTTTGAATCACATTCAGTGATGCAAAGATGTGGCATATGTGAAAGACTGAAGGTTTGGGTTGAACAGTTTCACTTTAAATATGTTTGCAAGCATTTTGAACAATATTTTGACCTTGACCTTTGACCTTTTGAACTCAACATTAATAGGCTTCTTCCCCTATTGGTAGGTAAGCCATATATGACAGACGGAAAGTATAGATTGAAAAGTTTGCCTGAAAATGACTCCACGCAAGAAGAGGATGCTGTGAAATTGACCTTTGACCTCAAAATCAATAGGTCTTTTCCCCTGTTGGCAGAGAAGCGATATCAGTGCTGAAAGGTTTAGAATGAAAGGTCTAGTTTGAAATGTGTCCACAACCTTTTCAAAGAAGTGGATCCTGTGACCATGACCTTTGACCTTGTGACCTCAACATCTATAGGATTCTTCTCCCACTTAGTAGGTGAGCTATATGTGAAAGATCAAAGAATTGGGATGAAAGTTTTGGCTTAAAATGCATCTACAGGCTTTTCAAATAAATTGGTTCTGTGACCTTTGACCTTGTGACCTCAAAATAATTATGGTTCTGCCCCTGTTGGTAGGAGAGCTGTATGTGAAAGATGGAAGGTTTGGGATGAAAATTTTGGCTAAAAGAATTATTTCTGGGGGGTGCAAACACACGCCATAACTTCGAGAATATAGGTCGCAGTGACCTATTTTCAGGTTTGCAAGGAGATCTTTTTAGAACCTCTAAGACTGCATAGAATTCATGGCCCTAGCGCCTACGGTTACGATTTGTGCCCTGCTAACGGACGGACGGCCGGCCGGACGGACAGACGGAAGGACGACGGACAAAGACCCATCGCTATAGCCCAGCATGACTGAAAGTCAGCTGAGCTAAAAAAGAGAAAATGGATCTATTCTTCTTTGTTTAAAAAATAATTATTTCCATTACACCCATGCTTCAATCATTTCTGGGAGTCCGGTTGAATTGAATGTCGAGTTTAGATGTTAAAGATCATTTGAGGAGCCAGTCTTATTGTATTCTTAAAAGTAAATAATTAAGCTTCTGACACAAGTAACGTTTTTTATGATACACAAACCATACAATATATATAAGCTGTTGTTTCGGGGTCCGGTGATTATACTGTGGAGTTTGAGCCCGGGTTTTACCAAGTACCTGTTTAATAGCTTTTACCTCTAGTATCACATAAGTATTGGAACTCCAAAATGTTCATCTGATATAACTAGAATACGGGTAGTCGACAAGCGACTACGTGTATCCGCAAAAATCAGAGAAGGACGGGTGAAGTGAGGCATGGATTGAGTGGAAAGGGAAAACACACATCACATAAACATGATTGTAGGTGGCGCCACCTTTTATTTGAACGAGAAACTATCCAAGATGTATACACATGCAAAATTTCATGTGGAAAAGTCAAACCACTGCAGAGATATGAGTGATTTTATCCCACAGCAGACAAACAGATGGACGCTGTGCAAAAATGGCTGCCAGTGGTACCACCATTTTTGTGTATGTTATAAAGATATCCAAGGGCTACATTTGTGTATTTTTTTTTCCTGATTGGTCAAACGAGTCCGGATATATAAGCATTAATGTCTGCAGCGTGAACGTGAATGTAGGTGGCGCCACCTGTCATACAATCAAGAAAGCTATCTAGGATGTATACGCATGCCGAATTTCAGGTGAATTAGTCAAACCACTGCAGAGATATGAGTGATTTTAACCTAAGGCAGACAAACAGATGGACGCTGTGCAAAAATGGCTGCAGATGGCGCCACCATTTTTGTGTATGTTATAAAGCTATCCAAGGGCTACATTCATGTGAATTTTTTTTCCTGATCGGTCAAACGGTTCCCGAGATATGAGCTTGGATGTCTGCAGTGTAAACGTGAATGTAGGTGGCGCTACCTGTCATAAAATCAAAAAAGCTATCTAGGATGTATACGCATGCCAAATTTTAGGTGAATTAGTCAAACCACTGCAGAGATATGAGTGATTTTAACCCAAGGCAGATGATCAGATGGACACTGTGCAAACATGGTTGCAGGTGGCGCCACCTTGGATGTTATAAAGCAATCCCAGGGCTACATTTGTGTAAATTGTTTTTCCTGATCGGTCAAACGGTTCCCGAGATATGTGAGTTTATGTGTGGAAACAGACGCACAAACGGATGCTGGGCAGAGAGGAAAGGTAAGAGGTCAAGATCACTTGGTTAGGCACCAGTTCACATGTGACCCGATAATTTGTGTAAGTTTTAGAAAAATCCGTCTAGTAGTCTCAGAGGAGTTCTCCGGAAACGAACGCGGCGGCGGCGGTGGCAGCGGAACCCGGTCAAAAACATAGTATCCGCAATACTTCGTTTTGGCGGATACAATTAAGTCTACGTTTTCTAAACGAAACAATGTGGATTAACATATGCAAAATGGACGTTGGCTGACGGATGAAGACGCACTAACGTTAAACTCAAATGTTCGCTAAACTTTCCACTTTTTGTTTAGCTGGTCATGAGCAATATTTAAGGCAAGATTCATAGCAATCTTTGCATAAACTTCAGGTTTCCAAGTAGATTTTAAGGCCCTCCATGGATGTTTAGTTTGAAGATTCCAGTACCAACGGTTATGATTTTTGCCTTGCTAATGGATGGCCGGACTGAAGGAATACAGCGAAAGGGTTACCATTTTAGCTCAGTATGACTAAAAGTCAGCTGAGCTAAAGCTGAACACCGTCCATTCTTTAACCCATATGGAAGTAATCTGCCACAAATTCTGTTATAAAAAAAAACTTGTCTACAATATCAAGCACAATTTGTTTCATTTATGATGACTCTGACGGGTTTTTTTTGGCACTGCTATGGTAGATGTCTGAATTTTTGCAGAACTGACATATTAATTTTGCGGTTATCTTAGTTCCCCATTGTGTTTTCACAATACATTTTGCTTACAATATCAAATTGCTGTTGAAAATTATGAACATGATTGTTTAATTTGCTCATGAAGCTGGGAAAATCACGTCCAGCTAAATTGGGTGGAACCGAACTCCCCTAACCCTAATTATACGCACGGATTGTCATCGGGCACCTAAACTGGTTCGAGCACATCCCTGGAGAAAATATGCAGAATTCCCAGTGACCCAAACGTCAAGGTCAGTGGTTTTTAAGATCATAGAAGTTAGGGGAGACATTTTATGTATTAACTTTTCTTGATAACATGTAGTAGCATAAAAATTAAGGCTCTTAAAAGAAATCATTTATATTATTTCATGTTGGAAGGCTGTCCACAGGGATAGACAATTGAACTGTTGACAAAGGCGCATCACTATAGTGCAGCATGACTGAAAATCAACTGAGCAAAAATGGTCAGACTACTTGAATATATCAGAAATTGAAGCTATATTGGCAGTTTAAAACTAGATGTGTCGGAATGACACAAATGCCCCCGCCTATAGCAAATTAGAACTAGAATACGGGTAGTCGACAAGCGACTACGTGTATCCGCCAAAATCAGAGAAGGACGGGTGAAGTAAGGCATGGATTGAGTGGCAAGGGGATATAGAGTTACATGTGTTAAATATTAGAATGGATCTCTGCCACATTAACATGATTGTAGGTGGCGCCACCTGATATTTGAAACTATCCAAGATGTATACACAAGCAAAATTTCATGTAGAAAAGTCAAACCACTGCAGAGATATGAGTGATTTTGTCCCACAGCAGGCAAACAGATGGACGCTGTGCAAAAATGGCTGCAGGTGGTGCCACCATTTTTGTGTATGTTATAAAGCTATTCAAGGGCTACATTTGTGTAAAAAAAATTATCCTGATTGGTTGAATAAGTCCGGAGATATAAGCATGGATGTCTACAGCGTGAACGTGAATGTAGGTGGCGTCACCTGTCATAGAATCAAGAAAGCTATGCGGGATGTATAAGCATGCTGAATTTCAGGTAATTTGGTCAAACCACTGCAGAAATATGAGTGATTTTAACCAAAGGCAGACAAACAGATGGACGCTGTGCAAAATGGCTGCCAGTGGTACCACCATTTTTGTGTATGTCATAAAGCTATCCAAGGGCTACATTTGTGTAAATTTTTTTTCCTGATTGGTCAAATGGTTCCCGAGATATGAGCTAGGATGTCTGCAGCGTTAACGTGAATGTAGGTGGCACCATCTGTCAGAAAATCAAGAAAGCTATCTAGGATGTACACGCATGCCGAATTTTAGGTGAATTAGTCAAACCACTGCAGAGATATGAGTGATTTTAACCCCAGGCAGATGAACAAATGGACACTGTGCAAACATGGTTGCAGGTGGCGCCACATTTTGTTATGTATGTTATAAAGCTATCCCAGGGCTACATTTGTGTAAATTTTTTTCCGGATCGGTTAAACGGTTCCCAAGATATATGGGTTTATGTGTGGAGCATTAACGTGAATGTAGGTGGCGCCACCTGTCATAAAATCAGGAAAGCTATCTGGGATGTATATGCATGCAGATTTTTAGGTGAATTAGTCAAACCACTGCAGAGATATGAGTGATTTTAACCCCAGGCAGATGAACAAATGGACACTGTGCAAACATGGTTGCAGGTGGCGCCACCTTTTGTTGTGTATGTTATAAAGCATTCCCAGGGCTACATTTGTGCAAAATTTTTTTCTGGATCGGTCAAACGGTTCCCGAGATATATGGGTTTATGTGTGGGGCGTTAACGTGAATGTAGGTGGCGCCACATGTCATAAAATCGAGAAAACTATCTAGGATGTATACGCATGCTTAATTTTAGGTGAATTAGTCAAACCACTGCAGAGGTATGAGTGATTTTAACCCCAAGCAGATGAACAGATGGACACTGTGCAAACATGGTTGCAGGTGGCGCCACCTTTTGTTGTGTATGTTATAAAGCTATCCCAGGGCTACATTTGTGTAAAAAAATTTTTCCGGATCGGTCAAACGGTTCCCGAGATATATGGGTTTATGTGTGGAGCGTTAACGTGAATTTAGGTGGCGGCACCTGTTTTAAATCGAGAAAACTATCTAGGATGTATACGCATGCCGAATTTTAGGTGAATTAGTCAAACCACTGCAGAGATATGAGTGATTTTAACCCCAGACAGATGAACAGATGGACACTGTGCAAACATGGTTGCAGGTGGCGCCACCTTTTGTTGTGTATGTTATAAAGCTATCCCAGGGCTACATTTGTGCAAAATTTTTTTCAGGATCGGGCAAACGGTTCCCGAGATATATGGGTTTATGTGTAGAAACAGACGCACAAATGGACGCTGGGCAGAGACGAAAGGTCAGAGGTCAAGGTCACTTTGTTAGGCACCAGTTCACATGTGACCCGATAATTTGTGTAAGTTTCGGAAAAATCTGTCCAGTAGTCTCAGAGGAGTTCTCCGGAAACGAACGCGGCGGCTGCGGCGGCGGCGGAACCCGGTCAAAAACATAGTATCCGCAAAACTTCGTTTTGGCGGATTCAAATATTTGTAAAAGTTCAAGAGCCGTCAAACGGTCAAAGGTAGGTCCACCTGGACGAAAAGCGAACTCGATTTGTAACTGATCTGCCTACACCTAAAATATCAGGGCAGTGTCTGCAGGCATTGCGATAAAGTCCGTACACGGCATTTGTCATGAAAATTTATTTATGCTCTGTCACACCAACATGCACACACCCGAACCTGCTCACAGTTATCCCATAATTAATCCAAACTTTATATATTTCATTCATACCCATCTAGTCACTTGCTCTGTTCTCGGAAGTACTGAAAGAAGCGCACAAGACATGGAATTGTGGGGAAAACTGGCCGAGGTTTATTTAAAATAACATTAAAATTTTCATATTCAACATATTCAGCAATTATCCCTTCTTTCCCACTGACGGGAAGGTGGGGTACAACACGCCATATATATCGTAAAGGTCATACTTAAAGTAAAAGTAGTTGTAATAAACTGTTAACACCTCGACAATTATACTGTTCAGAAACAATAAACTTTAAAATTTTAACATTAACAAGTATAATACAGAGTGCTCGAGTCGGTGGCGAAGGGGTGGTGGTGGGTTTTTCTTTCAGATAGTACGTTGCTGGTTGTCGTTTTTCCTGACAGATGAATTCACTGGTCGTCGTTTCTACTGGTACTAGTGGAAGTTGGTTTCCGAGTGCTGGTTGACGAGTGATCTTGTCCCAGCGCGGGCATGTCTTTTCACAAACAATGACCAGGACTGCTATTGGCCGGTATTTACTTCCGGTTTGCAGTGCCTTATGGTCGCCCCAAATCTTTCTTGATATAATATTTAATGGAGTTTTTAGTCCAGTTAGAATACGGATAGGGATGTTTGTAACATATATTTACTAATCTTGACCCTTCTTGTCAAAGTGAGGTCCTCTGTAATCAAAATTCAAAATCTAGCGACCTTGAACTTCCGCCCTCTTGTAAGCAGTGCCGCCATATTGGATATTCGCCCTCTCCTATAGTTACTTCCGCGTCTTCATAAACTGGTTATACTGCAGATAGAATTAAAATACTTGTTTCAAATGAATCTGCTTATTTACCTAGGTCCTCACGCTGCCGGCTATGGGACTCCATACGTTAAGAGTACCAGATTTCCCAGAACACAGTCTTACTTTAATAATCGCCCAGTGCCGCCGTACTAATAACGATGACCACCCTCCAAGTATTCTCACTATTTGTCGGGACAGTTTTTAACTCTCTGATTTTGGTTATCATTACCTTTTTTTCAACCAGGCATGTCTTGGGATTTAAATATTTGTGTATATACTAGTATTACCCCCCCCCCCCCCCCAGTATCGTTTCCTTTTATTGACGCCCAACACACAAAACAAACACAGATGGTGTGGCGTGCATAAAATTATTATCTGCTTGGGGCAGAGTAATTGTATATTTTTCATGAAATTTTCTAAGTTGAGGAGTAGTAAAACGGTCAAACCTGGACGAACCGCAAACGTGATCTGTAACTGGTCATTATCTGCTCACACCAAAAATCAGGCCAATATCTGCAGGCATCGCGAAAAAAGTCCGGACATGTGTGTTGAGGAGTAGTAAAACGGTCAAACCCGGACGAAGCGCGAACTCGATCTGTAACTGGTCATTATCTGCCCACACACCAAAAATCAGGCCAATATCTGCAGGCATTGTGAGAAAAAGTCTGTACAGCTGTTTGAATTCCGAATGACGGAAGGAGGGAATGACGGACATGAGTAAAACTATATGCCCAGGCCACTTTGTGACGGGGGCATAATAAAACTGGTCAAAATTCAACTTTAACCAGATTTTGAGGCGGCTTTTGAGTACTTGCCGAAATTCTTCTTCGTAGTTCAAAGTTGATACCCCATTTATCCAAGCCTGTATACTTTGATATCATGCACGCTCTTGTTACCTCCCGTATATCGAGCCACATCTGAATAAGAGAATAAGTGCACATGGGCCATGATGCTCAGCTGAAATGCCGAAGGGGGGAGGGGGAGGGAGAGGGTTACAGCAGGTCTGCATAGACACACAAGATATTAAATTATTTTCAACATTGCTTACATTAAAACTAGGACCCAAAGGTCTCGACGCTGAGCTGAATATGTCTATAAGGATATTTATCAGATTTTTTAAAATATGGGTCCTGTGATCAGTTAAAACTAAAATCTCTATCCAAACTGCACAAGTCATCAATAAACTAATTTGTGAATGCATAGGCCATGTGACTTTGTCCAAGTGACACCAAAATCAAAGGAAAAACTTTATCTATTGGCAGGTGCGCGATATGTTGAAGACGGAAGGATTGCGATGAAATGTTTTACTTAAACTGCATCCACAATCTTTTTAAAGAAGTGGGCCATGTGATCCTGACCTTTGATCTCTGGATCCTGGAATCAACAGAGTCCTTACTTTAGTGGCGGGCAATATTAAGGTCAAGTTTGAAACCAATATTCAAATCATCAGGAATCTATTATGTGGATAGATGGCCCCTTGACTTTGACCTTTGACTTTGTGTCCCCAAAATCATGAAGTTTCTTCCACTATTGGCAAGTGAGCAATACCTAGACGATGGATGGCTTGCGATGAAATGTTTGGCTCAAAATACATCCACATTCAAAGGATTTTGACCTTTGACCTCATTACTCTAAAATCGAAAGGGTTCTTCCATTATTAGTGGGTCATATATTATATAAGTCAAAATTGAATCCAATATGTCAATCCAAAGTGGTATCATCATCCGGAAACAAATTTGATAGACATACAGGAAGACGAAAAAGGGAATAGACGGTGTGATAAATATACGGCATCCGCTTTTTCAAGCGGGGCCCTAATATGCACACAAAGTTTCAGGGCACAGATGAAACCACAGTAACGAATCTGATATTAACAATATAATTTGGAAACAAGTGACCCATGCGCCATAACACTCAACTGGTTACGAATTTTATCATCCGAATGCCAAATTTTGTAGGAGGTATCGCCATTCAACCGAAACTTAGCTCAGAGGTAATTGATACCACTTACAGAGACCTTATTTAAGGTTTCTCAGGAAATTTTTCATGGACTTCCCTGGATGAAAAGTTAGAAGATTCTAGGTGCAATGGTTTTAATTTGTGCCCTGTTATCAGACAACCACATAATTTAAGGGCCTAAAAATTGTGAAAAAGTGTAAAATTCGAAAAAAAAATCAGGGTGGTACAATCAGTCTGCAGGAACATGATGAAACACTTGATGTTGAATATGCATTCAAAGGACCATGTTGATTGATGCATTAGTTGGTCAGATACTGGATATTTTGTTACAAATTTTTAACCTTTCTGCGGTGGAGGGGGTTTCATCTAAGCCCGAAATCCTTAAAGTTTGGAAAATCCAGGTGGCGATGCCAGTCTGCAGTAAATAATGAAACACTCCATGATCAAAAATTTGCATGGAAAAATTATGATGATCAATGCATTAGTTTCAGATACCGCAGCTTTTGTATCAAATTTTTTTATCATTCGGGGGGGGGGGGGGATTTTAGAACCCCTTAGCTCACAGGGTATGGATAACAGAGACCAAATTTCCGGTTTCCAAGGAGATGTTTAAGGACCTCCCTGGATGTAAAGAAAGAAGAAGCCAGATCCAGCGGTTACGATTTGTGCCTGGCTAACGGACGAACGGACAGACAGACGGACCACGGACAAAGGGTGATGGCTATAGCTCAGATGACTTTCAGCTTAAAACACCAAAATTAAAAAGTGCCATTCCTAGATCTTAGTTGAATTTCAGTCAGCTGAGCTAAAAATTGATTTTTGATTATTAAATATGTTAAAATAAACAGAGATTTGGACAATCAAAGCTGATCCATTTATTTCACACTCTGCTAAAGCAAAAAAAGAAAAATTCTTTCCATTAGATCCTTATTTTATTTTTTTTTATATCAAATCTTTTTCAAGTTTTTAAAATTTATAAATGTGCAATATAAAATATATACCTGACTATTTAAGTTTATTCACAATTACTAAATTGCATCATCATTTATCCCTCATTTAGCTCGTACAGAAACGCACTATGCATAGATGTATTTTTTTATCACAAGAATATATATACATTTTATAAACATAAATATTTTATAAATTTGCAAAATAATAAACATGTAATTTGATTCAGAATTCAATATTCTAAATTGCATCATTATTTATCAATAATCGGCTCATTTTATCATATTATGCAATTAATCAAATGGTTTTTAATAAAATTTAATTAATCAAAAATATTTACCATCTTTACCTCAGAATTACTCCTTGTATAAGTATCTACAGTTTTTTTTTATATTTGAGTTATGTATAAGCTGAGTGGAAACAGCTTAACAGTTAAGAAATACAGTTCAAACAATAACAATTATTGCCTTACACTCCGTGAATATTGCTGTGTGTAGGGCGAAGGGGGTGGGGGCTGATATCAGAATTAATGTACACTTGTGACAGCTGGGCCAAAAAAATGATATGTTGTGCAAGTTTGAGTGCACCGCCCCCTAGTGGCCAATTCTGGAAACTGACCAATACGGAACTGACCAACATGCTTGCCGAAATCGAAGATTTCCAGCAAGCAATTATGCTGATAACTTACAAACAAGACCTACAGGCCTAATGCGAACCAGTGCAATGGTTTATACATCAGGTATAATTCTTCAATGCTGGTTCATTACTGTTCAAGGAGGCCTACATGTCCTGTATACGATGAAGGTATTAGAGATTGATACATATGCCCAATAGCAGGCTGATATCCCCTCCTTAGAAATAAGCAGGGACATACACGGTGAAAAAATTATTGAAGGTGATGCCACCAGTCTTGTGAACGAGAAAGCCATCACAGACGCATGGACAGGTCAAAATATCAGGCTGATACATCAAAATTCTGGAGTTTGATTCACTGGGCTTTCCAGGCTTAGGTGAGAAAGGCAGTTGCCCCGGGTAAACTGTGACAAAATGCTGGATCAAGCTACTGCACTGAGTGATCTCTTGACCTGCACCTGGCTAGACTGTGTAAACTTTGACCTGTACCTGGCTGCACTGACTGAACTCTTGCATAATCTGACATGGTTGGCAGTTTGCCAAAACTAATTGATCCAGGTTGACCTTAAGTTCGAAATCTGATACAGTGTGCAGTCTGTCATAGCAATAAATAGAATGCAGCTATTGAACTGAATGACCTCTTGACCTATTCCTGGCTACACTGAGCTAACCTTTGACCTGTTGCCTAATCTGATACAGTTGCCTGTCTTCTAAAGCTATCAACTGATCCAGACTCACCTTTGGCTTGTTACAAAATCTGAAATAGTTGCCAGTCTGAAATTTGAAATCTAGTGGCATAATGTTATAGATGCTGATAAACTGGTACCAGGCTTGCTTCACACAGCTTACATTTATGGTAAAATGACTCGATTCAATCTCCATAATTCAGCCAAAAATAATTTTTTTTTTCAATAAAAGGTATACGTTATATTGAATACTGGGCGGATCTAATGCAGCTGAGCCCATTTTGGGTCGCCGGTTACAATTTGAGGAAAAGGGTTATTTCTATTCAGTAAACACCAAGATGTGTTGACAGGATGTTTTTTTTTTTTTTTTTTTTTTAATAATTTTTTTTTGTGGAGGTAACCGCCTCCATTTTTTTAATGCTGACTTAACTAAGTCTTAACTAAGTATGTACATCTGCAGAGTTTCCATTTCGGTTTGGGACTACTTGACAGGGCGGTAGCACTCGCTTCCTATCATTTTTATATCCTGGTGTCACCCAGGCCCGGTGTCTACCGCACCTGCGGGTCCTGGGTGTATAATCATCCCCATTGCTGAGTCATAACACCGAGGACCCCCCCCCCCCCAAAGACGCACTCGTATGTGAGTGATACACGGCTGTAGGACACAGCCTTCCCATTAAGCCTGCAGAGCGCTCACCCTGGGTAGGGGCCGACCGTGAGAAACCTCACCGCCTCGGCTGAGATTCGAACCCACGATCTCCCGGCTTTGAGTCCTGCGCTCTACCCCTGAGCCACAGAAGCCGGATTGACAGGATGTTTGTAAACTAACTCCAGCCCTGCCACAGGCCTGTCAATCACTCTGCCCCCAGCCCTCACCTGGGTCAATCGCGAGGTGCAAGTGTTTAATTAATGCATGGGCCAAGTACCTCCGTGCACGAGGTGGCATGAACTGATGGTCGACGTTTAATAGCCCAATCTAATTAGCTGAGCATACAACTGATAAGCTATGGAGAACAACCCTAACTCTAGCTAATTAGTGTGCAAGCAAGCCCGTCCTTGTGAATGATCTGTTAGTGTCATTGGCCTTTCTGTTTTTTTTCGGGTATGTTACGCCGAAACACAAATTTTTCACTTGACATCATGTTATTTCTGATATATCCTGAGCTTATCAACAGATACGTAAAATTACTTAATAATAAGCTGCTTCATATCCCTACTATAACGTGTATGATATTCATACTTTCAACATCGCAACAAATAAATATTACGCCAATACCAGACGAAACTACGATGGGCCGACGACGCAAATCCCGAATGCCACTTGAAAAACTGCAGCATGATGAATGATATCAAGAAGTCTCAGCGGGCCGAACCTACTTCCTTGATCAAACTGATGGCCAGCAACGATGAATCGTCAGATGACGGCATCTCTACGTTTACGCATGAAGAAAAATCGGTGGCCGACACCTATCGACTTTGCAGTGTTATGAACTTAACGCGCTATGTTAGCCGCTGTTGTAACAACATCTATTTTATTTAGATGCACCTTCGGATATGTGCATTCAACCAGAGAGATCTAATTGACTAATTACTAATGGACACTAATTACTATACACACAGTTATTACGAGGTCAGTTATAACTACGCTGATTGTTAAATTTGTTGCCATTTATAGATTCCATGTAAATAAACCTTCTTATAAGATAATCGGGCTACTTCTGTGACTTGAATGTGTGTGCATGATGTATGAATGTTACAAACCATCGTCTTCCTATTCAACCCTCCAATAAACAATAAGTTCAAATTTCACATATGACTTGTCTGTGTATGGGAGATTTGTATGATCGTTATAAACTCGTCTCTATTGTCAACTCCCAAATACCTATAATGTATGTAAACCCTGAAAAGTAAATCAATCTTCGTTCTCCTTGAATGGCCATAGATCCCGCTCCCCTTGTTCCTGTGTGAACACGCGGTTACCTATTAGGCCCGGCTATGCACCTGTTTAGCCGCGGGTCCCGGTTGTCGGGTGCCTAGCGCACCTTGGCACTCGGCCAAAACTGTAAGCTCCGCCTACTGAAGTCGATGCACGTGGTGTTTGACACGTCGATGGCGTGACAGGTCAAACTTTTATCGTTTTAACACGTTTTTAAAACAAAATAGTCAATTAATCCATGTTATTATAGCATGGTTTGATAAGAACCACCGTCTTGACCAAATTCATGTGACTGTCAACATGTAGTTGTGGTTAGTTACGTGTGTAGGACGAATGATCTCTACGAATATAGTTTTTGGCTATTTTCTCGAAACATCATTTCACCTGAACACCTTATCTTTAGAGCGTTATTTCTCAGTACTTGTCCGAAACATACCATCTTTGATATATGTAATTGTTAATATGTCTTCCAAAAAGCGTTTTTTTTTATTTTACGCCTATACTAAATTTGAAGGATTTTATTAGGGTAAAAGTAAGAAATTAAATGATTTGTGAAGATTTCAAAATTAAATATTCTGTAAAATCGTAATTTTAAAACTTAACTCAATAAACAAAAAAAAAAACACCTGGGGATTATTACCTAAATTCTCGATTTTTTAAAGAAGATTTCCTGTATCTGCTTTAGTTGTGCTGGAATAAACGGTTTTTTTTGTTAAATATTAAAATTAAATTAAAATTCTTACAAATTCAAACCTATTCCTAAGAAACAAAGTTTATTATCACCAAACTATAGAGAATTTTTTTAGCTTTCAGAAAATGTATACTTTAGGGGGAATTAAAGCGTTAGATTGTTCAATGCAAAGGAAAAACTGAAACAAAGTCAGGTCAGATGGGGGGACCAGTCCTGCCACCTTAATAACGGACGCCCCCAGGCTCATCTGCCAATCACGAAGCAGCATATTTGACTCCGCAAACTTTCGGGTTTAAAACTCTACTGAGTCTGTTTTTGTGACCAGGGATTAAGCTCTCCATGGCTGAATTAAGTCACCTTACCTACCTTGTTATGTCGGTTTAGTTTCATATGCAACTCGACTAAGAGAGTTTGACAACTCTCTGTTTTATTAAATATTCCATTAAACAGGTTTGGTTTGTTGTTTGTAAAGATTGATTTAAGTAGACATCATCCAGTTCAAATTTTCACCAGAATTAGAAAATAAACTACAATATGACATTAAAATGCACCTTCTGACATAAAATGCCCCGTATAAACCTTGCCAAACGACTCCATTTTTTTAAGTGACCACCTGAATATAAAAACCTCACAAGACCGCCTAAAAAAGCGACAGCTTTATCAAAATCCAATTGGTAGTCATAATTTTGAGGTTTACTGTACTAGCATATCTTTTAACGAATATGAAACGTCAAGAAATACTATCCCTTCTTACCGTTATACACTCTCTGAATTTTCGGATGAAAAATGAAGAGGCTAGGTCGCTATCGTAAACTCTTCGGTTTTCCACATAACTGCTTCTATGATCGACTACTCTGCTCGTGCTAGATGCTAATGCGGTTGCTGTAAGTAACAAGAGACCCATGGGTCTTGACGCACAGCTGACTAGCATGAAACATACGCCTTACATTTACAACAGAAACTTAGTCGTATGAAAGCCAAATTGAGATAAACTTCAGATGTAATCTTAACCTTTGACCTTCTGACAAAAATGTCAACAGTGAAGACTGAACTTATGACTTGTCAATATGAGCTGTACAAGAGAAGAATCAGATCAAGCTGATCAAGAGAAATCTAACATTAAGCTGTACAAGAGAAGATTAAGATCAAGCTGTACAAGAGAAAAATAACATAAATCTGTACAAGAGAACAAGTGACCCATGGGTCATGACGCTCAGCTGACTGGGAAGAGATTCGCAAAAGGAAATTTTATCATCTGAATGGTAGTATATACCCATTCAACTGAAGCATCAAACAGGTTAACCAACAGGCCAAGATTGTGTCTGTATTTATATATCTCAAAAACAGAGAAAAAATGCGTAAAAAATACAGGTGGCTCCAAGATTCTGCAGAAACTAATAATAAGACTTAAAGGTCAATATGCATGCAAAGAATCATGGTGATCTCTGCATTAGTTGCTCAGATACTTTAGCTTTTGTATCAAATTTTCCATTATTCTGAGGGATACTTCGGAGTCCTATAGCTTGAAGGATATGGGTAACGAAGACCTAATTCAGGTTTCCACAGACATATTTCATGGGCCTCCTTGCATGACACTAATGAAGATTCTAGGTCCAGTTGTTACAATTTGTGCCATGTAAACAGATGACAGCATCCTTAAAGGTTCCAAAAATAGAGAAAAAAATTCGAAAAATTGAATAAAATATAGGAGGCACCACCAGTCTGCAGAAACTGAAGAAACACTCCATAATCAATATCCATGCAAAGAATCATGGTGATCTCTGCATTAGTTGTTCAGATACTTCATCTTTTGTATCAAAATGTTCATTATTCTTAGGGATACTTCGGAGTCCTATAGCTTGAAGGATATGGGAAACAGAGACCTAATTTCAGGTTTCCACAGACACTTTTCATGGGCCTCCTTGTATGACAAGAATGAAGATTCTAGGTCGAGTTGTTAGGATTTGTACCCTGTTGACAGATAACCACACCTTTAAAGGTCTCAAAAATTGATAAAAAAAATTCGTAAAGATTTGAAAAAATAGACGTGGCGCACCCAGTCTGCAGAAACTGATGGAATATCTCATGATCAATATGTATGCCAAAAATCTTGACCATCAGTGTTGTATAATTGAGATACTGCAGTTTTTGTATCAAATTTTTCATTATTCTGGGAGTATTTTGGAGCCATACAGCTTAAAGGATATGGGTAACAGAGACCTAATTTCAGTTTTCCATGGAGACTTTTCATGGGTCTCCCTGTGTGTCAAGAAAGAAGATTCTGGGTCCGGTCTATACGATTTGTGCCCTGTTAACAGATGTTCATATCTTTAAAGGTCGCAAAAGTAGAGAAAAAAAATTGTAAAAAAAAAAAAACGAAAAAATGTAGGTGGTGCCACCAGTCTGCAGAAACTGATGAAACATTCCATGATCAATAATCATTAAAAAAATTATGGTGATCTCTGTATTAGTTGTTCAGATACTTCAGCTTTTGTATCACATTCTCCATTATTCGGAGCTATACTTTGGAGTGCCATAGCTCAAAGGATATGGGTAACAGAGACCTAATTTCAGGTTTCCATGGAGACTTTTCATTGGTCTCCCTGTGTGTTAAGAATGAAGATTCTAGGTCCAGTCGTTACAATTTGTACCCTGTTGACAGATAACTACATCCTTAGAGATCTCATAAATAGAGAAAAAAACTGTAAACATTTGAAAACAAGGCCTACAGGCCTAATGCGAACCTGTGCAATTTGATTACACCAGGTTTAATGCTTCAATGCTGGACCATTACTTTTCAAGAAAATGTGTAACATGTATATGAACATTGCAAGTACTGAACACTTAGAACAAAAAACAATTAAACAAGCATCACTGCTGCAATTCTGGCATGGGTGCACACAACACAGAAACTAGGATATGGGTAGTCAACAAGTGACTATGTGTATCCTCCAAAATCAGAGTGGGAAAGGTGAAGTGAGGCATGGATTGAGTGGCAAGGGGAAATAGAGTGAGGTGTGTTGCATAATAGCCTGGATGTCTGCAGCCGAAATATGTATGTAGGTTGCGCCACCTACCACAAAATCCAGAAAGCTGTCCAAGATGTATAAACATGCAAAATTTTAGGCAGATAAGTCAAACCACTACTGAGATATGAGTGATTTTAGCCCACGGCAGACAAACATATGGACACTGTGCAAAAATGGTGGCAGGTGGCGCCACCAATTTTGTGTATGATTGAGAGATATGTGAGATCTATCCACATGCAAAATTTCAGGGGGATATGTCAAACCAGTCCTGATATATAAGCCTGAATGTGTGCAGCGCATACATGAATATAGGTGGCGCCACCTGCCAAAAAAATCCAGAAAGCTATCCAAGATGTATAAACCTGCAGAATTTTAGGCTGATAAGTCAAACCGATACTGAGATATGGGTAATTTTAGCCCACGGCAGAAAAACAGACGGACGCTGTGCAAAAATGGTGGCAGGTGGCACCGCCAATTTTGTGTATGATTAAGAGTTATGTTAGATCTACACATGTGCAAAATTTCAGGGGGATACGTCAAACCAGTTCTGAGGTATCAGCCTGAATGTCTGCAGTGTATACATAAATGTAGGTGGCGCCACCTGCCACAAAATCCAGAAAGCTATCCAAGATGTATAAACCTGCAAAATTTTAGGCAGATATGTCAAACCACTGCCTATTATGAGTGATAATATCCCACGGCAAACAAACAGACGGACGCTGTGCATAAATTATTGCAAGTGGCGCCACCGCTTTTGCGTATGATAAAGAGCTATGTGAGATCTATAAACATGCAAAATTTTTGCCCAATCGGTCAAATGGTTTCTGAGATATGAGCTTGGATGTCTGCAGCATAAATTTGAATGTAGGTGGCGCCACCTGTCATAAAACCTAGAAAGCTGTCCAGGATGTCAACACATGCAAAATTTCAGATGGATAAGTCCAACCAATGCAGAGCTATGAGTGTTTTTATCCTAAGGCAGATGAACAGATGAACGCTGTGCAAAAATGGTTGCAGGTGGCACCACCATTTTTAGTGTATCTTATAAAGCTTTCCAAGGGCTACATTTGTGCAAAATCTTTAGCCTTATCGGTTCCCGAGATATGTGGGTTTGTGTGTGGAAACATACGCACAAATGGACGCTAAGCAGAGAGGAAAGGTCAGAGGTCAATGAAAAATGAGGGCGCACCAGTTTACATGTGACTGATAATAATTCCGAATTTAAAAAAAAAATTCTGCTTAGTTGTTATAAAGAAGTTCTCTGGAAACCTATGCGGCGATGGCGGCAGCGTCAGCGTCTGACTGAAATCATAGTATCCGTAAAACTCTGTTTTGGCGGATACAATGATTGTAGCTGGCATGACCAGTCTTATATACAACGAAGAGATATATAAATATGCCCAATGTCAGACTGATATGTCAAACCCCTCCTGTGTAATAAGCAGGGACATACACTGTGCAAAAATTATTGTAGATGGCGCCACCAGCCTTGTACACTATAAAGCTACCCGATATGTATAAACATGCCAAATTTTAGGCTGATGTATCAAATTCCTCTGTAGAAATAAGAAGGCGCATACACTGCAAAAGTCAATGTTGGTGGCACCACCTGTCTTATAAGAATACAAACATGTCTTATGTGAATACCATCAAAGACACATAGACAGGTCAAAATATCAGTCCAATAAATCAAACTTCCCAAGAGTTTGATGCACTGGGCTGACAAGGCTTAGGTGAGTAAGGCAGTTGCCCCCGAGTGACCTGTGACAAATTGCTGCCTCAAGCTACTGCACTGAGTGAACTCCTCACCTGCACCTGGCTTGACTGAGTGAACTTTTGACCTGTACCTGGCTGCTCTGAGTGAACTCTTGACCTGTTGCATAATCTGACAAAGTTGGCAGTCTGCGAAAGCTATAAATAGATTTAGGCTGAACTTTGGTACCAAATATGATGCAGTGAGCCAAAGCTATAAATAGAATGCAGCTACTGCACTGAGGAAATCTTGACCTATACCTGGCTGCAGTTCTTCCAATCCTGGCACTGTGCCAAAATTATTTATAGAGCTGACATCATCTTGCCTAATGGCCAACATCAAGGCACTGGCAATCTGCCAATGGTAAACCAAGTGCTGCCATCTATACACAAAAGTGGTCCCTACTTGAAATAACTTTGAAATTTATTTTTCCAATACAAAATGCTTTTCAGCTGACTTTTTATAAAAAAGAAATCAGGAATATACGTAAAATTATTACGGATTCATACTGAATGCAAAATAAAATACAGATATATCTCACTGATGGCAAATTCTTGAATTAAGTTGAGTAGGGATACCAATAATTTATAATCAACGTTCAGTTGTCTTTACATAGCCACAGAGAGCTGAATATCCTTGATTGTAACATTGCCTGGTATGATGAATAACTTAAATCATAAATTTAAAATTTTAAAAGCTTTTAAAAAAATTTTTCTGTCAATATTAACTAAAGATAACCTGAAATCTAAATGTCTAGTGGCATGATGTAATAGATGCTGATAATATGCCAGGCTAGATGAAACAGCATAACACAGCTAACATATATGGTAAAATGACTCAATTCATTCTCCATAATTCAGCCAATAATCATTCATGTGGAACCATTAATGACAATTATTATAAGAATTATGGTAGGGATTATTCTTGTAAAATATTTAACAAACTGGCTCCAGTGACATCAGTCGAAAAACGTTTCGCAGGTTTATAACTCATAAAGGAAGATACAGCAAACTGGCTAAGTTCAGCTTCCCGTAACCAAAATGCACTGAACCAAAACCATTTGAACAAACTTGAATTATCAACATCTGAGGATAATTAATGTGCAAGATTTAAGAATTTGGCCCAGTGGTTTTTGAGAAGAAGATATTTGTAGCCACTGAGCTAAAATGGGCTGTTATATATGGCATATGATCAAATTCAGCTTCCAATAACTCAGCCAAAAGTCACTGAAAAGAGACCATTTAAACAAACTTCAGAAAGCACTACCCTAGGATCATTTCTGTGCGATATTAAACATTTTGGCCATATGGTTCCAGAGAAGAAGTTTTTTGTAGCCCTCAGTGTGATACAGGCAATGTCGACCCTGTACAAAAAAGGCCGATGCAGGTGGCGCCACCAATACCTCAATTTCAAATATGACCTATGTGACCAACATTGGCATAAAATTTGGTGATGAAAGCTCCAGCCGTTTCTGAGATTTAAATTTTAATACGCTTTTTTGCACAGTTAACAAAGTTCAACCTGCTGAAACTCAGCCAAAAATCTCCAAACTGGAACCATTCGAAATACTTGAGAATAATTGTTCCAGGGATTATTTCTGTGAAAAATTTTTAACAAATTGGCTGGACAGTTTCGGAGAAGAAGATTTTTAAAGCTTTTCTTGCTTTTTCCCTATAAAATCTAAGAAAATGCAGTTAGAAAAAAAATAAACAAAATCCGATATAGTTTTATGGATGACTGATTATTTGCAAAAAAATTGGTGATGCTAGCTCCTGCCGTTTTTGAGATAGCTATGGTTAACGTACAGACGACGGACGACGCACGACAGACGTCGCCGCACCATCACATAAGCTCACAGGTTCGCTAAAAATACAGGTGGCAACACCAGTCTGCAGGAACTGATGGAACACCTCTTGATGAATATATATGCCAAAAATCATGACCATCTGTGTTGTAGTTATTGAGATGTTGCAGTTTTTTTTTTTATCAAATTTTCCATTATTCTGGGGGGGGGGGGGGGTAATTGGGAGCCCCACAGCTCAAAGCATATGGGTATCAGAGACCTTATTTGAGTTTCCATGGAGACTTTTCATGGGTCTCCCTGTGTGTCAAGAATGAAGATTCTAGGTCCATTCTTTACGATTTGTGCCAAGTTAACAGATGTTCACATTTTTAAAGGTCTAAAAATAGAGAAAACAATTCGTAAAAAAATCGAAAAATACAGGTTGCGCCACCAGTCTGCAGAAACTGATGAAACATCTCATGATCAATATGTATGCCAAAAATTATGACCATCAGTGATGTAGTTAATGAGATATTGAAGTTTTTGTATGAATTTTTTTTACTATTCTGGGGGGTACTTTGGGGCCCCATAGCTCAAGGGATTTGGGTAACAGAGACCTAATTTCTGGTTTCTATGGAGACTTTTCATAGGTCTCTCACTGTTTCAAGAATGAAGATTCTAGGTCCATTCTTTACGATTTGTGCCCTGTTAACAGATGTTCACATTTTTAAAGGTCTCAAAATTAGAGAAAAAAAAAATCGTAAAAAAATGAAAAATACAGGTGGCGCCACCAGTCTGCAGGAACTGATGGAACATCTCATGATCAATTTGTATGCCAAAAATCATGACCATCAGTGATGTAGTTAATAAGATATTGAAGTTTTTGTATGAAATTTTAGACCATTCTGGGAGGTACTTTTGGGCCCAATAGCTCAAAGGATATGGGTAACAGAGACCTAATTTCTGGTTTCCAAGGAGTTTTTCATCGACCTCTCAGAATGTCAAGTTACAAGATTCTGAGCCCTGCGGTTACGGTTTGTGCCAGGTTAACGGACAGACAGACAGACGGACGACGGACAAAGAGTGATCGCTAAAGCTCAGCATGACTGAAAGTCAGCTGAGCTAAAAATCAGATCAAGCTGTACAAGGGAAGAATAACATCAAGCTGTACAAGAAAAGAATAAGATCAAGCTGTACAAGAGAAAAATAACATCAAGCTGTACAAAAGAAGAATCAGATCAAGCTGATCAAAAGAAAAATAACATCAAGCTGTACAAGAGAAGAATAAGATCAAGTTGTAAAAGTGAAGAATAAGATCAAGCTGTACAAGGGAAGAATAAGATCAAGCTGTACAAGAGAAAACCAACATCAAGCTGTAAAAGAGAAAAATCAGATCAAGTTGTACAAGAGAAAAATAACATCAATCTGTAGCAGAAGAGAAAAATATCAAGCTGTACAAGAGAAAAATAACATCAAGCTGTACAAGAGAAGAATCTGATCAAGCTGATCAAGAGGAAAATAACATCAAGCTGTAAAAGAGAAAAATAACATCAAGCTGATCAATAGAAAAAAAAAGGATCAAGCTGTACAAGAGAAGAATAACATCAAGCTAGTCAAGAGAAAAATAACATCAAACTGTACATGAGAAGAATAAGATCAGGCTGTACAAGAAAAGAATAAGATCAAGCTGTACAAGAGAACAAAATAAGAAGTTCAAATAATGGCGACAACTTATATGCATATTAAAGTGTTAATGCGAAATGCTCAAAGGTGTCAGGGGACACCCTCTTTAATATTAATAAGCAGGACCAACAGATTATGAAACTGCAAAAATATTTAATATGAATGCAAATGCACGGTTCCCCTACCAGACTGCTAGACTTTAGCCATATTTTTTTGTAACTTTAATTTAGGAAATAGAACAATAACAAAACTATTGAGTTTATGTGAGGATCAATATGAATGAAGTCAATATGATAAGGTTGAAAATCACATACAAATTTCCGACTTTGATTACATTAAACCTTTCTGAATGGCACATTGCGCGAGAACAAGTGGCGCATGGGCCATGATGCTCATCTGAATTCAGGGAACCTTGAACAATGGGTAAATGGGATCCCAGAAAGCTTAAAAACATGTCTTTTGCTTAAAACCTTAGAAATAGGTTACAGAGACCTTAGTCTACAACCAAGTTGCTACCATTTATGCCCATGTGACTAATAGTGTGTTGAATCATTTTTTTTTTTCACAGCTTGCAGAATATAGTGCAGAGTGACGTTATTTCAGGTTTCAGAGAAATTTTTATATGAACATCCCTGGATCTTAATCAAATTAAACAAGGGACCCATGGATCACGGCGCTCAGCTGAAGATTGAAAGTTTTGAAAATTGCAAAATATGCAAAATATTCTATTATAATGTTTTTCATATATAAGCATATGAGAAGCTAAGAGGAAAGAGGCCCTTCTACTTGGTTATAGTAAAGTTCTAAATATATGATTGCAAAACTAATACTCTAACAAGAATGTCATGAAGAAAAACAGTAAAGGGTTTGAGATACTGTGATGCATATGAAAAATTTACAGATGGACAGCCAAGTGGACAAAAGGGACTAATAACTTTATTTCACTTTAAAGAGAATATGCATTTAAGTTTATATAAAAGCCCATTTTTTTTAGCATATCCTCTTTTTCCATTAATCGTTTTATCAGATTCATTTTTTTTATTTACAAGTTTTATAAATTTGTAATAAAAAAAATCTGAAAATATAAGTTAAAATATCAATATTCTAAGTTACAGCTATATATTTCTTGGCACCGCAGGTGCCATAGTATCCCCAGATAATTACCCCCAGCCCTTGATAAGATGCATCTTACCTGTAAGTCTGGTGACTGTACCAATACTTTGTTTTTGAGTTATTGCCATAATTTCATTTTAACATTATCGCTGCTGTGACCTTGAAAAAAAATGTATCAAGGTCATCCATGTTCAAATTTGACCTAGCCGTTGATAAGATGCATTAAATTTTGGATTCGTAGGTCCAACGATTTTAAAACATGCCCTGTTAACGGCCGGTCGGCCAGACAGACGACGGACAAAGGACCATGACTATAGCTCAGATTACTTATAGTCGGCTGAGCTAAAAATTCTAGGTCCAACTGTAACCAATAATGCATATTTGTCTTATATTGAGCTCAAATCATGTTCTCTCACATACCTTGCTGGATAAAGGTCACTCTGACCTAATTTCAATTTCACAAGGATATTTGCCCAAGACCTCCAAGCATGTACAGTGAGTAGATTATAGGTCTAACGGTTACGGTTTGTTCCCTATTAACTACCAGGCTACTTCATTTGAAGGTCTCAAATATAGACAAAAAAATGGATAAAAAAATAAAACAAGTGACCCATGGATCATGACGCTCAGCCGACTGACATGTTGACAATATGTCCTTGGCAACTAATTAAGATATGAAGGTGCCATCATCGTTCATGCATATTAGCTTCAGTTCATCAAGACCCTTAGGCACACATAATTTTGATGACAATCAAACCAGTCTTTCCTGAGTAATCTGACATTTTGTGTATATTTTGCATTATTTCTTGGTTGCTCAAACATACCCCGAAACACTGAGAATATAGGGCACTGTGACCCAAATTTAGGTTTTTGGGGAGAACTTTTGAGGAAATCTCAGGATTTCAAGTAAGAAGATTCTGGGCCCACGGTTATGATTTGTGCCCTACTTTGGAATCAAATTTTCAATTATTCTAGGGGGTGCTTATAAGCCCCATAGCTGGGAGAATATGAGTAACAGAGACAGGGTTCCCATTCAAAACCTGAGTATGGATTTAAGAACCTTTTACGGACTTTTAAGGACCATATCCTTCAGATTTCATGGACCAATCTGGTTAATTTGATGAATTTGCAGAGCAGGGTTCTTTTGAAATACCAATCACTCATGGTTGACTTTGTAAGACTTATTTTTGGTGAAAAAAATACCATTTACTCATGGTTGCTATAGAGAAAAAATATGACTAGATACTTTATTTAGATAGGTCTTAATTATATTTGTTTTTTCAACTCATCCAAATTACATATGACACTGATAAATAAAGAGGCCTCGTTTTTATTTATATGCCAATATATATATATATATATATATATATATATATATATATATATATATATCTTGCCGGTTGTTGCCATATACTTGTATAGATATGTCATTACGTTTGGAGTTCATTCCCGTATATAATACATGGCTAAGCTTGCATCTTTTTATTAATTAAATCAGTCCAGTAAATTTACCGATCTATAAACAGCGTTTAGCCATAAACCCGTAATGTTGTGACTCGACTGCATGAAACGCTTCCAGCCCCTCGATCGCCTGGCCCCATTTTCCCCCGAGCAACCTCAATTTCCCGCCAAAATCAAAGACCACGTGCACCCCCAGTCGCCACGGTCAAGTACAAACTTTTGGATAACTTCCTTTGATCGAGTTCACTGAATATACGCGAAAAGCAAGGCAGTGGCAAATTTGATACGATGAAATAATTGCTGATGCTCTATTGTGAGGTTGCAAGCCGCGAGAGTGACCAATTTCCACTTTGAAACCCTTGGATATCCTGCTGTATAAGCACGACCTACTGCAAGACTGCAGGTGTACCCGCCAAAGAGGGAGGCATTTCTAAAGAGAGCAGGCGAACTTTGACGTTCAAAAATTTAAGTGAATACGCTTGGAAAAATGCATAAGGATGACACTGACATCGTTTAAAGAGCAGACGGTAATACGTGGCCAAAACAAGTTCCGAAATGCAACAGCAATATGATAAGAATTAATTGACGATCGACATAATACAATTCTTTATACACAGTATTCGGTGATATACAACCTAGTCCTACCATTACCGACACCGATGTACACTCCACCCTGGTTGCATACGCGGCCACAGTATGTATTTCAGAACTTTCATATTCGAATCCATTTTATAGTCCTACAGAAATTAAACGAGCATCTGCTTAGCCTCTATAGCCCGCTATTTTAACGCAAAACATTTAAAGCGCAGACTTATATAAATAGCTATCTGTAAGCTTGCCGATCTATCTACGAAATTGTAACACCTCTGAATTTTCCCCCGCTCCACTTTTCCGAAGCAGGCATAAAGTTTAATGCCATAAATTTGACAAATTTTTATTCATTCATGTAACTGATTTAACAGTCATCCATTAATTTAATTAACTATGAATTATACAATGGTCATATGAGCCCGAAAAATGTCCTTGACCACAAAGGAGGCAAATATGTCAATGTAATATTGCACAAGACTGTCCACTTAATATATTCAAATTTAAGAACTAGAGAGACCAACTTTCAAAACTCGTATCAAATCCTATTCGATGTCTTCCTGGAACAATTCAGCTCATCAGTGTGTCGATGTATGCAGAAGGAGCCTTAATTAGAGTTCCAGAAAACGCACGTCAGTCGAATATAAACATCAATATTTAGTTCAACTTCAAATTTCAAGCACGTTTCCAAATATATACCTATCATGCCTTCAAGTACCTTTAACGGTACGGGCCCTGCTATATCCTTATAAGAGTCAAGCAAAATAATTAACTTTTTAACTTAAAAGTGTTGTCAATATTCATACATTAACCTGCATAGGATACTTGAAACTGAAAAAAAGACAATTGATATTTAAGGACGAAATGCTTTCAGGTTTAAGTCAGAGTCTCTGGAATTTTATCTACTTAATTTGTATGTCGACAAACACAGAGCTTAGCGGGATCGTAGGCGCGTCGTTACTTTCAGTTCCCAACAAAGTTAATGAGCTCCGCCGACATGCAGAAACTGCAGAGGTTACATGATTTCGGAAAAGGGTACAGCAGAGGGAAATAATAAATTACTGCTCTTGTGGTGGGCCTATGGAATAGGCTAATAATCTGAAACTATTGGTAGATTACAACTCGCGGCCGTACAGTCCGACTATTAACTTTTCAAATAACTTTATTCATCATTCACATGTGATAAACGTAATAGTGCAATCTGGCAAAATTTAAGGACTTTTATGGACCTCTGGCAATATTTCTGAAAATTATGGATATCTAAGTACTTAAATTCTGCAGTTTTGAATTCCTGGACTTTCTTGGTTTTTAAGGGCACGTACGTACCCTGAGAGACCTAAGGTCAGGTTTCCAAGGATATTTTTCACAGATTTCGCTGGATGTCAAGTCAAACGATTCTAGGAGCAAAAGGCATGATTTGTGCCCTGTTAACAGATGACCACTGCTTTAAAGGTCGCAAGAAGAGAGGGAAAAAAAAACAGTAGAAAAAAATCCATGTGGTACCATCAGTCAGCGTCAATGCAAAGAATCCTGGTGATGAATGCATTAGTTGTTCAGATACTTGACCTTTTGTTAAACAAGGCCTACAGGCCTAATGCGAACCTCTGCATTGGGAAATACACCAGGTATAATGCTTCAATGCTGGACCATGAATTCTCATGTATATGAACAATGCAGGTACTAAACATTTTGAATAAGAAACAATTACACAAATATCACTGCTGAAATTCTGGCATGGGTGCACACAACACAACCAGGGACTCATGGGTCTCAACGCTCAGTTGAATTTGTCTATAAGGATATTTTGAAAGAAATTTTTCAGAACGACAGTCCTGTGACCTTAAACAATGACCTTGTGACCAAAAAATCTTAGAACTTAATATCCTTGAACTTGCAGCAATAGGACTATTGTAACAATCTTTTAAAAAGTGACCTTGACCAGATAACCAAAAATTCTACAGGTTTCCTCACTTTGGGCAAATAAGCCATTTGTGAACGTTGGAAAATTCAGGATGAAAAGTTTGATTTACAGTGCATGCACAATCTTTTTAAAGATGTGGCTTCTGTGACCTTCAACTCAGATCGCTGAACCCTGAAAATCAAAATGAATTTACATATGTGGTTGGTCATTATTAAATCAAGTTTGAAGCCAGTCTGTCTTTCCAAAGCAGAAATATCATCCATAAACTAATTTGTGAATGGATGGGCCCTGTGACCTTGACCATTGACCTATGACCCAAAAATCAAACAGAATCTTCCCCTAGTGGCAGGTTAGCAATATCTTGAAAATGGAAGGTTTGCGATGATAGTTTTGCTTCAAATGTATACACATTCCTTTTAAAGAAATGGGTCCTGTGACGTGGTCCTTTGACCGTTGGACCCCAAAATCAACATGGTTCTTACTTTAGGGGTAGGCCATTTATAAGTTAAGTTTAAAACCAATATATCAAACTTAACTGGAGTTATCATCTGGAAACTAATTTGTGTGGATGGACGGATTGACAGACAGACAGACATACAAACAGACAGACTGACAGACAGGGTGATTAGTATAGGGCATCCACTTGTGATCAATAAACACACCTGGTTTAGGACACCAGATGTAATGACAGTTGAGAAACTGACATGACTGTTGTCATTTTATAGTAAATAAATAGAAAAATATTTGTTGAAATAGGAAAAAATATAGGTGGTGCCACAACGTTTCAGGAACTGACAAAACTAGTCAAGGTTAAAATTCAAGGCAATATTCATGACAAACCATGCATTAATTATCAAGATATTAGAGTTTTTGTTTCAAATTTTTTACTATTCTGGGGGTACTTTCAAGCCCCATAGCTCGAAGGAAAAAGGTTGCAGTGACCTTATTTCAGGTTTCCAAGGAAATTTTTAATTGACCTCCCTGGATGTTCATTTAGAAGTTTCTAGGACCAGCTGTTACGATTTGTGCCCTGTTAACGGAGGGACGAACATCCAGACGGATGACGGACAAAGCGCCATTCCTATACCTCAGTTGACTTACAGTTGGCTGAGCTAAAAATGATTTTAGCTGGCACCACCAGTATTGTATACAACAAAGCTACCACAGATATATACATATGCCCAAGTTCAGACTGATATATCAAACCCCTCCTGAGAAATAAGCAGGGACACACACTGTGCAAAAAATTATTGTAGGTGGCACCACCAGTCTTGTATACGACAAGTATACGATAATTAAAATACGATAGGTATAAATATGCCCAATTTCAGGATGAAATATCATCAATTATTGATATAATTAACTATGATTAACTATTGATATAATTCCTCAATAGAAATAAGCAGGCACAAAAGTCACACACTGTGCAAATGTCATTGTAGGTGGTGACACCTGTCTTGTGAACAAGAAACCCATCAAAGACCAATAGACAGGTCAGAATATTAGGCCAATACATCAAACTTACCTAAGTCTGATGCATGGGGCTGATCATGTTAGGTGAGAAAGGCAGTTGCCCCGAGTGAACTATGACAAATTTGCTAGCTCAGGCTACTACACTGAGTGGACTCATGACCTGCACCTGGCTAGACTGGGTGAACTTTTGACCTGTACCTGGCTGCACTGAGTGAACTCTTGACCTGTTGCCTAATCTCATACAGTTGGCAGTCTGCCAAAGCTATAAATAGATTGGCTCCACATGCAGCCCTGAGGGGCATGACACCCATGAGATGATCACATGCTGCCGATGAGGTGACCACATGCTGCCCATGAGGTGTTCACATGTCACCCATGAGGGGATCACATGCCTTGTGCTTGGCTGCACTGACTGAACTCTTGACCTTTATCTGGCTGCACTGAATGAACTTTTGATCTATTGCCAAATCTGAAACAGTTGGCAGTTTCTTAACCTATTTAAATATACAGACATGATCTTGGCCTGTTGGCAAATCTGTTTACACATACTGAGAGACTTTGGCTAAAATGCTTTTTTTCAAGCTGAAATATTCATCAACTTTTTTTTTATTCAAAATATCTAGAATAATCAAAGATTCAGGTCTTTCATTGTTAAAGGTCCAATAATTCTACCAAAAATCATTCAAGTAACCTTGAACAAAGGCCACCTAAGAATAATGTTTGTGCCATGGAACAGAAGTTATAATTGAAACAATAATTTTGTAGAAGAACAGTTTTGCAGATCTCAGTTTGAGTTAGAAATAATAATGGCCATAAGACCAATTAAGTTTTTCTGATATGATTGAAAGAACCATGTCCTATGATAATTCTTTTGAAATATTGAACGATTCAACTTGACAGTTTTATCATAAACATTTTAAGCTGAAAGAGGCTAAAATTATGAGGTTTTTGCCCATAAAAAAACAGTTCAATATAGGTGGCACATCAAATCTGCAACTTCAAATATGAGTCATGTGAACAACATTTGCACTGGCATAAAATTTGGTGATGATAACTCTGGCCGTTTTTGAGATTGTCATTTTAGTATGCTTTTTAGACAGATAACAAGGTTCAACTTCCTGTAATTCGGCCAAAAATCACCGAACTTAAACTTGAACCATTTGAACAAACTTGAGAGAAATGGGATAAAAGAATATTTTTGTGAAATATTGAACAAATTGGCTTGACTGTTTCAGAGGAGAAGATTTAAAAGGTTTTTTTTAGCTTTTTCTCTATAAAATCTAAGAAAATGTCAATTTTTTCAGATGGCTAATTTTTTGCATTAAATTTCATGATGCTAGCTCCACTCATTTTCGAAATAGTATGGGTTTACGATACCTGTGATTGTAAACATTGCCTGGCATGAGAAATATCTAAAATCATAAATCTACATTTTTTAAAAAGTTTTTAAAAAACATTCTTGTCAATATTAACCAAAGATAACCTGAAATCTTAATGTCGGGAGCATGATGTAACGGATGCTGATAAACTGGTTCCAGGCCAGATGTATCTGCTTCACACAACTAACATATATGGTATAATGACTCAATTCAATCTTTATTATTCATTAAAAATTCATTCTTTGGAACCATAAAAGACAATTATTATCAGAATTATTCAGGGGATTATTCTTGTAAAATATTAAACAAATTGGCCTCAGTGGCTTCAATTAAGAAACGTTTTGCAGGTTTATAACTCATATGGGAAAATAAAGCAAAATGGCTAAGTTCAGCTTTCAATAACTCAGCCAAAAATCACTGAACCGAAACCATTTGAACAAACTTAAATTATCAACATCTAAGGATAATTAATGTGTGAGATTTAAGAATTTGGCCCAGTGGTTTTTGAGAAGAAGATCTTTGTAGCCACTTAGCTAAAATGGGCTGTTATGGCATATGACTAAATTCAGCTTCCCTTAACTCAGCCAAAATTCACTGAAGTGAGACCATTTGAACAAACTTCAGAAAGCACTACCCTTGGATCATTTTTTTGCGATATTAAACAATTTGGCCAAATGATTTCAGAGAAGAAGTTTTTTTGTAGCTGTCAGTATGATACGGGCACTGATGACCCCCGTTCAAAAAAGGCCGATGCAGGTGGCGCCACCAATACCTCAATTTCAGACATGACTCATGTGACCAACATTGGCATAAAATTTGGTGATGACAGCTCCAGCCGTTTCTGAGATTGTAATTTTAGTATGCTTTTTTGGACAGATGACTAAGTTCAACTAGCTGTAACTCGGCCAAAAATCACCGAACTTAAACCATTCGAAAAAACTTGATAGAGATTGTTCCAGGGATCATTTTTGTGTAATATTGGACAATTTGGCTGAACAGTTTCGGAGAAGAAGATTTTTAAAGCTTTTTTTAGCCTTTTCTCTATAAACTCTACAAGAATGCAGTTAGGCAAAAAATAAGCAAAATCCGATGGAGTTTTTTAGATGACTAATTTTTGCAGAAAATTTTTTATGCTAACTCTTGCCGTTTTCAAGATAGTATGGGTTAACGTACAGATGACGGACGCCGGACGACGCCACACCATCCCATAAGCTCACAGGTTCGCTAAAAAATTTCTACTATTCTGGGGGGTTTTCTGAGCCCCACAGCTTGGAAAATATTGGTGACGGAGACCTAATATAGGTTTCCAAGAAGACTTTTTATGGGCCTCCCTGCATACCTAGATAAAAGATTCTAGGTTCAGTCATTACCATTTGTGCCCTGTTAAAACATGACCACACCAATAAAGATCTAAAAAAAAAAACAGAAAAAAAATCGTAAAAAATAAAAATATATAGGTGGCACCAGTCTGAAGAAACTAATGAAACATTAAATGACCAATATCCTTCGAATGATTAATGGTGATCAATGCATTGGTCGTTCAGATACTTGAGCTTTTGTATCAAATTTTTCATTATTCTAGGGGTAACTTCTGAGCCCCATAGCATGCAGAATATCAGCGACAGAGAACTTTTTTCCTCAGGACACTTTTCATGTGCCTCCCTTTATGTCAAGATACAAGATTCTAGGTTGTCATTCCAGTTTGTGCCCTGTTAACAGATGACCACATCTTTAAAGGTATCAAAAACTGAAAGAAAATTGTTAAAAAAAAATAAACAAGGCCTAGAGGCCTAATGCGAACCTGTGCATTGGGAAATACAGCAGGTATAATGCTTCAATGCTGGACCATTACTTCTCATATAATGAACAATGCACGTACTAAATATTATGAATAAGAAACAATTACACAAACATCACTGCTGAATTCTGGCATGGGTGCACACAACAAAAAAATGATTGTAACTGGCACCACCAGTCTTGTATACAACAAAGCTATCAGAGATTTTTATGTCAGAGACGAGATTGAAATCGAGGCGGATTTTAAATTTGCCTAGACGAGATTGCGATTGTGATCTCGCCTAGGCGAGATTACAACTGTGATCTCGCCAAGACAGATTTTAAACTCGCCTAGACGAGATCACAATCGCAATCTCGCCTAGGCGAGATTAAAATCCATCATGGAGCAGGCCAGGATTTTAATCTCGTCTAGGCAAGTTTAAAATCCATCTGGTATCATCCGGGCGAGTTTAAAATCTGCCTGATATCACTTAGGCGAGTTTTAAATCTGCCTAGGCGAGAATAAAATAGTGATCTAATCTAATTTTTTAATATATTTTGCATAGTAATTGACATTTTTCAATTAAAAATGTTTTGAGTCAGATTTTCAATATTTTAACACTGAATGGTTATGTATAGTTGACAGGTAATATATTTATTAATATTTACAGAATATTATAATATTAATGTAATAATTAATATTATTTTTGGAAATGGATTTTTTTCATTATACAGTTTTATTAATATAGTTATGTATAGTTCACAAGTAATATATCTATTAATATTTACAGATATTATATTATTAATGAAATAATTTACATTATTTTTTATATTTATATTTTTATTAATAAACTAAGCAATAAGAAACTTACATGGGTATGGTATACGGCATATTTAAGTGATATATGATGTGGGCTGCTGCTGATTATTTACATAATAATTTTGTTTTCATTATTAATTTGAAGTGAAATTGGTATTAGTAATATTAATAATATAGTAATTTAAAAAGACAAAAGGAGACTGAATATAACTCATTTATTATATAACAATATAATTCAATGCATGTTCACATCCATAAACGATCTATTAATCTATGAATCTAGAAATCATACCTTTTTTGATATGATATAATACTGTACAATGTGTAATATACTCTTTAAATAGTGAAGTAATATCTATCTGTCTATCTAGCTATAATCTAGCTATCTAATCTAGCTATCTAGCTATCGATCTATTGAACTATGATTGGTTCAATATGCAAGTGGATGACTTTTTTCTCCTAGATTTGCTCTTCATAAATTTATCTCATAAATATGCTTCAGTATACCTCTTGTTACTCCCTAATTGCCATATATTAAATACAATTACATTTTTGTGTGTGTAAAAATTATTGGTGATTTTTACAACTCCAAGGTTGTTAAGAAAACTGGGAAAAAAATAAAGATTAATTAATTTTCAGCAAATAATTGGTATGATATGAATGCTGAAGACCACATGAATCACATCAAAGGTGCAAGTAATAATCAATGAATACCAAAAATAAAAATCAAAATTAATGTTAATTATTACATTAATAATTATTACATTACTGTACAAATTAATGTTTATTATTACAATAATATTATAATATTCTGTAAATATTAATAAATATAATACCTGTGAAGTATATATAACCAATCAGTGTTAAAATATTGAAAATCTGACTGAAAACATATTTCATATGTCAATTACAGTGCATAATATATAAGAAGTTACCTCTAGCCTGTTGTCAAATCTGAAATAGTAGCCACACCATTGCATGAGCTTATACAGGCGCCCAGCCCTGAGGGGAATGACACCCATGAAGTGATCACATGGTGCCCATGAGGTGTTCACATGTCACCCATGAGATGATCACATGCCTTGTGCTTGGTTGCACTGATTGAAGTCTTGACCTATATCTGGCTGCACTGAATGAACTCTTGATCTATTGCCAAATCTGAATTGGCAGTTTCTCAACCTATTTAAAGATACAGACACAATATTGGCCTGTTGGTAAATCTGTTTACACATACTAAAAGAATTTGGCTAAAATGCTTTTTTTTCAAGCTGACATTTTCATAAACTTTTTATCAAAATATCTAGAATAATAAAAGATGAAGTCCTTTCATTGTAAAAGGTCCAATAATTATGCCAAAAATCGTTCAAGTAAACTTGAACAAAGGCCACCTAAGAATAATTTTTGTGCCATGGAACAGAAGTTATAATTGAAACAATAATTTTGTAGAAGAACAGTTTTGCAGTCCACAGTTTGAAATAGACATGATAATGGCCATAAGACCAACTTAAGTTTTCTGATAAGACTGAAAGATCCATGTCCTAGGATAATTCTTTTGAAAAATTGAACAATTCATTTTGACAGTTTCATCATAAACATTTTAAGCCGAAAGAGGCTAAAATTCTGAGGGTTTGTCCATAAATAAACAGGTCCATGTAGGTGGCACCACAAAATTTGCAACTTCAAATATGAGTCATGTGACCAAAATTTGCACAATACTTGGTAATGCTAGCTACTGACATTTCTGAGATTACACTGTCAGTATGCTTACTTGGCCAAATGACTGTTCAAATTCCTGTAACTCCACTAAAATTCATCAAATGCAAACCATTTGAACAAACTTGAGAGGGCCTGCCTATGGGAGCATTTCAGTAAAATATTGAACAATTTGGCTGGACTGTTTACAAGAAGAAACCTTTTAAAAGTTTTTCAGCTTTTTCCCTATAAAATCTAAGTAAATGAAGATAGCCAAAAAATAATCCCACAATATTGGTATGTGACAGATTCTTGCATTAAATCTTGGGATGGTAGCTCCTGCTATTCCTGAGATATTATGGGTTAATGTGCAGATGACCAATAACCCCCATACAAAAAAAGGTCAATGCAGGTGGCGCCACCAATACCTGAATTTCATATACCGGTATGACTCATGTGACCAACACTGGCATAAAATTTGGTGATGATACCTATGGCTGTTTCTGAGACTGTCATTCTAGTATGCTTTTTATGACAGATGACTAAGTTCAACTTCCTGTAACTCGGCCAAAATTCACCAAACTTGAACCATTTAAACAAACTTGAGAGAGATGGCATAAAAGATTATTTCTGTGAAATATTGAACAATTTGACTTGACCGTTTAGGAGGAGAAGATTTTTAAAAGTTTTTTTTTTAGCCAAAAATCACTGAACTGAGACCATTTGAACAAACTTCAGAAAGCACTACCCTAGGATGATTTCTGTGCGATATTAAACAATTTGGCCATATTGTTTCAGAGTAGAAGTTTTTTGTAGACGTCAGTATGATACGGGCACTGATGACCCCTGTACAAAAAAGGCCGATATACATGGCGCCACCAATACCTCAATTTCAGATATGACTTATGTGACCAACATTGGCATAAAATTTGGTGATGTTAGCTTCAGCCGTTTCTGAGATTGTAATTTTAGTATGCTTTTTTGGACAGATGACTAAGTTCAACTTCCTGTAACTCGGCCAAAAATCACCGAACTTAAACCATTCGAAAAAACTTGAGAAAGGTTGTTCCAGGGATCATTTCTGTGAAATATTGGACAATTTGGCTGAACAATTTCAGAGAAGAAGATTTTTATAAAATCTAAGAAAATGCAGTTAGCCAAAAAATAAGCAAAATCCGAGTTTTTTAGATGACTAATTTTTTGCATTAAATTTGGTGATGCTAACTCTTGCCGTTTTCAAGATAGTATGGGTTAACGTACAGACGACAGATGACGGACGCCGGACGACGCCACACCATCGCATAAGCTCACAGGTTTGCTAAAAAATACAGGTGGCGCCACCAGACTGCAGAAACGGGTGAAAAATTCCATGATCAATATCCATGCAAAGAAAAATGGTGATCAATGCAATAGCTGTTCAGATACTTGAGCTTTTGTATCAAATATTCCATTATTCTTGGGGGTACTTTGGAGCACAAAACTCACAGGTTAAGGGTAACAGAGACCTAATTTCAGGTTTCCAAGGAGACCTTTCATGGGCCTCCCTGCATGTCAAGAGAGAAGATTCTAGGTCCAGTCGTTACGGTTTGTGCTTGGTTAAAGAATGGACAGACGAACAGCCGGACAGACAGACTGCCGCCGGACAAAGAGTGATTCCTAAAAATCCCTTGCCACGTATTTTTAGTACTAACAGTTCACTGAATAATTTTTTTTTCTTGTGTGGCCAAATCAAAGCTAACATCACCTGCGCAGCCCAATACTTCAACTTTCAGTCTGTAGTAGGTGTCTGTCCATGCAATTGGATGGATCCTGATGGCAAATACATCAATTGGGAATTCAAGCATTTTGATGACCGTAATCCTTTCACTTGACCTGAGGAAGGCCTGTCAACAAATAAAACACTGCATTGTAACAGAAGTTTTCAGATACACTAGATGAAGGATAAATGATTTATGGCTATTTTAGAGTCTTGCTAGCAATCTTGGACGCCGTTTTGAAATAACAATCCTCCAAAAGGCTGATTTTCTTAGATGTTTAGTAGGACTGAAACGATGCATAGCAAGCCCTCGATTCAATTGTAATTGATTATTAACCTCTGCATAGATTCATTTTATTATTTCCCTTTCCCAAAGTTCATTGTGAGCTCTCAAATTTGACAGAGTCATTTGTATTTTTGAAGCTCTTTCTCGCGTTTGTGCCCTAAATCAACTTTCAACACTACACCATTGGCCCAATCCACTTACATAGAAACATATACGGCAATGACAAACAGAGGGATAGCTACATTTTTCTTTTTTAGTGGCTGGAAATTATTATGATCCATTTTGGCAAAAATATCTTTTATATTTCTTTAAAGTCTGAAATTTTATACTTTATTACTGAAATTTCAATCAAGGGGAAAGAATCAATAACCTAAATGCGAGTCTTCACAATTCACAAGGCTAATTTTTTTAGTATGTTGCTCCCAGTATTTAACAGTGCAAAACTGTAAAAAAAAAAGGGACCCATGGGTCACTGTGCTCAGCTGAAGTTGACCTTGAGGGTAAAAATCTAAAATAATATCAAATGGAGATTAACTGTGAGAGGAAGAGGTAATATAGGCCATGTTTGGTTTATATGATTGGTTTGTATTGATGAGCAAGAAATTGTTGCAAATAATATTTTGACCTAACACATGTGTTTCCTAATATGTTCTACCCTTTTTACGTAATAAGCGCCCCGGGCGCTCTCAAAATTAATTTTTTCCAAATATTTTTTATACCCTTATAAGCGCCCATCTGCCAGCTTCCAAAATGCGTTACAATTCTCTAATTTAACACTGCCGCTTGTGTACACGTGTTTGACTTCACAGCACATTCAGGACAATTCACAAAAACTGACTATAAGTCTTCTGAGCTATAGTCGTGGTCCATTGTCTGTCCGACGGTTACATTGGCACGTTATGAAACCGTTAGACATACGAATCCAAAATTTAGAATACTGTTAGATGTCCCAAAGATCTCCTACCAAACTGAAAATTGGGTCACTGCGACTTTGTTCCTTTGAAAAATTAAGGAAAAACCTCATCTGTTTTCCTTAATATTTACCAGAAGTTTTCTCCCATATATTTCATATACACATGCTAGAAATTAAATCCTTTCAGTGAAGTTATGGGCCTGATAATAATGCACTTTGTAAAAAATCTGGAAAAATATTTACTCACTTAACATGAAGATTTTTGAAGCTAGAGAGTTTTTTCCAAAGTGTATATATTTTTTCATTAAGATTCAATTGTTTAGCCAAAATTAGATCATAATTTTGTAAATTATTTTAGCATAAAGTATAGTTATTAGCATAAAAATAAAATCAGTACCCTAAATTTTGCCCATCTTTGACCATTGCATTTTTTTTCTGTGAGTACTATTGAATTAATTTTCACAGCATGTAAAAATAAGTATTTAATTAATTTAAAATCTGAAATTTGAAAATAAAAGCTTGAAAATTAGGCTAGTTATGGAATTTTTTGTTGAGGCTCTATTGTAGTCACTTGGTTTGTCCAGATACAGGTAGCTAGCCCAATCCTGGTCACTAGAAATCAGCTATGCCAGGGTTCCTGATTTGTTACAGTCACTGGGGGAGATCCCCTGCTGTGATAGGTGTACAGTTATTCTCATGAGCCCCCCCCCCCCCCTACACCATGCAGTAATTGTTATTAATTGCACTGATTTCATTAATTGTAATGATATGCCAATATGCAAATCTTTCGTTGAAAAAGTCATTCAAGTTGTATTCTGGAAGATGCCTTGTTGGGTTAATGTAGCATTTTTAATGAAATAAATTTTCTTTTAAATAATTTTTATACAATTAAAATAGAATAAGAACCATCAGTATACTTAAATGTATAAAATATAAAGCAAATTATGGATAAATATAGGCACAATATAAAATTGTGAAATTTGAATCAAGTATTAATTTTATATATTTATTGTTTTGCAAAATTAAAAGATATATTTTTTAGTGGTAAAAAAAAATAAATATATACATTTGTATGCATGATGTGGTGTTATCTGACAAGATTGAGATTAATGATGATACAATTTAGAATTATGAATCAACTTATAGATTGAGATATATGTTAAATTGGAAATGTATTGAAATATAAACTAAAAATTAAAAAAAAAATATGTGATAAAAAAATGAGGATCTAATACAAACATTCGTTCATTATTTTTCTGCCTCAGCACAGTAGGAGACATTAGTTTTTATTGCAAATGTGTAAAATATATTTAATTTAAAACATAATTGGATTAGAAAATAAAATTTAATTAACACAGGAGAATGGAACAAAAAGTGATCAGCTCTGTCTGTCCATCATCTACCCATTATCATTAAATATATATTAATTATGAAATTATTCCTTTAAACACTGTTGAAATAACTTTCATATGCGGTATGTGGATAGATTAAATCTATCAAAATCTGAAACTTTGAAGCAACTTATATATTCAGTTGTGTAATATTGCAGATGTTGCAGAAGATTGCAGAAGAAGGCCTGTAATAAACTAGATGTGTCGGAACGACACGAATGCCCCCGCCTGGGGCAAATGAGAAACATTTGTTAAATTTTGTAAATTTTTTTAAGTTCAGGAGGTGTTGTATGGTAAAAAGTAGGTCAACTGGGGCAAAATGCAAACTCGATCTGTAATGGGTCATTATCAAGCAACACACCAAAAATCAGGCCAGAATCTGCAGGCATTGTGAAAAAAAGTCCATACATGTGCATTTTTCGTAGAAATTTCTGTCTTTCATGAAATTTTCTATGTTCAGGATCTGTCATATGGTCAAAAATAGGTTAACTGGGACAAAATGCGAACTCGATCTGTGAGTGGTCATTATGCGCGCACAGACCAAACATTAGACCAGTATCTGTAAGCATTGCATTGCGAAACTAGAATATTAGCAAAAGCTGATAATCAGTTATAAATTTAAATTGGAGAGGTATGTACCATGTTTCATAACAATCCACCAAATGCTTCCTGAGAAATAAGCTCCTAAGTATTTTTCTATACTAAGCTCTGTGACCTTGAAAAGTAGGTCAAGATCACCCATCTTTGAACTTGACCAAGATTTTGTAAATATAATGCAATAGCACTGAAGAAATGAAGTTCCTGTATTGAATATCTTTGGAGATATCCTGCACAAAAGGCCAAATTGAAAAATCCGATAAAATTTCATTAAAAAATCAGAAATTGCAGGTGGCGCCACCAAAATTGTGCAGCACGTACAGACCATCAGACCCAATGATTATAGAAAGTTTTGTGAACATCCACACAATGGTTCCTGAGATATAAGCTTCTGAGTGTTTTTCTATAATCAGCACTTAAATGTAGAAAATGGGTCAAGGTCACCCATCTTCGAACTTGGCCGAGATTTTATCGATATACATCTTCACTGATGAAATAAAATTCCAACGGTGAATCCTTTTAGAGATATCCAGCTCACAAGGTAAAAGTTAACAGACGCGGAACAGACGGACTGACGGACACCGGACAGACAGATGGACGGACGGGCAGACGGACAGCTTGGGTGACGACAATAGCCCATGAGCCTATGAGCTGACGGCTTAAAATGGCTGTACATGTACATTTGTCATGAAAATTTCTATTTTTCATGAAATTTTCTAAGTTAAGGAGCCGTAAAATGGTCAAAAGTAGGTCAACCTGGACGAAACGCGACCTCGATCTGTAACTGGTCATTATCTGCCCAAAAACCAGAAATCTGGCCAATATCTGCAGGCATTGCGAAAAAAGTCTGTACATGTGTATTTGTCATGAAAATTTCTTTTTTTCATGAAATTTTCTAAGTTAAGGAGCCGTAAAATGGTCAAAAGTAGGTTAACCTGGACGAAACGCGAACTCGATCTGTTACTGGTCATTATCTACCCACACACCAAAAATCAGGCCAATATCTGCAGGCATTGCGAAAAAAAGTCCGTACATGTTTATTTGTCATGAAAATTTCTATTTTTCATGAAATTTTCTAAGTTAAGGAGCCGTAAAATGGTCAAAAGTAGGTCAACCCGGACGAAACGCGAACTCAATCTGTAACTGGTCATTAACTGCCCACACACCAAAAATTAGGCCAATATCTGCAGGCATTGCGAAAAAAAGTCCGTACAACTGTTTCATTTCAGAATGACGGAATGACGGAATGACGGACATGGGTAAAACTAAATGCCCCGGCCACTTTGTGGCGGGGGCATAAAAATAACCATTCTAGAAAGCATGAAGCACCTGTAACATCAACAACTGATAGTATTTGTCCAGAGAGAATTGAAGCATTAACAGCCCCGGTAGACATCTTGCATTTGGTGGCAGTAGGGAGTGTTATAATCACAGTTAACTGCAGGTGCAATCTATGGACTCCACAATGCTTCAGTCACTGAAAAAAAAGCAATTGAGGAGTTCATTCTTATGGGCTAGTAATCGAAGTGCCATGTCATCGTGTATGTCAGTGTGCAAGCCAGCTGACAGCATCCGCATTCACTGGACTCGTTAACATTAAACGCGGTTAATACGGCACCATATGAGAAAAGGGACCCATGGGTCCCGGTGCTCAGCTGTTATATATGATCAGAAAATATGATTTGAAAGTGAGGCACGTGCTGGTTTTGTGTGGTAATAAAGCTGTTTTATGAGTTGTGGAAATAACTTTGAAATTTATTTTCCCAATACAAAATGCTTTTCAGCTGACTTTTTATAAAAAAGAAATCAGGAATACATGTAAAATTATTACGGATGCATACTGAATGCAAAATAAAAATACAGATATATCTCATTGATGGCAAATTATTGAATTAAGTTGAGTAGGGATACCAATAATTTATAATCAACGTACACTTGTCTTTATATAGCCAAAGAGAGCTGAATATCCATGATTTTAACATTGCCTGGTATGATGAATAACTTAAATCATAAATCTATTTTTTAAAAGCTTTTAAAAAAACTTTCTTGTCAATATTAACCAAAGATAACCTGAAATCTAAATGTCTAGTGGCATGATGTAATAGATGCTGATAAACTGGTGCCAGGCCAGATGTAACAGCATCAAACAGCTGACATAAATAGTAAAATGACTCAATTCATTCTCCATAATTCAGCCAAAAATATGATTCATGTGGAACCATTAATGACAATTATTATAAGAATTATTGTAGGAATTATTCTTGTAAAATATTTAACAAACTGGCTTCAGTGGCATCAGTCGTAAAACGTTTTGCAGGTTTATAACTCATTTAGAACGATACAGCAAACTGGCCAAGTTCAGCTTCCCGTAACTCAGCCAAAAAGCACTGAACCAAAACCATTTGAACAAACTTGAATTATCAACATCTGAGGATAATTAATGTTTGAGATTTAAGAATTTGGCCCAGTGGTTTTTGAGAAGAAGATCTTTTTAGCCACTGAGATCAAATATGCTGTTATGGCATATGGCTAAATTCAGCTTCCCATAACTTAGCCAAAAGTCACTGAAAATAGACCATTTGAACAAACTTCAGAAAGCACTACCCTAGGATCATTTCTGTGCGATATTAACATTTTGGCCATATGGTTTCAGAGAAGAAGTTTTTTGTAGCCCTCAGTGTGATACAGGCACTGATGACCCTGTACAAAAAAGGCCGATGCAGGTGGCGCCACAAATACCTCAATTCAGATATGACCTATGTGCCCAACATTGGCATAAAATTTGGTGATGATAGCTACAGCCGTTTCTGAGATTTAAATTTTAATATGCTTTTTTGCACAGTTAACAAAGTTCAACCTTCTGTAACTCGGCCAAAAATCTCTGAACTGGAACCATTCGAACAAAGTGGAGAAAGGTTGTTTCAGGAATCATTTCTGTGAAATATTGGACAATTTGGCTGGACAGTTTCGGAGAAGAAGATTTTAAAATCTTTTTTTAGCTTTTTCCCTATAAAATCTAAGAAAATGCAGTTAGAAAAAAATAAACAAAATCCGATATAGTTTTTTGGATGACTGATTATTTGCAAAAAATTTGGTGATGCTAGCTCCTGCCGTTTTTGAGATAGCTATGGTTAACGTACAGACGACGCACGACAGACGACGCCGCACCATCGCATAAGCTCACAGGTTCGATAAAAATTTCAAGACAATATGCACATTTTTATGGACATCCCTGGATGTCAAGACGGCAGATTCTAGGTTTTGTAAGTTTTGTACCCTGTCTGACTGTCTGGGTGCTTAAAAATGTTTTGGCCAGTAAATAGGTCATCTAATTTCAAGTTTCCATTGAGATTAACCCAGATGTTTATGCCGGTAGCACGCAATCATGGTGATAAATGCATCAGGTATACATATACGGGGGCTTTTGTATCAATTTTGCAATTAATCTAGGGGTATTTTCGAGCCCCATAGTTCAGAGGATATAGATCGCAGTGACCTAATTTCAGGACCTCAATAGGTGTAACCTTAGAAGGTTCTAAGTCTAGCGGGTACAATTTGTGCCCCATCTAACTGACTGGGTGTTTGTTATCATGTTTTCTGGCTGTAATTCGCAAAATGTAGGTCACTATGACAAAATTTTAGATTTTCAAGGAGATTGGCCTTAGCCTGGGACCTCCCCTCATGAAAAATAAGAAATTTCTTGGTCTAATGGTTACGATTTGTGCCCTGTTAACACACGAACTGCTTCATCTGAAGGTCTGAATAATAGAGAAAAAATGCGTAAAAATAAGAAAAAAAAACATTTCGCAACACCAGTTCTAGGGATAATGATGAAGCACTCCACGATCAATATGCATGGAAAGAATCATGGCAATCAATGCATTAGTTATTCAGATATTAGAGCTTTTGTATCAAATGTTTAATTTTTCTAGGGGGTATTTACAAGCCCCATAGCTGGAAGGATGATGAATATGCCTGTAGAATTCCTAATTTTCTCACATCTGAACTTATCAGACATGTGAATTTGGATTTTGGTCTCTCTATATTTTGACTCAGAAAGATCTATAATTTGTCCCAAAACTCCTGTCAACCTCATTTGTGGTGATATTTCTTACAAATTTATTTTGTCCATTACTACAAAATAGCTGTTATTAAAGGAGCTCATGTAGCTATATGATCATTTATAAAAGTATGAAATACGTATATATTTATATATATTATGAGGCGGGACGGTGCTGACCTGTCTATAAAGAGCTCCAAAAACGATGGCATCATTTCAAGTGGACATACCCGTCAATCCATGTAATGCTGGAGGGAAGTATATGTGATGTAATGAAGGTGTGACCTACAAATACCACTGTGACGTCATATCTATGAAACATCAAAGAATGCAGTTTTAGATTGTCACTGAGATGTTGCAAGACCTTACGTTTGTTCAGTCATATTTCTTTTTGCCTTTTAGGTAAATAAAGGTAAGCATAAGTTGCTTTTTCAAAATTATCACAACAGGATTAGTGGAAAGGAGTACAGTTTCATTAGTTACAAATTGTGCCCTGATAACCAATTTTATATAAATTTTTATCATCTAAGGACTTTTTTAAGGATATGTAAGGATGTACACTTGTACACTATATTGTTGTATACTTAAAACAAGAGGCCCATTGGCCATGACGCTCAGTTTATTTTGACTGGGTGCTCATTTCTTCTATTGGTGATATATATTGTCTGTGAGAATAGCCTATGGCTAACTTTACTCTATTAAAAAATGGACAGAAAATATAAATTTAAGGACTCATAGGACACTTGCCCAGGATCCCCCCGGATATAGGTCCTAATTTTGGGTTTGTAAGGAGAATTGCCTAATTTTGGGATTTTAAGGAGAATTGCCAAGTGTCATTTGTACCTGATTGTCATATTAGAATAGGCTAGGTCTAATGGATACAATTTGTGCCCCGTCTGACTGCTAAAAAATCATGTTTCTGGCCAGTAGCTTGCAGAATATAGGTCACCATGACCATATTTCTGGGTTTCAAGTATATTTGCCTAAAACCTCCCAGGATGTTGCGTAAGAAGATCCTAGGCCTAACGGATACAATTTGTGCCCCATCTGATTGTTTAGGTGCATATATGACATCATGGTGACCTTATTTAAGATTTCCACGGACATTTACCAAGACGTCTCAGAATTCTATAATAGAAGATTCTAGGTCTCACAAATACAATGTGTGCCCATCTGACATTCAGGGTGCTCAAAATCATTTTTTTTGGCCCGTAGGTCACAAAATATTGGTCAACATAACCTAATTTCCGGTTTCCAAGCAGATTTGTCTAGTTCCTCCCATGATACTGTGTTAAAAGATTCTAGGCCTAACAGATATGATCTGTTGTCATCTGACATACAGGTTGTTCATACATCTGCTTCCTATAGGTCGCAGAATATAGGTTACAGTGACCTAATTTTTAATTTCCAAGAACATTTGCCTAGGACCTCCCTTAATGTCACGTTGGAGGATTTTAGGCCTAAGGGATAAAATGTGTGCCCTGTCTGACTGTCTGAAATCATATTTTTGGCCCGTAGGTCACATAGTATAGTTAACTATGAACTTATTTGGGGTTTCCAAAGAGAATTGCCAAGGACCTCCCTGGATGTACGGTTAGAAGTTTCTAGGTCTAACGTTTATTTGTGCCCGGTCAACGGACGGACGGCCGGACGGACGCCGCACAAAGGGTGATAGCTAATGCTCAGATGACGTACAGTCAGCTGAGCAAAAGAATGACATGTTCAGCACTCTGCTCACCCTGGTACTGGTTTGTTCTCGATACAAGACAAAGGCGGTGCCATGTTCGTGATAAACACATGACATCTGATAGACTGTGACGACACCACCATCATCGCCCGGCTCTGTGATTATTCCTGATAGTCTCATTCTCGTTCCAAAATTAACCTGAAACAAAGTAATCTTTTAGATATAATAGGTCCATGTATAATATAGTTGGCTTGACCAATGATGTGTTATCTTATCAGCTACAATTCCATGTTCTGAAATACTGTGGCTTGCTTCATATTCCCGAGGTTAAAATTTATTATTTTTTAATTTGTCATTGTTTCGTTTTCCTTTTTACGTGGTCTCCTAATAAAATAAGCTCAAAAGATTATCAATGTTTCTTAGAATATTTATAATAAATAAATATATGTGCACAAATCATAACCATTGGGCAAGGACCCAAGTGAACAGTAAACGAGTTGAAATTATTGTTCATTATTTTCGGATCTGATATCATTTATAATAGTTATCTGATAAGGGTAAGATACATGATCTATTATCATTTCATTTATTTTTCTTCTTTTCCCTTTTGACTAGATTTCAACGATGGGGCTTCTCGTTCGTGAGGGTTTGATTTTGCAATTATTTCCCTCTTGTGGTTCGTGAGACGTGAATATCGCGAATTTGGAACTCTATGAAAAAAAAAGGCAACCATGGGATATTCGGTATAAAGACCTGGTGAGGGTCTGGCTCATGATCCGGGTCAAGGAAGGAATCTTCATAAATGTGCAGTCACATATGCATAACTGAACATGGGAATATAGGCTGATTAATAGATTGAATGCAAACACTTGCTGGGGAACTTATGCTCCAATAAACTTACGAATATGGGGCCAATATGTGAATGAAAACACGGGTTGCTACGTACCTCAAAGTTAGCACCATATAAGGATCTATATTTTATTAAGAAGAAAATATGTCTGAAGTTAATGGTATCTCTTTCATCTCATTAAAGTCCATTTAATTAGACTTAAGTCCCCTAACGCTGCAGTATACAAAACGTAGGTTATATAAAAAGAACTTTTAATGAATTTTCTAAGGGTATACTTTTTGTGTATATCCAGGGTTCATACGCTTATCATGAGAAAAATTTCAAGCACTTTTTAAGGACCTGAAAAGAATTTTCCAGGACATCAAAATTTATGGACGGTCAGTGCACCTTCACCTATGCATGTTGCCGACATCGAAAGGCTTGTAACACAAAATGCAAAAAATATTTATAATGAGATGGACCATATAGTGTGATAAAAAGGCTAGGAAATGACTCAGAAAAGTAACAAATTTAACCGAAATCTACACCAACAGCAATTGATGCGCTTGTGATTTACCCTTCGGTATAGCCAGTCACGGTTTAAATACAACGGCCCATTTTTTAACTTTACATTCAAAATGATCACTCGATCATCTTTGGCATGACCTTAACAGATTTAACTAATCTGATAACGAGGGTCTAAAACCTATAATATCTTGAATAGGGATCTCTGATTTGCCGACTAGCTCAAACTTTAGCAAATTATATGCTCCGGCAGAAAGGGTGCCGAAAAACACCGACAGTTCGGAGATCGTGGGGGGTATTCAGGGTCTGTCTAAAACGCGGAGAATCCGCGGAGAGATGGAGAATTCGCGGAGAATTTGCGGAGAGTTTTTATTTGCAATGATACTCTTAAATACACATTAAAATCACTTAATATCTGCAACTATATTACTCTTAACATATTCGTTCACTGTTACATGACCAAAATAATTTAAAATCTGTACATTCACGTAACATTCAGCTCTCTCTGTTGTTTGGGCAAGCAAGTTCTTCTCCGATAAGATTTTATTTGTGCCACGCCAGTGACAACGAATAGCATCAGGAGACTGTAGGCCATTTGTCATTGCAAATGCAGTTGATTTTTGTTTCATTCCAGCAATTAAACAAATTGAACATTTTAAACAGAGTTTGATGCAAAAGCACTTGGTCTCTTAAATTTAATTGTTTCAGTGCAGGGATGAATTTGTTTACACCATTTACTATCATATGATAAAACAATTTTCTCCTAGAATACCAAAGCCTAAATATAATGCAACTGTAACCATTGGGACTGAATGTTAATGTGGCTTAGGAGAGTGTTCGAAGACAAGGTTGGGTTTGATAAAAAAAGAGTAATAAGTGGTTTCATTTAAAATGTGCATTTGTCTTTAAAATAAATAAAACGATCAATGAAATGGTTTTGTGAAGATTGTACAAATAATTTCTTTACTATTGCTGTATGTATGTGTACATTGTGCTATATTTTTTATTTATTTATTATTATTATTATTATTATTATTATTGTACTTTGTATCGTTATGATCAGAAAGAAGTTTGGTGTATTTTGTACAGACTATAAAAAATATAATTCTTAACTGTAATCACAATATATATATATTTACTATTTTTTCTTTTATTTTATATAATCCTTATGCCAAGTTGATTCATTAGCTTAAAGGTAAACTCATTGTTTGTGTAAAAAGTCAAATGTTTGTGTTTCATTTTTATTTGTGCATGTAAATTGGGTCCATTAATTCACTCTAAATGGTGATAGTGTTTTTTTATCTATCAATAACTGTAGGTAAAAGTATATGATTAATTTCTTATATTATATATTTCGTTCACCACCTGTAAATTTGATACACCTGCATGGTTTTGTTATGGTTTGCACAATAAACTGTTGAAAATTAATTTAAGAGTGTTGCGGTTTCGTGTTAAGATCTGTCAGTGTCGGCTGGTGACTCAGACGGGTATTACATTTTACGTAACACATTCACCGGGGGGTGAGTCCACATTGTTAAGCATAAAATGCTCAGTTATATACAGATTTTTCAATTATTTCGGTAATTTAACAGTGCGCAAAAATGTTAAGTGTAATATAGTTGGAGATTTTAAGTGATTTAAAGTGTATTTAAAAGTATCATTGCATATAAAAACTCTCCGCAAGTTCTCCGCGAATTCTCCATCTCTCCGCGAATTCTCCGCGTTTTAGACAGACCCGGGTATTCATTCAAGTTTCCAACGGCATAAAAATCAATAAAAGCCTGAAATATGTTACCCTTATACGATATTTGGGTATAGTATTATCAAATTATTCAAAATAATACTATTCAAACTTCGTATCAGCTCGTTTAATATGACGACCTTGTCGTGCACGAGGTTTCTGCCGTTCACCGCCAAGTCACTTACCGCACGTGTCAACAAATGGCCGGGCAACACCTGTGAAGGCTGTTATCTAACGATCACAGACGAAGCCAGATTTCTTTTCAAACCTGTCAATATTTGATTAAAACTAACAATGTGAAATCTTATTTTAAAAAACTCTTATTGGCGAGCTTTATGCAATCGTTATGCAGGGCAAGGAGGGGGCCGATGCTGGAAGTTGTATATGTCGCTGATCACTCTTTAAACTGCCAGCGTACTATGCTAACAAACGGCTATCAAAAAATTTGATTTCCCCCATGGATCCCAGTCTTTTACAAACTGACGCCAAAGAATGTGAAAAAAAGTCAGTACCTGCCAAACACCTTAACCTATTTCGGACAAACAGTATTTATCCTTAATTGGATTGACCCCGCGTGTAAACTGTATTTCGCTGATCAGTGGTCTTACGGAGCTAACAAATGACGATCACAGCGCGTACACGTGGAATGCACAGGTACTAAGATAAAAGAAGTGACCCATGGGTCATGATGCTCAGCTGACTGGAAGAGATTCGAGAAAGGAAATTTTATCATCTGAATGGTAGTATGTACCCGTTCAACTGAAGCATCAAACAGATTAACCAACAGGCAAAGATTGTGTCTATATTTATATATCTCAAAAATTGAGAAAAAAAAGTTTAAGGAAAAAAAGGGACCCACGGGTCACGGCGTTCAGCTGAAGTTTGAAATTTTTGCAAATGCAAAATATGCAAAATATTCTATTGTAATGTTTTTCATTTATATAAGCATATGAGAAGTTAAATGGAAAGGGACCCTACTATTTGGTTAGTAGTAGATATAGTAAATATATGATTGCTAACTAATATTCTGATAAGACTGTCATGAAGAAAAACAGTAAAGTTTTGAGATACTGTGATGCATATGAAAAATTTACAGATGGACAGGCAAGTGGACAGAATGGACTGATACCTTTATTTCACTTTCAAGGGAATAATGCATTTAAGTTTATATATAAGCCTATTTTTTTTTAGCATACCCACTTTTTCAATTAATAGTTTTTATCTGAATAATTTTTTTTCATTTACAAGTTTTATAAATTTGTAAAAAAAACTGAAAATATAAGTTAAAATATTATAATTCTAAGTTACAATCAGTATATATCCAGAGTGTAGCTCATATTGGGTCATATCATACATACACATTTGTTTTATTATTTTTAAATCACAAATGTTTAAACTGAATTTAAAAGAAAATAATGCCACAACATTCATTGAATCACTATTAAAAAGTTTTGCACACTGGGGTTTTCAGTTCATGCTTTATTTTATTCACCGAAATAAAAGATTCAGTAAATCTGATAAAATAAAAACATCTTTTCAAATAAAGTATACTAACTGTTGGTTGAATTAGGGATAAACAATATCACTGTGCTTATTACTATTTCAGCTATAATTGATTACTGGAATTAATAGTCAATTTCACACCTGGTGAAGTTTTTACTCTTGTGAAGTAAGGAATTACTTATCTGATGAACATCCACACTTTCATACCAATACACCACTTTGTGGACACAGATAAATGTGTTCTTTAACCATTGTAACCCTGGTGGTACAATACAAAATCTAAAATGTAGCATAGCCAAGAATAAAATAAAATAAAATACAGAAAATTATAACATTCATCTAGTTAATGCACCATCGGGGGGAGGGGGAGGAGTGCAGGGCAGAGGGGAAGCCTGCTAGTAGTGGCCAAGCTGAGCCAAGGCAAGCTACCTGGGGTGGGCTACATCTAGCTGGGCTAGATGTAAACAACACTATACATTGTGTATGAAAACTTAAATAAAAGCTACTCTGTTCAATCAATTCCTTTGAAATTTCAGATTTTAAAAGGTTAAATCCTTATGTATGTATGCTAAGAAAATTAAATCAACAGTGCTTACAGGAAAAAAATGTGCCATTGCCAAAGTTGGACAAAATTTAAGGTATTGATTTTTTATTCATGCTAATATCTTGAAAAATTTGCAAAATTCAGATGTAATTTTACGGTAAACAATTGAATCTTGATTAAATAATTTATATTCCTGAGAAAAAAGTCTTCAGCGCCAGAAATTCTCAATTTAGGTGAGAAAATATATTTCCTGATTTTTTAAAATTGAATTATTTTTGGGCCCATTACTTCAAAATAATACCCAATACTGACCTATTTTTAGTAGGTTTATAGAAAATGTATGGAAGAATATAAATATTAAATTTGATCAAAAACAGATAAGTGGTTTTGATATTAGACAGCCTTGAAGTATAACAATGGCTCTTTTTATGGAAAACGGAGGTTTTTCCTGCATATCTCGAAGGAATGAAGTCCTAATGACCCAATTTTTTGTATGGTATAGGTTTTGGGGACATCTAAAGGTATGCAAAATTTTGGATTCGTACGTCTTACGGTTTCAAAACGTGCCCTGTTAACGGACGGACGGCCGGACGGACGGACAATGGACCACGACTATAGCTCAGATGACTTAAAGTCAGCTGAGCTAAAAACAGGTGGCTCTACCAGTCTGCAGAAACTAAAAAAAACACCTAATGGTAAATATCCATGCAAAGAATCATGGTGATCTCTGCAGTAGTTATTCAGATACTTAAGCTTTTGGATCAAATTTTCCTTTATTCTGAGGGATACTTCGGAGTCCTATAGCTTGATGGATATGGGAAACAGAGACCTAATTTTAGGTTTCTTCAGACATTTTTTATGGGCCTCCTATCATGACAAGAATGAAGATTCTAGGTCCAGTTATTACGATTTGTACCCTGTTGACAAATAACCACATCTTTAAATGTCTCAAAAATAGAGAAAACCCAGTCTGCAGAAAATGATGGAACACCTCATGATCAATATGTATTCCAAAAATCATGACCATCACTGATGTAGTTAATGAGCTATTGAAGTTTTTGTACGAATTTTTTTTGTACTATCCTCGGGGGGGGGGGGGTACTTTCGGGCCCCATAGCTCAAAGGATATGGGTAGGTCCAACGGTGTCAAAACGTGCCCTGTTAACGGACGTCGCCGGCCGGCCGGCCAATGGATCACGACTATAGCTCAGATGACTTATAGTCAGCTGAGCTAAAAACAGGTGGCTCTACCAGTCTGCAGAAACTAATAAAAACACCTAATGGTAAATATCCATGCAAAGAATCATGGTGATCTCTGCATTAGTTGTTCAGATACTTAAGCTTTTGGATCAAATTTTCCTTTATTCTGAGTGATACTTCGGTGTCCTATAGCTTGAAGGATATGGGAAACAGAGACCTAATTTAAGGTTTCTTCAGACATTTTTTAGGGGCCTCCTAGCATGACAAGAATGAAGATTCTAGGTCCAGTTTTTACGATTTGTACCCTGTTGACAGATAACCACATCTTTAAATGTCTTAAAAATATTGAGAAAACCGGGTCTGCAGAAACTGATGGAACACCTCATGATCAATATGTATGCCAAAAATCATGACTATCAGTGTTGTAGTTATTCAGATACTGCAAGTTTTGTATCAAATTTTTCATTATTCTGGGTCTTATTTTGGAGCCATACAGCTTAAAGTAAATGTGTAACAGAGACCTAATTTCAGGTTTCCATGTAGACTTTTCATGGGTCTCCCTGTGTGTCGGAAAAGAAGATTCTAGGTCCAGTTGTTATGATTTTTGCCCTGTTAGCAGATGTTCATAAAAATAGAGATAAAAAAATTGTAAAAATTAAAAAAAAATACAGGTGGCGCAACCAGTCTGCAGAAACTGATAAAACACTCCATTATCAATATCCATGCAAACAATTATGGTGATCTCTGGATCAGTTGTTCAGATACTTCAGCTTTTGCATAAAATTTTCCATTATTCTGAGCTGTACTTCGGAGTGCCATAGCTCAAAGGATATGGGTAACAGAGACTTAATATCAGATTTTTCAATGGAGACTTTTCATGGGTCTCCCTAGAATGAAGATTCTAGGTCCAGCCGTTACGACTTGTACCCTGTTGACAGATAACTACATCCCTAAGGTCTCAAAAATAGAGATAAAAAAAATGTAAAAATTTGAAAACAAGGCCTACAGGCCTAATGCGAACCTGTGCATATGGATATACACCAGATATATCGCTTCAATGCTGAACCACTACTTTTCATATATATGAACAATGCAAGTACTAAACATTTTGAACAAGAAACAATACACTAACATCACTGCTGAAATTCTGGCATGGGTGCACACAACACAAAAATTATTGTTGGTGGCACCACCAGTCATGTATACGACAAAGCTATTTGACATGTATAAATATGCCCAATGTCAGGCTTATATATCAAATTCTTCCGTAGAATTAAGCAGGCACATACACTTGGCAACACCTGTCTTGTGAATTAGAAAGCCATTAAAGACACCTAGACAGGTCAGAATATCAGGCCAATACATCGAACTTACCTTGAGTCTGATGCACGGAGCTGATCAGGCTTAGGTGAGAAAGGCTGTGGCCCCGAGTGTACTGTGACAAATAACTTGCTCAGGCTACTGCGCTAAGTGAACTCTTGACCTGCACCTGGCTAGACTGAGTGAACTTTTGACCTGTACCTGGCTGCACTGAATAAACATGAGGTGATCACATGATACTCATGAGGTAATCACATGCTACCCATGAAATGATCACATGCTGCCCATGAGGTGATCACATGCCTTGTGCTTGGCTGCACTGATTGAACTCTTGACCTAAATCTGGCTGCACTGAATGAACTCTTGATCTGTTGCCAAATCTGAAACAGTTGGCAGTTTCTCAACCTATTCAAGAAACATACACAATCTTGACCGGTAATGTAACTCTGCTAAAATTTATCCAACACAAACCATTTGAACAAACTTGAGAAGGCTCGCCTCTGGGATCATTTCTGTAAAAATATTGAACAATTTGGCTGGACTCTTTACAAGAAGAAGAAATTTTTTTTCAGCTTTTCCCCTGTAAAATCTAAGTTAATGCAGATAGCAAAAATAAGCGGAATCCATCAACATTTGATATGTGACTGATAATTGCAAAAAATTTGGTGATGGTAGCTCCTGCTATTTCTGAGAAATTATGAATAGTGTACAGATGATATGTAATATCATAAATCTACACTTTAAAAAAGCTTTAAAAAAACATTCTTGTCAATATTTTCCATAGATATTCTGAAATCTAAATGTCTAGAGGCATGATGTAATGGATGCTGATAAACTGGTGCTAGGCTAGATGTATCTGCTTCACACAGCTAACATATATGGTAAAATGACTCAATTCAATCTTTATAATTCAGCCAAAATTCATTTTTTGGAACCATAAAAGACAATTATTATTAGAGTGATTCAGAGAATTATTCTTGCAAAATATTAAATAAACTGGCCTCAGTATTATCAGTCGAAAAACGTTTTGTAGGTTTATAACTCATATGGGAAAATACAGCAAAATGGCAAAGTTCAGCTTCCCATAACTCAGCCAAAAATCATTGAACCAAAACCATTAGAACGAACTTGAATTATCAACTTCTAAGGATAATTAATGTATGAGATTTAAGAATTTGGCCCAGTGGTTTTTGAGAAGAAGATTTTTGTAGCCACTCAGCTAACATGGGCTGTTATGGCATATGACTAAATTCAGCTTCCCATAACTTAGCCAAAGTCACTGAACTGAGACCATTCGAACAAACTTGAATTATCAATATCTAAGGATAATTAATGTGTGAGATTTAAGAATTTGGCCCAGTGGTTTTTGAGAAGAAGATTTTTGTAGCCACTCAGCTAACATGGGCTGTTATGGCATATGACTAAATTCAGCTTCCCATAACTTAGCCAAAGTCACTGAACTGAGACCATTCGAACAAACTTGAATTATCAATATCTAAGGATAATTAATGTGTGAGATTTAAGAATTTGGCCCAGTGGTTTTTGAGAAGAAGATTTTTGTAGCCACTTAGCTTACATGGGCTGTTATGGCATATGACTAAATTTAGCTTCCCATAACTCAGCCTAAAGTCACTAAACTGAGAGCATTTGAACAAACTTGAATTATCTGCACCTAAGGATAATTAATGTGTGAGATTAAGAATTTGGCCCAGTGGTTTATGAGAAGAAGATTTTTGTAGCCACTTGGAAAATGGGCTGTTATGGCATATGACTAAATTCAGCTTCTCATAACTTAGCCAAAAGTCACTGAACTGAGACCATTTGAACAAACTTCAGAAAGCACTACCCTAGGATCATATCTGTGCGATATTAAACAATTTGGCCATTTCGTTTCAGAGAAGAAGTTATTTGTAGACGTCAGTATGATACGGGCACTGATGACCCCCGTACAAAAAAGGCCGATGCAGGTGGCGCCACCAATACCTCAATTTCAGATATGACTCATGTGACCAACATTGGCATAAAATTTGGTGATGATAGCTCAGGCCATTTCTGAGATTGTAATTTTAGTATGCTTTTTTGGAAAGATGACTAAGTTCAACTTCCTGTAACTCGGCAAAAAATCACCGAACTTAAAGCATTCGAACAAACTTGAGAGAGATTGTTCCAGGAATCATTTCTGTAAAATACTGAACAATTTGGCTGAACAGATTCGGAGAAGAAGATTTTTTGAAGGTTTTTTATCTTTTTCCCTTTAAAATCTAAGAAAATGCAGTTAGCCAAAAAATAAGCAAAATCCGATAGAGTTTTTTAGATGACTAATTTTATGCACAAGTTTTCGTGATGCTTATTCTTGCCGTTTTCAAGATAGTATGGGTAAACGTACAGACGACGGACGACGGACTACGCCACACCATCGCATAAGCTCACAGGTTCGCTAAAAAAACTGGTGGCAGAACCAGTCTGCAGAAACAATTGGAACACCTCTTGATCAATATGTATGCCAAAAAATCATGACCATCAGTTTGTAAATATTGAGATGTTGCAGCTTGTTTTTATCAAATTTTCCATTATTCTGGGGGGGTAATTGGGAGCCCCACAGTTCAAAGGATATTGGTAACAGAGACCTTATTTCAGGTTTTCATGGCGACTTTTCATAGTTCTCTCACTGTGTCAAGAATGAAGAATCTAGGTCCAGTCTTTACGATTTCTGCCCTGTTAACAGATGTTGACATTTTTTAGGTCTCAAAAATAGAGAAAATAATTCGTAAAAAAAAAAATAAAAAAATTCAGGTGGCGCCACCAGTCTACAGGATCTGATGAAACATCTCATGATTAATATGTATGCCAAAAATCATGACCATCAGTGATGCAGTTAATGAGATTTTGAAGTTTTTGTATGAAATTGTTTTTTACTATTCTGGGGGGTACTATCGGGCCCCATAGCTCAAAGGATATGGGTAACAGAGACCGAATTTCTAGTTTCCACGGAGACTTTTCATAGGTCTCTCAGTGTGTCAAGAATTAAGATTCTAGGTCCAGTCTTTACGATTTGTGCCCTGTTAACAGATATTGACATTTTTAAAGGTCTCAAAAATAGAGAAAAAAATTCGTAAAAAATCGAAAAATACAGGTGGCGCGACCAGTTCTCTGGTACTGATGAAACATCTCATGATCAATATGTATGACAAAAATCATGACCTTCAGTGATGTAGATAATGAGATATTGACTTTTTTTAATGATTTTTTTTACTTTTCTGGGGGGTATTTTGAGGCTACATAGCTCGAAGGATATGGGTATTTTCATGGACCTTTCAGAATGCCAAGTTACAAGATGCTAGGTCCAGTGGTTACGATTTGTGCCTGGTTAACGGACGGACAGACGGACAAAGAGTGATTGCTATAGCTCAGACGACTTTCAGTCAGCTGAGCTAAAAAACTAGAATATCAGCAGAAGCTGACAGAAGCTCTCAGCCAACAGTGTTTATAGGCGGTAACAGTAACAAGTACGAAATATTTGTTCTCACATGGATGTATATCTGTACATGTCTCAGTTATAAATTTAAACTGGAGAGGTATGTACCATGTTTCATAACCATATGCTTCCTGAGAAATAAGCTCCTAAGTTTCTCTATTATAAGCTATATGACCTAGAAAAGTAGGTCAAGGTCACCCATCCTCGAACATTACCAAGATTTTGTAAATATGCATCAGCACTGAGGAAATGAAGTTAATCTGTTAAAACCTTTGGAGACATCCTGCTCACAAGGCCAGAGTTGAAAAATCCAGGAAAAATTCATTAACATCAGAAATTGTAAGTGGCGCCCCTTTCCTTGTGCAGCAGGTACAGACCATCAGTCCTAATGATCATAGTAAGTTTTGTAAAAATCCACCCGATAGTTCCTAAGAAATAAGCTTCTAAGTGTTTTTTTCTATTATCAGCTCTAAAACGTAGAAAAATAGGTCAAGGTCACCCATCTTCGAACTTGACTGAGATTTTGTCAATATACATCTTCACCGAAGAAATAAAATTCCTACGGTGAATCCTTTTAGAGTTATCCAGCTCACAAAGCCAAAGACAAAAAATCCGAGAAAAATTAATTAAAAATCAGAAATCGTAGGTGCTCCCCTCCCCCCCTACTAGTGAAGCAGGTTCAGACTATCAGTCCCAATGATCACAGTAAGTTTTGTGAAAATCCACCCATTGGTTTCTGAGAATAAGTTTTTTTCTATAATCTGCTCTAAAACGTCTAAAAGTAGGTCAAGGTCACCCATCTTCGATCTTGACCGAGATTTTGTCGAGACACATCTTCACCGAAGAAATAAAATTCCTACGGTGAATCCTTTTAGAGATACCCCGCTAACAAAGTAAAAGTTAACGGACGGACGGACAGGCGGACGGACAGCTTGGGTGACGACAATAGCCCATCAGCCTAAGGGCTGGGGGCTAAAAAACGCAACCCATGGGTTTTAAAGAGCTTTTATATGTACCTCAGGGGAAATCTCCACGATCTTTCCAGTAAAGCAGCTCACTTACTATTTGATAATAAACATAGTTAATACCCTCATATGTTAACTTGTTACATCGTCACTTTCACTGCCCAGTCTCACATATCCACGATTGGGTTAATTCTATTTCATACATTTGATTGACGTAGAGATGACCGAAAGTCGAAATTTAAATACCAGGTATGCATACACACAACATACACCAACCTCTTTCACAAAATTTTATTTTTCAAGCACTTTTCCAAACCACTCTCTCTTTTTAAGCACTACCAGCCCTTGAAATTTAAATAACTAAGTTCAAGCACTTTCCAAGGTTTTCAAAGTGCGTACGAACCCTGATATCGATTAAATAATATGGTTATTTTGGCGAGTTAAAAATAGAAACACCGATGCTCATGACGTCCTGGTAGTGCCTCGCGCGTGTATGAAAGACCAATTTTGATTGTGGACTACCCGCCTTGTTCTGTCCTTCGATATTGATTAATCTGGCTACAAGGTGGTTAGTGAACCATGCGTTCTCAAGTACAAACGTTTTGGAAGATCAGAAGTCCCATCTGGCCGGTCAGCTGAGACTTAGCATTGGTTGGAGACCGAAAATTTGCTCTGATGACTTAAAGCGCCATCTTCTGTATTTTCAGGAGTGCAGCACTAGCATCCTTGGTATGTGTTTATGTGTAAACCTCAATAATTAATTAATATCATTTTTGATTTCTGAAAGTAATATATATTGGAGAAGGAGTAAGAACAATTAAAGATAAGATAAGAAAAGATATACTTTATTAATCCCAAGCCGGGAAATTACATTGTGTCCAAACAAATATATAAAGAGATATTTATAATATAAAAGGCCTGATTTAAATATACCAGAATTCACCATAAAGCACTATAAACCAGCCCCAAACCTGACTGGGTACAACAAACATGAATTACTTATTTGAAAAGTGTAAACACATAAAATTCCTTTCATGCACGGACAAGCACATATACAATACACATAAAAACAGACGGACGTTCCATGTTAAGCAAAGAGGAGAGGTTTGGTATCGTCTGACTTAGTTCAGCAAACTTTTGTCTGATTCAGTTGTTTATGTCACCAAGATTCCTAATAACTACTTTCCCCATCTTTTTTATTAACTGGTACAGTTTATTCTGTTTTTCGTGATACCACCTTAGTATACAATACCGAAGTTTAAAAACTCTATTCAATAGACAAATAAAACAAATAATGCAAATCGGATTCAACCTCAAAAGATCTTAATTTGCGTAAAAAAAGTAACGAATATTTACTTTTGTACATATCATATTCACATGCTCACCCAAGCTCAGCTGACTGTGAATAACTAAACCTAAATATTTATACTTCCTAACTCGTTCCACCATTTACCCTTTTAATGTAATAAGTCCATGACCACTCTAAAATCTAAGATGAGTTCCTTTGTTTTTTATATGGTTAAGGTAAGAAATTTGCATCACGCATTTCACAAAAAAGATCTATTTGTTGAATATAGTGTGATCGGCCTTTCTAATGGTGTTTTGTGGAAACTTTAGTAATATGGAAACTTTACTAATGAACATGATGGATGATGTGTCCAGTGAGCAATGCTAGAGAGAGCACAGTCCCCTAAAGGGCTCCAGTGTTCTTACATAGCATATTTGAGGTTGCAGAAACAAGCTTTATATACTGTGTCCGTTTTGATAAGTAATTAAAAATCCAACCAAAAGTAGATGGTAAAACATTCACATTAACCAGTGTTTAACACAAAAGATGCGGTTGAATATTAGTGAATGCACTTGAGAAATCGAAAAACAATACTCTTATGCAAGTTCCGGTATTTTCAAGTAGCTGTACCATGACTGTAAAAGATAGAACTGCGTCATCGACACTTCGCTCGGGGCGGTAGGCAAACATAAGAGGATTAATGTAATACCTGGCTTGAGTTAAAATATCTTGGATTACATCTCGTTCATAATATTTTGATATACATAACGTTAGCGCTACCGGTCGGGGATCATCTTATGTTTCTTTGGAACTGGTACAATATACCAGTTATTATAGATCTTCTGAAAAAAAAAAAACTGGTTTCATTGCTTGTATCGATTTTAAAACAGCATTTGACGCTTTGGAATAGGACTTTATTATTAAATCTTAAGAAACTTTCAATTTTGGCAATGATGCAATCAGATGGGTCAAGACATTCTACAAGAAAAATTTTCATGTGTAATAAATGAAAACTCGAAGACATAATACAGAAATAAAATGTATAAAATTAGATAATAACTATGAAATCAAACTTGTTTAGTATGCAGATGATTAAACACTACGGAAGGACATTGACTCGAGACAGAAAGTATTTCAGCTCCTTAAAGAATTCAGCGTGGTATCTGGCCTAAAAATCAACCAAAATAGAACAAAAATAATGTGGATTGGATCAAACCAAAACAGGAAAGATAAACCTCTAACAGGTATATGGACTTCTAAATTTAAAATTTAAGGCATTATCTTTAATCATAACAAGCATAAAATGATTGGAGAAAGCTTAAGACCTGAAACTGATGTAGCTAACAACACTTTTGCCTTATGGAAAACAAGGAACCTCACTTTAAATGGTAGAATAGTTTTGGCCAAAATTTGGGTTACTCAAGATTTCAGATGAACTATCGGTTATAGATGTTCCAAAATGTTAATTCAAAGAAATAAATAATCATTATTATTCCTTTATTTGGAGAGGTAACCCAAAGGGTAGGAAAAAGAGACATTTTGAATTTAAGTAATGAAGAAGGGGGTCAAAAGATACTTAATGTCCTATGTATGGTTGATGCACAGAATTTTTTTTACGAAGAGATATATATCAGGCAAAAACAATGATTTTGTGAGAAAGTATCTCCATTCTATTAAGGCATGATGTCAGTGTGGGAAAATATTCGCGAAATTAAACACTGCGACATCAAATGAAACATTAACAAGGCCTACAGGCCTAATGCGAACCTGTGCAGTGGCATATAATACAACAGGTATTATGCTTCAATGCTGGATCATTACTTTTTCAAAGACGTGTAATATGTTCATGAGCAATGTAAATACTAAACATTTGAACAAAACCAATAACACAAAAATCACTACTGAAATACTGGCGTGGGTGCCCACAACACAAAACTGATTGTAGTTTGCGCCACCTGTCTTGTATACAACAAAGCTATCCTAGATGTACACATATGCCCAATTTCAGGCTGAGAAATAAACAGGGACATAAACTGTGCAAAAACTAGAATACAGGTAGTCGACAAGCGACTACGTGTATCCGCCAAAATCAGAGTAGGACAGGTTAAGTGAGGCATGGATTGAGTGGCAAGGGGAAATAGAGTTACATGTGTAACATATAAGAATGGATGTCTGCTACGTAAACATGGTTGTAGGAGGCAGCACCTGTTATTTGAACGAGAAACTATCCAAGATGTATACACATGCAAAATTTCAGGTTGAAAAGTCAAACCACTGCAAAGATATGAGTGATTTTATCCCACAGCAGACAAACAGATTGAAGCTGTGCAAAAATGGCTGCAGTTGGCGCCACCATTTTTGTGTATGTTATAAAGCTATCCAAGGGCTACATTTGTGTAAAATTTTGTCCTGATTGGTCGAACGAGTCCAGAGGTTTAAGCATTGATGTCTACAGCCTGAACGTGAATGTAGGTGGCCCCACCTATCATAAAATCAAGAAAGCTATGCGCGATGTATACGCATGCCGAATTACAGGTAATTTGGTCAAACCACTGCAGAGATATGAGTGATTTTAGCCCAAGGCAGACAAACAGATGGACGCTGTGCAAAAATGGCTGCAGGTGGCGCCACCATTTTTGTGTATGTTATAAAGCTATCCAAGGGCTACAATTGTACAAAATGTTTTTCCTGATCGGTCAAACGGTTCCCGAGATATGTGGGTTTGTGTTGAAACAGACGCACAAATGGACGCTGGGCAGAGAGGATAGGTCAGAGGTCAAGGCCAATTGGTTTGGCACCAGTTTACATGTGACCCGATAATTTGTGTAAGTTTTTGATAAATCTGTGCAGTAGTCTCAGACGAGTTCTCCGGAAATGAACGTGGTGGCAGCGGAAACCGGTCAAAAACATAGTATCTGCAAAACTTCGTTTTGGCGGATACAATTATTGTAGGTGGCACCACCAGTCTTATATACGACAAAAAAATTCGATATGTGTATATGAGCACAATTTCAGGCTGATATATAAAATGCCTACTACGAAAAATAAACAGGTACATACACTGGGCAAAAGTCATTGTAGGGGGCTACACCAGTCTTGTTAACGAGAAAGCCATCAAAGATGCATGGACAGGGCAAAACATCAAGCCAATACACCAAATTTCTCTTGAGTCAGGTGCACTGGGCTAACCAGGCATAGGTAAGGAAGGCAGTTGCTGGCTCCAGCTACTGCACTGAGTGAACTCCTGACCTGCAACTGGCTGCACTGAGTGAACTCCTGACCTGTATCTGGGTTCACTGAGTGAACTATTGACCTGTTGCATAATCTGACACAGTTGGCAGTCTCCAAAGGTATAAATAGATCCAGACTATATCCATTAGAATAATAAAAAATGCAGTCATTTCATTGTTAATAATTGAATAATTTAATAATTGTCCAATAATTCTGCCAAAAATCATTTCAGTGAACTTATACAAAGGCCTCCTAAGAATCATTTTTGGGCAATGTCACAGAAGTTGAAACCACAGGTTTACAGAAGAGGACTATTCCAGCCCAGTTTGAAATAGACTAACTTATGGCCCCAAGACCAACTCAAGTCATATATGACTCTACCAAAACTCAATGAACACAATCTATTCATATACACTTGAAAGGAACTTACCCGAGGATAATTCTTGTGAAAAATTAAATTACTCAGCTTGACAATTTCATCATAAAACATTTTTAATTTGAAAATGGATTAAATTATGAGGTTTTTGACCGTAAAAAAAATTGTAGTTGGCGCTAAAAACGGCATTTCAAGTATGAGTCATGTGACCAACATTTGCATAAAACCTGGTGATGCTAGCACCTGTAGTTTCTGAAATTGTTATGTTAATATGCTTATTGCCGAAATGACTAAGTTCAAATTCCTGTATCTTGGCCAAAATTCATCACACCAAAACCATTTGAACAAACTTAGGAGAGCTTGTCTCTTGGATCATTTCTGGATTATTTCTATGAAACAGTTTGGTTGAATGATTTCAGAGGAGGAGATTTTGAAAGTTTTTTTTATCTTTTCAACTTAAATATAAGATAATGCAGGTGGCGCTACCAATCCCACAAAATTTTATATGTGACAGAGTTCTGCATATTATTTAGAGATCTTATTTCCCGCCATTCCTGAGAAAAGATGGTAAAATGTACTGACCCTCGTATAAAAAGGTTGATGCAGGTGGCACCACCAATACCCCAATTTCAAATACAATTCCTTCAGGCCTTATACGGACCTTGTAGATGGGATATGCGCCAGGTATAATGCTTCAATGCTGGACCATAACTTTTCAAGTACAAGTGTAACATGTATATAATCAATGCAAGTACTAAACATTTTGAACAAGAACCAATTACACAAACATCACTGCTGAAATTCTGGCATGGGTGCACACAACACGAAAATGATTGTAGCTGGCATAACCAGTCTTGTATATGACGAAGCTCTAAAAGATATATACATATGCCTCATTTCAGGTTGAGATATTGAACCCCTCTTGAAAAATATGCAGGGACATACAAAATGCAAAAACTGTTGTAGGTGATGCCACCAGCCTTGTATATGACAAAGCTATAAGAGATGTAAACATATGCCCAATTTCAGGTTTATATATTAAACTCCTCTTGAGAAATAAGCAGGGACGTACAAAGTGCAAAAAATATTGTAGGTGGCACCATCGGTCTTGTACATGACAAACTATAAGAGATGTGTACAAATGCCAAATTTCAGGTTGATATATTGGTGGCACCACCAATACCCCAATTTCAAATACAATTCCTTCAGGTCTTATGCGGACCTGTGAGACGGGATATACACCAGGTATGATGCTTCAATGCTGGACCATAACTTTTCAAGAACATGTGTAACATGCATATGAACAATGCAAGTACTAAACACTTAGAACAAGAAACAATTAAACAAACATCACTGCTGAAATTCTGGCATGGGTGCATACGACACAAAAACTAGAATATGGGTAGTCAACAAGCGACTACGTGTATCCGCCAAAATCAGAGTGGGACGGGTGAAGTGAGGCATGGTTTGAGTGGCAAGGGGAAATAGAGTAAGGTGTTTTGCATAATAGCCTGGATGTCTACAGCCAAAATGTGTATGCAGGTTGCGCCACCTACCACAAAATCCAGAAAGCTGGATACAAAGTGCAAAATTATTGTGGGTGGCGCCGCCAGTCCAGTATATGACAAAGCTATCTGATATGTAGAAACATGCCCAATTTAGTCTAATGTATCTATTTCCTACGGAAAACGAGTAGGCACACACACCGTGTTAAAGTCATTGGGCAGGCGACGTCTGTCTTGTCAACGAGAAAGCATAACAAGGTCAAAATATCAGGCCAACTTATCAAACTTCTCTTGAGTTTCTTGCACTGGGCTGACCTGGCTTCGGTGAGAAAGGCAGTTGCCCAGAGTGAGCTGTGACAAATTGCTGGCTCATGCTTCTGCACTGAGTGAACTCTTGACCTGCACCTGGCTAGACTGAGTGAATTTTTAACCTGTACCTAGCTTCACGGAGTGAACTCTTGACCTGTTGCATAATCTGACACAGTTGGCAGTCTGCCAAAGCTATAAATAGATCCAGACTGACATTTGGCGCCAAATCTGATGCGGTGGACATTCTGCCAAAGCTAAAAATACAATGCAGCTACTGCATTGAGTGAACTCTTGACCTGTTACCTAACCTGATGCAGGCAGTTTACAAAAGCTATTATAAATCCAGGCTGGCCTTTGACCTGTTGCCAGATCTGAATTACTTGGCAGCCTGCCAAGCTATTTACAAAATCAGACACAATCTTAGCCTGTTGGTAAATCTGTTTACACATACTGAAGGACTTTTTGCTAAAATGATTTTTTGATTTCAAGCTAATGTATTCATAAGATTTTTCATTTAAAAGAAAATCAGAATATGCAGTCCTTTTATCTTTAAAAGGGTTTTATAATTGTAACGAAAAAAAATAAGTAACCTGAACAAAGGCCACCTAAGAACCATTTAAGAGCAATGCTACATAAATTGAAACAACAGTTTTGCAGAAGGAGACGATTGCAGCCTTTAGTTTGAAATAGGTTGATTACTAATGGTCTCAAGACTAACTTTCTATGACTCTTCCGAAAATCAATGAACCCAACCTATTCTTATACAAAAAAAAATCCTTTCCTAGGATATTCTCTATTGAAAAAACAAGGGACCCATGTGTCAGGGTGCTCAGCTTCTATATATGATAAAAAAATATGATTTGGAAATGAGGCACATGCTGGTTTTGTGTGGTAGTAAATATTAAGCTGTATTATGAGTTGTTCGTGTTTAGCTTACGTATCATTTTTATAGTATCTTTGGAGACAGGGAAGAGGATTGATTTCATTTATTTTATTAACAAATGGAGTGCTATTGCCACACAGATTTTGACTTGGCCATTGAACTTATAAGAAGCACATATAAGAGTTTAACTATTTATTAAAATTAAATAACAAATATTGTGCTAAATATAATTTTCATAATAAGAGAATCATATGATTTTTTAACAAGGCCTACAGGCCTAATGCGAACCTGTGCATATGGATATACACCAGGTATAACGCTTCAATGCTGAACCAATACTTTTCATATATATGAACAATGCAAGTACTAAACATCTGAACAAGAAACAATACACAAACATCACTGCTGAAATTCTCGCATGGGTGCACACAACACAAAAATTATTGTAGGTGGCACCACCAGTCTTGTATACAACAAAGCTATTTGACATGTATAAATATGCCCAATTTCAGGCTGATATATCAAATTCCTCCGTAGAATTATGCAGGCACATACACTTTGCAAAAGTCATTGCAGATGGCGACACCTGTCTTGTGAACGAGAAAGCCATTTAAGACACATAGGTCAGAATAACAGGCCAATACATAAACTTACCTTGAGTTTGTTGCATTGGGCTGACCAAGCTTAGGTCAGAAAGGCTGTTGCCCCGAGTGTACTGTGACAAATTACTGGCTCAGGCTACTGCACTGAGTGAACTCTTGACCTGCACCTAGGTAGACTGAGTGAACTTCTGACTTGTACCTGGCTGCACTGAGTGAATTCTTGACCTTTTGCATAATCTGACACAGTTGGCAGTCTGCCAAAGCTATAAATAAATCCAGACTGACCTTTTGCCTGTTGCCAAATCTGAAATAGTAGCCACACAATTGCATAAGCTCACAGATTGGCTCCATATGCAGCCCTGAGGGGCATGACACCCATGTGGTGATCACATGATACTCATGATGTGATCACATGCTACCCATGAGATGATCACATGCTGCCCATGAGGTGCTCACATGACACCCATGAGGTGATCACATGCCTTGTGCTTGGCTGCACTGATTGAACTGTTGACCTATATTTGGCTGCACTGAATGAACTCTTGATCTGTTGCCAAATCTTAAACAGTTGGCAGTTTCTCAACCTATTCAAGAAACATACACAATCTTGGCCTGTTATGTAACTCTGCTAAAATTTATCAAACACAAACCATTTGAACAAACTTGAGAGGGCTCGCCTCTGGGATCATTTCTGTAAATTTCTGACCGTTTAGAAGAATAAAACTTTTAAAGTTTTTTCAGCTTTTCCCCTGTAAAATCTTAGTAAATACAGATAGCAAAAATAAGCTGAATCCATAAACATTTATTTTGTGACAGATAATTGCATAAAATTTGGGGATGGTAGCTCCTGCTATTCCTGAGAAATTATGAGTTAGTGTACAGATAATATCTAATATCATAAATCTACATTTTTAAAAGCTTTTAAAAAACATTATTGTCAATATTTTCCATAGATAACCTGAAATCTAAATGTCTAGAGGCATGATGTAATGGATGCTGATAAACTGGTGCTAGGCTAGATGTATCTGCTTCACACAGCTAACATGAATGGTAAAATGACTCAATTCAATCTTTATAAATCAACCAAAATTCATTCTTTGGAACAATAAAAGACAATTATTATAAGAATTATTCAGGGAATTATTCTTGCAAAATATTAAACAAACTGGCCTCAGTATCATCAGTCGAAAAACGTTTTGTAGGTTTATAACTCATATGGGAGAATACAGCAAAATAGCAAAGTTCAGCTTCCCATAACTCCGCCAAAAATCATTGAACCAAAACCATTTGAACAAACTTGAATTATCAACTTCTAAGGATAATTAATCTGTGAAAATTTAAGAATTTGGCCGAGTGGTTTTTGAGAAGAAGATTTTTGTAGCCACTTAGCAAACATGGGCTGTTATGGCATATGACTAAATTCAGCTTCCCATGACTCAGCCAAAAGTCACTGAACTGAGACCATTTGAAAAAACTTGAATTATCAACATCTAAGGATGATTAATGTGTGATATTTAAGAATTTGGCCCAGTGGTTTTTGAGAAGAAGATTTTTGTAGCCACTTAGCTTACATGGGCTGTTATGGCATATGACTAAATTCAGCTTCCCATAACTCAGCCAAAAGTCAATGAACTGAGACCATTTGAACAAACTTGAATTATCAACATCTAAGGATAATTAATGTGTGAGATTTAAGAATTTGGCCCAGTGGTTTTTTTTAGAAGATTTTTGTAGCCACTTAGCTAAAATGGGCTGTTATGGCATATGACTTAATTCAGCTTCCCATAACTTAGCCAAATGTCACTGAACTGAGACCATTTGAACAAACTTCAGAAAGCACTACCCAAGGATCATTTCTGTGCGATATAAAACAAACAGGCCATTTCGTTTCAGAGAAGAAGTTATTTGTAGCTGTCAGTATGATACGGGCACTGATGACCCCCGTACAAAAAAAAGCCGATGCAGCTGGGTGGCGCCACCAATACCTCAATTTCAGATATGACTCATGTTACCAAAATTGGCATAAAATTTGATGATGATAGCTCAAGCCATTTCTGAGATTGTAATTTTAGTATGGTTTTTTGGACAGATGACTAAGTTCAACTTCCTGTAACTCGGCCAAAAATCACCGAACTTAAACCATTCAAACAAACTTGAGAGAGATTGTTCCAGGAATCATTTCTGTAAAATATTGGACAATTTGGCTGAACAAATTCAGAGAAGAAGATTTTTTTAAGCTTTTTTAGCTTTTTCCCTATAAAATCTAAGAAAATGCAGTTAGCCAAAAAATAAGCAAAATCCGATAGAGTTTTTTAGATGACTAATTTTATGCATAAGATTTCATGATGCTAATTCTTGCCGTTTTCAAGATAGTATGGATTAACGTACAGACGACGGACGACGCCACACCATCGCATAAGCTCACAGGTTCGCTAAAAAATAAATGTAATATATTCACTTTGGACTACTTTCACATCAATCTACACACTAGACAAAGGAGGAATCTAGATTAATATTATCAACTGCATGCCTTTGTCTATCATACATTTCCTTCATATGACCCCTAATGATCAGTAACGAATAATATGATTTATTTTTTTTATTATTAAAATGGAACTGAAAAATACCATAGGTGACTGCATGGTGTTATTTGGAATATGTGACATTCTATCCATCCATACAAGATTCTTACATCATCAGAAACTGCAAGTTAAATACCTGTTACTCATCATCTAACAAAATCCTTTTCTATTAATTTTTCTTTAATTTGTTATTAAACACCAATAAAAATTTATTAATTTATTGTTTATTTTTATGTTGTTGGTCAAACAACTACTAGATGAGTTAGGTTGGACACCTGGATCAATGTAGCTGGCCATAAGCTGCCTGGCTGCCCCAGTGTATGCCTCGCCTCAAGCATGCATAATTTGCTGAAAGTTCAACAAGATCAACATACATTCATACATAATGCCAACGGACAGAAACTTGATGTATGACTTGGGTTTATAGAAACTGGGATGAGACCCAGAGGCTGACAAGAGATACAAAACCCCTAGAGACATGTATCTCATAAACAAACATTTACAACACTTTAATTGCTACTAAGACAACAGACAACAACAAAAAGCATCCCAACAAAGGAACAGACTTGGCAAGTGGGTCACTGATTGTCAAATTCGGTATATTGAACCAATGGTCAGTCATGTTTAACAATTTCATGCTCTACAACCCACTGAACAAAATTATGTCGATTCCCCCCCCCCCCCCCCCCCCTCAGGAAATTTTCCATGAGTGTTTTATATATATACTTTGAAAAAATCCGCTCAACAGTTTTACAGTCATCGTGTTATAAGGGCCACATCACGACATCAACAGGGATGCCCATTGTTAGATTACACTGTGGTGCAGCTAGTCTACAGCTCTTATTGACACTGGGCGGCTTGCGTTGATGCGGCATGATTTATTCATTAACCTTAAAAGATAAGAATAAAAACCTCACATTGGAGGAACTCCAGTTCGTCACAGGGACTGGTAGTTACTGGTATAACCTATGTGTTATTTTCAAATCTTGACACTAGGTCACGCCTCTTCATGGTACCAGACCTACCACATGATCTCATCTTAGGCAGTGACATCCTGAACGGTGGCTGTGCCGATCTTGACCGTGACAATTTACCTTAACATGGTATTGATATGTGTTCAAGATTACACATGAATATATCGGAACATCAACTTAAATCTTTATCACAAGGCCGGGCTATGCCGATGCAGACCTGGATCACATGCTGAGACAGTTCAGTGATGTGTTCGCATCATCAGAGGAGAAAATGTCTATTTCAAGCTAAGCCCCATTGAAGTTAGGACAAATGGGGGGGGGGGGGGAAGTTCCCTTATAGAGTTCCCCTGGAAAAGAAAAAGGTGCTTGACCACGAAGTACAAAGCTAACTCAAGGAAGTGCATGATCAGTAGACCCAGTAGGTTACCTTTCAATAGTCCTGTGGTCATGGTCAGGTAGACAAACCGGATGCAAACAATGAAAAAAGATGCTTAGTTCCACTGGGGCCAAAAGCATAAAGTCGCTGCCAAAAAGTTAAAAAACCTACTTGTCTCACCACAGGTGATGGCCTATCCACATCTTGAAAAGCCTTACCACCTGTACACTGGTGCGTCAAATGTGGCAATAGGCGCTAGGCTGGTCAAACTTGATGACAATAACACAGAAAAAGTATTTGAGTATGTGTCACGCACACTTTACACAGCTCAGCGTTATTACTCTACCCTGGAGTGTGAAGGCCTGGCTGTTATGGTTACCCTTACAAAGCTAAGGCAGTATCTCCAGGGTAGCCAGTTTACACTCTGCACTGACCACAGACTTTTACAGTCTGTCTGTTTACCTCAAAGATAAAGAATAAAACAGTGTTTAAGAAGGGCTACTTGAATGAAAAAGCAGATATGTTTTCCTGACTACACAATTCAAAGCCGATACCACCGGTGCCAGAGCCACCAGTCAGCCTGTGTATCAACGGGAGCAGTAAAATTGGTAGACCTCAAGGAAGTGGATGAAACTAAGATCGTATTCCTGTTACAGCATGACATGTGTCTGATTATATCACTTTGGATGGTATTATCGAGGCTTAAAGATTACAGTTCCCAACACTCAAACGAAAAGGTCAAAAGGGCAACCCATATCTCACACTGATTGATGAAGAACACGTTATCTTCCGGTCACCTTACAAGGTGCGCCACAGTACCGAAGGCTTCTTATGCCACCTTTTACCAAGAGAAAGTCATAAAATGCACATCTTCAGCTAGGCCATCAAGGGGTTAAAAAAAATTTATATGGTGGATGAAGCATACGTTTCCTGGGTTTAAAGGTCAGTACATTGGGTCATTCACTACTGCCCAGAACGCTTGCAACTAACTCTGACCAATGAGAGGGTCCCCAAAGTGATGTACAATTGGCTCACAACCGTTCCCGCTTCGAAGCAATAGGGAAGTCACCATATCTGGTTGTATTAGGGAGACATCCAAAAGTTTCATTACGCCACATTGATCCTAATATGGCTTATACATTAAATGATAGAACACAGAGAATGCACAGCATCTGGCTTGATACTCAAGTCCACATTTAAGGAAGCCGCGTACCAGACAGACTGAGATCTGAAAGACAGGCCAATGCACCAGATCTGGCGGACAATACTGCAGCCCTATTTAAAGCTGTGATTTCTATGATATTTACTGCCAAACGTGACCCTAAGTTTTGATTACACAGCAACGTAACACTACATGTCACAGACAATACCAGCAACCTGTGGCAATGAATAAAGAAAATCAATCAGAAGTCGCTACCGCGCCTACAAATGCTGTTTGGAAGCAGGTCAGAACAAACAGACCTACACACAATCAGTTAAAAGTCGGGAGGAAATTGTCATGAAAACGAATTACGCAGTGCCGTTAACTGTACCAACCTACCGTATTTCGATGAAGCAATGTTACCAGTTTACGTGGTGCACATTTAATGGAAGAGTCATCCTGTGTACAGAAGGAAATGTTACCAACTGCACGCGATGTAAATTAAAATGCAGCCAAATGAAACACCGTGATGCCTGTTTTCAACTGACCGAGCAGACAGATTCTTGTGGACAACTGTCAAATCTTTTGCTCTGTTTTTCTGTCAACTTCTATTATGATGCGTGGTTGTGGAGATTGCGTGTCCCATAATCCTGTGGCATCTAAAGATTTTTTGTAAATCTGTTTCATCGGCGCTGTTTTCAATGTTACCTCTAGAAGTGACCCTACGTGTTCTCGTGTATTTTTTTCTGAAAAGTCTGACATATATATTTTTATAAACGCCGGTCTTATATAGAAGTCTGCCTTCTTTAAACGCCAGGTAAAAGCAGGGTCTGGAAAAAATAAATCCCCGGGCGTCTGATCAAGGAAATACGGTGATGACATCACATGCAAAATACATCCTTTTGAATAAGTGTGCCTGATGCACGTCATAAACTATTAACTACATTCTAAGGAATGTAAGCCTCTTCCAATTTAGGTAAAAAAAGTGTTTCCTTTCACTTATTAGGCCAATATTCCAAGGGTTCATATATGTATAAGTGCCTGTACATTTGTGAATATTCCTTGATGACGTTTCTGTATCCAGATCATCACCCAGATCGACACCAAAATCTGTTTCTTTAATAGCCCATACATCGCATGAGATTCAGTGCATGAATTCCGGAGTAATGTTCTTAACACCACACAAACACACACACACGAACAGGAATGAAGGCGAATGAATGGAGGAGGCATTTACAACATAAATGTATAACGAGGTCAGTGACATGGCTATGCTCAGAGGTATGTTACTCATTTACTAAAGGTTTACCAATGATTTTGAAATGCAACTTGTGACATCAAGTTTTTCGTGTGTATGCAAAATTGCAGCCCCATCAGCAGTTTCAAGAAACTGTGTATAGCTCCTGGCAACATCTTCAAAATACAACGTAAGAGCTTCGTATACGGAAGGGTCATTTATTGTCACAAAAACATCTTGAAACTTGTAACCTTGTGTTACCATGTAATGGTGGATCCACTCTTTCGTCCATAGGGTGGGTGGCATTTAAACCACTGTATATAAACCATAGACTTAAAGTTGTGACCACTTAATTCCATCCAACCCCTCAAAATCGTAAAACTGAAAAAGACACATGCATACATTATGTAACACAGTGACCATACCTGAAGATTACAATACTTTACAATAATAATAAGCTTAACTTTACAATATAATATTCCTGCTAAAGTCATATGCAATTTAATTATCTGTCATATACAAGTTTCAGTTGACAACTAAAAGGCTATACTTAATAATAATATATGTATGAATAAAACTAAATGCAGCAGCATTTCAGTGCTGTGCTTGTCTATATAAATGTGTTCTGAAAACGTTCTTACATCCTTGAGTAAACAAACTGTATGGTAGCGCCATCTACGGAGCGAATCATAAATTATTAGTAACTAAGTATCATGCTTTTAACGTAGAAAAGAACAAACTAGATTTATGACAGTAAGGCGGGGGGAGGGGGGGGGGGGATGGTGGTTATACATGCAAGCTGTTGAAATGGGAATACTAAGGAGTCAAGATCATAAATAAACCTAGCTAATATAGCTTATGGAGCAAGAAAACCATTTACCTTACGGTTTTCCCTTATGTTCCTTACGGGAGTTTTTTTCTTGATAAACAATCAGATCTCAGAAGCTACTTGCTGCCGAAAAGGTAAAATGGCGGACTGTCTAGACAAAACAGACCACGTGCCTTATCACGTGTACCACTCGTGGAAATACTGTAAATATGAGTTAACAAAATCCCGCTACAAAGCCACTGCCTGGAAGCTATACTGTAAGAAAAAAAAAACAAGGGACCCATGGGTCACTGTGCTCAGCTGAAGTTGACCTTGAATGTTAAAAATCTAAAATAATATCAAATGGAGATAAAGTCTAAAAGGAAAAGGCAATATAGGCCATGGCAGGTTGCTATGATCGGTATGTATTGATAAGTAAGAAATTGTTTCAAATAATATTTGTGACCAAACCATGCATTTCTTAATGTTAAAATTGAAGCATGTGAGCAGTTTGTGACCATTAGATGAATATTGATACCATGATCATTGGTTGGCTTTTTGAAAAACTGTTGACAGTTCAATACTTTACACATTTGTTAAATTGGACCTGTATTTTTATATATATCATTAAATATGTTTTTTTTCTATTCTATAAAATGTATACAGTTGAAATATAACTATTATCCCAAGTCCACAGATGGAAGGACTTTGTTGTGGTGGTGGGGGGGGGGGCGGGGGGGGGGGGGGGGGTAGGGGGGGGGGTGGAATGATGGGATTAAAGTTTAACATATGCATTATTACCCTAACGAAAATGGAAAGTACTCACATATATGTGCCTTATATGCCCCTTATAAGGGCCTTATATGTCCCTTATAAGGGACATATATTTCCCATATAAATGCTATGTATTTGAGTTATATGTATATTGCAGCTATATGTTTAGTCAGGCATTGTTATATGTGAGTTATAAGGGAGTTGTATGTTTGTTATATGTGAGTTATAAGGGAGTTGCACATGAGGCCATTCTGTACAGTTCATTTATATGTGACTTGTATGGGAGATATAAGGGAGGTGAACGTGAAGGGGTTCTGTATATGTCAGTTGTATGTCAGTTATATGTCAGTTATAAGTTTATATACTGTGAGCTCACTGTTCTACAAGATAGTTCCAAGGGAACACAAATGCTGCAGAAACTTCTAAGTCCCAGCTCCATTATGGTTTTAAGAAAATGAATTATAATTGAATAATAAATACTGAAGAAGTATGTTAAAATGGGTATCAAAATAACCAGCTTCCTCAGAACTTTATGTATATTAGAAAAATAATACTATAAATAATTTTTTTTTTCATCTGACTTATTCATTAAGAAGTGTAAAATATAGTAATCATGCATGCAGTAAAACATCATTTACACAAAACACAATACAAAAAAATAATTTGACTATATTTCACATTGGTTATAATTTGTGCCCTTGATAATTATAAGAAAAAATAATTCTTTTGGAATGTAGTGTATATACAAGTACTTTAGCATCTAATTGCAATTGATAACTACTTCATAAATACAGAACAAAGGGTACTGATGTAGTGTGCCACTGACCAATTATGGGAATACATAGACATTAAGTGATTTATATAATATCATATTCGTTTTAGAAACAGCTCAGCACCCACACGATTACATTTTAGCAGTAAAATATTGCCACTGAAAATCAACAGCATTGATAAAAGCAGAGGTACTTAAAAAGAATAAGTATCTGCATTCTTATTGTGACAATAACCAGCATTCTAATCAGTAAATTTCACAAGTATATGTAACTACCCCCCCCCCCCCCAAGCAGACAAGCTTGCTGTACAAGCACTCTCTGCAATGGGCCATTGACCTTACTGTACCCTGCCCTGGAATAGTGGTGATGTCACATGAATACTGTACAGGCTGTGCACAACTAAGGCATGCAGAGTCAGTTTACATCTGAATGATAACATCCGGTAACCGTTAAGGGAGTACATACTTTGAAGAGAAGTTCTTTGTCAAGCTGCTCAAGCATCAGGGGAATGTATAGCTGAAAAAATGTCTCATTGGTAAGTAATCTTGCATTATTTAAGTTATTTTTGCATAGTAAACCAGTGATTGCATAAAGATGACTTCACCTATCTTGGTTTGCCCTGCAAAAACAGAATTTGTGTGTTTCAAGATAACATTTCCGATTTTGTGGCCCATTTTTACAAAATACCACATTTTCTACAAAAAAGCTGATGCTGTTACCCCTATATAGTGACAATGTGCATGTTCTATGCACCAACAGGAAGCTAAGAACATATTCTTTTCAGTGGTGCTATTTGCAATAGGGTGTGGAAAAATCAAGAGTCAGCAGCAGGCCCTAAAGATACATATTGATGTAATTTCTGAATGTCCCCTACCTGTGAAGGGTTGATCAGTTAACCTACATAAAGCTTAATCGGCACACAAATGCTATGAGTACCACATACAACCATTTTATTTGTTGAACCTATACATGGCTATTGACCATGTTATTATTTAGCTGAACTCTGGGTCATGAAAAGAAAAAGCTGCTACAAGGTAATTATGTTCCTTTCCATTTTCCAAATTGACTTGAATTTTTCTGTCTTGCTAGAGTGCCCAAAAGTTATAATATGATTAAAAATGTTTAATTATACAATATTTATAAGTTTTTCTTTCAGGCGAAGTAAACATTAACACTGTTGATCATTGCTGAATTTACAGCCACTGTCTAAATTTTGATGAATGCTTTTTTTTTATAAAATTGAAGAGAGGTTTGCTGTACTCAACCAAAACATATCAACTAATCAAATATTTTTTTAATATTGGAGTCTATCACACAAAAGCTCCTAAATTAAGCTTTAATTTGGTAATATGCCTTTCTACATGTCATTAACATATACTGTAAACACCAATTAATTAACAATTTGATACATAACACACTATGTTTCATAACAACCCATAAACCATTCATAACCATATGTATGAATTTAATCTGAATTTGACATCAGAAGATCAAAAACACTCTTTATAAAGGTCATGAGCACTTTAACTTTAAAGGGCTTGGTCCTCTGACTTTTCTTTTCCTTTGAGGTTTTTCTGACATATTCGCTTTCATCACAAAAGAAAAAGCATAATAATTTGGGAATTTTTTTTCACTAAGGATCAGATGATTTCATTAGGTACTGTTTTGATTCCCAAAGAGAAATCAAATCTGGTTCAATTTACAGGTTGATCAAGAGTGGGTTTTTAGTCCACCTTGAATGATTTCTTTTTACATGTACATGTATTAGTGCCATTTCACCATAAAAGATCAAGACGTCATTTTGAACATTACTGACCACCAATATATCATTGATGTACTGTTTTAGTAATATTATTGATGTGAGGCCCTTTTTTAGTTAAATAATTTGTCTACTTAAATGTCAAAATATGCAAGACTCCATGTTCTTAATTATTTATTTCCAACAACCTTTGTTTCTATGATTTGTAATGATTTCTTTACTTTTCTTAGAACCAGTATGAAGAAATGGTGCAGAAAGTATAAGGAGAGCCAAGATATCTCCAGCCCTTGCAAGAATTGTCTGGTAAGCATATTCAGTGTATCATATAAAGGAACATTTAAATCTTTTAGCAAATGGGAAATGTTATGAATTGTAAGGTTTTTTTTATCAAATAGCTGGAACTTACCATATTTGAAGTGCAAATTTGGTGGTTAACTTTTATTGTGCATATGGGATATTAATATAACTGCTTACATGTTAAAATTGTTTCAACTGAGTAACCTACTTTCTGAACCTATGAGCATCTTTAGGCCACAGTGTCTGTCCCGTGACCAGTACATTTAATAATCTGTAATGTTTGTATATACTCTGTATAACTGGAAAACTCTTCCTCTGTTAGTAATTGAGAAGTCCAACTGTATTTACTTATAATCCTAAATGTTAAACAGGCATATTTGCAGAACATTTAAAACCCCTATATAGAGAGCAGATGTACTTTCAGTGAAATAAATTATTTTCATTTTTTTACTTGTGTGTTGCCTCCAGGTAAGGTAAACTAATGTTAATGTTAAGAAAAGCAATACTAAGCATCAATGTCAAAAGATTATCTTTAAACTTATTTAATTAAATATTTTGAGCAATAATGACTATATGTGTATACTTAGACTGGTAACATTTGTTTTTGCAGGTCAAACAGGAGGGGACAGAAAAGGATTTAGAGTGTGGCCAGGGTGTATATTTCCTTCCAGCCTTCATTCCCTAAAATGACAACACTCTCAAATCTGAATGAACCAGGGAGTTTTAAAAATCTTATGAAAATATTATTTTCAGTTTACAAATGTGTAAATAAACATTAATTTTGGCTATTGTATTTTCTTACTTTTATGTTTCATGTGTTTGCGTCCATATGACTGTATGAAGTTGATGACCCCCAGTGTGACTGCAGGCCAGCATTGATTTCAAGGAATTGCACAGTGCAGGAAGCTCACCACACACACTCACAAACCTTAATTTCTATCATCTAACGTAATTGCTTGTGGAATAAAGAAAAGAGTAAACACCTTTCAAAACAGAACATACAACAGATAGTAACTGAGCTATTGACAAAAAGCACAGAAGGTGCATACACTGGACTTGTATGTGAGTTATATGTCATTTATAAGGGACATATTTGGCACTTATAGGTCCCATATATGTCACATATATGTCACATATATGGGAGTTATAAGGCACATATATGGGAGTTATAAGGCACATATATGGGACATATATGGGAGTTATAAGGGACATATATGGGACATATATGGGAGTTATAGGGGACCTATATGTGGAAGCCTTATAAGTGACAGATAAGGCCCATATATGTGACATATAAGGCTCCTACCTAATTTGCATATAAAATCCATATACCAGACATATATGTGACATATATGGGAGTTATAAGGTTGGATATAAGGGACATATATGGCACATATATGTGCCTTATATGTGCCATATAACTTTCACATATATGGCACTTATAAAAATTTTTGGTAAGGGTATACTCAACTGAATAGAGTTAGGGTTAGGGTTAGCTGCTTTCAAATTTCAGACTTTAATAGCTTAAATCCATACAAATACAGCATATGAAAGATATTTCAACAGTGATTATGGGAAAAATTTCATAAATAATATATATTTTAGGATAATGGAGAGATGATTGACAGACAGAGCTGATCAGTTTATATTCCATTATCCTGAGGATAGAATATGTTTCAATCAGATCTTAATTTGTTCTAATCAAATTATTTTTTTCCAATAAATTTACACATTTTCAATTAAAAAACTAATGTCCCAGAGCACAGGTGCAAAGTAATCAATGGCAGCTGGGGGGGGGGGATGTATGGTTGGATTAACAACACTTCTGCATATACATACAGGGCAAACAAAGCCTGATCTCCAATTCTGCTGAGGCATAATATCCTTGTTTTATTATCAAATCATTTTTTTTTAGTTTATATTTTTACCCCCTTGAATATAATCTATATTTCTATATAAAAGTTTATACATGATTCCAAATTGCATCATCATGAATCTCAATCAGATAACACCACATCATGCATACAAATGTATATTTAATTTTTACAACAAAAATATATCTTTTAAATTTGCAAAACAAGAAATATATAAAAAATAATATTTGATTTAGATTATACAATTTTAATTTGGGCATTTATTATTCCATAATTTGCTCCATATTTTATAAATTCATGCAAACTGGTAGGTTTAATTATATTTTAGTTTGTTAAAATCATTTAAAAGAAAATTTATCTCTTTAAAAATGCTACATTAACACAACATGGCATCTTCTGGATTACACCTTGAATTACTTTTTCAAGGAAAGTTTTTGTATTTTGGAGTGGAAACAGCATTACAATTAAGGAGATAAAGTTAAAACAATAACAATTACTGCATAACACTTGGTGGGTTGAGTTTGCTGGGTGGGGGGGGGGGGGGGATTAGGGTGGTGATATAAGAATAACTGTACACCTTTCACAGCAGGGGATCTCCCCCAGTGACTGTAACAAATCAGAAACCCTGGCATAGCTGACTTCCAGTGACCTGGAGTGGGACCCTGCATCTGTAATCTGTAATCAAAGCAAATCACTACAATAGAGCCTCAAGAAAAAAATCAATAACTAGCCTAATTTTAAAGCTATTGTTTTCAAATTTCAGATTTTAACAATATAATCAACTGCATCCTTGTCTATCATTAACTTGCTTTATATAATCCCTAATAGTAAACAACAGTTTTATTTATATATTTTTCATTTTTATGATTGAAATGAAAAAATACCCAATGGTGACTCCATGGTGTCATTTGAAATTCATTTTCAGCCATCCCTGGAAGATCAAAAAAACATCAGTAATTGCAAGGTAATTCCTTTTTACTCATTAACTATGAAATTCCTTTTCCATTTATTTTTCTTCAAGTTCTTATTATAAACCAATATTTAAAAAAATATTCTTTATTGTTATGTTTTTGGCAAAAACAAATACTAGAAGGGGGGGGGGGGGGTGGACAGTGAGATCCAGCTTAAGCCACCAAAGAGCTTGCTGGCTGCAGAGTGCTTTGCTTCAAGCATGCAGCATAATTGGCCTGAAAGGTCAATGTGGTGACATATAGAAGGGTTTCAGTACAGCCTGGGTGTGACATAGTCTCATAAAAACGTTGATAAAAGCTAAAGTTTTTGATCATTTCCTTTCAAATTTCAGAATTTAGAAGCTAAATTCCTTTCATGTGCACGCTGTGAAAACTAAATCAACAACGTTTACAGAAAAAGAACATGCCATGGCCAATGTTGGGCAAAATTTAAGGTACTGATTTTATATTTATGCAAATAACTTTATAAAATTTGAAAAATTTGGTTCTAATTTTAGGTATACTATTGAATCTTGATTTAATGAAGTTATATCCCTGAAAAAAAGTCTCTAGCTTCAGCTATTCTTATTTTAAGTAAATTTATTTCCTGAATTTTTATAAGGTGCATTATGTTTAGGCCCATAACTTCAACAAATTACGCAATACTGACCTAAATTTTGGTATACATAGGAAATGTATGGGAAAATATGCATATTCACTATGATTGAATTCAGCTCAGTGAAATTAGGCAGTCTTGAGGTGTAACAATGGGTTTTTAATGGAAAACGGAGGTTTTTCCTTAATACCTCAAAGGAATGAAGCCCTAGTGACCCAATTTTCAGTATTTTCAGTAGGAGATTTTGGGTACATCTAACTGTATGCCAAATTTGAGATTCGTAGGTCCAACGGTTTCAAAACGTGCCAGTTTAAAGAACGGAAGGACGGATGGACAGCAGACAGACAAAGGACCACGAATATAGCTCCCATGACTTATAGTCAACTGAGCTAAAAATAAAAAAAACCTATCCAAGATGAATACACATGCAAAATTGCAGGTGGATATTAGTCCACCCACTGCAGAGATACCAGTGATTTTATCCCAAGGCAGATGAACATATATGGACGCTCTGCAAAAATGGTTGCAGATGGCGCCAGCATTTTTTAATGTATGTTATTAAGCTATCCAAGGTTACATTTGTGCAAAATATTAAGCCTGATTGGTCAAGCGAGTCTGAAGAAATGTGGTTTAATGTGTCAAAACAGACTCACAGATGGACGCACTGAAGAGAGGATAGGTCAAAGTTCAACGCAAAATAATTTGACATTTTCACATGTGACCAAATTTATAATGGTGTAAAGTTTCGGAAAAATCTGTCCAGTGGCCTCAGAGTACTATTCCAAAACGCCGTGGCGGCAGCAGAACCCGGTCAAAAGCAGAGTATCCGCAAAATATAATTAGTGCATTTTCTGTAGTGACAGCGTGCTGATTCAGCGTACTGTGGCATTGATTAATAATAAAAATAACTGATACAGAGCTTCAAAAATGATAGGAATTAGCATTCTTCTATCCTTGTATCTACTACGTAGAAAAAAAAATCAAAATTATTATCCTGGGATTATATTTCTCAACATGAAAGTGGATAGAATTGTTTTGTTAAACAGCTTTAAGCAAATTATGAAAAACATTTAATCAGCTTTATTATTTAATTTTCTTGAAAGAAATATATGATAATAAAAATAAAAAAATGACTCATGTGTGTGCGTGTGTGGCATGCTATGGTAACAAGTGACCCATGGGTCATGACGCTCAGCTGACTGGGAAGAGATTCACAAAAGGAAATTTTATCATCAGAATGGTAGATACCCATTCAACTGAAGCATCAAACAGATTAACCAACAGGCCAAGATTTAGTCTGTATTTATATATCTGAAAAATAGAGAAAAAATGTGTAAACTTTAAAAACTAGAATACGGGTAGCCAACAAGTGACTACGTGTATCTGCCAAAATCAGAGTGAAGTGAGGCATGGATTGAGTGGCAAGGGGAAACAGAGTGAGGTATGTTGAATATTAGCATGGATGTATGCAGCCTAAATGTGTATGTAGGTTGTGCAACCTACCACAAATCCAGAAAGCTGTCCAAGTTGTATACATATGCAAAATTTTAGGCAGAAAAGTCAAAGCACTACATGGATATGAGTGATTTTAATTTTAGCCCACGGCAGACAAACAGACAGACGCTGTGCAAAAATGGTTGCAGTTTTGTGTATGATAAAGACCTATGTGAGATCTTAACACAAGCACAATTTTGGCCCAATCGGTCAAATGGTTCCTGAGATATTAGCTTAGATGTGTGCAGCGTTAACTAGAATGTAGGTGGCGCCACCTGTCATAAAATCAAGAAAGCTATCCAGGATGTATAAACCTGCAAAATTTTAGGCAGTTATGTCAAACCACTACAGAGAAATGAGTGATTTTAGGCCATGGTAGACCAACAGACAGACGCTGGGCAAAATGTGCAAAAATGGTTGCAGGTGGCCCCTCCAGTTTTGTGTATGATAAAGACCTATGTGAGATCTATACACATGCAAAATTTTGGCCCAATCGTTCAAATGGTTCCCGAGATATGAGCTTGGATGTCTGCAGCATAAACTAGAATAAAGGTGGCACCACCTGTCATAAAATCAAGAAAGCTATCCAGGATGTATAAAACTGCAAAATTTTAGGCAGATATGTCAAACCACTGCGAAGATGTGAGTGACTTTATTGCACGGCAGACAAACAGACAGATGCTGTGCAAAAATGGTTGCAGGTGGTGCCACCAGTTTTGTGTATGATAAAGAGCTATGTTAGATCTATACACATGCAAAATTTTGGCCCGATCGGTCAAACGGTTCCCCAGATATGAGCTTGGATGTCATCAGCGTGAATGTGAATGTAGGTGGTGCCACCTGTCATAAAATCAAGAAAGCTATCCAGGATGTATAAAACTGCAAAATTTTAGGCAGATATGTCAAACCACTGCCGAGATATGAGTGACATTATTGCACAGCAGACAAACAGACAGACCCTGTGCAAAAATGGTTGCAGGTGGCGCCACCAGTTTAGTGTATGATAAAGAGCTATGTTAGATCTATATACAAGCAAAATTTTGGCCTGATCGGTCAAACGGTTCCCGAAATATGAGCTTGGATGTCATCAGCGTGAATGAGAATGTAGGTGGCGCCTCCTGTCATAAAATCAAGAAAGCTATCCAGGATGTATACGCATGCCGAATTTCAGGTGAATTAGTCAATTCACTGCAGAGATATGAGTGATTTTAACCAAAGGCAGATGAACAGATGGACACTGTGCAAACATGGTTACAGGTGGCGCCACCAGTTTTTGTGTATGTTAAAGAGCTATCCAAGGGCTACGTTAGTATAAATTTTATTTCCTGATCAGTCAAACGGTTCCCGAGATATGAGCTTGGAAAGCTGATAAAATCAAGTCCCAGAGGAGCTCTCTGGAAACAAACGCGGAAACGGCGGAGGAACCCAGTCAAAAACATAGTATCCACAAAACTTCATTTTGGCGGGTACAAAAATACAGGTGGCTCCACCAGTCTGCAGAAACTAATAAAAACACTTACAAACATCAATATCCATGCAAAGAATCATGGTGATATCCCCATTAGTTGTTCAGATACTTCAGCTTTTGTATCAAATTGTCCATTATCTTCAGGGATACTTCGGAGTCCTATAGCTTGAAGGATATGGGTAACAGAGACCTAATTTTAAGTTTCCACAGGCACTTTTCATGGGCCTTCTTGCATGACAAGAATGAAGATTCTAGGTCCAGTTGTTGCGATTTGTACCCTGTTGACAGATAACCACATCTTTAAAGGTATCAAAAAAAGAGAAAACAAATTGTAAAAATTTGAAAAAAATAGAGGTGGCGCACCCAGTCTGCAGAAACTGATGGAACAGGTCATGATCAATATGTATGCCAAAAATCATGACCATCAGTGTTGTATTTATTGAGATACTGCAGTTTTTGTATCAAATTTTCCATTATTCGGGGGGGGGGGGTAATTTGGAGCCATACAGCTTAAAGAATATGGGTAACAGAGACCTAATTTCAGGTTTCCATGGAGACTTTTCATGGGTCTCCCTGTGTGTCAAGAATGAAGATTCTAGGTCCAGTTTTAATGATTTGTGCCCGGTTAACAGATGTTCATAACTTTAAAGGTCTCAAAAATAGAGAAAAAATTCGTAACAAAACCCGAACAAATACAGGTGGTGCCACCAGTCTGCAGAAACTGATGAAACACTCCATGATCAATATCCATGAAAACAATAATGGTGATCCTTGCATTAGTTGTTCAGATACTTCAGCTTTTGTATCAAATTTTCCATTATTCTGAGCTGTACTTTGGAGTGCCATAGCTCAAAGGATATGGGTAACAGAGACCTAATTTCAGGTGTCCATGGAGACTTGTCATGGGTCTCCCTGTGTGTAAACAATGAAGATTCTAGGTCCAGTCCTTACGATTTGTACCCTGTTGACAGATAACTACATCCTGAAAGGTCTCGAAAATAGAGAAAAAAAAATTGTGAAAATTTGAAAAAATACAGGTGGCACCACCAGTCTGCAGGTACTGATGAAACACCTCTTGATCAATATGTATGCCAAAAATCATGACCATCAGTGTTGTAGTTATTGAGATGTTGCAGTTTGTTTTTATCAAATTTTCCATTATTCTGGGGGGTTATTGGGAGCCCCCCATAGCTCAAAGGATATGGGTAACAGGGACCTTATTTCAGGTTTCCATGCAGACATTTTATGGACCTCTCAGTGTGTCAAGAATGAAGATTCTAGGTCCAGTCTTTATGATTTGTGCCCTGTTAACAGCTGTTCACATTTTTAAATTCGTAAAAAATCGAAAAATTCAGGTGGCGCCACCAGTCTGCAGGAAGTGATGGAACATCTCATGATCAATACGTATGCCAAAAATCATGACCATCAGTCAAGTAGTTAATGAGATATTGAAGTTTTTGTATGAAATTTTTGACTTTCTGGGGGGTACTTTGGGGCCCCATAGCTCGAAGGATATGGGTAACAGAGATCTAATTTATGGTTTCCATGGAGACTTTTAATAGGTTTCTTAGTGTGTCGAGAATGAAGATTCTAGGTCCAGCGGATACGATTTGTGCCACGTTAACAGATGTTCACATTTTTAAAGGTCTCAAAAATAGAGAAAAAAATTTGTAAAAAATCGAAAAATACAGGTGGCACCACCAGTCTGCAGGAAGTGATGGAACATCTCATGATCAATATGTATGCCAAAAATCATGACCATCAGTCAAGTAGTTAATGAGATATTGAAGTTTTTGTATGAAATTTTTTACTTTTCTTGGGGGTACTTTGGGGCCCCATAGCTCGAAGGATATGGGTAACAGAGACCTAATTTCTGGTTTCCAAGGAGAATTTTCATAGACCTCTCAGAATCCCAAGTTACAAGGTTCTAGGTTCAGCGGTTACGATTTGTGCCTGGTTAACGGACGGACAGACGGACAGACGGACGATGGACAAAGAGTGATCGCTATAGCTCAGATGACTTTCAGTCAGCTGAGCTAAAAATTGACACTTGGTGTCTAGGAAGCCAACCTTTCAAAGGCCTTATCACTAAATCAGTATTCATGCAATAACCTGTAGGTATGCATCTGTGGTGTTCATTGGAGTCCAGCCTACGACAGGAGGTACCACGCTAAATCTGGCTTTATAAGCTTCATATCCTGCTGTTTCACTTGATGCGGACATTGTACAATGGTCAATTCCCCATCGGCCGCTAATCAGGTACTGCTCACAATCTAAAGGAAGAATCAAAGTAGGGTCAGCGCATATAAATGTTCAACACATTCTCAGGAGTTTCATTTTAACATTTTCCAAGACAAATAGGTAACATGATATTGTTTAACATGAAAATTTAAACCCAGCTATTTACCTGCCTGATAGGTTGGATTTTTGTGATACATGGCCCACTCTGTTAACATGTATCAGATCCTACTTAATGTTACCAACATATGTGTTTTAGTGTATATGTGATGTCTGACAGAGGGCAATTTATCAGTATTGTAAATGGTAAACAACCTCCACACAGGGATAAGGTCTATTGTGCATAATGAATAATCCCTGCTCTCAGTGCCGGACTAAGGCATGTTTGACCTGACATTTGACCCATTCATCGACTCCCTTAAATGATCAGTAAATGTATATAACATGTGACTCAAGATTCCTTCGGCGCTCACGTGTTATGTCAGTTAATGGTTAATCCCCCCATTCATCCAGGTTATCCTTTTGCATAATGTTGAAGAGACCACAAGTGTCGCTGTACTATAATCACTGTGCATTAACACATTCAACAATTCTGGATGCAGTTGTATCACATAATTTAATCAAGGAAGCACATGCATAAGTTTCTGTCTATATTTACAATACCCCTTCACAGATAAAACACTGCAAAAGGAAAGCCACATGTTTATCAACATAAAATGTTTCACGGACATATACCTTTTATGGGTTATATTTAGAATGGATGTCGTCAAAGCATTCTCTATATTTGCTCCGTTAACTTAATTTTTGTATTTTACGCTTCTTACACTATACGGCACGCATTCAGCTGGAAAGTTTGCTGGGCCCACATGTGTTTGCATAAGATCTATCCTTCACCTTCATAGACATATCTCATGTGTGGAGAATGAGTGGTAAGGTTACAATAGTCTTTATGACCAACTAGAAGGCAGCACGAGACATGGCTGAGGTTGCCTGAATGTACAACCACATGGCACGGTGATGAATAAACCTGCTACGACCAAACACGGCCTTACAGCATTACCCACATGGTATCAAAAGTGCTTATAATGATAGACACTTGCATTAATCGTCCATACAATGTATGACTTCTATAGGACCGAACAGAAACACTTCTCACAGAACATGAAGGAATTTGTTTGTCGTGAACTCGCCCGCGGTTCCAAGCGTCGTGCAAGAAAGGTCTGGCAGACCATATGTACTAAGATATTAAAAACCGCCAGAGCCTAACATCATCAGCAGCGTGAGCCTTTGCATTGCAGGCCTTGGGAGATTGTAGGTAATGACTTGTTTGAATGGCTCTCAAAAGCCTATCTGCTAATATAAGATTCATATTTTGGCTGGTTCAAGATAAACATCCTTTCTGAAATACCAGGAAAGACTACAATACTACAAGTACAAGAACTAACCCTACAGATTTTGCATACCTGATCTAATTATCTCTGATCCTGGACCCCAATACATCTCAAGAGAATTCCTGGCATTCGCATCTTAATGGGACTTCAAACCTGAGTCAATTTTCACTCAAGTAATTGACTGGCAGAGAAAGCTGTCCATACTGCAAAAACCAGCAAGAGAAGGGACACATTTCTATCTCCCTCTTCTAAACAGCAGAAACACACCACGTGATGATAGTCTAGGAGCTTCGGTAGAACGGAATGCCAGATGAGATCTTGACTCCTAACATCAGCTCCACTTCTCAAGCCTTAATTATTGACCCAGAAGCTGTCTCCCTTTGGTCAACAGAGCTCCAACATAAACAGTCGGTTGATCAGCATTCCAGACCCCTTCGAGGCTTGCACCACTACATCAAGGTGATTTCGTACGCATGCAAACAATGAAAGCAAATGACAGAACAGCCGGTGTGGTTAAAAACGCAGATCTATGCAAAAAATATGAACAAGGCCTACAGGCCTAATGCGAACCTGTGCATTGGGAAATACACCAAGTATAATGCTTCAATGCTGGACCATTACTTTTCATGTATATGAAAGATGCAAGTACTAAACATTTTGAATTAGAAACATCACTACTGAAATTCTGGTATGAGTGCACACAGCACAAAAATGATTGCAGCTGGCACCACTAGTCTTGTATACAACAAAGCTATCAGAGTTATATACATATGCCCAATTTCAGAGAGATATATCAAACCCCTCCTGAAAATAAGCAGGGACACACACTGTGCAAAAATTATTTTAGGTGGCACCACCAGTCTTGGATACACAGTTTTTCGATATGTATATATATGCCTAATTTCAGGCTGATATATCAAATTCCTCTGTAGAAATTAGCCGGCACATACACTGTGCAAAAATCATTGTAGGTGGCGACACCTGTCTTGTGAACGAGATAGCCATCAAAGACACATAGACAGGTCAAAATATCAGGCCAATACATCAAACTTACCTTGAGTCTGATGCATGGGGCTGACCATGCTTAGGTGAAAAAGGCATTTGCCCCGAGTGAACTGTGAAAAATTTGCTGGCTCAGGCTACTGCACTGAGTGAACTCATGACCTGCACCTGGCTAGACTGAGTGAACTTTTGACCTGCACCTGGCTACACTGAGTGAACTCTTGACCTGTTGCTTAATCTGACAGAGTTGGCAGTCTGCCAAAGCTATAAAAAGATCCAGGCTGAACTTTGGTGCCAAATCTGAAACAGTGGGCAGTCTGCCAACGCTATAAATAGAATGCAGCTACTGCACTGAGTGAACTCCTGACCTATACCTGGCTGCACTGAATGAACTAACTCTTGACGTGTTGCCTAATCTGATACAGTTGGCAATCTACCAAAGTTAAATATAGATCCAGAATGAGCATTGGGATGTTGCCAAATCTGAAATAGTAGCCACACAATTGCATAAGCTCACAGATTGGGTCCACATGCAGCCCTGAGGGGCATGACACCCATGAAGTGATCACACGGAGCCCATGAGGTCACATGTCACCCTTGAGGTGATCACATGCCTTGTGCTGGGCTGCACTCTTGACCTATATCTGGCTGCACTGAATGAACTCTTGATCTGTTGCCAAATCTGAAACATTTGGCAGTTTCTCATCCTATTTAAACATACGGACACAATCTTGGCCTGTTGGTAAATCTGTTTACACATACTGAAAGACTTTTTTTCAAGCTGACATATTCATCAACTTTTTATCAAAATATCTAGAATAATTAAAGATGCAAATCCTTTTATTGTTAAAGGTCCAATAATTCCGCCAAAAGTCATTCAAGTAAACTTGAACAAAGGCCACCAAAGATTAATTTTTGTGCAATGTTACAGAAGTTATAATTGAAACAATAATTTTGTAGAAGAACAGTTTTGCCGTCCTCAGTTTGATATAGACATAATAATGTCCATAAGACCAACTTAAGCTTTTCTCATATGATTGAAAGAACCATGTCCCAGGATAATTCTTTTGAAAATGTGAACGATTCAATTGACAGTTTTTTTTATAAACATTTTAAGCTGAAAGAGGCTAAAATTATGAGGTTTTTGCCCATAAAAAAACAGGTCAATGTAGGTGGCACCACAAAAACTGCAACTTCAAATATGAGTCATGTGACCAACCTTTGCACAATACTTGGTAATGCTAGCTTCTGTCATTTCTGAGATAACTATGTCAGTATGCTTACTTGGCCAAATGACTGTTCAAATTGTGCAACTCCACTAAAATTCATCAAATGCAAACCATTTGAACAAACTTGAGAGTGCTTGCCTCTGGGATCATTTCTGTAAAACATTGAAGAATTTGGCTGGACCGTGTACAAGAAGAAGACTTTTATAGGTTTTTCACCTTTTTTCCCTATAAAATCTAAGTAAACACATATGGCAAAAAAATTAGCTGATTCCCATAACATTTGATATGTGACAGATTATTGCACAAAATTTGGGGATGGAAGTTCCTGCTATTCCTGAGAAATTATGTACAGATGACCAATGACCCCCGTCCAAAAAAGGTCAATGCAGGTGGCTCCACCAACACCTAAATTTCATATATGACTAACTTGACCAACACTGGCATAAAATTTGGTGATGATGGCTCCAGCAGTTTCTGAGATTGTCATTTAAGTATGCTTTTTTGGACAGATGACTAAGTTCAACTTCCTGTAACTCGGCCAAAATTCACCGAACTTGAACCATTAGAACAAACTTGAGAGAGATGGTAAAAAAATTTGGCTTGACTGTTTTGGAGGAGAAGATTTTTAAAGTTTTTTATGCTTTTTATCTATAAAATCTAAGAAAGTGCAGAGTTTTCAGATGGCTAATTTTTTGCATTAAATTTCATGATGCTAGCTCTAGTCGTTTTTGAAATAGTATGGGTAAACGTATCGACGACGGACGCCGCCACACAATTGCATTAGCTAACAGGTTCCCTAAAAATTACTACAGATGCATATTGAATGCAAAATTATTATACAGATACAACTCACTGATGGCAAAATCTTGAATTAAGTTGAATATGGATACCAATTATTAATAATCCATGTACAGCCTTCTTTATATAGCCACAGAGAGCTGTATACCTGTGATTCTAAACATTGCCTGGCATGAGGAATATCTAAAATCATTAATCAACACTTTTTAAAGCTTTTTAAAGACATTCTTGTCAATATTAAGCATAGATAACCTGAAATCTAAATGTCTGGAGGCATGATGTAACGGATGCTGATAAACAGGTGCCAGGCTAGATGTATCTGCTTTACACAGCTAACATATATGGTAAAATGACTTAATTCAATCTTTATAATTCAGCCAATATTCATTCTTTTGAACCATTAAAGACAATTATTATAAGAGCTATTCAGGGGATTAATCTTGTAAAATATTAAACAAATTGGCCTCAGTGGCGGCAGTCAAAAAACATTTTGCAGGTTGATAACTCATATGGGAAAATACAGCAAAAAGGCTAAGTTAAGCTTCCCATAACTCAGCAAAAATCACTGAACCAAAACCATTTGAACAAATTTGAATTATCAACATCTGAGGATAATTAATGTGTGAGATTTAAGATTTGGCTCAGTGGTTTTTGAGAAGAAGATCTTTGTAGCCACTGAGCTAAAATGGGCTGTTATGGCATATGACTAAATTCAGCTTCCCATAACTCAGCCAAAAGTCACTGAACTGAGATCAATTGAACATGCAAAGTTCAGAAAGCACTAACCTAGGATCATTTCTCTGTGATATTAAACAATTTGGCAATATGGTTTTTGTTTTTAAGTTTTTTGTAGCCGTCACTATGAATAGGCACTGATGACCCCCTTACAAAAAAAGGCCAATGCAGGTGGCGCCACCAATACCTCAATTTCTGATAAGACTTATGTGACCAAGATTGGCATAAAATTTTATGACGATAGCTCCAGCCGTTTCCGAGATTGTAATGTTTGTATGATTTTTTGGCGAGATGACTATGTTCTAATTCCTGTAATTCGGCCAAAAATCACCGAACTGGAACCATGTGAACAAACTTGAGAGAGATTGTTTCTAGGATTATTTCTAGGAAATATTGGACTATTTGACAAGACAATTTCAGAGAAGAAGATTTTTAAAGGTTTTTAAGCTTTTTCCCTATAAAATTGAAGTTATTGCAGATATCTAAAAAATAAGCTCAATCCAATAAAGTTTCACATGTGACTGATTCTTACATGCTATTTAAAGCAGATAGCTCTGAGTGTTTTTGAGATAGCATGGGTAAACGTACGGACAACGGTGGACAGACGACGCTGCGCCATCACATAAGCTCACAGGTTCACTAGACAAGGCCTACAGGCCTGATGCGAATGTGTGCAATGAGATTACACCAGGGATAATGCTTCAATGCTGGACCATTACTTTTCAAGAATATGTGTAACATGTATATGAACAATGCAAGAACTAAACACTTGGAACAAGAAACAATTAAACAAACATCACTGCTGAAATTCTGGCATGGGAGCACACAACAAAAAAACTAGAATACGAGTAGTCAACAAGCCACTAGGCGTATCCGCCAAATTCAGAGTAGGACGAGTGGAGTGAGGCATGGATTGAGTGGCAAGGGGAAATAGAGTGAGGTGTATTGCATAATAGCCCGGATGTCTGCAGATGAAATGTGTATGTAGGTTGTGCCACCTACCACAAAATCCAGAAAGCTGTCTAAGTTGTATACACATGCAAAATTTTAGGCAAATAATTCAAACCACTACTTGTATATGAGTGATTTTATCCAACAGCTGAAAAACAGAAGGACACTGTGCAAAAATGATGGCAGGTGGCACCACAAATTTTGTGTATGATTAAGAGCTTTATGAGATCTATACACATGCAAAATTTCAGGGGGATATGTCAAACCAGTCGTGAGATATAAGCCTGAATGTCTGCAGCGTATTGTAATGTTGTGATGTCAATAACTATATTAATTAGATAATTAGTATTAATGGGAAATATATTATACAAAAAAAAGTATAAAAAGAATAGTTATTATCTTCATATATCAATTGCATGTTTATATAACTTAAAGTGCTTATATAAATGATTTAGGTATTGAAAGGGTTTGGGCAAAATCTGGAATCAGGCAAGCCATGCCTCATATCACATGTAACAGGTCATGGCACGACAAGAATCTTAAAGTCATAGAACCATGAAGAATATCTACACCTTGTGAACACTTAGAATATAATTCTCCTTACTTCATGGATTTCAATATAATACAAACATATCAACCAGTGGTTTTGAATATGTGACTTGGTCAGTCAAACATGTTAATACCAGAACGTACCAGGGTAATACCAGAACGTACCAGGGACTCATTGAGAATCATGTTAAGCCACTTGGATCACTGGTGTCCAGGTGAACTTGTATATTCCAGTTATGTTATGAATATTCATTTGATTATATATTAAACTGTATGTCTATAAATATGAGCCACTTGGCATGACTAGCCAGATCACACCGGTACTTCATACAACCATCACTGATAGAACATCAACTACAGAAAGGTGTGGTCTCAGCTACTTCATCCAGTGTCACTTGTAATAGTTAACAGAACTAGATGTGTCGGAACGACTCGAATGCCCCCGCATGGGGCAAATTAGAAACATTTGTTAAATTTTGTAAAATTTTTTAAGTTCAGGAAGTGTTGTATGGTCAAAAGTAGGTCAACAAGGGCAAAATGCAAACTCGATCTGTAAAGGGTCATTATCAAGCAGCACACCAAAAATCAGGCCAGTATCTGCAGGCATTGTGAAAAAAAAGTCCATATATGTGCATTTTTCATGAAAATTTCTGTCTTTCATGAAATTTTCTATGTTCAGGATCTGTCATATGGTGAAAAAAAGGTTAACTGGGACAAAACGCGAACTCGATCTGTAAGTGGCCATTATGCGCCCACAGACCAAACATTAGGCCAGTATCTGTAAGCATTGTATTGCGAAACTAGAATATTAGCAAAAGTTGTTATATTGGAGAGGTATATACCATGTTTCATAACAATCCATCAAATGCTTCCTGAGAAATAAGCTCCTAAGTTTTTTTTCTATACTAAGCTCTGTGACCTTGAAAAGTAGGTCAAGATCACCCATCTTTGAACTTGACCAAGATTTTGTAAATATAATGCAATAGCACTGAAGAAATGAAGTTCCTGTGTTGAATACCTTTGGAGTTATCCTGCACAAAAGGCCAAAATTGAAAAAATCCGATAAAATTTCATTAAAAATCAGAAATTGCAGGTGGCGCCACCAAAATTGTGCAGCACATACAGACCATCAGTCCCAATGATTATAGTAAGTTTTGTGAAAATCCACACAATGGTTCCTGAGATATACACTTTTGAGTGTTTTTCTATAATCAGCTCTAAAATGTAGAAAAATGGGTCAAGGTCACCCATCTTCGAACTTGACCAAGATTTTATCGATATACATCTTCACTGATGAAATAAAATTCCAACGGTGAATCCTTTTAGAGATATCCTGCTCACAAGGTAAAAGTTAACAGACGCGGAGCGGACGGACGGACGGACAGACAACGGACAGACAAATGGACAGACGGACAGCTTGGGTGATGACAATATCCCATCAGCCTATGAGCTGAGGGCTAAAGACGGCTGTACATGTGTATTTGTCATGAAAATTTCTATTTTTCATGAATTTTTCTAAGTTTAGGAGCCTTAAAACGGTCAAAAGTAGGTCAACCGGAACGAAACGCGAACTTGATCTGTAACTGGTCATTATCTGCCGACACACCAAAAATCAGGCCAATATCTGCAGGCATTGCGAAAAAAAGTCCGTACATGTGTATTTGTCATGAAAATTTCTATTTTTCATGAAATTTTCTAAGTTTAGGAGCCGTAAAACGGTCAAAAGTAGGTCAACCGGGACGAAACGCGAACTCGATCTGTAACTGGTCATTATCTGCCCACACACCAATAAATCAGGCCAATATCTGCAGGTATTGGGAAAAAAGTCAGTACATGTGTATTTGTCATGAAAATTTCTATTTTTCATGAAATTTTCTAAGTTTAGGAGCCATAAAACGTTCAAAAGTAGGTCAACCGGGACGAAACGCGAACTCAATTTGTAACTGATCATTATCTGCCTACACACAAAAAATCAGGCCAATACCTGCAGGCATTGCGAAAAAAAGTCCGTACATGTGTATTTGTCATGAAAATTTCTATTTTTCATGAAATTTTCTAAGTTTAGGAGCCGTAAAACGGTCAAAAGTAGGTCAACCGGGACGAAACGCGAACTCGATCTGTAACTGGTCATTATCTGCCCACACCAAAAATCAGGCCAATATCTGCAGGCATTGCGAAAAAAAGTCCATACAACTGTTTGATTTCGGAATGACGGACATGGGTAAAACTATATGCCCCGGCCACTTTGTGGCGGGGGCATAATAAAACGTCTAACATCATCCCGGACTGCTTGTTATCGTGAGTGTGCAAAAACTGCTGTCTTCAACAACAACACCATTACACGCACCCACGTTACAGTATACATAAATGTATGTGGCACCACCTGCAACAAAATTCAGAAAGCTATCCAAGATGTATAAACCTGCAAAATTTAAGGCAGATATGTCAAACCACTGCCGAGATATAAGTAATTTTATCCCACGGCAAACAAACAGACGGACACTGCAAAAATGGTTGCATGTGGCACCACCAGTTTTGCGTGTGATAAAGAGCTATGTGAGATCTATAAACATGCAAAATCTTTGCCCAACTGGTCAAAGATATAAGGTTGAATGTCTGCAGCGTAAATGTGAATGTAGGTAGCGCCACCTGTCATAAAATCAAGAAAGCTGGCTAGGATGTATAAACCTGCAAAATTTCAGGTGGATAAGTCAAACCACTGCCGAGATATGAGTAATTTTATCCCAAGGCAGATGAACAAATGGACGCTGTGCAAAAAATGGTTGCAGGTGGCACCACCTTTTTTGCGTATGATAAAGAGCTATGGGAGATCTATAAACATGCACAATTTTGGCCCAACTGGTCAAACGGTTCCCGAGATATGAGCTTGGATGTCTGCAGCTTAAACGTGAATGTAGGAGGCGCCACCTGTCATAAAATCAAGGAAGCTGTCCAGGATGTAAACACATGCAAAATATCAGGTGGATAAGTCAAACCACTGCTGATATATGAGTGATTTTAACCCAAGACAGATGAACAGATTGACCCTGTGGAAAAATGGTTGCAGGTGGGGCCACCCGTTTTAGTCTATGTTATGAAGCTATCCAAGGGGTAACATTTGTACAAAATTTTTAGCCTGATCGGTCAAACAGTTCCCGAGATATGTGGGTTTATGTTTTGAAGCAGACGCACAAATGGACGCTGGGCAGAGAGGAAAGGTCAGAGGTCAACCAAAATTGAGGGTGCAGCAGTTCACATGTGACCCAATCATAATTCCGAATTTAAAAAAAAATTCTGCCCAGTGATTACGGAGGAGTTCTTGGGAAACCTATGTTGCGGGGGGAGGGGGGGGTAGCAGCGGAAGCGGTGTCCGACTGAAAACTTAAACTCTGTTTTTGTGGATACAATGATTGTAGCTGGCACCACCAGTGTATACAACGAAGAGACATATACATATGCCCAAAGTCAGACTGATATGTCAAACCCCTCTTGTGAAAAAAGCAGGGCCATTCACTGTGCAAAAATTATTGTAGGTGGCGCCACCAGTCTTGTACACTATAAAACTACCTGATATGTATAAACATGCCCAATTTTAACCTGATGTATTAAATTCCACTGTAAAAATAAGCAGGCGCATACGCTGCAAAAGTCAATGTAGGTGGCACCACCTGTCTAGTAAATGAGTATACCATCAAAGACCAAATGTAAAGGATGTCAGGGTTTGGGCCAGTCAATTGCAGAGAGAAGGAACACACTGTTGTAAATTTAACCGTTGAATTTATTCCGGTAATCCAAGAATGTACAGCTATGTGACCTTGCGGAAGCGTCGTGATGATTGCTAACAGTAAGCTAACTTTACAGCTGGTTAATTTCTCTGGGTCGGAACTGAAAAGATCGAGAGAGCTTCCCCGCATGCACGTAGGAAGATCTCTCTTTCAGGCGATCACAGTTCAGTAGCCCAAAATCTGCCTGTTCCTAATCTCTACCCCTTTTTACCCATTTTCCTGGTGTCATTCATTATCTAACTCCACCCATCCTGACTGATTCGAGTTCCTATTGGCTGTAACTACTGACCACTAACAGCTACCATACTACCTGGCTACCCCCCCCCCCCCCCCCCCCCCCCGCTTTGACATTTAGGGCCGGCATTGACACCACTATCTAAATCATCCAAGTGTATTGTACTATCATAGGCTTACCGGGGGGGGGGGGGGTGCTCTTGGCAGGTGTGTAAACACTGCCATGTCAGCTCAGCTGATCGTCGGCCGTGGATGGATTCGCACCTGGCTATCGTATCTGTGTTACCTAACCGGCCGTGGCATAACCCCGGTGCTGTGTTGAGACCTAGCTAGGAGTATCTATCGGGATCTGCTACCACAGCTCCCTAGCCCTCTAGCGTATCTAATCAATTCGGCTTGTGACCGGCAGGGCAGCCGGCCTATGATAGTGCGCTTCTTGATGACTAATCCCCCCCGCACCCTTACTGTGGGAAAAATAAAATTATGGTATTCCCTGGCTGTTACTTACTATGTATGGTTACATGCATGATTGTCACAAATAATATTATTACCTGAATTTTCCCATTCAATCCTGTTCTATAATCACACTACTCCTACTTGTCTGACGCTCCCGCTCTATGGTCATTAATATTCACAATTTATGCAAATGGAATTGGAATTGAATAGTATAATAATAAAAATAATAGTTATAGTAATCATGGAATTTTATATTGCGCAGGTACATCCTGCTTGCTTATTGTATGTATGAACTTAACACACGCCCCCCCCCCCTCCCATCAAAGAAAAGGGCAGCTGATGAGGCGCCCTTTTTCAAAATTTATGGCTGGGGTTCACTCCTGCCATACAAAAAAAAAAAAAAAGTTCATACAAGTAGTGCAAGCACGGACCAGTCTGCGCTTCCAAGATATAATTGAGATGCATTTCTATATATCTATATATCCATAGGTTTGAAATAGCTTTATAAATTTTCGTGAATTGGTTGTCAATTGAGATGGTTAGCTTACGGAGGAAAAGCTGCATTAAATTAACTTGCCTGCGGTTAGCCTGGACATCGTCTCGTAAGTTCCTGGTAACTGTGATTAACTGGTTCATGATATGGATGGTGCGATTAGCTGAACGTAGTGCCGTCGATACTGCTTGTTGATACGAGACGAGTTGGTCTTGTGTTACAGTCCCAAATAAGACTCTTGAAATTGTACCGATAAAAGAGAATGGAGAGCGCTAACAACGTTGGATAGGGTCCTTGGTGGGGATTGCCTGGCTTAGTGAATGTTTGATCCACTGAAAACGTCTCCCCAGTTGCGAGGGGTGGGTTGGGTGTCTGCTGAGAGTTGTTTGCATCCCAAGCGGGGCGGCGTTGGCGTTTTGGGCGCGGGGGTATTTCATCCCAGCATAACGAGGGGTCTACTAATCGTACATGATCTCTGTGTAATTTCTTTGTTCCTCCGGAGACTTGGTTACGTAAGTAGCACATGGTACCAGATGTACGCGTGACCTGCCATTGGGGGTCCCATTTTGTGGCAAATGTTACTGGTTCATTGGCTAATATCACTACAGTGTCGCCGACCGCAATATGTTTAGCAATAGCTTTCACAACCAATCTCTGTCTGTTGTTGTCACGCCATCTCCAAGTATTTTCACGGGCTGTTACCAAGGCCTGAACAAGGTCATCTAGTCTGTTGCCAAACAGTGATGGACAGACCTGTGATTGTAATAATTTGGTTAACGGGGCTAACGGTTGCCTACCATACAGTAGATAATAGGGAGAGTTGCCCGTTACAGAGCTGACACTAATCCGATGAGCAAACAGGGTGTCCCCAACATGATTTTCCCACGTGTCGATTTGATTATTTATGCATTTAGAGAGGGTTTCTTTAAAACTTCTGTTGAAACGTTTTACCTTTCCATTTGCTTTGGTGTGATTCCCTGTGATCTACGCCTAATGAGCTCAAATATGACGTAAAGCTAGCGGCCGTGAATTCCGCGCCATTATCAGTTACAATTACCTCAGGCACCCCGTGTGTCAGAATAAATTGGTTGGCGAACGCGAACATTACTGTGTCACTTTGTTTATCCGGGATTGGGTAAGCCTCTGCCCAGCCGGTACAATGACATATTATGGTGAGGATATATCAATTATTGAAGCGTGAATTTGAGAAGGGCCCTAAGAGGTCAAGACTGATCATCTGCATGGGTGATACAGGTATTGGCATTTCTCCCATTGGTGCGTGATCCCTCTGGCGGGAGTGAGCTTGGCATGTTGTGCACTTAGGAAGTAATAGTCTAATGTCCTTTCTCATGTCGGCCAGACATAAGCCTCTCTTAACCGGTGCATTGTTTTTTTACACCCCCATGTGGCCTACTTTCTAATGTGCTCACCATATGATTTGTTTTTGAAAAGGAGGTGGTAAGACTAGGCGGGGGTATTGGGCCGACTCTGACGTGGGACAGCGTGTACTGTACAATAGACAGTCGATGACTATATAAGGTGAGTCAGGGTCTGAAACAGTCTGGGCTAGGAGGTCAGGGAAATGGTGTGTTTGTTCATGGCGTACTTGACCTTAGTTCAACCCGTCTGCATTTAAGGGTAGTTGTTTATAGGAAACTTCCTCCGGGAAAGCCTGTGGGTCAATCCAGTCATGGTCCACGTTTACAATGGAAATGCTGTTTGCTGACAACATGTTTGCCCAGACATTCCTAGTCCCTCTATGGTATTGAATCTTTGCACCATATTCTGCCAATAAAATAGTCCAACGTTGAATTTTGGTGTTCACCATTTCTTTTGTGAACAAAGAGGTCAGAGGTTTGTGGTCCTTATAGACCGTGAAGTCAGATCCAAAAAGGTAAGGACGTAACTTAGTCAGGGCGTATACCACAGCATATGCTTCTTTTTCAATGGTAGCCCAGCGTTTCTGTGTGTCTGAAAGTTGATGGGACAAGTACTGAAAAACATGTTCTACCCCGTCTTCATGCTTCTGTACTAATATAGCACCTACACAAAAGTCGCTCACGTCAGTATACAGTTTGTATGGTAAGTCAGTGTGCGGGTATGCTACAACAGCAGGCAATGTTAGTAAGTTAGTTTTTTCTGGATCTGGTTGTATCCCTGATCTGTTTACGATGTATCCTAACAGTTTAACCTCCGACCTGGCAAATGTACATTTCTCAGGTTTCAGTTTAAGATTAGCGTTTCGGATCCTTTTTAGGACAGCTTGTACATGTTTCTTGTGTGAGACCTTATCCTTACTGTAAATTACAATGTCATTAATGTATATAAGTACACAGGTACCCAGCAGATCGTGGAGAATTGTCTCCATAACTCTCTGAAAATGGCTTGGTCCATTGGCCAGGCCGAACGGAATTCTTGTGAAAGCAAACTGCCCTCTGTGGCACACAAATGCCGTTTTTTCTATGTTGGCAGGATGCACTGGGAGTTGATGGTAGCCACTCTTTGCTGACAACATGTCGGCCCAGACATTCCTAGTCCCTCTATGGTATTGAATCTTTGCACCATATTCTGCCAATAAAATAGTCCAACGTTGAATTTTGGTGTTCACCATTTCTTTTGTGAACAAAGAGGTCAGAGGTTTGTGGTCCTTATAGACCGTGAAGTCAGATCCAAAAAGGTAAGGACGTAACTTAGTCAGGGCGTATACCACAGCATATGCTTCTTTTTCAATGGTAGCCCAGCGTTTCTGTGTGTCTGAAAGTTGATGGGACAAGTACTGAAAAACATGTTCTACCCCGTCTTCATGCTTCTGTACTAATATAGCACCTACACAAAAGTTGCTCGCGTCAGTATACAGTTTGTATGGTAAGTCAGTGTGCGGGTATGCTACAACAGCAGGCGATGTAAGTAAGTTTTTTCTGGATCTGGTTGTACCCCTGATCTGTTTACAATGTATCCTAACAGTTTAACCTCCGACCTGGCAAATGTACATTTCTCAGGTTTCAGTTTAAGATTAGCGTTTCGGATCCTTTCTAGGACAGCTTGTACATGTTTCTTGTGTGAGACCTTATCCTTACTGTAAATTACAATGTCATTAATGTATATAAGTACACAGGTACCCAGCAGATCGTGGAGAATTGTCTCCATAACTCTCTGAAAATGGCTTGGTCCATTGGCCAGGCCGAACAGAATTCTTGTGAAAGCATACTGCCCTCTGTGGCACACAAATCCCGTTTTTTCTATGTTGGCAGGATGCACTGGGAGTTGATGGTAGCCACTCTTAAGGTCAAGAGTGGTGAATATTGTACTCCCCCCAATTTGGTCAAAGATGTTTTGTATTAATGGCAGCGGGTACCTATCTTTCTTGGTGACTGCATTTAGCTTCCTATAATCTACACAAAAGCGAAATGTGTCCTCTTTTCCTTTAGGAACCATGGTAGCGGGCGCTGCCCAGGGGGATGCGGAGGGTTCGATGATACCATCAGCTAGCATTTCATCAACAGCTTTAGATATGATTTCTCTTTTAGCAAGGGGAACCCTGTATGGCCTCTGATAAATGGGTTCTCCATGTGTTTCTATTTTCATCAGGAAATATCACAAAACCTGTTGGGAGAATTAGGCCCTGCAAACACATCAGCATAATGCTTCATCATATCATTTTGGCAGGAGGGATATGTTTGGGATAACCCGGCAATGCCCTGTTGGCCATCTAAATTTAGGGGCCAGTGTTTGCCGTGCCATATCATGTCATTGTCCGCAAGGTTTAAGCAACCTTTACCTGCCAAGAGTGCGTCATTCCCAAGGATCATTTCTTGTGGAAGTCCTGTACTATGTACATGTCAATATTCCCTATGTCCTGTATCGGTAGTTGGGTGCAGCCTACTATCTCTAAGGGGTGTGCAGTAACGGATTTTAAAGGGACGGGAGGTTTCTGAACAATGGGGCAGCGGTGTGTTTTTACACAAATGTCATCAAAAATTTTGCGTCGCAGCAATGTGCGAGTAGCACCTGTATCAATCAATGCCAAAACCTGAATACCACCCACACAAAGGGCAGTCTCGGGCCTTAATGCGTGTCCTGCTATGACGCTTAACAGTTTAAATGACTATTTTGCATGGGATGGTTACAGTTATTACAAGTTGCGTTTGAGGGAGAGTTGTACCAGAGTGGGGGGTGACTTACCTGTGACCCTGGGCATGACCTCGGCTGGCGATTCTGTAGGTGTCGTTGCGTGTTTCGTCGCAGGCATTCTCTCACCACTTGGCCCACCTTTCTGCTTTCATAGCAGATGGGCCTGCCATAGGTAGTCCAGCTAAGCGGATTCGAATGGCGCGTATTCCTATTGTTATAATTATTGGCTGGTTTCGGCGAATCATGATGACCTATATGATGAGACTCACGTGAATCACTGACCAATCGGCCCACACTAGTGATTGCTTTGTACACACTGGCTAAATTTATTCCTTTTTCCACCGTGGTAATAGTGGAAATATCCATTGGCTCTTCTGTTCCCTTGACGTGGGGCTGGACGAATTCACCTTCGCGTTGGTCTGTGATGGTGGCCTGGTACATTGCTTCTTGGAGATCCCTGGGTCCCTGGTATGACACTTGGCGTCTGACATTTTCTTTCACCAACGCCCGAATGTATATCTTGATTAGATCCTTTGTTTGTTCTCCCGTACGCTCACTCATCGGATATGCTTGTTCGGTGAGGTCTCTAAACATCCTGTTGAAGTGAGGTACGGAGAGGGAGACTTGCTGTTTTAAGTTCTTGAGTTATTGGCGCAACAATTCGATGTCGTTTTGGAGGGAGGAAGTTTTGTCGGATGTGCTTTTTGAGCGCATCCCAAGCTACTGCTAGTCTCGGTGCCCCTGGGTTGGCAAGTGTGTGTTCCGTTAAGTATCGTTCCACCTCCCTCCTTAGCGACCCGGTGACCGTACGAGTAACAATGTCTATAAGTTCAGCTTCCCCGGGAACATATTCCTTAGCCCACTCTATTTGCTCTAACCATTCTTTAACAGCTGTATAGGAGGTCATATCACAAGTGCTAGTTCTAGAAACTACTTTTTTATGAAGTTCCGCTTATCTACTTCATAGTAGTGTCGGCTGGCAATGTGTGCTGTTTCCTGATGTGCCTGGGCGAACCTTCCTGGAATTCTGCGATACGTCCAGAGATAGCGTTCTCTGCTGACTGGTTGGCATCGCTCGCAATTGTAAAAGATGTCAGGGTTCGGGCCAGTCAATTGCAGAGAGAAGGAAAACACTCTTTCAGGCGATCACAGTTCATTAGCCCAAAATCTGCCTGTTCCTACTCTCTACCCCTTTTTACCCATTTTCCCTGGTGTCATTCATTATCTAACTCCACCCATCCTGACTGATTTTAATTTCTTATTGGCCGTAACTACTGGCCACTAACAGCTACCCTATTACCTGGCTACCCCCCGCTTTGACATTGAGGGCCAGCACAGGATTAATTAGTCTGAGCCAGCATTGACACCACTATCTAAATCAGCCAAGGGTATCGTACTATCATAGGCTTACCGGGGGGGGGGGGGGGGGTGCTCTTGGCGCGTAGCGCAGGTGTGTATACACTGCCATGTCAGCCCAGCTGATTGTCGGCCGTGGATGGATTCGCACCTGGCTATCGTATCTGTTACCTAACCGGCCGTGGCATAACCCCCGGCGCTGTGTTGAGACCTGGGTAGGGGTATCTATCGGGATCTGCTACCACAGCTCCCTAGCGCTCTAGCGTATCTAATTAATCCAGCTCGTGACCGGCCTATGATAGTGTGCTCCTTGATGACTAATCCCTCCCCCCCCCCCCCCCCGCACCCGTACTTTGGGAAAAATAAACTTATGGTATTCCCTGGCTGCTACTTACTATGTATGGTTACATGCATGATTGTCACAAATAATATTAATATTGAATAGTATAATAATAAAAACAAGGCCTACAGGCCTAATGCGAACCTGTGGAATGAGATTACACCGGCCAGGTATAATGTTTTAATGCTGGACCATTACTTTTCAAGAACATGTGTAACATGTATAGGAACAATGCAAGTTCCAAACACTTAGAACAAGAAACAATTAAACAGACATCACTGCTGCAATTCTGGCAAGGATGCACACAACACAAAAACTAGAATATGGGTAGTCAACAAGCCACTACATGTATCTGACAAAAACAGAGTGGGAAAGGTGAAGTGAGGCATAGATTGAGTGACAAGGGGAAATAGAGTGAGGTGTGTTGCATAATAGCTTGGATGTCTGCAGCCGAAATGTGTATGTAGGTGGCGCCACCTGTCATAAAATCAAGAAAGCTGTCCAGGATGTATACACATGCAAAATTTCAGGTGGATAAGTCCAACCAATGCAGAGATATGAGTGTTTTTATCCCAAGGCAGATAAACAGACGGACGCTGTGCATAAATGGTGGCAGATGGTGCCACCAATTTTGTGTATGATTAAGAGCTATGTGAGATCTATACACATGCAAAGTTTCAGGGGGATATGTCAAACCACTGCCGAGATATGAGTGATTTTATCCTAAGGCAGATGAACAGATGGACGCTGTGCAAAAATGGTGGCAGGTTAGATGACCAGTTTAGCATATGATATGGGAGATCTCTACACATGCAAAATTTTGGCCTTACTGGTCAAACAGTTCCCGAGATATGAGCTTGGATGTCTGCAGCTTAAATGTGAATGTAGGTGGCGCCACCTGTCATAAAATCAAGAAAGCTCTCAAGGATTTTAGCCCAAAGCAGACAAACAGACGGATGCTGTGCAAAGATGGTGGCAGGTGGCACCACCAATTTTGTGTATGATTAAGAGCTATGCGAGATCTATACACATGCAAAGTTTCAGGGGGATATGTCAAACCACTGCCGAGATATGAGTGATTTTATCCTAAGGCAGATGAACAGATGGACGCTGTGCAAAAATGGTGGCAGGTTAGATGACCAGTTTAGCATATGATATGGGAGATCTCTAGACATGCAAAATTTTGGCCCAACTGGTCAAACAGTTCCCGAGATATGAGCTTGGATGTCTGCAGCTTAAATGTGAATGTAGGTGGCGCCACCTGTCATAAAATCAAGAAAGCTGTCAAGGATGTATAAACCTGCAAAATATCAGGTGGATAAGTCAAACCACTGCCGAGATATGATTGGTTTTATCCCAAGGCAGATGAACAGATGGACGCTGTGCAAAAATTGTGGCAGGTGGCACCACCAGTTTTGAATATGATAAAGAGCTATGGGAGATCTATACACATGCAAAATTTTGGCCCAACTGGTCAAACGGTTCCCGAGATATGAGCTTGGATGTCTGCAGCTTAAACTAGATGTAGGTGGCGCCATCTGTCATAAAGTCAAGAAAGCTGTCCAGAATAAATACACATGCAAAATTTCAGGATGATAAGTCCAACCAATACAGAGGTATAAGTGTTTTTATCCCTAGGCTGATGAACAGATGGACGCTGTGCAAAAATGGTTGCAGGTGGCGCCACCATTTTTAGTGTATGTTATAAAGTTTTCCAAGGGCTACATTTGTGCAAAATCTTTAGCCTTATCGGTCAAACGGTTGTAAGATATGTGGGTTTATGCGTGGAAACAGACACACAAATGGACGCTGGGCAGAGAAGAAAGGTCAGAGGTCAACCAAAAATGAGGGCTACCCAATATGTATAAACATGCCCAATTTTAGGCTGACGTATCAAATTCCTCTGTAGAAATAAGCAGGCGCACACACTGCAAAAGTCAATGTAGGTGGCACCACCTGTCTTGTAAATGAGAATACCATCAAAGATGCATTGTCAGGTCAAAATATTAGTCCAATACATCAAACTTCCCCAGAGTTTGATGCACTGGGCTGACAAGGCTCAGGTGAGTAAGGCAGTTGCCCCTGAGTGACCTGTGACAAATTGCTGCCTCAAGCTACTGCACTGATTGAACTCTTGACCTGCACCTGGCTGCACTGTGTGAACTCTTGACCTGTTGCATAATCTGACACAGCTGGCAGTCTGCCAAAGCTATAAATAGATTCAGGCTGAACTTTGGTGCCAAATATGATGCAGTGAGCAGTCTGCCAAAGATATAAATAGAATGCAGCTACTGCACTGATTGAACTCTTGACCTATACCTGGCTAAACTTCTTCTGGCCAAAACTATTTATAGAGCTGACATCATCTTGGCTAATGGCCAACATCAAGGCACTGGCAATCTGCCAATGGTAAACCAAGTGCTGCCATCTGTACATTAAAATGGTCCCTACTTGAAATATAATAAACTTGAATTATCAACATCTAAGGATAATTAATGTGTGAGATTTAAGAATTTGGCCCAGTGGTTTTTTAGAAGAAGATTTTTGTAGCCAGTAAGCTAAAATGGGCTGTTATGGCATATGACTAAATTCAGCTTCCCGTAACTCAGCCAAAAGTCACTGAACTGAAACCATTTGAACAAACTTCAGAAAGCACTACCCTAGGATCATTTCTGTGTGATATTAAACATTTTGGCCATATGGTTTCAGAGAAGAAGAGTTTTTTGTAGCCCTGTGATACAGGCACTGATGACCCTGTACAAAAAAGGCCGATGCAGGTGGCGCCACCAATACCTCAATTTCAGATATGACCTATGTGCCCAACATTGGCATAAAATTTGGTGATGATAGCTCCATCCGTTTCGGAGATTTAAATTTTAATATGCTTTTTTGGACAGATGACTAAGTTAGACTCCCTGTAACTCGGCCAAAATTCACTGAACTTAAGCCATTCGAACAAACTTGAGAAAGATTGTTCTAGGAATCATTTCTGTGAAATATTGGACAATTTGGATGAACAGTTTCGGAGAAGAAGATTTTTTAAGCTTTTTTAGCTTTTCCCAATAAAATCTAAGAAAATGCAGTTAGCCAAAAAATAAGCAAATTCCGAGAGAGTTTTTTAGATGACTGATTTTTTGCATAGAATTTCGTGATGCTAACTCTTGCCATTTTCAAGATAGTAAGGGTTAACGTACAAACGACGGACAACGGACGCCGCCATACCATCGCATAAGCTCACAGGTTCACTAAAAAGCCGATGCAGGTGGCGCCACCAATACCTCAATTTCAGATATGACTTATGTGACCAACATTAGCATAAAATTTGGTGATGATTGCTCCAGCCGTTTCTGAGATTTAAATTTTATTATGCTTTTTGGATAGATGACAAAGTTCAACCTCCTTTAACTCTGCCAAAAATCTCCGAACTTGAACCATTCGAACAAATTTGAGAAAGATTGTTCCAGGGATCATTTCTGTGAAATATAAGACAATTTGGCTAAACAGTTTTGGAGAAGAAGATTTTTAAAGCTTTTTTAGCTTTCCCCCTATAAAATCTTAGAAAATGCAGTAAGAAAAAAATAAACAAAAACTGACATAGTTTTTTTCGATGACTAATTATTTGCAAAAACTTTGGTGATGCTAGCTCCTGCCCTTTTTGAGATATATAGCTATGGTTAATGTACAGACGTGAACGATGCACAACACACGACGGACGATGCCGCACCATCGCACAAGGTCACAGGTTCGCTAAAAAAGAAAATTTTTTGAAAAGGAAGCGGAATTCCTTGTCATTCCTAACCCTTCTAAAGCCACAGAAAGTAGCCAGGCTATATTAGAGTGTAATTGGCAAAAAAACTGAGGACCCAGAGGAAAAATTTGAAGTAAAATGGATTCCTCAACAATTTAACCTATAAAACTAGAATACGGGTAATCGACAAGTGATGGTGCTCATGTATGGGGTAAAACACATGCGCATAGCACCTTACCATGCCGCTAGTAATGGCCTTGCAGAGCGCATGGTTCAATCATTTAAGGCTTATATGAAAATGTCAAAAGGCAGCAGGCTTTCGGTGCAGCAACGCCTGGCAAATTTTCTTCTTCTGTACCGTACAATGAAACACGCCACCACTGGTTCAACCCCGTCTGTTCTCTTTTTGGGCTGTGAACTGCGTACCCGTCTATCCCTTCTTCGGCCAAGTATGGGCGAGCATGTGCTGGATGCACAAGCCAATCAGAAGGCCCAACATGATTTCCATGCTGGGAATCGTCAGTTCAGTGTGGACGACCAGGTTTACGTCCACAATTTTACCAAAGGTCCGACGTGGTTGGAGGGAGTTGTTACCCAAATACGAGGGCCATTGTCCTATGGTGTCAGATTGTCTGATGGCGGAATTATCCAGCGACATGTGGATCATTTGTGGGAATGACATAGTGTTAGTGACAGTCCACTAGACCAGGGGGGGAGGAGTTCCCAGAGCCAGAGGTGCCTTTTCCAAAACCTGTCGGAGATGACAACCGTGTCAGAGATGACAACGTCCCAGGGTCAGCAGAGATAACACTGATGATCCTCGGGGAAGGTGAGCTCAAGAGCGCTGACAATGATGATGCTCATCCAGAGGTTAGAGTAGTTCTGGTTACAGCGCAGCATGCTTCATCATCCCGGAGATCACAACGAAACCGTAAGGTGCCAGACTGTTTAGATTTGTGATATCAGTTGTTGGTCAGGGTGCATTACGGGGCAGAATAATCCCCGCACCGTCTGACTGGGTTTTCAGGGTAGTCTACCCCTGTACCCTTTATGTGTTATTTCAATTGTTCATCAGTACTTTATATTTAAATGTGTTTTATGAATGCCACAGACTGTTTAACCTGTAATTGCTGAGAATGTGTTTATTTTGGACTGGTGTGGGGGAGATGTGGTGTATATTGGACTCTGTGACCAGTTGCTCAGCGAGTTGTACTGAGGTATGAGTTGTACCTGAATGTATGGTCGAAATTGCATGGGGCCGACGTAGGTTTCCGGTGGCTATATTGGTTTGGTGGGTGAATTAAACTGTTGGCATAAGACACATTTTCTGTCTCTTAACGGTTAATACGTGGTATAAGACACGTACCACACTATCCGCCAAAATTACAGTAGGACGGGTGAAGTGCTCAGGCATGGATTAAGTAGCAAGGGGAAATAATGTTACGTGTTATGTATTAGAATGGATGTCTGCCACGTTAACATGATTGTAGGTGGTGCCACCTGTTATTTGAACAAGAAACTATCCAAGATGCACATGAAAAATTTCAGGTGGAAAAGTAAAACCACTGCAGAGATATGAGTGATTTTATCCCACAGCAGAAAAACAGATAGATGCTGTACAAAATTGGCTGGAGGTGGTGCCACCATTTTTGTGTATGTTATAAAACTATCAAAGGGCTAAATTTGTGTAAAAAAAATTTTCCTGATTGGTCAAAGGAGTCCGGAGATATAAGCATGGATGTCTACAGCATGAACATGAATGTAGGTGGCCCTACCTGTCATAAAATCAAGAAAGTTATGCAGGATGTATACTCATGCCGAATTTCAGGTAATTTGGTCGAACCACTGCAGAGGGCACCACCATTTTTGAGGATTGTTATAAAGCTATCCAAGGGCTACATTTGTATAAAATTTTTTCCTGATTGGTCAAATGGTTCCGGAGATATGAGCTTGGATGTCTGCAGCGTGAACAGGAATGTAGGTGGGGCCACCTGTCATAAAATCAAGAAAGTTATCTAGGATGTATACCCATGCAGAATTTCAGGTGAATTAGTCAAACCACTGCAGAGATATGAGTGATTTTAACCCATGGCAGATGAACAGATGGACACTGTACAAACATGGTTGCAGGTGGCCCCACCATTTTTTGAGTATGTTATAAAGCTATCCAAGGGCTACATTTGTACAAAATTTTTTTCCTGATCGGCAGAGAGGAAAGGTCAGAGGTCAAGGCCATTGGTTAGGCACCAGTTCACATGTGACCAGATTATTGGTGTAAGTTTCGGAAAAATCCATCCAGTAGTCTCAGAGGAGTTCTCCAGAAACCAAGGCAGTGGCGGCGGATCCAGGTCATAAACAATAGTGTCCGCAAAACTTCGTTTTGGCGGAAACAAATATCATCAAAACCCATCAAATTCCTAGTTATCAAAGCAATCCTGAAAAGAAGGATGATGACCTCTGATCACATTAAATATATGTGGAGTTTGCCAAGAATCAATTCAGGTGAGATAATTTTCATTGGATAGTAGTTTAAGTGAAAATCCTGCAAATTTCTTGTAAGACCCAGAAAGACGGACGGCCATTCCATAGCTTATGGACATTCTTATGAAAATGACAGAAAGGCACTGACAATCCTGTCATGTAGAACAAAAACAATATGGATCCCTGCAAAGGGTAATTACTATACATTTGTACTCAGATTAAGACTGAGACATACTGGTAGGTCAGCAGTGCATACAAAATGGAGGTGGTTACCTTCACTAAAAAAATTCTTAAGATAAAAAAAAAATATTTCCTTCAAGTAAATATTCCTTAGGCAGATGCAGAATTATCAAGAAATCTATGAAACATCATCTGCACCCTTCAACCTTGAATATTGTGGTACTTTTTTTCTGAAAATTACCAAGCACTAAGTTTGTAAGAAAAAGGGTAGGACGTAGCCCAGTGGGGAAGGCACTGAACTTTGGAGCTGGAGATCCCTAGTTCGAACCCTACCGGTGTCTAAATGGCATAATGGTGTAATCGTTTGAACCTTGGAGATTTGCTCTGTCTTAATGACAGGCTATATATGACTCTTGGATTATTCCTAAACCCTGATTATATAAAACCTGAATCCAGAAGGCTTAATAACAACATATCACTTTTTCACATAGATACGTTTGTCCTAATATTATAAACACTGTGCCACCAAATTAGGCCATGGACCTATCTTTAAATAAAAGAGTTTGTGTGAAAGAGATAACTGTTATATGAAGAAAATGAGCTTTACATTTTTTGCAGAGGCCAGGCTTCCATGTACTGGCATGGACGAGGACCATCGACCCGCTGCTGATGAACAGTGGGACATGGGCACTCCACATCCCCAGGTTTTCTTCGTCATGCCACTTGAAAGCTTCGACGGGAATCCCCTTAACATCTGTCTCAGTGTCAGCCCACTGACCTTGTAAAAACAGAAACAAGGGACGCACAGGTCATGGTGCTTAGCTGAATTCACCTCATAGTTTAAGTTATGATAGAAATTTATAAAATCCTTGCATACAGAAAAGAAAGTTAATTTTTTATATATAATTGTATTTGAAAATGTAACGCAAACGTTGCTGCCATTTGGCTATTTTATTAATTAACAAGGCTTGCAGGCCTAATGCTAACCGGCCCAATGGAATATACATCAGGTTTATGCTTCCATGATAACAATGTGTGACATGTACATGTACAATGCAAGTACTAAATATTTTGAACCCAAGTACAAGCACCAATTACACAAACTCCTGAAATACTGGCATGGATTCACACAACACAGCAAGTGATCAATGGTTCAAGATGCTCAGCGGACTGACATATGTTGACATTATGTCCTTGCTCAGGCAACTAATTATGATTATGTTGATGGAATCATCATTCTTGCATATTAGCTGTGGTTCACCACTAGTCTGCAGGAACTGATGAAACACTCCATGATGAATATGAATGCAATGAATCATGACGATCAATGCATTAATTATTCAGATATTAGTCCTTCTGTATCAAATGTTTTTATTTTTATTTCTGAGTGGTATTTACGAGCCCTGTAGCTTAGAGGATATGAGTAACATAGACCTTATTTCAGGTTTCCAAGGAATTTTTTCATGGACCTCCCTAGATGTCATTTTATATGATTTTAGGTCCAATGGTTAAGATTTGTGCCCTGTGAAGGGACAACCAATTCTTTGAAGCTATCAAAACTAAAGAAACAAGGGAGCCATGGGTCATGGTGCTCAGCTGATTGTGACAGTTATAATTGCATCACCATCAATTTTTTTAAGTTGCAATAAAAATAATATCCTCAGTGCTCAGGAACTAGGCCTCAATGATGGGGGGGGGGGTTACAAAACCTTTAGATATAAATACATAAAGGTTACAGGGACTGGTGGGAGTTACAGCACCTCTGCATATTTGTAAAGGATAAAATTAAATTTAAATGAAATTATTTTTAAATATTTAACAAGGGATCCATTGGTCTCATTGCTCAGCTGTCAATTTTCGAAATATTAGTAACTGCAAAATATTTTCATTTCTTTTGGTTTTTCATGAATATTACCTTTTGAAAAGCTAAGGGAAAATAGCCCTGCTAAAAAGAAACTCTGTAAATTATAGAATAATGGACATTAGCTAAACCATTTAGTGATGTACCAAGGGAAAATATGGGCCTACGGTAAATGTTATATAAAAGTAACATTTCATAAACAAATAATGTGTGAAGGTAATTAAGTTTTAAAAAGTTAAATATATGGCCATATGAGTTAGAAATTAATCCCGCAAAGTTTGACCAATATCCCAAATTTTAAAACTAAGTTAACAGTGTTATTCACACCTAGGTCCCACCAACTTTAAGAGATATGAATGAAATGCTACAAAGTATTTATATCTTCTTACATCTTGTCAGTCAGCACTTACATTAGATCCTAATATTTTATCACATTTGAATATTAGGATTAAATTCCTGAACATTGTTTTCTTTTAAAAAATCAAAATTGTCCAAGTCTCAACAAAAAGAATTTATTTAACATTAAAATTATAAGATTTCGTCTTATTTATTAGTAATGTGTATTGAAGGGGTGGGTGGGGGGAGGGGTCTCTGTTGTTCTGCTAATTGCTGAAAAATGATAAATTATAAGAGACAGTTCATAACAGCTAGTTCATAGTACACTCTGTCAATCCTTATGTGTACATGCTGTGAAAATTAAATCCAAATTACTAACAGGAACAAGTGACCCGTGGGTCATGACGCTCAGCCGACTGACATGTTGACAATATGTCCTTGCACAGACAACTAATTAAGATAATGTAGGTGGCATCATTTTTCATGCATATTAGCTTAAGTTCATCAAGACCCATAAGCACACCCAATCTGATGCCTTTCATGAGGAATCTGGCAATTCTAGTGTATTTTGCATTATTTCTAGGGTGCTCAAACATACCCCAAAACACTGAGAATAACGTTCACTGTGACCCAATTTCAGGTTTCTGGGTAGAGCTTTCGAGGAACTCTCAGGATGTCAAGTTAGAAGATTCTGGGCCCAAAGGTTATGATTTGTGCCCTACTTTGGTATCAAATTTACAATTATACTGAGGGGTGCTTATATTAATTTATAAGACCTATAGCTCAGAAAATAAGGGTAACAGAGACTTGAATAAATGTTTCCAAGGAGATTTACATAGACCTCCCTGGATTTTAAGTTAGAAGATTCCAGGTTCAATGTTTATGATTTGTGCCTTGCTTTGGTATCAAATTTTTAATTATGATGGGGGTGCTTATAAGCCCGATAGCTCAGAGAATATGCGTACCAGAGACCTAATTTCAGGTTTCCATGGAGACTTTTTATGTACCTCTGGATGTAAAGAGAGAAAATTCTAGGTCTAGTTCTGACGATTTGAGCCCTGTTAACAGATGACTGCATCTTTTAAGGTCTCAAAAATAGAATAAAAAAAAAACAGTATAAAATTGAAAAAATACAGTTGGCACCACCAGTCTGCAGAAACTGATGAAAATCTCCATGATGAATATCCATGCAAAGAATCATGGTGATCAATGCATTAATTGTTCAGATAATTGAGCTTTTGTATCAAATTTTTCATTATTCTGGGGGGGTACTTCAGAGCCCCATAGCTTAAAGAATATGTATAACTGATGTAACATCCCATGATCAATTTCCATGCACAGAATCATGGTGATCAATGCATTAGTTATTCAGATACTCGAGCTGTTGTATCAAATTTTTCACTATTCTGTGGGGTACATAAGAGCCCAATAACTTGAAGAATATGGGTAACAGAGACCTAATTCCAGGTTTCCAGGAAGACTTTTCATGTACCTCTCCTGATGTAAAGTGAGAAGATTCCAGGTCCAGCAGTTACAATTTGTGCACAGTTAAAAAATGACAGCATCTTTAAAGGTCTCAAAAATAGAGAAAAACTAGACATGTCGGAACGACACGAACGCCCCCGCCTGGGGCAAATTAGAAACATTAGTTAAATTTTGAAAAAATTTTTAAGTTCAGGGGTCATAAGGTTAAAAGTAGGTCAACAAGGGCAAAATGCAAACTCGATCTGTTACGGGTCATTATCAAGAAACACAAAAAAATCAGGCCAATATCTGCAGGCACTGTGAAAAAAAGTCCATACATGTGCCTTTTCCAAAAAAATTTCTGTCTTTCATGAAATTTTCTATGTTAAGGAGCCGTAAAACAATAAAAAAGTAGGTCAACCGGGATGAAACGCGAACTCAATCTGTAACTGTCATTATCTGCCCAAACATAAACAAGGCCTACAGGCATAATGTGAACCTGTGCATTGGGAAATACACCACGTATAATGCTTCAATGCTGGACCATTACTTTTCATGTATATGAACAATGCAAGCCACAACATTCCTTGAATCACTATAAAAAAGTTTTGCACACTGGGGTTTTCAGTAATTGCTTAATTTTATTCACCGAAATAAAATTTCAGTAAATCTGAAAAAAATAAAAATCTTTTCAAATAAAGTATACACACTGTTGGTTATATGAGGGAAAAACAATATCACTGTGCTTATTACTATCTCAGCTGTAATTGATTACTGGAATTAATAGTCAATTTCACACCTGGTAAAGTTTTTACTCTTCTGAAGTAAGGAATTACTTATCTGATGAACATCCACACTTTCATAGCAATACACCATTTTGTGGACACAGTTAAATGTGCTCTTTAATCATTGTAACCCTGGTGATACAATACAAAATCTAAAATGTAGCATATATAGCCAAGAATAAAATAAAATACAGAAAATTATAACATTCATCTAGTTAATGCACCACCGGGGGGGGGGGGGGAGGAGTGCAGGGCAGAGGGGAATTATCGAAGCCTGCTAGTAGTGGCCAAGCTGAGCCAAGCCAAGCTACCTGGGATGGTTTACATAATAAATGCAAGTGAAGGCTGTACTACTAGGTGGGCTAGATGTAAACAACACTTGACATGGTGTATGAACACTTTAATAAAAGCTACTCTGGTCAATCAATTCACCTGAAATTTCAGATTTTTAAAGATTAAATCCTCATGTATGTATGCTTAGAAAATTAAATCACAGAGCGTACAGGAAAAAAATGCGCCATTGCCAAAGTTGGACAAAATTTAAGGTATTGATTTTTTACTTATGCTAATATCTTGAAAAATTTGCAAATTCAGATGTAATTTAGGGTAAACAATTGAATCTTGATTAAATACAGTTATATTTCTGAGAAAAAAGTCTCCAGCGCCAGAAATTCTCAATTTAGATGAGAAAATATATTTCCTGATTTTTTAAAAATTGCATTATATTTGGGCCCATAACTTCAAAATAATACCCAATACTGACTTACTTTTTGATAGGTTTATAGAAAATGTATGAGAAAAAAACATACATATTAAATATGAACAAAAACAGATAAGTGGTTTTGATATTAGGCAGCCTTGAAGTGTAACAATGGCTTTTTTTTATGAAAAACAGAGGTTTTCCTTCATATCTCAAAGGAACGTAGTCCTAATGACCCAATTTTTTGTATGGTAAGAGGTTTTGGGGACATCTAATGGTATGCAAAATTTTGGAATCGTAGGTCCAACGGTTTCTAAATGTGCCCTGTTAACGGCCGGACGGACAGACAATGGACCACTACTTTAGCTCAGATGACTTATAGTCAGCTGAGCTAAAAACAGGTGGCTCTACCAGTCTGCAGAAACTAAAACAAGGCCTACAGGCCTAATGCGAACCTGTGCATTGGGAAATACACCAGGTATAATGCTTCAATGCTGGACCATTACTTTTCATGTATATGAACAATTCAAGTACTAAACATTTTGAATAAGAAACAATTACACAAACATCACTGCTGAAATTCTGGCATTAGTCCATTCAACATAAAAAACGATTGTAGCTGGCACCACCAGTCTTGTATACAATGAAGCTATCAGAGAAATAGACATGCTAATTTTCAGACTGATATATCAAACCCCTCCTGAGAAATAAGTAGGGACACACATTGTGCAAAAATTATTGTAGGTGGCACCACCAGTCTTGTATACAACAAAGCTATTCAAAATGTATAAATATGCCCGATGTCAGGCTGATACAGTGACCTAATTTCAGGTTTCCAAGGAGATTTTTTATTGACCTCCCTGCCAGACGCCCGGACATCCAAACGGACGACAGACAGGCGCCATTCCTATACCTCAGTTGACTTACAGTCAGCTGAGCTAACAATGATTATAGCTGGCACCAGAGATATATACATATCCCAAGTTCAGACATATATCAAAGTATATATATATATAAAGTATATATATATACCTAAGCAGTGACACACACTGTGCAAAAATTATTGTAGCTGGCACCACCAGTCTTGTATTGTATACGACAGCTATTTAATATGTATAAATATTCCTAATTTCAGGCTGATATATCAAATTCCTCTGTAAAAATAAGCAGGCGCATACACTGTAGGTGGCGACACCTGTCTTGTGAATGAGAAAGCCATCAAAGACACATAGACAGGTCAAAATATCAGGCCAATACATCAAACTTACCTTGAGTCTGATGCATGAGGCTGACCAGGCTTAGGTGAGAAAGGCAGTTGCCCCAAGTGAACTGTGACAAATTGCTGGCTCAGGCTTCTGCCCTGAGTGAATTCCTGACCTGCACCTGGCTAGAATGAGTGAACTCCTGACCTGTACCTGGCTGCACTGAGTGAACTCGACCTGTTGCCTAATCTGATCCAGTTGGCAGTCTGCCAAAGATATAAATAGATCCACACTGACCTTTGGCCTGTTGCCAAATCTGAAATAGTAGCCACACGCATAAGCTCACAAGTTGGCTCCACATGCAGCCCTGAGGGGCATGACGCACATGAGGTGATCACATGATACTCATGAGGTGATCACATGCTACCTATGAGGTGATCACTTGGTGCCCATGAGGTGTTCACATGTCACCCATGAGGTGATCACATGCCTTGTGCTTAGCTGCACTGATTGAACTCCTGACCTATACCTGGCTGCACTGAGTGAACTCTACCTGTTGCCTAATCTGATCCAGTTGGCAGTCTGCCAAAGATATAAATAGATCCACACTGACCTTTGGCCTGTTGCCAAATCTGAAATAGTAGCCACACCATTGCATAAGCTCACAAGTTGGCTCCACATGCAGCCCTGAGGGGCATGACGCACATGAGGTGATCACATGATACTCATGAGGTAATCACATGCTACCTATGAGGTGTTCACATGTCACCCATGAGGTGATCACATGCCTTGTGCTTAGCTGCACTGATTGAACTCTTGACCTATATCTGGCTGCACTGAATGAACTCTTGATCTGTTTCCAAATCTGAAACATTTGGCAGTTTCTGAACCTATTTACAGATACAGACACAATCTTGGACTGTTGGTAAATCTGTTTACACATATTGAAAGACTTTAGCCAAAATGCTTTTTTTTCCCAAGCTGACATGTTCATAAACTTTTTATCAAAATATCTAGAATAATAAAAGATGCAATCCTTTCATTGTTTAAGGTCCAATAATTCTGCCAAAAATCATTCAAGTAAACTTGAACAAAGGCCACCAAAGAACAATATGTGTGCAATGTTACAGAAGTTGTTATTGAAACCATAATTTTGTAGAAGAACAGTTTTGCAGTCCTCAGTTTGAAATAGAAATAATAATGGCCATAAGACCGACTGAGTTTTTCAGATGGCTAATTTTTTCATTAAATTCATGATGCTAGCTCCAGTCAATTTCGAGATAGTATGGGTTAATGTACAGACGTCGGATGCCGCCACAAAATCGCATTAGCTCACAGGTTCACTTAAATTTACTACAGATGCATACTGAATGCAAAATTAAAATACAGATATATCTCATTGATGGCAAATTCTTGAATCAAGTTGAGTAGGGATACCAATTATTTATAATCCATGTACAGTTGTATTTATATAGCCACAGACAGCTGCATAACTATGAATATCCCATTGCCTGGTATGATGAATAACTTAAATCATAAATCTAATTTTTTAAAAGCTTTAAAAAAACTATCTTGTCAATTTAAACCAAAGATAACCTAAAATCTAAATGTCTAGTGGCATGATGTAATAGATGCTGATAAATTGGTGCCAGGCTAGATGTAACAGCATCACACAGCTAACATATATGGTAAAATGACTCAATTCACTCTCCATGATTCAGCCAAAAATCATTCATGTGGAACCATTAATGACAATTATTATAGAATTATTGTAGAGAATTATTCTTGAAAAATATTTAACAAACTGGCTTCAGTAGCAACTGTCGAAAAAAGTTTCGCAGGTTTATAACTCATATAGGACAATACAGCAAACTGGCTAAGTTCAGCTTCCCGTAACTCAGCCAAAAAGCACTGAACCAAAACCACTTAAACAAACTTGAATTATCAATATCTGAGGATAATTAATGTTTGAGATTTAAGAAATTGGCCCAATGGTTTTTGAGAAGAAGATCTTTGTAGCCACTGAACTAAAATGGGCATATGACTAAATTCAGCTTCCCATAACTTAGCCAAAAGTCACTGAACAGAGACCATTTGAACAAACTTCAGAAGGCACTACCCTATTTCTGTGCAATATTAAACATTTTGGCCATATGGTTTCAGAGAAGCAGTTTTTTGTAGCCCTCAGTGTGATACAAGCACTGATGACCCCATACAAAAAAAAACGATGCAGGTGGCGCCACCAATATCTCAATTTCAGATATTACCTATGTGACCAACATTGGCATAAAATTTGGTGATGATAGCTCCGGCCGTTTCTGATATTTAAATTTAATATGCCTTTTTTTTGACAGATGACAAAGTTCAGCCTCCTGTAACTCTGCCAAAAATCTCCAAACTGGAACCATTCAAACAAACTTGAGAGAGATTGTTCAAGGGATCATTTCTGTGAAATATAGGACAATTTGGCTGGACAGTTTCAGTGAAGTAGATTTTTAAAGCTTTTTTAGCTTTTCCCCTATAAAATGTAAGAAAATGCACTTAAGAAAAAAAAATAAACAAAATCCAACATAGTTTTTTGGATGACTGATTATTTGCAAAAATTTTGGTGATGCTAGCTCCTGCCATTTTTGAGATAGCTATGGTTAACGTACAGACAACGCATGATGTATGACGGACAACACACAATGTACGACGGCAGATGCCGCACCATCGCATAAGCTCACAGGTTCACTTAAAATGCAGGCGCAGCAGTTCACACGTGACCCAATCATAATCTGGAATTTAAAAAAATTTTGCCCAGCGGTTACACAGGAGTTCTCTGGAAACCTAAGCGGCTACGGCAGGGGGTGCAGTGGTGGGGGTGTCCAACTGAAAACTTAGTTTCCGTAAAACCATGTTTTGGCGGATCAATAAAATTTATAACAGATTAAAGCAGTCTTACCTATGTGAAATGATTCATAGAAAGTGGCCCTGTGTGTAATGAAATACAACTCATCCAATGTCTGGATATCAATCAGATTCCCTCCAAAAAGCTGACAGTCCTTTATAGCACCCCAGTGACGTTGGGCATTCATGTTTACTGCATAGCAGCGACCTTGAAATGATATCTCTGGGAACCTGCCACATCTTGCATCTGATAGGTTGGAAAGAGTACAGAAATATTCATAAACAGATCTCTTGTGTTTGCTGGATATAAATAAAAAGGGACCATGGGTCACTGTGCTCAGCTGAAGTTGACCTTGAAGGTAAAAATCTAAAATAATATCCAACGGAGATAAAGTGTAAGAGGAAGAAGTAATATAGGCCATGGTTAGTTTATATGATTGGTTTGTATTAATGAGCAAGAAATTGTTGCATATAATATTTTGTGACCTGACCATGTGTTTTCTAATGTTGAAACTGAAGCATGTGAGCAGTTTGTGTACAAATGATCTGTACTATTACCATGATGATTATAGTTGGTAGTTTGATTTACTGTTGTCATTTCAGTAGTTTACACATTTTGTAAGATTTGGCATGATAGGTTGTATATTCTTGTATTTCATGTCACACTTAATGAGTTCAATGGGCTTCTCTCTCTCATTTGCAGCTGTTCTCAATAATAGGAATATTTTAATTATTATTATAACTTTACTGATTTTGTGAATTTAATCTTTCGTATACATTCAAACCTCTGCATTACCTTGTGACATATCACACATGTATAACAAGCCTTTGTTCCATGATGCCTGGGTACTTATTGCATAATCTCCTAGTCATGGTCACTGGGTCCCGTATTTGTACAGGCCAGATCCTAATCTGTTAATCTCATCAGGGTAAAGGTGTTGATCTCATCAGGGTGACCACTAATGGGGGGGTCCCGTGATGTTTGGTCAGCTAAGAGCACACACAGATAGATGATATCAGGATAACGTATAATTACACTGTATGTAGACCTTGTATATGTCAGGGTATAATCAACAAACTCTCATTTCATTGGCCAGTATAGGGGTGGAGTTCACCTCACCCATCTGACCAATGGAATGAATGGGTGATGTTATTGGTTATATTCAAATGAGAGAGAGAATAAAAACCATGGGATAATTATGTGTGGGGAGATTCCACTTTGGCGATTCGGCACTTAGGACAGTTTCTGTGTTTGGACATTTTTATCATATACTTAATACAAGGAGAATAAAAAATGATTACCTAAGTTACCGAATTTGTGTGTTGTGGCTGTGTGCCACAAGTGCCACGAACTTGCTTGAACGAGAGCGTGACTGGGAGATGTTTAGTCAAGTAATATAAGTTTACATTGGCGTCGCGTGCCAGGTCGAACTAAAATGTCAGATCACATGCCTAGAGATAGAAAAACTCCTGCACCAACGGAGAGAGCAGTGTTCAAGCACATGAAAGCGAACAAAAATCAAATACGCTGCCGAAACTGACGCCTCTACAATACCTGTGGTCCTGATGTGTCCATCAAGAAACGCTAGCAGTGTCACAAGCTGCAGAGAGGCCATGCAGAAACGCTCAGGATGACAGTAAGAAGTTAAACGTCGAAGAATTTTATTTTATTATTATATATGCTTAAAAAAATGTAAAACGTCTTTATATATGATTATAAAAAATAATGACAGAATGTATATTTTTTTTATTTTGTGACATTTCAATGTATATTGTAAATAAGAATTCTATGAGCTTTTCAGTTCTCACTTTATCAGGTGTAATTTGATTTATGGTTGTCTTTGTATTTTGATAGTTCCCAGTCCTAAGTATTAGATCGTCCTGCTGTGTGTTGCAAATTTTAAATATAGTTCTGGGTGACAGATTCACTGCATATGCCATCATCTGAGGCATAGACTTAAACTTGAAACACTATGTATACATATTCTTGAGGCAATTATTTATAGATGTACTTTAGATAAACCAAGTTATCACTTCGGAAATTAAAACGGAAATGTCTTATTTATGTATCTAGAAACATCATGTTTTGAGCTGAATGTTGTACACTGTTTATTGATTGTCCCCTGAATATTAGATCTGACTGTATGGGTGGAACAGATAAGACTAATTTCATGTTGATAGAGTCACAATGCTAAAGGGGCCAGCATAGACTTGGACGTTCAATACAGTGCATAGTCATGAAGCTAAACATTAAATTTTAAATTACTAGACACAAGTTCATATTGAATCACTCTTTTCATTTATAACACTTTTATTTTACATTAAGCTGAATGTTGTACACTGTTTATTGCATGATTGTCCCCTGAATATTAGATCTGAATGTATAGGCGAACAGATAAGACTAATTTTGTGGTTATAGAGTCACAATGCTTTATAGGGAGTCGAGCATAGACTTGGGCAGTCAATACAGTGCATAGTCATACAGCGAAACGTTAAATATTAGAACATTAGCCATAACTGCTTTTATAACGAATCACTCTTTTTAATTATGTCACTTTTACTCTACATTAAGCTGAATGTTGTGAACTGTTTTGGTAGTCTCCTGAATATTAGATCTGATTGTATAGGCGGGACGGGTAAGACTAATTACATGGTGATAGGGTTACAGTGCTGAGCGTTCAAGCATAGACTCAGGCTTCATTAGACAAGGTGAACATTAAACAGAGCTTAACGAAATATTTTATTCAAAATGCTTAACCTATTAAATAACATTTATTATTTTTTGTACATTCTGAAAGGATGGATTATAATTTTACATGTGGGCTAGCCGTTTTGCACTGAATCTTGTGTACTGTTAACTGATAGCGTAATTGTGAATAATAGATCTCACTGCTGGGGGACAGGTAAGACTAAGTTCATTGTACGGTCTCACTGTTTAGGGGCGAAACAAAGACTGTGGCTTTCAGTGCAGTGCATTCTCACGCTGCAGGATGCAAGTTCTCTTCCGATGTAAACATGATTCTTCAGTATGTATAACTATTAAATTTACTTTATTTTTGAGCAAATTAAAAATTGAATTCCACCTTTTTTTTAATATAAACTGTAATTCCTGCTGTTTTGTACTAGGCTTTATGTATTGTATATTGATGTTTTCATGAACATTAGATCTTACTGGTGGAAGGTACAGATGAGACTAACTTCATGTACGAGTCTGATTGCTGATGTATACAGCAAAGACTTGCTTTCAATGTAAATCATAAGATTTGGCAAGGTGCATGTATAAGCAAGTTGGAAATAAGTTTGACTAAAATTTTCTTTAATTACCATTGGTTTAACCATGTCATTGATGTATATACATATATATATGAGTTGTAGTGTATTATATTGTGTTGTGTATCAGCACCACTGCAATGGACTTACGAAGGAGGAAATTTTCTGGAAAAATATTTAATTATACGAGGCCCAGACCGAGGGCAAGGGTATTCTGCACTGTGGAGGGAAGCAGGCAGGGAAATGAAAGCGAGGAAGCACCTCTGGGGACTAAGACCACAATAATGTCTCCCCAGAGGGTGAGATGCTCGGGCATCCACATGCTATACGGTCAATGAACTGATGCTAATGAATATTTAAGAAATGTGTACTATAATATCAATTTGCATATTTTTTTTATAAAAAAGACATGTTCACATAAGTTGTCATTTAGATTATTAATTTATGTACTTGTATTTTATCATGCCAAATCTTGTTCTTCTGGGATAAATGTGACAATATAAATTAGCCATTGGTATACACATATTTATATAGGTTCACATTAAGGACTTTATATATGTATTAAAAAAAAGAAAATCATTCTGATTTTCTTTTTTATCATGGGTGGTGTGCGAGTGTAAGATTTGGCATGATAGGTTGTATATTCTTGTATTTCATGTCACACTTAATGAGTTCAATGGGCTTCTCTCTCTCATTTGCAGCTGTTCTCAATAATAGGAATATTTTAATTATTATTATAACTTTACTGATTTTGTGAATTTAATCTTTCGTATACATTCAAACCTCTGCATTACCTTGTGACATATCACACATGTATAACAAGCCTTTGTTCCATGATGCCTGGGTACTTATTGCATAATCTCCTAGTCATGGTCACTGGGTCCCGTATTTGTACAGGCCAGATCCTGATCTGTTAATCTCATCAGGGTAAAGGTGTTGATCTCATCAGGGTGACCACTAATGGGGGGGTCCCGTGATGTTTGGTCAGCTAAGAGCACACACAGATAGATGATATCAGGATAACGTATAATTACACTGTATGTAGACCTTGTATATGTCAGGGTATAATCAACAAACTCTCATTTCATTGGCCAGTATAGGGGTGGAGTTCACCTCACCCATCTGACCAATGGAATGAATGGGTGATGTTATTGGTTATATTCAAATGAGAGAGAGAATAAAAACCATGGGATAATTATGTGTGGGGAGATTCCACTTTGGCGACTCGGCACTTAGGACAGTTTCTGTGTTTGGACATTTTTATCATATACTTAATACAAGGAGAATAAAAAATGGTTACCTAAGTTACCGAATTTGTGTGTTGTGGCTGTGTGCCACAAGTGCCACGAACTTGCTTGAACGAGAGCGTGACTGGGAGAAGTTTAGTCAAGTAATATAAGTTTACAATTTGTTCAATTGAATTTATTTTTTTTTTACAATATTATTAACTAGAATACTGGCAGTCAACAAAGGACTACGTGTATCCGCCAAAATCAGAGTAGGAGGGGTTAAGTGAGGCATGGATTGAGTGGCATGGGGAAAAGAGTTACATGTGTTACATAATAGAATGGATCTCTGTCACATAAACATTATTTTAGGTGGCGCCACCTGTTATTTGAATGAGAAATTATCCAGGATGTATATGCATGCCAAATAACAGGTAATTTGGTCAAACCACTGCAGAGATATGAGTGAATTTAACCCAAGGCAGACAAACAGATGGATGCTGGCAAAAATGGTTGCAGGTGGCGCCACCATTTTTGTGTATGTTATAAAGCTATCCAAGGGCTAAATTTGTGTGAATTTATTTTCCTGATTGGTCAAATGAGTCCGGAGATATAAGCATTGATGTCTACAACCTGAACGTGAACATAGGTGGCACCATCTGTCATAAAATCAAGAAAGCTATGTGGGATGTATACGCATGCCAAATTTAAAGTAATTTGGTCAAACTACTGCAGAGATAGTGTCGGATATCCCATTATTTTTTATAATAACACCCCTAAGGGTAAGTGGGCGATTCTACCTGAGGGAACAGCCAATCGGGATATCTCCCCGCCCGGGGACCCAAAGCGAGGCTAAAGGATAACCGGCCTCACTCATTCTGACCTTGGCGCTGGAAGGGTTCACACACTTGTCGACATAAGGCGAAGTCTTAGTAGCCGCTGCGATAGTGTGAGCTTTTCACTACGCGCACCCTATCAGGACTGGCAGTATCATTATAGTTATCTGGACAACCTTTTCGGCACTTCTGGTATTTTAAACGAAATTCCTGTGTTGTTTTCTATTACCTGTGGGGAAATTCCCTACACTGGCGAGCATGCCTGCCAGCTCGTAAACTTTAATATTTACGAGTAAGTGATCGAACCTGTATTTCGGCATATTCATTCTAAATTGTTCTCTTCAAATATTTTTTTTTAACAACCGTATGTCACATAGTGACCGTAATACTGCCATTCCGGGGGAGTTAGTACTGAAACTCAGCGACCTAGCCATCAACTCCGACACATCGCCGGCAGCTGCAGAAAAGATGGAGGCGCAACTTATACAGAAGATGGCTGAATCCCTGAAGGAGCAAGCGGACACAAATAGGTATGTGGCATCACAAACTAAACTTTCTAGAGTGATACAATCAATCGAGAATACTTCAGGTAATAACTTCACCCAAACTAGAGCTTGGCTAAGAGCCATGGACTTAGCCTATATTGACTTAGAGGGGAGTGATGATGCAATAATAGAGGTAGCCAAGGGCACGCTCATGGGAAAAATTAGGGAGTCTGTTGATGATTTCTGTTTAGAGCACACAGAAATGTGCACCCTGCAAGACTAACACGGTAGGTCCTTTAAGCAAGTAAAAAGGCCTACATGGCACGCCCTAAAAACACATATTCAAAAAGCCTTCCTTCCGGACAATGAGCTACAGCAATTAAGGAAAAACCTAAAGTATATTACCCAAGACCCGCGGTCCACATTAAAATTGTATAATGAAGATTTTCGTAGGGCCGCCCGCCAAGCTTACCCCATAGAGGCACGTTCAGCGACAGACGAAAAGGAACTCGTCAGGACATACTGTAATGGTCTCTTAGAGAACCACATTGCTTTAGCCGCTTGCACCCAACCCTCCCTTGACAAGGCTATGCAGGCCGCCCTTTCAAAAGCGGACGAAAAAGCGTGTTATAACGAGCTCGATCTTGGCGAAATCCCGATGGAGGTCGATGCCATCCAGCCGCCCCAATCTAAAACTCGCTCACGCGACAGGGGCCGGCCTATGGCCAGTCGTGGGAGCACTCCGCGTACACCCAACCCCATTCAATGTTTCTATTGTCAAAAGTTTGGTCATATCAAAGCCGAATGCCTGTCATTAAAACGTGACCTTGCGCGTCACGTTCCGCCGGCCTCGCGCCGGACCAATTATTCACCCCGTGGGTACGCCCAGACGCGAACCCCTCTAGGCAACACCGCTACGCTCCAAGTGGCTGCGCCCCCGTTAATACCGGCTCGGTTAATGAGCCGCGCCGTAGAAATATTGAGCCCATGGTGCACGTCGTAGAGGATACGGTCTGTGGACATCAAACGTGTTGTCACTGTTGTACACTGTTGAACCCGCCCAGGAACAGGTCCTAGCCCAACCTATAGATCAGGACACTGCAGTAGATTACTCCATGTCCCAGCCAAAAAACTTGTAAGCACCGTATCAACACCCCAGGGTCGCCCCTTCCTCCTATTACATTTTCAAAAACATTCATTTCAGGCCTTGCTAGACACAGGGGCATCCCGTAGTTTGATACGGTTCAATGTGTTTCAGAGACTGAAAAATTTAAACCACCATTTAGTTCTAAATACTCACCCACATGGGCTGCAGGCGATCACAGGCACACAATTGGGGGTCCGGGGACGTAACATATGTACAATTCAACCACCTTCCGCCCTTATTTTTCTTTGTTGTTCATGACTTGCTGCATGAAATTATCATCGGTAGTGATGCTTTGGACCTGGGAGAAAGTCACATTGATTTCGAATTTTCCCAGCTCAAATGGTTTGGCATACAGTACCCTTTCATCCGGGAGCCCCCGGTTCAATCCCCCGGCATTTTTCACACCATCCTTACGAATAAAACCCCCCCTATTGACAAACTTCTTAATGAATTTCAAGAAGTTTTTGCCCAACCTGATGGCCCCATGCCCCTCTGTACCTTAGAACCCATGAGAATTGAAACAGCAGGCCCACCAATTGCACAATGCCCATATCGAGCCCCTTTAGCCAAGCGTCAACTAATTGAGCAGGAAGTTGAGAAAATGCTGAAAAATGGAGTAATCCGCCCCTAAAGGTCCCCTTGGGCCTCTCCCGTCACGTTAGTACCAAAATCAGGCACTTTGGAGGTGCGCTTCTGCGTCGATTACCGTCGCTTGAATGCTGTTACAGTAAAGGATAGGTTCCCCCGCCCCGGATTCAGGACATATTTGATTCCCTGCAAGGAGCAACCATTTTCACTACCTTAGATCTGAAAAGCAGGTACCACCAGTTAGCTATGTCCAAGGAATCCATAGCAAAGACGGCTTTTGTCACGCATTGCGGCCAATATGAATTCTTACGGGTCCCGTTCGGAGCCACAAACAGCCCACCGCACTTCCAAAGACAGATTCAACGCTGTTTAGAGGAAGCCCTCTTAGGGAAATTTGCTATGGTATACATAGACGACATCGTCGTTTTCTCAAAAACACCGGATGAACACATAACCAACCTCAGGCGGGTGTTCGAGTGCCTCCAGCGGTATGGTCTCAAATTAAAGCCATCAAAATGCCATTTCGTGCTCCCCTCTGTAAAATTGCTAGGTCACATCATTTCGGCCGGCGGCCGAGCCCCCGACCCTGATAAAACAGCTGCGGTAGCCAATATGGCGCCGCCTACGACCAAAAAGGGCATCAGATCGTTCTTGGGCATGACTGGCTTTTATCGGCAATTCATGCCTAACTATGCACAAGTAGCCGGCCCCCTTGTTGAACTCACTAAGAAAAAAGCAAAATTTTCATGGACCAAGGCCCGCCAACGGGCTTTTGAAAAGTTAAAAAACTTGCTAGTTTCAGCCAAAGTCATGGCCTACCCTAGGACTGACCTGGAATATAAATTGTACACTGACGCATCCGCCAGCGCTATAGGTGGGGTCCTAGTTCAAGAGCATGAGGATGGGATCGAATATGTCATAGAATATGTCTCCCATCAGCTATCTGACACACAAAAGAGGTACCCTGTCATAGAGAAAGAGGGCTTGGCTCTCATGTACTGCCTCAACAAATTATAGCCATATCTATATGGTAGCCCCCATACGGCGTATGTAGACCATTCTCCCCTTTGTGGGATATTCTCATCCAAAATCAACAACAGCAGGGTTCAGCGTTGGGCGCTAACTCTCGCTGAATTTAACACGAAATCGTGTACAGAAAGGGCGAGTTAAACGTGAAGGCTGACATGTTGAGCCGCCTTCCTGATTCGGCTCCCCTCCCAAACACACCGGAACTGGCAATGATTGATAGCGACGGGGCAGAGTTGCATAGCCCCAGGCATCAATATAACAATTTAGATATTCAAAAAGTGAAAGAAGATCAGAGACTTTATTTAGGCACACAGCGCAATTGGGCTGTCGCGCAGACTAACCCTAACTCCTGCATTATTGATGACTTGCTATATGACACTACATCACCTGACCCTCTGAACCCTATGCACCCCCGGTTGGTTTTACCCCCTACCTTCCACCATCAGGTGATCTCAAACGCACACAGCCAAGTAGGGCACTTGGGGATAGAAAAGACAATGCTCAGGTTAAAAGAAGCTTACTCTTTTCCCAACATGCGACGGGCTGTTACAGACTTTATATCAACATGCCCAGTCTGTATACTTCAAAAGACGCCCCATGACAAGGTGCCAATTGGAGAAATGCCTATCCCGAATAGCCCGGCAGAAATTATAGGCATGGACCTAATCGGACCCTTCGTCCAGTCCTCTAATAATAACAAGTACATCCTGGTTATTATTTGTCACTTAACGGGGTGGGTGGAAGCATATCCAATTCCGGACAAAACAAATAAAAGTGTGTGGAATGCATTCCACAATGAATACCTCGCGCGGCATGACACCCCGCGACGTATAGTTCATGATAATGGAGCAGAATTTACTGCTAAGGCCTGGTGCGATTACTTAGCCGAGATTAATATTGAGCAGTCCCGCACAACCCCCTACCACCCAGCCAGTAATGGGAAAACTGAAAGGGCTAACCGGACAATTAAAGATATGATAGCAAAAGCTGTGCAAAATCAACCCTATTGCTGGGAGGACGTTCTAGCTGATGTTTTGTACGGTCACCGCATCACGCCCAGTAAATTAACTGGTTACAGTCAGTATTTTTTAATGTAAGGAAGGCACCCCAGAGCCCCTTTAAACACTTGGCAAAATATGCAAAAATCATTCCCAAGCACTACACTAAGATTACGGGCACTTAATGAGGCATGGGAAAAAGCTAATGAACAGATCAAACAGAGTAGAATAAATGATCAGTTAAAGTCCGAAAATATGCCAACTGCACCCATTTTACGGGAGGGGGACCACGTGGTAGTAAAGGCGGAAAAACCTCTTACATTCACCAGCAAATGTGATCCCCAGTGGATCGTCACCCGCACAAAAGGTACTACTTGTAAATTACAACATGCCCACACAGGGCACACAAAAACAGTCCACAGGTCGAAAGTCACAAAGGTCTCGGATAATATAGCATGGAATTCACACCCACCACGACCAAAAAGATCACAAACAGGCCAGCAGCAAAGAAATAACCCCAGGGTTATTAAATCTTTGCCGGTCTGCCCGAAACACAAAGGACAGAATCTTTGCATGACCACTCGCACCTTGCATAAGACATGTAGATCAGTCCAGGCTTCACAGCTGAACAAACAGGGCCCAGTCAGCGAAACAACACGCCCGACTAAAGATCATTCCCGATTGCATAATACTCCAGCGCCAGCCGGCCGACTAATGACGGCGCCAAATGTGCACAAGCCCAGGTGCCAATTGCCTAACCAATATCCGGCGTGTCACAAAGACACACAGGGCCAGGTCAAGCAAACCAAATGCCACACAAAGGTACAATCACAATCGCCCCACACCCCAAAGCCGGCCAGATTACAAAGACCCAGGTGCAAATTGCCTAATCACAATCACCCGTGTCACAAAGGTCCCTGCAAACAACACCACTCCACACTTGCGCAATCAACGGACACGACAGAGGTCATTAGTTCTAGCGCTCAATCACCCCCTGCCCCAACAAAGGTGTCACCCGCGCCTCATAACCATAATACCCCGGCGGTCAACGATCACCAACCCATCGGTCGCATAAAAACAAAGCGAAACATCCGATTCACCAATCCGCTCGCTTGGACTAAAAATGGCGAACCTGTGTGCTATGAATGTGCGCAGCCATATCACATGGCCGCCGACTGTCCAATTAGACAACAGCGATATTTAAATGAGCAAAACCCCAGTATTCAGCCCCAAAGGTCGCCTAGATTTAAACACAGAGTGGATTGTGCAACTCTAGCGTCCTGGGGCAACTCAATTTAAATATACCATAAGTGTCAACAGACAGCAAAGCGCGTGCGTTTCAGTTCTTGTAACGGCCGTCACGTGACTAAGAACACGTGATCCCCTTTGCCCTCTAGTATACCCATCATACTTGGCGCTTCACAGCCGCAGGTAACAAGTTAGCATGCTGCCCCTCTTGCTCTTCATCCTTGGCCTGCATTGCCTGCACACAACGGATGACTCTTTGCAGATTAATCTGATTGACCATGGCATAGTCATCACAAAACAGGGTGAGTGCTTTCATTTCCATAGACAATGGGCAATAATTGTAAATGTTCCGGCCCCTCCAATTCCATCTCATTTAGCGGACACTTTAGGATCGTTAAAAACCTATATTAACCAGTTACAAAAACGTAGCCATAGTCTGAAATATCACTGGGACACGCGTGTTCAGCTCCTAACTCGAACCCTTAATCATGTTATTCGTAAACAAAAAAGGGGATTATTCAATTTTGTTGGTGATCTGTCAAGTTCTCTATTTGGTCTTGTCACGGAAAAACAATTTCTCAAACTTAAAACAGCCGTAGCATTATTACATAAATCTAACAGCCAAACCATGCATATGAACTCTATGTTAGTCACTGCTGTTAATCAACTCAGCTCAGCCGCTACAAATACCTCTGCACAACTCGCCGACATCCAGGAAACAATATCCAAATGGCCCCGAATACTTAATGTACAACAAAATGCTCTCCAGGAACGAATTAATGCCGTTCATCATGCCTTACATATTGATATATATCTAGACAAAGTCACGGCTGTAGTCCACGCATATCAACAACAGGTAGCTGATTATCACTTCCAACGATGAGCTATCCGACAAGGCCTTATCACAGAACAAATCCTGCTGCGGTCTTACCTGTCGGCTCTAATCATCTATGCAGATATTCACCACTTGGAATACCCCACCCCGGAGTGGATTTATCAAAACGGCCGTACCTCCCTGCTCAGCCAGAATTCTACTCACTTCTCCTTTTTCATTCACATCCCTTTGTACCATAACATTCCGTTCATATGCTATAGCTTGCATTCTTGGCCATACCCTATATCGAAAACGGTTGCCGCTAAATATCGTTTGCACTCTAGAATCGCTCTTGCTTCGCAGACATCGCAGGCCTTCATTCCTCGTCACTGTGCTGGAAAGCAACCAATTTTGTGCCATGAGGGCCCCCTTTTACTGAAAAGTCGCCTCCAGTGCGAACGATCTCTCATCATACAAACCGCCAGGGGTATAGGATCTTGCGCCCTCCAGTTTTCCAATTTTACGAGCACGCTCATACAAACTGTTACCTTTGGCCACCACATAATCGCCACAAATGGAGAAGTAACTACTCTCCGCTGCTTAAAAAAGCCTCCTAGGCATCTTACCTTAAAAAGAGGCACCGTTCACGCCTTTATTCCTGGTGACTGTGTCCTTCAGGGACTAGACTGGTCCCTCCACGGCACCTACCTTAGTAAAGAGCTTGATACGAAAAATTGGGTTCCCATTGACATTAATTTATCCTTGCCTTTGCTTGAAACCCCTCGCCATATCCAACTAAAATTAGCTAAAATAAAGGCGTGGACTCCTTTGGGTCACTTACCCCACCTAGTCCAGCAAGATAGGTCAAAAATACCGGAATATATTGATTTTAGTTTACCAAACACAGTGTTTTCCTGGTCTACGGCCAGTATTGTATTTCTATTAGCATCACTGGCCATAGTGTTAGCATGTTGTTGGTTTAACCGCCATCAGCTACATCAACGCTGCCTCGCATGCCCTTTATCCCGCCGTGTTGAGCTCCACAAAATACAAACAGTTACCGCTACGCCCAGTGCCCCTATTCCTCCGCCCAAAAATTCCTTGTCTGCACCAGTACCAGCTCTATCACCAAATCAGAAAAAGGACCCCGTAGAACAGACTGTTACCCTTTACCCCAACCCTAGCTCGTTCACAAACACATAACCTGTAATCACCAGAGTGTTTAATCAAGAAGTGGTAGGTAGGCATGTATATCTGTACATAGAATGTATATACAAAAAGGTGTAGGTATAAAGCCAATCAATTCTGTGTGGTTATATATGTATATATGTGTACATAAGTTATCAAGTGCATGTATAGCTTTGCGCTATTCCAGGATGGCTATTAACAAAAAAAAAAAAATATATATATATATATATATATATATATATATATATATATATATAGATACCGTAAAATCTCCACTTAAAACCGCGGTTTAATCAAGAAATTCAAAATCTTGAAATCAGGTTCATTTCCTGAAAGCACTGTGCGGTTTATACTAGAAGGGTTTCCTGAATATCTTCCTGACAGTCATCGTTTTTGGGCCGGCGAGTGAGCGATAATATTGCAACTTTCAAAGGCCGTTCTTAGCAGCAGTCTTGCATGCATGGGAGCCGTGTGTTAATGTATTATTTACGGTTATTTGTTATTTATAAATTAAAATATTGCTGATTAGTTTTTGTGTGATATATAACTTGTTATAAAATCTTGGTAATTGTTACCAAATAATACGTTTACAAAAACCCTGCTGTAACACACAGCGGCCTAACTGCATTAAATGCGGCGGTATCCAGGACCCAGGATACCGCCGCATAAAAAGCTTCAGAGTAAACTGGAGAACTTCAAACCCTTGTCGGAAAAAAATCGTGTAAAATCAAATAGTGCGTTTATGACAAGGAAACTTTAAGTATTCTAAGGGAGATATAGTACTTTATTCGAATGACCACGAAATTCAGCAAAATATTATGTTTTAGTATGTAAACAATACTCACTTTTAAAACTTTATAATCCTTGCGCTTGAAACTGTCTCAGAATCTGAAACAATGAACTGCGTGACCTTTGCTCACTGAGCCAACAAGGCCCGTTACCAGTAGTTACACAGGCGGCTGCCGGCCAGCTGTGGCTGGAGTGAAAACACAGAGCAGACATCATTCCCCATGTATCACCGTTTATTAGGATAATACATATTCTTCTAATCAACATTTAAAGTGGACAAACACTAAGTGGAATATTATATGCGTATTTGATAAGAATACGCTTTATTTCTTAACGAATACGACATTTTCAGACGAAATATAAGAATTTAATTGTCATGTGGAATGTCTCCAGTTTCCTCAAATTATCTTCTAGGGCTCTCGCACAGCGTAGCGTAGTAAGAGAGGACGGGTGCTAGGGCTAACAGCGGCCCACATCGTTGGGCATGGTCAAGCAAAATTGAAATAAAAGCCTACCATAAACCCATTTGCGGCATTATTTAGGAATGATTATTTGTTTAAAACGTAAAGTAAAGCTGACATCGCAAAGAGTCACACAATGGCAGACGATCGTTTTAAAATCAAGTTTGAGTGCCGCCATGTGCTGAAACGCCCCAGTATTCTGCTAAGAATATTTTGAACGGCTGTACGCGGTGGGTGGTAAACAGAACAGCCACCTATTTCGTCCCAGCGTGCCTTGCGCGAACACTGCCTTGACAAAATGGCTCCCCACACGGAAACTTTCTTCAGGAAAAAAACTTGCTAACCCGACGAGCCACTTTAATTTTACCTTAAAATCACTCGTTTTCAAGCGTCATGTTTCCTTTACGTGCATATCTTGACAAGGTAACTTCAGTTACTTTGATATTTAGTTAAGGTGACCAGCCATGTTTTCAAATGAACCAGCAAATTGTAACATGGAGCGATGTCAACGTACGATGTGACGATGAAAATACCGAAGTAACCTGTATGAAAATGATTTGAATCTTCCGAGTAATTCCAGAAAATGGAATTTTCATCAAAAATTAAGATTTCAAAATATCACTTTTAGAATTAAAATATACAGTAACTTGAAATGGATAAGCATAATATTTTTTCCAAAATATAATGACAAATCAGTAGCAAACAAGAATACGGCACGGAATATAAAATCTGTATAAACAGGCAGAGGTTCACCGGCCCTTGCGTCTTCCCAAATTTCATGATTGAGTGACCCTGCAAAAAAAGTCTTATGATGTGTTTAAATAAAATGCCCAAGGAATTTCAAAGTGAACAGGAATGGCCGAGCCGCAACCTACGCGTGTTCATTTCTAGATGATAGCTTGATTGTCTTTTGTCAAATCATTCCGTAGCGAAAGTTGGTGCGGTTTTAAAGGGGGGGTTTTAGTATTTGAGCCCCTCGCGGTGTCTCGCCTAGAATTTCGGCGAAGTCTGGGTGCGGTTTTAATCGGAAGTGCGGTTTTAAGTAGAGATTTTACGGTACATAATAACAATAACTCATTATAATGATATGTATATAACAGTCAATAGATCCTTGTGTATGTGGGTAACGCCCCGTATAAGGGAGGAATGGATACTGCTGTTGCTTGTCTTTTTGCAGAGGCCGTTCCATGAGGGTCGCCCCGATGCATCCCCGAGGAGCTGTCTGGTTGGCATGATCTCTACAATCGCGCATGCTTTCCTGTCGAGATACCACCATATGGACATACAGCCTAGCACTACGCTGCATTGAAAGGGACAATCTGTGTGCTAGAGACTCTGGTCATAAAAAAAAAAAAAAAAAGTTAACCTTTAACGCGTGCTACAAACCAATGGTCACATAGCCTAGCACTACGCTGCATTGAAATGGACAATCGGTATGCTAGAGACTTTGGCCATGGCTTTTCAATGAACTAATAATATTCTGTGGACTCCAAATAGGTCTGTCGTTTTGGACAGCTTGTATTACTGTGTTGAATATGCCTCATATAATACTGTTTATGTTTTTGAATAAAACTACCAACCACACAAAATCAAAGTAAAACATCAAATACTGCCCGACCCTACACATCCGTAAACCCATCGAAGTCTTCCGGTTTCCCTAGATGTCCACTAGGGTTTTCACCAGGGGACTACGATGTGTTTCAAATTTAACATGGGATATCCTTATTGGGCTATAACTTAAAAAAAAAAAAAGTCCCTGTCTATAAGTATATAGATAGCTACATTTTTTTTTTCTCGATAAGGGGGGGAGAGTGTCGGATATCCCATTATTTTTGATAATAACACCCCTAAGGGTAAGTGGGCGATTCCACCTGAGGGGACAGCCAATCGGGATATCTCCCGGCCCAGGGACCCAAAGCGAGGCTAAAGGATAAACTGTCTCGCTCACTCTGACCTTGGCGCTGGAAGGGTTCACCCACTTGTCGACATAAGGCGAAGTCTTAGTAGCCGCTGCGATAGTGTGAGCTTTTCACAACGCGCACCCTATCAGGACTGGCAGTATTATTAAAGTTATCTGGACAACCTTTTCGGCACTTCTGGTATTTTAAACGAAATTCCTGTGTTGTTTTCTATTACCTGTGGGGAAATTCCCTACAATATGAGTGATTTTAACCCAAGGCAGTCGAACAGATGGACGCTGTTAAAAAATGGCTGCAGGTGGCGCGACCATTTTTGTGTATGTTATAAAGCTATCCAAGGACTACATATGTGTAAATTTATTTTCCTGATTGGTCAAATGAGTCCAGAGATATAAGCTTGGATGTCTACAGCCTGAACGTGAATATAGGTGGTGCCATCTGTCATAAAATCAAGAAAGCTATGCGGGATGTATATGCATGCTTTTTTTTACAATATTATTAACTAGAATACAGGCAGTCAACAAAGGACTACGTGTATCCGCCAAAATCAGAGTAGGACGGGTTAAGTGAGGCATGGATTGAGTGGCATGGGGAAAAGAGTTACATGTGTTACATAATAGAATGGATCTCTGTCACATAAACATGATTTTAGGTGGCGCCACCTGTTATTTGAATGAGAAATTATCCAGGATGTATATGCATGCCAAATAACAGGTAATTTGGTCAAACCACTGCAGAGATATGAGTGATTTATCCAAAGGCAGACAAACAGATGGATGCTGTGCAAAAATGGCTGCAGGTGGCGCCACATCATGCATACAAATATTTTTTTTTATTTTTTTACCACAAAAATATATCTTTTAAACCTGCATAACAATAAATATCTTAAAATAATACTTGATTTAGATTTCACATTTTTAAATTGTGTCTTTATTTATCCATAATGTGCTTCATATTTTATAAATTTGAGCATACTGGTTTAATTATATTTGTTAAAATCATTTGATAGAAAATTGATTTCTTTAAAAATGCTACATTAACACGTCATGGCATCTTCTGAGATCTATAAAAATGCAAAAATTCAGGGGGATATGTCAAACCAGTCCTGAGATATATGCCTGAATGTCTGCAGCTTATACATAAAAGTAGGTAGCACCACCTGCAACAAAATCCAGAAAGCTATCCAAGATGTATAAACATGCAAAATTTTAGACAGATATGTCAAACCACTGCCAAGATATAAGTGATTTTATCCCACAGCAAACAAACAGACGGATGCTGTGCAAAAATGGTTGCAGGTGGCGCCACCAGTTTTGAGTATGAGAAAGAGCTATGTGAGATTCAGTCCAATGGTTCCCGACATATGAACTTGGATGTCTGCAGCATAAAAGCTGAATGTAGGTGGCCCACCTGTCATAAAATCAAGAAAGCTGTCAAGGATGTATAAACCTGCAAAATTTCAGGTGGATAAATCAAACCACTGCCGAGACATGATTAATTTTATCCCAAGGCAGATGAACAAATGGATGCTGTGCAAAAAATAGTTGCAGGTGGCACCACCAGTTTTGCCTAAGATGAAATGCTAGGTGAGATCTGAACACATGCAAAATTTCAGGGGGATATGTCAAACCTATCCTGAGATATAAGCCTGCAAAACTTTAGGCAGATTTGTCAAACCAATGCCGAGATATAAGTGATTTTATCCAACAGCAAACAAACAGAAGGACACTGTGCGAAAATGGTGGCTGGTGGCACCACCAGTATTGCATATGATAACTAGCTATGTGAGATCTATACACATGCAAAATTTCAGGGGGATATGTCAAACAAATCCTGAGATATAAGCCTGAATGTCTGCAGCATATACATAAATGTAGTTGGCGCCACCTGCCACAAAATCCAGAAAGCTATCCAAGATGTATAAACCTGCAGAATTTTAGGCAGATATGTCAAACTAATGCCGAGATATAAGTGATTTTATCCCACATCAAACAAACAGACGGACGCTGTACAAAAATGGTTGCAGGTGGCTCCACCAGTTTTGCGTATGATAAAGAGCTATGTGAGATCTTTAAACATGCAAAATTTTTGCCCAATTGGTCAAATGGTGTCTGAGATATGAGCTTGGATGTCTGCAGCATAAATGTGAATGTAGGTGGCGCCACCTGTCTTAAAATAAAAAAAGCTGTCAAGGATGTATATACCTGCAAAATTTCAGGTAGATAAGTCAAACCACTACAGAGATATGAGTAATTTTATCCCAAGGCAGATAAACAAATGGACGCTGTGCAAAAATGGTTGCAGGTGGTGCCACCTTTTTGCGTATGATAAAGAGCTATGGGAGATCTATACACATGCACAATTTTGGCCCAACTGGTCAAACGGCTCCCGAGATATGAGCTTGGATGTCTACAGCTCAAACATGAATGTAGGAGGCCCAACCTTTCATAAATTCAGGAAAGCTGTCTAGGATGTATACACATGCAAAATTTCAGGTGGATAAGTCCAGCCAATGCAGAGAAATGAGTGATTTTATCCAAAGACAGATGAACAGATGGACACTGTGCATAATCTGACACAGTTGGCAGTCTGCCAAAGCTATAAATAGATCCAGGCTGAACTTTGGTGCCAAATCTGATGCAGTGAGCAGTCTGCCAAAGCTATAAATAGAATGCAGCTACTGCACTGAGTGAACTCTTGACCTATACCTAGCTGCACTTATTCCAATCCTGGCACTGTGCCAAAACTATATATATAGCTGACATCATCTTGGCTAATGGCCAACATCAAGGCACTGGCAATCTGCCAATGGTAAACCAAGTGCTGCCATCTGTAAACAAAAGTGGTCCCTACTTGAAATAACTTTGAAATTTATTTTCCCAATACCAAATGCTTTTCAGCTAACTTTTTATAAAAAAGAAATCAGGAATATATGTTAATTTATTACGGATACATACTGAATGCAAAATTAAAATACAGATATATCTCATTGATGGCAAATTCTTGAATTAAGTTGAGTAGAGATACCAATAATTTATAATCCACGTACAGTTGTCTTTATATAGCCATAGAGAGCTGTATATCCATGATTGTAACATTGCCTGGTATGATGAATAACTTAAAGTTTTAAAAAAAATTTTCTTGTCAATATTAACCGAAGATAACCTGAAATCTAAATGTCTAGTGGCATGATGTAATAGATGCTGATAAACTGGTGCCAGGCTGGGTGTAACAGCATAACACAGCTAACATATATGGTAAAATGACTCAATTCAATCTAACTGGCTAAGTTCAACTTAAATTATCAACATCCTGTAACTCAGCCAAAAAGAACTGAACAAAACCACTTGAACAAACTTGAATTATCAACATCTGAGGATAATTAATGTGTGAGATTTGAGAAATTGGCTCAGTTTTTTATTAGAAGAAGATCTTTGTAGCCACTGAACTAAAATGGGCTGTGATGGCATATGATTAAATTCAGCTTCCCATAACTTGGCCAAAAGTCACCATTTAAACAAACTTCAGAAAGCACTACCCTATTTCTGTGCAATATTAAACATTTTGGCCATATGGTTTCAGAGAAGCAGTTTTTTGTAGCCCTCAGTGTGATACAGGCACTGATGAACCCGTACAAAAAAGGCAGATGCAGGTGGCGCCACCAATACCTCAATTTCAGATATGACCTATGTGACCAACATTGGCATAAAATTTGGTGATGATAGCTCCAGCCGTTTCTAAGATTTAAATTTTAATATGCTTTTTTGCACAGTTAACAAAGTTCAACCTCCTGTAACTCGGCCAAAAATCTCTGAACTGGAACCATTTGAACAAACTTGAGAAAGATTGTTCCAGGGATCATTTCTTTGAAATATTAGACAATTTGGTTGGACAGTTTCGGAGAAGAAGATTTTTAAAGCTTTATAGCTTTTTCCCTATAAAATCTAAGAAAATGCAGTAAGAAAAAAAATAAACAAAATCCACTATAGTTTTTTGGATGACTGATTATTTGCAAAAATTTTGGTGATGCTAGCTCCTGCCATTTTTAACGTAGCTATGGTTAACGTACAGACGACGCATGACGAACGATGGATGATGCTGCAACATCGCATAAGCTCACAGGTTTGCTAAAAAAAACGTGCCATGGTCAAAGTTGGGCAAAATTTAAGGTACTGATTTTATTTATATACTAATAACTTAAAAAATTTACAAAATTCAGATCTAATTTTGGGTTAACAATTGAATCTTAATTAAACATAGTTAAATACTTGGGAAAACAGACTCTAGTTTTAAAATTTTTCATGTTAAGTGAGTAAATAGTTTTTCCTAAATTTTTACAAAGTCCATTACGTTCAGGCCCGTAACTTAAAGAAATTACACTTAACAGACTTAATTTCTGGCCCTTTACATAGGAACTAAATGGAGGTATATTTATGGTAAATATGAGGAAAAACAGATAAATGGTTTTGATATAAGGCAGTCCTGAAGTGTTAAAAATTGGTTTTTAAAAAAATTGAGGTTTTTCCTTAATTTCCTAAAGGATCGAAGTTGCGAAGCCCAGTTTTAGGGTTGATAGATCTTGGGGACATCTAACATTATGCCTAATTTTGGATTCCTAGGTCTTATGTTTTCAAAATGTGCCACATCTACGGACAGACAGATGGACGGACAGACTGACGACTTATAGTCAGCTGAGCTAAAAATGTATAAATATCAATTAATTTCATATTTGTCTGTCATATGTAAGTAAAGGGAGGGACCTCCAAAATACAGCCTAATTATCTGGACAGATCAGTGTAAAATATCCAAGCTAAAGTGGATTAACCCATTGTTCCTCCCTTCATCAAAATGGACTGGCCCTAGGATCAGGCCAAAACCCTGAGTAGAATGTAAGTGGCTTCACTTGGTCTCTGCCATTTGGCTGAGACTGAGGGGGGCTGCTTTTCAGCCATTGGTGAAAGAATTTATAGTAACCTGGTGATATGCCTTTTTCTCATAAGACAGAACCTAGTCAAGTCAATATGAACTAGACTTTAATAAATACACGGGAAAACCTTTTGCAAGTACAAGTCACTGTATAGCCCGTTGATTTTCACATTTAGCAGAAGGACTGGCAGCATAGATAGTTTGGCGTAATAATAACAGCAACATTCAGATAGACCTTTTGGCCATTTGGTATTTAAAAATTAAAATTGCTGTGTAATGTTTACCTGTTGGAGGTATTCTACAACTGAGGCCACAATCCTTACCTAGTGGAAATGTAACAGTCCTCACACAGTGGCAATGTCAGTCCTCACACAGTGGTATTGTTACAGTCCTCACACAGTGGTAATGTTACACTCCTCAAACAGTGGGAATGTAACATTCCTCACACAGTGGAAATGTTACAATCCTCACACAGTGATAATGTTACAGTCCTTGCAAAGAGGTAATGTTAAGGTCTTCACACAGTGGTAATGTAACAGTCCTCACACAGTGGTAATGTAACAATCCTCACACAGTGGTGATGTTACACTCCTCAAAAGGTGGTAATATTACAGTCCTGTGTATGGTTGTAACATTAGTCACCACACCATGGCAATGTTACAGTCCTCATACAGTGGTAATTGTACACATCTAGACTAGTGTAAATGTTACAGTCCTCATACAGTGGTAATTGTACACATCTAGAACAGTGGAAATGTTACAGTCCTCATATAGTGGTTATATTACAGTCCTCCCAAAGTGGTAATGTTTCAGTCCTCAGTGGTAATGTCGGGGTTCAGAATGAAAAAAACTTAAATTAATCCAGGTGTAACATTTAGGACCATACTTTTTCTGAGACACGAAGGTGAAGGTCACAGCTATGAGCGGCAAGAGCAGTTGTTGGTAAAATCTGCGCTTCAGAGTAACACGCTAGAAGTCAGGTGAGGGGAAATTATAACGTGACGTGACAGTCCTTAACAGTATTCTTTGTTGTTATTCAAGCTAAATAGCAGTGATATGACTCTATATCTTATGATTCTTTAATGTCAATATGTCGTTATTGAAGCGCTGTGGCACTGAGTGATAATGTGGGAACATTTGGTTAAATCTTGCTATGCATCGGTTCAGGATTGTGGTCTCATTGTAAATTCTGTTATTTATGTTAGTTTTAGTAATTTATTAATTATAAGGGTTGATAGGTGGACAACTGTTTCCCAGTGATGTAATAGTATGTATGTCTCTCATTTCAGGGGCTGCTCCATACAAAGGTGCCAGTGTACTATTGAGTTGCTAATAAATCCTGTTTACTCTTAACCAGAGTCATTCATCATTACAAATTCAAGGTCCGCTTAGGACAGTAATGTTACAGTTCTCACACAGAGGTAATGTTATAATCCTCACACAGTGGTAATGTTTATCCACACATATTTGTAATATCACAGTCCTCACACATCATCTGTAATGTATGCTAAACCTACTTTTGTGTATATTATTGGGTTGCCGATCAACTGATTAAATCAAAATCAATTAAACTGATTGCATTTCAGTATAATCAGTTAAAAAACATTTATATTTGCACTTACAAAGAATATTATTCTGTCAGAGATATACAAACACAAAGTAATGAACAGCATCAAAAGGGAACCTTGTGCAGCCAAAAATTATCTGAAGGCAAGTTGACTTTGGATGTGGGTTGATGGATGTTTCATTTGGAACAAGGCTTACAGGCCTAATGCAAACCTGTGCATTGGGAAATACACCAGGTATAATGCTTCAATGCTGGACTATTACTTTTCATGTATATATATGAACAATGCAAGTACTAATCATTTTGAATAAGAAACAATTATACAAACATCACTGCTGAAATTCTGGCATGGGTGCACACAACACAAAAATGATTGTAGCTGGCACCACCAGCCTTGTATACAAGAAGCTATCAGAGATATATACATATGCCCAATTTCAGACTGATATACCCTCCTGAGAAATAAGCAGGGACACACACTGTGCAAAAATTATTGTAGGTGACACCACCAGTCTTGTATATGACAAAGCTATTCCATATGTGTAAATATGCCCAATTTCAGGCTGATATATCAATTTCCTCTGTAGAATTAAGCAGGCACATAAACTGTGCAAAATTCATTGTAGGTGACAACACCTGTCTTGAGAACGAGAAAACAACTGAAGACACATAGACAGGCCAAAATATCAGGCCAATACATCAAACTTACCTTGAGTCTGATGCATGGGGCTAAACAGGCTTAGGTGAGAAAGGCAGTTGCCTGAGTGAACTGTGACAAATTGCTGGCTTGACTACTGCAGTGAGTGAACTCATGACCTGCACCTGGGTAGACTGAGTGAACTTTTGACCTGTACCTGGCTGCACTGAGTGAACTCTTGACCTGTACCTGGCTGCACTGAGTGAACTCTTGACCTGTTGCATAATCTGACACAATGGGCAGTCTGCCGATGCTATAAATAGAATGCAGCTACTGCACTGAGTGAACTCTTGACCTGTTGCCTAATCTGATACAGTTGGCAGTCTGCCAAAACTATAAATAGATCCAGACTGACCTTTGGGCTGTTGCAAAATCTGAAATAGTACCCCCACCATTGCATAAGCTCACAGATTGGCTCTACATGCAGCCCTGAGGGGCATGACACACTTGAGGTGATCATATGATACTCATGAGGTGATCACATGTTATAACTGAAACAATGATTTTGTAGAAGAACAGTCCTCAGTTTGATATAGACATAATAATGGCCATAAGACCAATTTAAGCTTTTAATGACTAAACTAAAATCAACAAACTCAATCTATTATGATGTAATTGAAAGAACCATGTCCTAGGATAATTCTTTTGAAAAATTGAACGATTCAACTTGACATTTTCATCATAAACATTTTAAGCTGAGAGGCTAATATTATGGGGGTTTTAACCATAAAAAACAGGTCAATGTAGGTGGCACCATGAAATCTGCAACTTCAAATAGAAGTCATGTGACCAACATTTGCACAATACTTGGTAATGCTAACTTTTAGTCATTTCTGAGGTAAGTATGTCAGTATGCTTACTTGGCCAAATGACTGTTCAAATTCATGTAACTTCACTAAAATTCATCAAATGCAAACCATTTCAACAAACTTGAGAGGGCTTGCTTTTGGGATCATTTCTGTAAAATATTGAACAATTTGGCAGGACCATTTTACAAGAAGAAGATTTTTAAAGGTTTTTCAGTTTTTTCCCTATAAAATCTGAGTAAATGCAGATAGTATAAAAATAAGCTGCATCCCACAACATTTGATATGTGACAGAATATTGCATGAAATCTGGGGATGGTAGCTCCTGCTATTCCTGGTGGTGCCACCAATACCTGAAACAACACTGGCATAAAAGGAAAATGATAAACTGGTGCCAGGCAAGATGTATCTGCTTCACACAGCCAACATATATGGTAAAATGTTCTGGCTGTTTCTGAGATTGTCATTTCAGTATGCTTTTTTGGACAGATGACCAAGTTCAAATTCCTTTAACTCAGCCAAAATTCACCAAACTTGAACCATTCGAATAAACTTGAGAGAGATGGTATAAAAGATTATTTCTCTGAAATATTGAACAATTTGGCTTGACAGTTTGCAGGAGAAGTTTAGTAAAGGTTTTTTTTAGCTTTTTCTCTATAAAATCTAAGAAAAAATCAGAGTTTTTCAGATGGCTTATTTTTTGCATTGAATTTTATGATGCTAGCTCCAACCGTTTTCAAGATAGTATGGGTTATTGTACAGATGATGGACGAAAGCATCGCCACACCATCGCATTAGGTCTTCACTAAAAATTACTACAGATGCATATTGAATGCAAAATTATAATACAGATACATCTCAGTGATGGCAAGATTTCGAATTAAGTTGAGTACGATACCAGTTATTTATAATCCATGTACAGCCATCTTTATATGCCCAGAGAGAACTGTATACCTGTGATTGTAAACATTGCCTGGCATGAGGAATATCTAAAATCATAAATCTACATTTTTTTAAAAGCTTTTAGAAAACATTCTTGTCAATATTAAATATTGTAAAATTTTGTATTAAATATTGTAAAACTGGCTTGAGTGGCATCAGTCCAAAAACTTTTCGCAGGTTTATAACTCGTATAGTAAGATACAGCAAACTGGCCAAGTTAAGCTTCCCATTACTCAGCCAAAAATTCTGATAGAAAGCTATCAAAGATGTATAAACATCCAAAATTTTAGGCAGATAATTCAAATTACTGCTCAGATATGAGTGATTTTATCCAACGGAAGACAAACAGATGGACGCTGTGCAAAAATGGTTGCAGGTGGCGCCACCAGTTTTGCTTATTGATAAAGAGCTATGTGAAATCTATAAGCAGGCATAATTTCAAAAGGATATGTCAAACCAGTCTTGAGAAATAAGCCTGTATGTCTGCAGCCTGAACGTAAATGTAGGTGGCACCACCTGTCATAAAATAAAAAAACTATCCATGATGTATACACATGCAAAATTTAAGGTGGATAAGTCCATCCAATGCAGAGATATGAGTGATTTTATCCATAGGCAGATGAACAAATGGACGCTGTGCCAAAAGGGTTGCAGGTGAAGCCACCATTTTAGCTGATGGTATAAAGCCATCCAAGGGCTACATTTCTGCAAAAGTTCCTGAGATATGTGGGTTTATGTGTGGAAACAGACACACAAATGGGCGCTGGGCAGAGAGGTAAGGTCAGAGGTCTTGCAAAAATAAGGGCACAGCAGTTCACAAGTGATCAATCATAAATCAGAATTTTAAAAAATTCTGCCGAGAGGTTACGGAGAAGTTCTCCATTTGGCAGATACAATAATGCACAAATGTTGGACCATTGCTTTTCAAGTACATGTGTAACATGTACATGAACAATTGAGTACTACACATTTTGTACCAATTACACAAACATCACTGCTGAAATAATGGCAAGGGTGCACACAACATAAAAAATTATTGTAGGTGGTGCCATCAGTTTTGTATACAGCAAAGCTATCCCAGATATATATATGCCTAATTTCAGGTTGATATATCAACCCCCCTCCTGAGAAATAAGCAGGACATAAACTGTGCAAAATTAACAACCAGTCTTATAAAAGACAAAGCAATGCGAGACGTATAAATATGCACAATTTCAGCCTGATATATCAAATCCCTCCTGAGAAATAAGCAGGCACATACCCTGTGCTTGAGTCATTTTAGGTGGCGAGACCAGTCTTGTGAATGAGAGCAAACATCCATGGACAGGTCAAAATATCACACAAATCCAATATTCATACATCAAACTTGTCTTGAGTCAGATGCCAAAGCTTTAGATAGATCCAGACAGACCTTTGGCCTGTTGCCAAATCTGAAATAGTTGGCAGTCTGCCAAGCTATTTATAGATACATGCAGACTCAATCTTTGCCTGTAGGTAAATCTGTTTACACATACTGAAAGACCTTGGCTACAATACTTTTTTTTTCAAGCTGACATATTCATAAGATTTCATTTAATTTTATCAAAATGTTTAAAATAATAAAAGATGTAGTCCTTTTTTTTTGTTAAAGGACTAAAGGTCCAATAATTCTGCAAAAATGATTTAAGTAAACTTGAACAAAGGCCTCCTAAGAATCACTTTTGTGCAAAAGGTTACAGAAGTTGAAACAACAGTTTTGCAGAAGAAGACTGCTGCAATCCTGTTTGAAATATATAGGCTTGCCAATGGCCACAAGACTCTACCAAAAAAAAACAAACCCCCATCTATTCTTATACAATTGAAAGAATAATACTCGTGAAATATTAAACGGTTTCATCATCAAATACTTTTAAACTGAAAGAGGCTAAAAGTATAAGGTTTTGTCCTTACATGTTGATGTAGGTGGCACCACAAAAACTGCAATTTCAAATATGAGTCATGTGACCAACATAATTTGCACAAAACTTGGTGATGCTAGCTCCTGTAGTTTCTGAGAGCGTTATACATGTCAGTGTGCTTAATTGGCCAAATGAGTAAGTTCAAATTTTTGTAATTCAGCTAAAATTCACCAAACCCAAACCATTTGAACAAAATTCAGAGAGCTTATCTCTGGAATTATTACTGTGAAATATTGAACAATTTGGCTGAATGATTTAAGAAAAGATGATTTTCAAATGTTTTTTCAGCTTCTCCTCTGTAAAATGTAAGTTAATGCAGGTGGCGCCACAAAACACTCAATCCCAAAACATTTGATATCTGACAGATATTCTGATATTGTAATTTATGTATCCTTTTTTGATTTAATGACTTAGCTCAGCATCCTGTAACTCAGCCAATTTTAATTCACCTAACTGGAACCATTTAAACCAACTTACGAGAGATAGTTACAGAAATTATTTCTGTGAAATACTGCACAAGTTTGCTGGACAGTTTCGGAGAAGAATTTTTATTTTTTTTTTCCTTTTCCCTATAAAATTTCAGTAAATGCAGATAGCAAAACAATAAGCAAAATCTGATAGTTTTTTTTTAGATGACTCAATTTTTGGCCTTACATTAGGTGATACTAGCTCCAATGGTTTTTGAGATAGCATGGGTTAATGTACAGTCGGCGGCAGATGGATGACGCTGCACCATTGCATAAGCTTACATGTTCGCTAATAAAACTAGATGTATTCCAATGATGGTCCTCAGAGGGCCCTGCAGAATTAATTGGTGTATAGTGAAACTTGTCTAAAACTGACCTGTCTGTTTTGCATGAAAGAAAATCACTGATTGTGTTCTGGCAGCCTTATTTGGTGGGTCTGAAAATAGACAGGGATGGAGACCTCCTTGGCACTAATCATCCCTGTGAATTGCAGAAAGATGAATCAGATTCTCTCAGGGATATGACGCACGAAAGAAAATCACTGATTGTGCTCTGGCAGCCATATTGAATTGTTGATTGGTCTGAAATTTGATAGGGATGGAGCCATCCTTGGCAGAAATCATCCCTTTGGATTTGAGAATGATCCAGTGTATTCATTTTGGGATATTGTGCCCAAAAGAAAATCACTGATTGTGCTCTGGCAGCCATATTGAACTTTTGCGGGTCTGAAATTAAATACCGTAAAAGTCGTTGCAGAAGTCGCGACTTGTACTAGGAAATGGAATTCTAAAAACAAGAATTTTCTAGCAAAGTCAGGGTGCGACTTATAATACGTACTTATCTCGTCTCAGTCAGCTTTCCCGGTATGTGGAACAACGGCAGTTGAGCGATAATCGGCGATACTTCAAGCCATTGCTTTGTGAAACGTCTCTCCCCAATATTTTACACTTTAAACAATCTCTTATAAAAACCTTCCTTATATTTTGTGAACTGGTATAATTCTCATTTTATTAACATGAAATACAAATTATAAATTTGCACAGTTTAAGGCCTACCCGTTCTGACAAGTCGCAATTCAAGTGACACTTCCTAATCTGCGTTACTGTTATATCATGAATCAATATGACGCATATGCCAGTCTGCCGCTCTTTGATGTACATTTTCTCTCCGTTTAATCTTTATGGGTATGCGTGTTATTATGAAAAACTCGAGGTTCCTTATCCGTTTATACATGTCAAGTTGCGTCAGATTCAAGCTTGATCCACTACAGACACGTCGTGAATTCTTTTGCCTGTCCGGTTGATCGCTGGGGTACCAGCTGACCTTTGAAGCCGTGTAGCGGAAGTTCAAGCCCCAGGTCACCCGTGCAATGACCTTTACGTCCCCAGGTCAACTAAGCCTTCGTGACTAATATCCACAGTTATAAACTCCAATATTAAGAACCATCAGGTCACTGTCACCGTCTCGTGGTTTTCAAGCGTATTGGATAACAATATTATAACGTTTCACGTGAGCTGCAAATATACGATTTGTTTCGTGTTTTACCCGTTTCTCATTCATGACGATCGTATGCTCGGTCAACAATATGGCAGCACGCATGCATTTCGGTCAATCGAACGTTGACGTATTCGTGATTTTTTTTTTTACGAAGACACATTAATAAATAAAATGAAATAACAAACACCATACATATATATATTTGATTTACTGAAATTGCCACGTACCTAAATTCCACGGGAACCGGCATCGTTTGGTGTCATGACGGATCTGGTTCAACACGGCTGAGTTTGCCATACATCTAAGCCATTTGAATATAATAACTGATAGCGACGGTAATTGGGCTTTCCAGATATTATCAAAGAATAAAATCATTAGTCTCAGTAAATATAATACCCGTAAATTCAATCATGTTTATTTTAATATTAACTGACCGGTTAATAAAGCGTTCATTATCCCCTTGCTGACTGATATTTCAGTAATACTGTGCATGTGCCGCGCCTTGATGGTAAGTTGTAACAATTTATTCAAGGGTTACTTAATTCAGTTTAAGAGCCCTTTTCTGAAATTAGGTGAATAAATTCAATCTAAATTATTCTTTCCATCCTTCAGTTGTCTTTAATTCAAAATATGTCCAATGCGACGGATTGGGACTCGTCACGCGTGCGCAAACCAATCATAGTCTAATGAATCCAGCATACCTATGACGATCTGTAACGATTTAAAGAGTTGCCCGATTGTGATAGTATTTTGCTCCAGACTCTTTTAGTTATTAATACAGTCATTTAACTGGATATTTGCATTCTAATGTTACTTAACCTAGTAATAAACGGCAATAATGACATCGTTTCACAGCACAAAATGTTATCTGACGCAGCTGACTCTGGTACTGTACAAATCTCACTGACAATTGAACCCCGACTTTATATGTAATGATTCTGTTTTTATTCCTTGAAAATAAGCATTGTATTAAAGTTGTCCAATCAATTTTATGTTTAAATGGTTTATCTAGTTTTTAAACCACAGTACTACGGGGACGTTGGTTGTGGTCTTGCACCAAAAGGAATGACACTTAAATTCCTTGAGTATCAGGTGGTTGGGACGCCTATGAAGTGCGGGTGCGACCTATATTATGGACTTTTCCTGAAACCAAACTTGAACGGCCTTTCACGAGGGGGATCCTAAAAGTCGGGGTGCGACTTGTAATAAGGATGCGACTTCTGCAACGACTTTTACGGTAGTTACAGAGCCAATTAAGTCACCAATTATCTTTTTGGGCCATCAAATGTGAAAGAGCGGGTCACGGCGCTCAGCTGATCATGATTGGACTATAAATGTATCACCATTGTGATACTATATTGAGTAGATAAAGCTTAGAACATCATGGTCATGTTGGGCTTTTATAAAGGAATATAATGTAATATGTGAGTAAATGACATATGAAATAACCTGACTGATGGATTCATATGGAGTGAAATATAGTGGTTTAATTTTTATTTATTTGGGTGGGTTTGAAAAAAGCAATTTATTTTAGCAAATATGAATGCAATGACAGTATGCTAAGCAGTGGTATAATGATGATAAGGCTATTTGTTTAAGGATCTATAGTGTATGGAAAACTGCAAGAGTTCAATTTGACAGATACAAGGTTATGATTAACTATGCTGATGAGGGGATTTATGAATTTGTGACTGTATGACATAATATCTTGACAAGATCTGTCTTGACAAGGTGCATTATTTTGATAAATATTACATTCTACATATTACACAATATTGACATAATTTCTGGCATGTACCTATGGACAAATGGTCAACAGTATTGAACCATCTGGAAGGTTAAAATCTTAAAAATATGATGAAATGTAGATAATGTTTGAGAGGAAGAGGTAATCTGGGCCATGGTTGGTTTATATGATTGAAGAAAATGTTGCAAATAATATTTGAGACCTGACCATGCCTTTCCATTGGTTACCTTTTTGATAAGCTGTTGACAGTTCAACAGTTTAGACATTTGTCTGATGAGATCCACTTTATTTGGTAAACCTTTTTTATAAATTTTATGATATGTATACCGTTGCCATAACGTCCCCATTCCACAGGTGCAATGACTTGAATGGGGGGGAGGGGGGTGTTGTGTCAGATCAGAGTTACATCGCCTCTGTAAATATTTTCTTTAATTATTAAATTTTATGCTATAGCCATAGAACAATTGTTCACAGTGCCAAGGAGCAAAGCCTCAGTGGGATGAAGAAGGTGATGGTGAGAGTTACAACACCCTTGCACATACATACAAGATATGAAATTTAATTCAACAGTGCTTATAAAAAAAAAGTTTATTCATGAACATTAAATATTTAAAACAGACAGAAAGATGGAGAAAAAAGCAAATAATTTTTTCCCCATTCTACTGAGCCAAGAAAAAATTAACAATATTTGCATTTATTCCTTTTTTTATTACATAATTTTAATCTAGGTTTCTGAATGTTACTATAAATTTACAGTATAACATACATGTGATTGTGAATATTTCAGTTGATTCAAATTTCTAAATTGCATCAACATTTATAGCTAATGTATCTAGTTTACAGTACCTGTTAATAGAATGGGATGGAGGGAGGAAGGGAGGCAATTAGGGAGAGAGAGAGAGAGACAGAGAGAGAGAGAAAAAGAGAGAAAGAAAGATGGAGAAAGAAAGAGAAAAAGCAGAGGAGAGAGAGAGAGAGAGAAAGAGAGACCTAGACTGCCAGAGAGAGAGAGAGAAAGAGAGAAAGAGAGGCTCTCTGGTAATTACTGCCTGACCCAGCCTGACCCAGACACTCAAAATGGCAGTAGGTTAAATTTTTGACATATTTATTTATTATTTTAATTTTGTAATAAATATAAACCAACAAGTTAAACACCTGGAAATTTAGATTAATTTAATATAATCAACTGCATCCTTGTCTATCATTATCTTGCTTCATATAATCCCTAATAGTAAACAACAATTTTAATTATTTATTTTTCATTTTTATGGTTGAAATGAAAAATACCCAATGGTGACTGCATGGTATCATTTGAAATACAATTTTTGCCATCCATGGAATATCCATAAATGATCAGTAATTGCAAGGTAATCCCCTGTATCTCATTAACTATAAATTCCTTTTCCATTATTTTTTTTAAGTTCTTATCATAAACCAAGAATTAAAAAAAAAACCAAGAATTTAAAAACAAGATGACCAGAGGTCACGTGCTTGCCGGAAATGGAAAAAATACAGACAGATAGACAGAGAGTGTATGTAGAAACAGTCATATGAATGAGCAAGGTTGTGGGAGCAGCAGAAACGGATAATATGTTTATTTATATATGCTGACCTTTAACAGCTGCATATCTTTCTAGTGAAAAAGGGACCAAGTTCAAACATTTCCATGAAATCCTGTTAATCTCGTTTGACAAGAGGCACGGAGAAGATTTCAGGTTTGTCATGTCAAGCTGGCCAAATGTTATGAAATGCCGAAAACTAGACCTGTGTAGCTGTAAAAGCCACCGAGTTATTAGCATTTCTGTGAAATCTCGTTTTTTATCGTTTAACGAGATATGGTGCAAGATTTGGCCAGTCTTGCAAGTTTGTCATGTCAAGCTGTCCAAATGTTATGAAATGCCAAAAACTAGACCTGTCTAGCCGTAAAAGTCGCCGACTTATATGCATTTCTGTGAATTCTCGTTTTTCCACATTTGACCAAATAAAGTGCAAGATTTGGCCAGCCTCCCAGTTTTACTATATCAAGTTGGCCAAATGTTACCAAATGCTGAAAAACTAGATCCATCTAGCTGTAAAAGGCGCCGAGTTATAAGCATTTCCGTGAACTCTTGTGTTTTCTCATTTGACCAGATATGGTGCAAGATTTGGCCAGTCTTGTAGATTTGTCATATCAAACTCTCTAAATGTTATGAAATGGAGAAAACTACATCTGTCTTGCTGTAAAAGTCGCTGGGTTATAAGCATTTCTGTAAAATCTCGTTTTTTATCGTTTGAGGACATATGGTGCGAGATTTGGCCAGTCTTGCAGGTTTGTCATGTCAAGCTGTTCAAATGTTGTGGAATGCCAAAAACTAGACCTGTCTAGCCATAAAAGTCACCGATTTATAAACATTTCTGTGAAATCTCGTTTTTCCACATTTGACCAGATAAAGTGCGAGATTTGGCCAGTCTCGCAGTTTAACTATGTCAAGTTGGCCGGTTGTTACCAAATGCCGGAATCTAGACCTGAGTAGCTGTAAAAGTCGCCTAGTTATAAGCATTTCCATGATATCTCGTTTTTTCTCGCTGGGCGAGATATGGTGCGAGATTTGGCTTGATTTCTTTTCTGGCGTGTCAAGCTGGTCATATGTTATGAAATGCCGAAAACTAGACCTGTGTAGTTGTAAAAGTCACCGAGTTTTAAGCATTTCTTTGAAATCTCGTTTTTTCTCGTTTGATGATAAACCGAGTGAAATTTGACGAGACTTGCAAATGAATGACTTAGAACCAAGGGGAAGCAGCCTTATGCAAAAAAACTAAACCCTTGAAACATAAATAAACTGAGATAGAAGCAAAAAACTGCATTTTTTTTAACCCAAAAATTTGGTAACCATGGTAACGGCAGCACAAAGCTACATGTGCGGAGGAATAAGCCAATGTTCCTAGTTTTAGATGAGACAATAAAAATTGTGACATGTGTAATATTTTTGGAGATATTGCAGAAAAATGATATGTTACAGTGTTTCAGGTACAACGCCCCCTGGTGGCTATTTCCAAAAAATGAAAATTGATTTCGAGATATTTATAAAAAACACAAAATATATCAATTTCAAAGCCATTGTTAAAAAAATGCAACCTGTAGGTCATATTTAATTAAATCTCGACTCTTGTTTGACGAGAAATGGTGCGAGATATGGCAAGACTTTCAGTTTTATCACGTCAAGCTGCCTATAAACTACATAATGACCAAAACCAGACGTCTGTAGCTTAAAAATTGACAAAGATAGAAAATGTAGCATGATTATTTTCAAATTATCCAGTTTTAACCCAAAAATGCCTAACCATGGTAACGGCAGATTTGAGTCAGGTACCCATCATATAAAAGGCCATGGAATGACCAATAAAACAAGCTATGGTTTAAGTGGCTACGACCATTTGTTACAAAGTTATGGAGCAAAAACTGTATTGTATACATTGACGCGATGTTGACCAAAAACAATAAAGTTCCAGGACATTGGGTTGTCAATCATCCCTGTAAGTTTTAAGTCGATTGCAGCAAAATTGTGGCCAGGAGAGTGGGGACAAACAGACAAAAAACCTAGACGACCATAGGTCGAGAGCTTGCCGGACTGAAATGACATACAGATTGGACAAACATGACAAACTGTCGGTTTTCTATCAATTGAATGAATTTTAAAGCGATTGCTGGAAAGTTTGGCCTGTTGAACGACATATATTACACAAAAGAACATGAAAGCAGACATAGCTCAAAACAGACAGATATACTGACACACCTGAGATAACAGAATACCAGAAAACAGTGGGGAACGTAAAGAGAAGCAAAATGAGCTATAGTTTTAGTAGGTAGAGTTTATAATGTCGGAGATATGGCCCGAAAATGATATGGTGTGGAGGCTCTACTGCAGCATCTCCTAGCGGCCATATCCCAAATATTAAAAATTTCTTTTGAGATATTAATATAAGAAATAAGATGTTTCAATTCCAAAAGGATTCCTGCAAAACTGTGGCCTGAAGATTGCTGAGTGTAAGACGCAAGATCTAGCAAGCAGGCGAAATTGAGGATCACTGACAAACAGACAGACATACTGAAAATGTGACACAAGAATAAGACCAGATGACTAACTCAGATTATGGAGTAGATTCAAAGGAAGACAATCAATAAGTGTTTGTAATTGAGGTTTTATAGTTTTGTAGATATGGGCAAAAATATATATAGGGGAGGGGCGAGTGCAGCGCCCCCTATTGACAATATCCGGAAAATGAATAATCTGTTTCGAGATATTACTGTAAGATATAAGATGTATTAGTTTAACAAGTAAGCCATTGGTCATGACGCTCAGCTGCCAAGCTTGACCTGCCACATCATGGACTGATTCACAACTTCCAGTCACATTTTGAAGAACCAATTTGCCAATATGTTGAAATTTTCTATGACAACAGAAATATATATTACCTATGTCTGGTTAAAACACAGTGACTGGATGGTCTGAGGAAAAATGTACGATTGTAAAGCTATCAGTAACTATTCCCATAGCTTGCTTGATACCTGTCAGTCTCAAAAGGAACACCACAAAGGGCAAATATAAGATCAAAATATATAGCAAAAATCAAGGAAATCCATGCAAGAATCATTGAGAAACGGGTGCTTATAAATATGAAGTTTGGATCAAATTGAGTGATGCATAGATGTGGCATATGTGAAAGACTGAAGGTTTGGGTTGAACAGTTTCACTTGCAAAATGTTCACAACCATTTAGAATAATTAAGTGTTGTGTCCTTGACCTTTGACCTTTTGAACTCGACATTGATAGGCTTCTTCCGCTATTGGTAGGTAAGCCATATATGACAAATGGAAGGTATAGATTGAAAAGTTTCCTGAAAATGACTCCACACAAAAAGTGGGTGCAGTGAACTTCAGCTTTGACCTCAAAATCAACAGGTCTTTTCCCCTGTTGGCAGAGAAGCGATATCAGTGATGGAAAGTTTTGAATGAAATGTCTAGCTTGAAATGTTTTCACAACCTTTTAAAAAAAATTGGATCCTGTGACCCTGATCTTTGACCTTGTGACTAAAAAATCTATAGGATTCTTTTCCCTCTTAGTAGGTGAAATATATGTAAAAGATCAAAGAATTGGGATGAAAGATTTGGCTTAAAATGCATCCACAGGCATTAAAAAAGTGGCTCCTGTGACCTTGACCTTTGACCTGTTGACTTCAAAATAATTATGGTTCTTCTCCTGTTGGTAGATGAGCTGTATGTGAAAGATGGAAAGGTTTTGGATGAAAATTTTAGCTAAAAGAATTATTTCTGGGGGGTGCATACACACCCTGTAACTTCGAGAATATAGGTCAGTGACCTAATTTCAGGTTTGCAAGGAGATCATTTTAGAACCTCTAAGACTACATAGGGTTCATGACCCTAGCCCGTACAGTTACGATTTGTGCCCTGCTAACAGACGGACGGCCGGTCAGCAGGATGGATAGATGGAAGGACGACGGACAAAGACTCATCGCTATAGCCCAGCATGACTGAAAGTCAGCTGAGCTAAAAATGATCCTTTCAAAACGGTGGCCTGTAGAATGCTATCAGTGAGACTCAAGAACCAACAAGCCGGCGAATTTGAGGACAACTGACAAACAAACAGACAAACATACAAAGGGACACAAGATGGAGACAAGATGACTTAACCAAGTTATGGAGAAGACTCAGAGGAAGAAAATAAGCTATACTTTATGTAAGGTTTATAATTTTGGAGATATGGCTACATAATGATATACTGGGGATGTTCGACTGCAGCGCCCTTTAGTGGACATATCCTGAAGACGACAAATGCATTTCGTGATATTAGTGTATGACATAAGATGCAATAGTTTCAAAAGGATTCGTCCACATATCTGACTTGTTGATTGATATATCTAAAATGCAAAAACTAGCATGCAGGCGAGTTTGAGGATAAATGACAAACAGATAGACATCCTGACAAAGTGACACAAGATGGAGACCAGACGACTTGACCATGTTTTGAAGAAGACCAAGAGAAAACAAATAAGCTATAGTTTGTGTAATATAGGTTTACTCTTACGGAAATATGTTCAAAAACTGATTTATTTGGAAGGGTCAAGTGCAGCGCTCTTAGCAGCCATATCGGGAAAATGAAAAATAAGTTTTGAGATATTAGTATAATACATAAGATGAAGGAACAAACATACACGGGTGACCAACATGCTTTTGAAAATCGAAGATTTCCGGCAAGCAATAAAGTCTGGACTGTGCCTCCAACATGTATGATAATAGATAGGCCCGGAAAGGCCGACACGCACCGCTGCACATGCCGGCTGCCCACCGTAAGGACCCTGTCGCCACCTGCGTTAATTGCACGTGTCTTCGTGGCATGTATCAGTTTCAAAAGGATGCCTGCATATCTGTGGCCTATAGGGCATGTCACCGTGAAATCGCGAAAATCTCATTCGACGAGAAACGGTGCGAGATTTTGCAAGATTTTTGGATGGATCACCGAGAACGCACCAAGGGCTACAAGATGCAAAAATTTTGACCTCTCTAGCATAAAAACTGACAGAGTTAGAAGCTGAAAACTGCATATTTTCAAAATTCAAAAGTTTTACCCAAAAAATAGAGAAATCTGGCAATAGCGCACTTTGGCACCTATGCGCAAAAAATAAGCCCATGGACCCTAGTTTAAGGTGCTGTGATGGAAATGGCCCAATGTTTCATAGTTCTGGAGGTATAGCACCAAAACAAATTTTCATGTTTTTCCATCTGCAAAGCCCCCTGGCGGCCGTTTCCAAAATCTGAAAAAAACAATTTCGAGATATTCTTATGTTACATAAAATATCTCAGAATCAGTAAAATTGCTGCAAATTTGAAAAAATATCACGAAAACCTTGATTTCTCCCCAAAATTGCGTAACCATGGTAACAGCGAAATGGGGCAGTTTTGCAGTGTTGGAAGTGGCCATGCAGTGGCAAATAAAACGGGCTACAGATTAGGTGCCTACGGCTATTTTTGACGAAGGTGTGAAGAAAAAAACGTTTTTGAGCTTTTTAGTGACCCTGACCTTGACCCGTGACCGATCATGACCAAAAACAATAGGCTCCGAGAAGAACCGATTATACACTCTATCTATAAGTTTCAGGATGATTGGTGCAAAATTGTGGCCTGTAGAGTGGGGACATACAGACAAACAAACAAACGGAACTGATCAACATACTTGTCGAAATCTCTGATTTCGGCAAGCAATAAACAGACAGACAAAGGGACATACGCAACTGACAAATATTTCCGGCAAGCAAAAAAGTTTATTGTTATGTTTATGGCCTAAACAAATACTAGTGGAGGGGGTTGGACAGTTAGATCCAGTTGAAGCCACCCAAGAGCTGGCTGGCTGCAGAGTGCCTCGCTTCAAGCATGCATAATTGGCCTGAAAGGTAAGGTACTGATTTTATATTTATGCTAATAACTTATAAAATTTGAAAAATTCAGAGCTAATTTTGGGAATACAATTGAATCTTGATTACATAATGTTATATCCCTGGCAAAAAATCTCTACCTTCAGCAATTTTCATGTTAAGAGAGTAAATATATTTCTTGATTTTTTACAAAGTGCATTATGTTTGGGCCTAGAACTTAAAACAATTACACAATACTGACATCATTTCTGGCATATGCATAGTGAATGTATAGAAAAATATGTATATTATATATGATCAAAGTCTGATCAGTGGTTTTGATATTAGGCACTCTTAAAGTGTAACAATGGGTTTTTAATGGAAAAATGAAGTTTTTTCTTAATATCTCGAAGGAATGCGGTCCTAGTGACCAAACTTTTAGTATGGTAGAGGATTTGGGGGACAACTTACTGTATGCAAAATTTAAGGAACTTAGAGCTGAAGCTGGGGAGCTGAGCTCTAGTAAACTGCATAACACTAGCTTGATGTAAACAAACTTGATGTGTGACATGGTGCTTGAAAACTTGAATAAAATCTACAGTTTTTGATCAACTGGTTTCAAATTTTTTGTTTTAACAGTTGAAATGGTAACAAAAACATGCTTTGAAAATTAAATCCACAGCAGTTTAACAGATTTTGATCTAATCTTTGGTAAACAATTAAATTTTGATTATTTAAAGTAATATTACTGAAAAAAAGTTCCTACCTTGAACACTTTTGGTCTTAAGAGACCAAATATCTTTCCTCATTTTTTTTACAAAGTCCATATTGTTTGGGCCCATAACTTTTTTATATTAAATAATACTGACTTAATTTCTGGCATGTACATAGGAACCATATAGAGGAATATTTATGGTAAAAATGAAGAAAACCAGATGAGTGGTTTTGAAATTAGGCATTCCTGAAGTGTGAAAATAGATTTCTAATAAAAAATTGAAATTTTTTCCTTAATATCTTGAAGGAACGAAGTCTTATTGACCCAATTTCTGGCATGGTAGGAAATTTTGGGGACATCTAACTGTATGCCGAATTTCAGATTCGTAGGTCGAATGGTGTCGAAACGTGCCAGTCTTACGGATGGACATCCGGACGGACGGACGAACAGACAGACAGACGGACGGACAATGGACCACGACTATAGCTCAGATGACTTATAGTCAGCTGAGCTAATGACATTTTAATAAGTTCATGTGGGACCCAGTCTCCAGCAATTCAATCTTTAGCAGTAATACATACCTTTAGCACAAGACTTGCGATCTGCGAGAAGATGATAGTTATCTGGACACTGGCAGACATACCCACTGTTCGTAGTCACACACCTGTGACTACAACCGTGATCTAACCTTGTGCACATGGAAATGTCCGGCTTTGCTGAAATGAAAACTTGTATTAAATAGTGACCCTTAGATCCTGGTCAATGTGCTAGGGTTACCAGTATTTCATCAAAAATAACAAACAATTAAGTGACCCATGGGTCACGACGATTTGCCAACTGGCATGTTGACAATATATCCTTGCACAGCCAACTAATTAAGATAATGTATGTGGCATCATCGTTCATGCATATTAGCTGAAGTGCATCAAGACCCATAAGCACACCAAATTTGATGACAATCCATTCAGCTGTCCTGATGAATCTGGCAATTTGTTTGTATTTTGCATTATTTCTTGGGTGCTCACACACGGCCTGTAGCTCAGATAATATAGGTCACAATGACCTAATTTTTGGTTTCTGAGGAGAACTTTTGAGGAACTCTCAGGATTTCAAGCAAGAAGATTCTAGGTCCAATGGTTATGATTTGTGCCCTGCTTTGTTATTTAATTTTCAATTATTCGGGGGGTGCTTATAAGCCCCAAAGCTCGGAGAATATGAGTAACAGAGACCTAATTAAGGTTTCCAAGAAGACTTTACATGGATGTCAAAACAGAAAATTCTAGGTCCAATGGTAAAGATTAGTGCCCTGCTTTGGTATCAAATTTTCCATTATTCTGGGGGGTACTTAAAGGCCCTATAGCTTGGGAAATATGGGTAACAGAGACCTAATTTCAGGTTTCCAAGAAGGCTTTTCTTGGACCTCCCTCGATGTAAAGTAAGACGATTCTAGGACCAACAGTAACAATTTTTGCACTGTTAATGGATTACCACATCATAAATGTTGCAAAAAGAGAGAAAAAGACGTGTTAAAAATTTAAAGAAAAACTTAAGTGGAACCACCAGTGTGCAGGAACTGATGAAACACTCCTTAATCTTTATGCATGCAAGGAATCATGATGATCAATGCAACAGTTGTTCAAACACTGGAGCTTTTGTATCAAGCTTTAATTGTAGGGGTACTTCTGAGCACCATAGCTTGGACGATATGGGTAACCTAATGGGAGACCTAATTTCAGGTTTCCAAGGAGTCTTTAGATGGACCTCCCTAGATGTCAAGTAAGAAGTTTCTAGGTTAAGTGGTTTTGATTTGTGCCTTGTTTAAAAAATATAGAAAAAAAAATGCTAAAATATTTTAAAACAAGGCCTACAGGCCTAATGCGAACCTGTGCAATGAGATTACACCAGGTATAATGCTTCAATGCTGGACCATTACTTTTCAAGAATATGTGTAAGATGTATATGAACAATGCAAGTACTAAACACTTAGAACAAGAAAAAATTAAACAAACATCACTACTGAAATTCTAGCATGGGTGCACACAACAGAAAAACTAGAATACGGGTAGTCAACAAGCGACTACATGTATCTGCCAAAATCTGAGTGGGACGGGTGAAGTGAGGCATGGATTGAGTGGCAAGGAGAAACAGAGTGAGGTGTGTTGCATAACAGCCTGGATGTCTGCAGCTGAAATGTGTATGTAGGTTGCGCCACCTACCACAAAATCCAGAAAGCTGTCCAAGATGTATAAACATGCAAAATTTTAGGCAGACAAGTCAAACAACTACTGAGATATGAGTGATTTTAACCCATGGCAGACAAACAGATGGAGGCTGTGCAAAAATGGTGGCAGGTGGTGCCACCACTTTTGTGTATGATTAAGAGCTATGTGAGAAATTTTAGGGGGATACTGGGATACTGTGGTTGTCTTCTTATTTGTGGTGGTTTCAAATTCGTGATATTCGAGGTTGCTCCCTGACTGCGAAAATGAAACCACGCAGTTTTGAATGCACATATACCAGACCATAATCATTAATTTCAGAAGCTGCCGATAGTTTGCAACAGTTGATATTAACTCCAGCTACGTAGTGATTGTCCATCGAGCCTGGTGCATATACATTAAATGATTCAGGGAGAATGCTGGGCCCATTTTAAATAATATAGGTTGGATTTGATGCAAAAAACCGGGACCCTTTGCAGGTGCGTGCTAACTCCAGCGGATGCGCCCGGCAGTTATTCCTTTCCATTGGCACATGACTGGAAAGTGTCAATGCCCGCTGGGCAGTAATATTTAAAAATTATGTGTATGTGTGCCAAGTTAGATAACATCCAGTGCCACTTCAAAATGAATATTGAGTAGAAGGTACTCGTTCACATTGTGCTGTATTTAGTCATGTTAATGAATAAAATTTGCCACTAAAGTAGTGAACATAGCTGCTAGGGTTGCGCCACCTTGTAATTGTATAAAAGACTAATTTTGTGAAATCATGACGCGCAAAACAATGTATGATTGGCTAGTAATGACGTAATTTTTGAATATATTTGAAAGGTTGCAGTTCATTTTGGGGCCAAAGTGCCTTTAAACAGTGGAATATTATGTTTTGCTTCCGATTTTAACTGTGAGAAACTGAATACAGTTCCTTCTTCCACCTATATGGAAGTAATTAGCAACATATATAAACGGCATTCAAATTATTCTGGGCACATCCCTGCCTTTGATACTGAAACAAGGGGGCTACCTACAGGCGTCCCTTGTTGGTTGAGCAGGTGATTAGGACTCGACTTTTAATTAACAGGAGTAAGATACCCTTATCAAGACAGTTTCCCTAAACAAACTTAATATACCATTTTGTAGTTACAGGTTGGTTTCTTAACACACCTTAATAACATTTGAGTTGATTTTAATGAGCCTCGGCCCTGAACTAATTACAGCCAGCGGGGTCAATGCTTCCCGCAGGCGTCGGCTCAGCTGTCTGTGAATGTTAGAACATGCAATATCCGGACAGAGAAATAGGAGACCTAGATAATAGTGAAATCACCGGTAAATGAAATTATTTTTGATAATAAAATATACTACTAGACCAATGATAGAGCATGAAAAAGGAACCCCCTGAAACTTTTAAAAATATAAAAAACGCGTAAATTCAGCCCCGCCAATATAAAGGCAACCACAGTATGTCAAACCATGTCTTGAAATATAAGCCTGAATGTTTGCAGCGTATACATAAATGTAGGTGGCACCACCTTCCACAAAATAAAGAAAGCTATCCAAGATGTATAAACATGCAAAATTTTAGGCAGCTAAGTCAAACCACTACTGAGATATGAGTGATTTTAGCTCACAGCAGACAAACATATGGACGCTGTTCAAAAATGGTGGCAGGTGCACCACCAATTTTGTGTATGATTAAGAGCTATGTGAGATCTAATCACATGCAAAAATTCAGGGGGGTATGTCAAACCAGTCCTGAGATATAAGCCTGAATGTTTGCAGTGAATACATAAATGTAGGTGGCACCACCTGCCACAAAATCAAGAAAGCTATCCAAGATGTATAAACCTGCAAAATTTTAGGCAGATATGTCCAACCACTGCCGAGATATGATATGATTTTATCCCATGGCAAACAAACAGACGGAAACTGTGCAAAAATGATTGCAGGTGGCACCACTCGTTTTGCATATGATAAAGAGCTATGTCAGATCTATACACATGCAAAATTTTGGCCCAACTGGTAAAACGGTTCCAGAGATATGAGCTTGAATGTCTGCAGCTTAAATGTGATGTAGGTGGCGCTACCTGTCATAAAATCAAGAAAGCTGTCCAAGATGTATACAGATGCAAAATTTCAGGTCGATAAGTCCAACCAATGCAGAGATATGAGTGCTTTTATCCAAAGGCAGATGAACAGATGGACACTTTGCAGAAATCTACGAAAATGAAGTTAGAAAAAAAATATACAAATGGTGACTGATGACTGATTATTCGCAAAAAATTTGGTGATGCTAGCTCCTGCCATTTTTGAGATAGGTATGGTTAAATAGACACGACGCACGACGCACTGAAGTATGATCTACCATGCAGCAACATTGCATAAGCTCACAGGTTAGCTAAAAATCCAATAATTTTTTAGATGACAAATCTTTTGCAAAAAAATTGGTGATGCTAGCTCCTGCCCTTTTTGAGATAGCTATGACGCACGATGGAAACAAAGATGCCCCACCATTGCATAAGCTCAAAGATTCGCTAAAAATGCAAACCAAGTTTCTTCAAACAGCTGATAGATATAGTTCCAATAATCTAGGAATTATGTGTCTAGACATTGTGTCTAGACGTCTAGATGCTGTGTCTAGACATCTAGGCACATTGTCTAGACACCCGCCAGAGCCAGGTCAGTTGCCATGGTGATGTCTTGACCCTACCTGGATGTACCGAGTGACCTCTTGACTTGGCTGCTGAAACTCAGCATGTTGTCAAATCTGTTTTCAAACACAGAAAGCCTTTTTCAAATGGCCGCAATGCTTTTTTAAGGCTGTATTTACCCAATCCATTCTTATAAAACTGGCAGAACCCTACCATAGAATAATTCTTGTTAAGTTTAAACCAATCAGCTTAACAGTTTTATCATAAATCAGTGTATAAGCTAGAAGAGTTAAAACTCCTCAATTTCATATATGACTCATGTGACAAACATTGGCATAAAATTTGGTGATGACAGCTCCAACTGTTTCTGAGATTTTAAGTTAAGTATGCTTTTTTGAACAGATGATTAAGTTGAACTTCCTGTAACTCGTAAAAAAATCATCAAAATGAAACCATACAAACAAACTTGAGAGAGATTGTTCGAAGGAACATTTCTGTGAAATATTGGACAATTTGGCCAGACAGTTTTAGAGCAGAAAATTTTTAAAGGTTTTTAAGCTTTTTCTCTATAAAATCTAAATTAATGCAGATACCAAATAATAAGCTGCAGGGCACCAAGTTTCACATGTGACTAATTCTTACAGGTAATTTGCAGCTGCTAGCTCTGATGGTTTTTGACTTACAGCCATGGACTGTGGAAAGCAAATATTGGACGGTGGCGGCGACAGACGATGCTGCGCTATCGCATAAGCTCACAGGTTCGCTAAAAACGTCAGTGCCCTTCCATCAGAACATGTTACCACATCTTGGCAGCACGAATGAGCGATGGTCTGCAAGGCAGAGAGACAAAGACTGTTATAAATCTATAGCAGCTGCATCGTAATAGTAGAAAGCGCCAGTACAAGAATTCAGGGAAAAAGAAGCCAAGGAAAAACAATTATGAAATAGTACCAGTGCCAGATGCCACCATCAATGAAACGGATCTAGAAGTAACGTTCTGCCAGACCATGGACAATGCGGAGGGAAACACTGAAAAGACTTGCATAAATGAAGTGACAGGACCTCTGTCGTCGACCCCGATACCAAAATGCAGGAAGTGTGCTTTGGGAAAGAAAGTCACATTCAATGAGTAATGTATGGACTTTAGTATGGAATAGCCATGTGCGCTAGATCCTCTCTGCGAGTCCATTGTAGCCAACATGGAAAAAGACAACACCAAGGCACCATGCTCCATTCCTGCCAAGGAACTTGATAGAACACAACTAAATACTAAAGGCAACACAACAGATGTTGGAGAGATAGCTCACATGCAGAACATTGCGAAAAAGCCTTCGCCGTCTTTGGATCGCAGAAGAAGACTGAGCCTGAAGAAAACACCATAAGCTGTACATGAAGGCACAATATGGCAGAAAGACAAGGAGGCTATAGTGACCAATAAAGATAATGCAACTACTACGAAATTGACACAAGTGCTTCCTAACCTAGGTAAGTCAGCCTAATGTCTTTGTAATGTCATTTTAATAATAATAATAATAATAATAATTATTATTACCAGGCCTACAGGTCTAATGCGAACCTGTGCATTGGGAAATACACCAGGTATAATGCTTCAATGCTGGACCATTACTTTTCATGTATATGGACAATGCAAGTACTAAACATTTTGAATAAGAAACAGTTACACAAACATCACTGCTGAAATTCTGGCTTGGGTGCACCCAACACAAAACCTTTTGTAGCTGGCACCACCATGCAGTCTCATACACAATGAAGCTATCAGAGATATACACATAGGCCTATGCCAATTTTCAGACTGATATATCAAACCCTCCTGAGAAATAAGCAGGGACACACATTGTGCAAAAATTATTGTAGGTGGCACCACCAGTCTTGTATACGACAAAGCTATTCGGTATGTATAAATACACCCAATTTCAGGCTAAATATCAAATTCCTCTGTAGAAATAAGCAGGCACATACACTGTGCAAAAGTCAGTGTACGTGGCACCACCTGTCTTGTAAATGAGAATACCATAAAAGAGGCATAGACAGGCCAAAATATCAGTCCAATACATCAAACTTCCCCAGAGTTTGATGCACTGGGCTGACAAGGCTTAGGTGAGTAAGGCAGTTGCCCCCAAGTGACCTGTGACAAATTGCTGCCTCAAGCCACTGCACTGAGTGAACTCTTGACCTGCACCTGGCTAGACTGAGTGAACTTTTGACCTGTACCTGGTTGCACTGAGTTTACTCTTAACCTGTTGCATAATCTGACACAGCTGGCAGTCTGCCAAAGCTATAAATAGATTCAGGCTGAACTTTGGTGCCAAATATGATGCAGTGAGCAGTCTGCAAAGCTATAAATAGAATGCAGCTACTGCACTGAGTGAACTCTTGACCTATACCTGGCTGCACTTCTTCCAATCCCGGCACTGTGCCAAAACTATTTTATAGAGCTGACATCCTCTTTGCTAATGGCCAACATTAAGGCACTGGCAATCTGCCAATGGTAAACCAAGTGCTGCCATCTGAACACAAAAGTGGTACCTACTTGAAATAACTTGAAAATTTATTTTCCCAATACAAAATGCTTTTCAGCTGATTTTTATAAAAAAGAAATCAGGAATATATGTAAAATTATTATGGATGCATACTGAATGCAAAATTAAAATACAGATATATCTCATTGATGGCAAATTCTTGAATTAAGTTGAGTATAGGGATACCAATAATTTATAATCCACATACAGTTGTCTTTATATAGCCACAGAGAGCTGAATATCCATGATGGTAACATTGCCTGGTATGATGAATAACTTAAATCATAAATCTGATTTTTTTAAAAGCTTTTAAAAAAACTTTCTTGTCAATATTAACCAAAGATAACCTGAAATCTAAATGTCTAGTGGCATGGTGCAATAGATGCTGATAAACTGGTGCCAGGCTAGATGTAACAGCATCACACAGCTAACATATATGGTAAAATGACTCAATTGAATCTCCATTATTCAGCCAAAAATCATTCATGTTGAACAATTAATGACAATTATTATTAGAATTATTGTAGGAATTATTCTTGTAAAATATTTAACAAACTGGCTTCAGTGGCATCAGTCGAAAAACGTTTTGCAGGTTTATAACTCATATAGGACAATACAGCAAACTGGCTAAGTTCAGCTTCCTGTAACTCAGCCAAAAAGCACTGAACCAAAACCATTTGAACAATCTTGAAAAATCAACATCTGAGGATAATTAATGTGTGAGATTTAAGAATTTAGCCCAGTGGTTTTTGAGAAGAAGATCTTTGTAGCCACTGAGCTAAAATGGGCTTTTATGGCATATGACTAAATTCAGCTTCCCATAACTTAGCCAAAAGTCACTGAAAAGAGACCATTTGAACAAACTTCAGAAAGTACTACCCTAGGATCATTTCTGTGCGATATTTAACATTTTGGCCATATGGTTTAAGAGAAGAAGTTTTTGTAGCCCTCAGTGTGATACAGGCACTGATGACCCTGTACAAAAAAGGCCAATGCAGGCCAATTTCAGATATGACCTATGTGAGCAAAGTTGGCATAAAATTTGGTGATGGTAGCTTCAACCTTTGTGAGATTTAAATTTTAATAAGCTTTTTTGCACAGTTAACAAAGTTAAACCTCCTGTATCTTGCCCAAAAATCTTCGAACTGGAACCATTGGAACAAACTTGAAAAAGATTGTTCCACGGATCATTTCTGCGAAATATTGGACAATTTGGCTGGACATTTTCGGAGAAGAAGATTTTTAAAGCTTTTTTCCTATAAAATCTAAGAAATGCTGTTAGGAAAAAAATAAATAAAATCCAATATAGTTTTTTGGATGATTGATTATTTGCAAAAAAATTTGTGATGCTAGCTCCTGCCGTTTTTGAGATAGCTATGGTTAACGTACAAACAACGCAGGACAGACAACGGACGACGCCGCACCATCGCATAAGCTCACAGGTTCGCTAAAAAAGAATTAATTATGAGTATAATTATACATTACATATGTTAACATGGAGTTGTAAACAGATGCTTCGATTCGCTCATACAGTCAAAGTCGGTGTTAAAAAAAAATGAAAGATAGTTTTCGTATTGTGCAAATGACAACTATATTCACTCGAGCTATAACATATGCGTGTTTGTAAACTTTCATCCTACATGTGTAGGAATATTCCATGATGTATATATTCCGTGAATGGATAATTTAGACAATGGGGATCCAGTTGTCGTGACGGGAGCAAGTGGGCCAGACCAACGTACGTCACGAGCCCTTGCACTGACGAAGATGGCCGGTCACCGCCGGCAAGCTGCAGAAAATTCTCCAGGGCATCAAAGGCAAAGAGTGGTTGGCTTCTGATCATATCGACCACGCCCAAGGATTACTCAAACAGGCCCATCCTGATATATCTGGTTGGCAGTCGGTGGTCATCTTTGAAGGTAATCGCTACATAGGTACACTAGAAGGTAAATTTATTCAGATTTTGCACAGTAGGTCTCACTGGATCTGTGTCAGCAATGTGATGTTAACACTCAGCAACCGCATTTTTGTGTATGATTTACTGAATGGGCCATCATTTTTAAATGATACCATGCAAATGCAGCTGGCTTATTTGCTTTACAGTAAAGCGTCTGATATAGTGGTGCACTGGCCAGCAGTCAAGCATCAACGTGGTGCAGCTATGACTGTGGGCTGTTTGCCATAGCGAATGCTGCCATCCTGTGTGAAGGTTTGGATCCATCCCGGTTCAGATTGAAGCAATCTAGACTGCGAAGTCGATTGTATGATTGTTTCAACGAAGGTAAAGTATCACCTTTTCCAAGGAAAAAAAATCCCCGCTGGAGAGATCCACACAACTACATACCCTGTTCATTGTCATTGTCGCCAACTGTACATGCCGCGGTAAATGATGGTCCAGTGTATTGTCTGTATCACCCCAGATGTGAAAAAAAAATCCCAGGGATGTTATTAATGACAGCAATTCTGAGTTCACTTGCAGTGTGTGCTCCAGGGGTGATCGAGACAACCAGTTGTGCGCAATAGTGAGCAAACTACTAATTTGTACATATCTCTTGCAGCAACAGTCGTGCCGTTTTTAGTTACTATAATAAAAGTGTCTCATTGAGTTGAAGTACTAAAATTGATTTTGTTTTACTTGCAGCTTGAACTTAGCAATGATGTAAACAACCTTATTAATGATAAAAGATTACATAGATTCCAAAAATAAACGGTGTTTGCCACAAGAGTTTTATACCCACCGTGTTTGTATTGTTGTTTGTGCCTACTAATTAAAAAAAGGTAGTGCTAGTTGGATTTTTATCTCCACATTTATATTGTTCTAATAATATATATTAACTTTTAAATATTGACATATTTAGTTTTGTGACATTTGAAGTTGTCATGAGATGAATTGAGTGAATTACTTATTTGAATTAAAATACATTAACGATATATGGATTGTAGGAAACAATAACTTGTATTTCCTATAATTTCAAAATCAGAAAAAAAAATTATTTTTGGGCAGAAAGATTAGCTGTAAAAAGTCTATTTGTATAATAAATAGAATAAGGGAATATAGTTTAATATAAACCAGATAAAACATTACATAAAATATACTAAATAATTAGAAGAAATGATTAGCTAAAGAATGGTTATTAACATTCAGTACAGCGGAAACTTTCACACTGTTATCATAATTTAATTTATTTCTATATTAACCTTCTTCATTTTCATTGTTTTATAAAATTACTAAAATACCAAAAAAATGATCTAATGATTAAAAGTAAATAAAGATTAGTTAAAGGTAGACACACTAGCGCACTTCTTAGAGTGAAATAAAAATAAATAAATAAAATAATGATCAGGCTGTCAACTGCCTCCTCGTGGCTCTGACTGGGCAACAGACATTTTATCACGCTTTCGTCAAATTGTTTTGCACCATTAAATTACATCTTGTAACAGAAAATATTCTGACAAGTAAAATGTTCTCACTGCAGTTGATAGGGGGAGCCAGCAGTATTTCCATTCTGACACAAGCATAACTGTCTGGATCCAGAACTGGATACAACCTGATGTATCGTGCCTTCGTTACCCGGAATAACTGTATCTTTCTGTCATCAGGACGGGCTTCTTCTGTGAATCCAGTGAACTCCTGCAAAAAAAAAAAAAAAGATTCCATGCACTGGTGATGATATGGAAGTTAACAACCATAAGCATGGTTGCCAGCAGCCAACACTGAAAAATTCCCTGACATTTCCCCGACTTGATTATCTGACTTTTAGCTGTACTTCAAGGATAAACAAACCTGCCAAATTCGGTCTAAAAAATGTCATATTTTCTGCTTAACCAAATCAAATCCTGATTTGATATTTGTAACTGGAATGCTACAGAAAGCAATGCAAACTGAAATAGAAATTTTGAATTAACAATGTAATCTTCAAAGAACCCTACACTTTGATATCAAGTATTTATTACACACGTGTATAATTTTATCACCCAACTAGAGTACTGACAGGTCATTAAGGGCCCCACAAAAAGTGATGGTTGACAAAATATGATAAAGGACCTGATCACATGCAGAGACGGGCCCAAAACAGTATTTAAACATCTGTAGAAAGATGTTATGGTTCAATCAGTGACAGTTGTTTGTACGTATGAAAGGTGTAGGAGCAGAGTATCCCAAGCAACAAAGGCATGATAACATATGATTATTAATCGGTTCAGATTAAGAAATATGCAAGTATCTGTGAAACTGTATGCTTTCTTAACCCAGCCCACATGTCTGAGTAATTCTACCTTAAGAAAAGAAGTTTTTTTATATTTTCCTATTATAAGTAAGATATGCTTTTCAAAGTTTCATTATGATTATTTGTAATAATCAAGAATTAAACCACAATCCAGGACATCTACTTGAATACTCCCGCATATTATTTTAACTTCACTACCACCAAGGACTTTCATTTTATAACAATTATGATGACCTCCGACATGCATACTAGTTTCACAGGCACGTCATAAAAATTATAAAAAAAAAATTATAAAAAAAATTGAAATCTAAAAATATAATTCATCACGTATGAGTTATTTGTATAACGTAAACTGTCCAAAGGCTTGTGGGTAATTATTTCTATTTGTTTTTGGTTTGAAAAATTAGGCCACTGTTGTTAGATTTTAGTGCCATTTATCAGCTTGATCATAATAAAAAAAAGTCACAAAAATCGACTATTTGAATCTGATGGGTCATTATCAGAGATATATACCAGCAGTTGTGTGTAATTTAAGACTAACTAATATTTGTAATATTACCCATGTATATTAAAGCTTATTTCTCCTTTTTTTCCAGACTTTGTCACTTTCTTAATTTTTTAAGAAAAAAAAAAGAAAAAATCAAGTAGGCCTAAATGAATTACAAGCAAAATGCACTAAAAAATCAACGACAGGCACGCCGAACACATTTTATCTTTCTATAGTTAATGACTGAGCGAGCAATGTTGATTAATTTCCATTAAATAGGCCGGCATCATTTGCTTTATATTCTCACTTGCAAAAATATAACCACCGGAGGCCGGCGACACGATGTCAGTCAACATTTTACCGCCAAAATAGTCATGAATGAATTCTCATGGGGCGAATTTTACAAAAACTCTTATTGGCTCTATGTCTATGACACGTGACCGCTCCGCCAACACAAGAACGTTTTCGTTGACGAGGCAGGTGTTCATTCAATTAGACCAGTCACATGGTTTAGATGCCGAAATCGGTCAGTTGTCGGGATAACTTTCATTTAATGCGACAGCGACGAACTTTCGCTTTATTTGTAATCAAATGAGAGCCATTTCTAATGGCTCAACATTTTTTCAGGCTGTTTCGCCCGTGTAACGAAACTAGGTAGCGTTTTCCCGGCAGTTATTCTCGTGTCGCACAAGGGTGTACCGATCCTTCCAAGTATATAGGCACAATCAGACTAATTTCAAGGCTAATATTAAACGATCGACGTCGGTTAATATCTTTCATTATGTTAGGCCTATACACTCTAAAAACACATCGGTTAAAATCAACTGAAAAAACAGTTGATTCTAACCGATTCAATCGGTCAAAATAGCCGCACCCCAAATATCAGTTGACATGACCGTTTAAAGATCAGTAACCATAACAACTGATAGGATCAGTTAACATTTAACTGATATTTCGGTTGACAGCAACTGATATTTTAGGTTGAATATAACTGATTTATTAATAACTTTGTCAATAGGTTATCTTCTAACGGTTAAATTTAACTGATCCCTCCAGTTGCATGTAAAATATTTAACCAGTGGCTTTCTGGCTGAAAAACATGACAGATTTTTGCTAGAATCGAACGAATACATTTGATTTACTTGGTAGGTATATAAATTATATCTTACATTTACCAAATTATATATATATATATATATATATATATATATATATAAATAAATAAATCCTTAAAAAGCTATAAGAATAAGGTCACAAGCAAAACTAAAAACCAAATTAACTAAATGCATCAAGCTGGGCCACCTTTATAATTTGAACAATAGCAAAATCAACCACACGAAGTTCCATATTCTACAATTTTAGTGAAGAAACAACTGCTTCATCAGCAAAGTTTTATTATTTTTAAAATAAATATATAAGACTTTTATATACATGATCTTATATATGATAAGATGTGGGTATCATATATATTAAGATAAAAGAAAAATCCTATTAATGTTTGTATATACCTGCACTAAAAACATGCATATGTGTTTGGCTATACGCAATAATGTGTGATTACCTTCACTCACTATTAGGTAAAAACAGCAAATGTGGCTAGCTTCACACAATATTTATATAATTTGAGTGTGAAGTTGTGCCATAACTTTTTTTATTTCAGTAAAGCAGGTTACCTACGAATCAGTATGTTCATTTAGATGTCTTGCCTAAATGACATGGAAATATGTAACCCATGGGTCATGACGCTCCATATGATATTATAGTCTACCATTCACACACCTGTTTGTCACATTTTTTGAGAAATGTATTGCAAATTTCAGGAGGATATTGATATTTGTTTGCATTAACCTTGATTAAATTTTAAACTTATACACAAAAATCAGATCCTAAAGGGAACAACAGATTTCTTCTTTGCAAATATAACATATAGTAAAACCCATTGTTGCAACTGTTATTGGTGAACTTCCTGAGAAGCAGTTACCTTCCAGTCCCAGTATCTTGTTAAAAACTTTGCCCGGAATCCAACTGGTTTCACAAGTTGCATGCATATATATATATATATATATATATATATATATATATATATAAACCCGCCCCGGTTTCCCCGCCTATGACCAATACAATAAAATTCAAACTTCGAACAAAACTGTTTATTTATTTGTTTAACAATTATTTATGTATTTATTGCATCATATCATGTCCTTCTGGCTTACATACACCCTGTTGTAAAAAATGAGCTTACACAAACCTGATTTATACCTTCACTTTTCTACCAAGTCAATGATATTTATTCTGAAATAATAAGTCTAAAAACAATTTATAATATAACTACTGCATCAGATCAGTGTTATAGTTACTGATAAGGTTGGACTCCAGGCACTGGAACAAGAAATAACTTAAAACGTGGAACACTGACTAACAACAGAGACTTAACCATTCTTTTATTCCATTATTTTCCATAGCTGAATGTCAAATTATCCTGTAGCTTTTAGACTATATATATATATATATATATATATATATATATATATATATATACATACATATATTATATATATATGTATATATCGTTCAATGATGAATTACCACTGCCGTTACCATAGGGTCAACAAGCCTCAAGTACATTTATACACCATTTAAACATATCAGTGTTTTTTTTTAAACATAAATTATGTTGAAAACACCAGCGCTCTGGGCATCTCGGTACACTGTACATGTATTTAAGTCTTCATAGGGTCCAGCTAAGCGTCATAGCCCATGGGTCAATTGATATTGGCAGATCCAGAGTGTATTTTATGGGTACAGCCCCCCCATTTGGACCCTGGACACGCATCTCCAAAATCCTGGATCCGCCTCTTGTCGTATATGTACAGACATAAATTGGGTACATTGAACTATATTGTCCACGACTCCACAAATTGGGAGGTCACATTGACCACATAATAAGTGTGGATACATCCTCTATACAAACAGTTAAATGTATGCTCAATTTTCAATCTACAAACTCATTAGATGTGATATTTCTTATAATATTATAACATTAATAGAAGGTTATAGGCTCCTTTTTTGTGATTTTTATGGCAGTAAGTAGATGTAACCTATGGTCATCTTATATGGCCCACAGCAAAATGTCCAAATACGGTGTGTGTATGATTGGGGGGGGGGGGGGGGTAGGGGATGGTGCATGCACACATGTGTTTAAGCAAGCGAGTCATATACATGTATTTTTTCAAAGTACACAATATATGTAAATATAAAAACACAAAATATGACACAATAATATATTACTTAACCTAACACTTGTTGAATGAGTAATTAAGAGCTTTTCATAGTCAACATGCTGAAAATGTCATTCCGCAAGTAATTCATCCCTTTCTTACCAACATTTGGGGATCAGGGGCCCACAAGCATCTCACCTGTCACCCTGAAACTTGTATACAATTGCAACAGGCTCATGTGTATACTCCGATAGTGTAAGTGATGCCCAATAGAGGGCAACCCATTAATAGTTTATTAAGTTCATTTTAGTGTCTATGATGTCCAACAGGGGGCATCACTAGTCGTGAATTAGTCATTTGCATATTTTTCCTTATAGGTGGTGTTCACTTATTTAATATGCAAACGTCACACTGCACCTGACATCCGACTCTGCCGCAAAAACGACTTCAATATTCTTCATTTTTGCGTCATTCTGTCACCAAACTTCATAATGGCAACACGCCATAAATGTTGTATATTTGTTACTTCGCAGGTAAGCATTGCCTTCATTGCCTACGATCATTACTATTCGCATTCATAATTTTGAACAAGGTAATTAAAAGTATAAATATTTGTGTGTCAATGGCGTAATTCATTCATTTTATAATTTTCGGTCCCGTATCATAGTACTTTACCCAGCCTCTGTTTCTCTTCACAAGAGTATCCACTTTACTATTGATATAACTCTGTAACACTGCTTGTAACTCATTTGTATTTGAATATTGTATTACTTAAAATGTCTCTGCATTCTAAATATCACGTTAAATATAATTCCATTGTAAAAGAAAACAGGATTCCGTCACCAAACTTGTAATGGCAACACGCCATAAACGTTGTATATTTGTTACTTCTCAGTAAACCCATTCACCACGTCGGTCGTTTGCTTGTTCGTTGATTGAAGAGAGAGGACACCTCCCTTTTTCTTTTTAACCCAGTCAAAGGACTGTTATAACGGAGGCCCTGCTGCGAGGATTCATTCTTTCTCCATATCGCTAGTGTCGCCATGTAGGACGCCAAGACACAATCGACGCAAGACGCAAGTCTCAAGTCACGTTCCCTCTAGCTTGGGTGCACACCAGCTCTGAGGAGTAGTCAGGCGTGACGCATTTACCATACTGAGCTCAGTTTTTCTTCGATTGACGCTGTACACTGCACAACGCAGGCTTATTAACGTTGTTGAGGAAGCCAAATTATACGAATTACATTTTCAGGTATGGTTTTCTCACCTCGTTCCTGGTCGTCCTTTGCTCTAGATATTCTTGACAGGGCGTCTGCATCGATGCTGTGCTTTCCAGCCCGATACTGAATACTGAAGTCATAGTTTGCCTGGTCTGCCACCTATCGTTGTCCAGTCGCATCCAGTCGAGCACTTGTCAGAATATATGCCAGGGAGTTATTGTCAGTAAAGACAGTAAATTTAGAGCCGTAAAGGTAATCCTTGAATTTGTCGGTGCCACACCATTTTAAAGCAAAAAAATCAAATTTATGTATTGCATAGCAGGATTTTGAAGGAGATAAGCTCCGGCTTGCAAATGCTATTGGCTGCTTTTGCTCCCCTTGTTCCTGGTATAAAATACCGGCGACACCATCAAAACTGGCATCCGTATGGAGTATAAATGGTTTAGAGAATTCTGCAAATGCCAAAACGTCAGAGCACAACAGGTTAATGAGTTTCTCAAAAGCTTGTTGATGCTCATCTGTCCATATGAAAGCAGGACAGTGGGATGTATTACAGAGTGTTTTAGGTTTCTTTGATTTCTTTTTGGGTCCTTTTAGTAGAGCATGAAGGGGTTAAGCTATTCTAGCAAAATCTGGTACAAAGTGACGATAAAACCAGGCACAGCCTAAGAATCGTCTCACGTCTTGAATCGAGTTTGGTTTTGGCCATTGGCAGAGTACCTCCATTTTGGCAGGATCTGTTTTAATACCATCTTTAGACACTACATGCCCTAGATATTTGATCTCATTCTGCACAAAACAGCATTTTGATGGCTTAAGTTTGAGACCGGCCTCAGATAGGCGTTGGAAAACAGAATTTAGCCTTTCGAGGTGTTCACTGAAAGTACTAGAAAACAAAATTATATCGTCAAAGTATAGCAAGCATTCTCTAAAATGTAAATCTCATTACACTTTGCAGCAACCTATGGAAGGTCGTAGGCACATTAACTAATCCGAAAGGCATGGTTTCAAACTAATAAAACCCCAAGGAGCCAACAGTGAATGCAGTTTAAGCCTTATTCTGTTCTACCATTTCGACTTGTCAATAACCGTCCTTCAGGAAGAGAAATATTGAGCTCCTAACAAGGAATCTAAAGTATCTTCGCTTCTAGGCAAAGTGTAAGCATCCCGTACAGTATTCTTATTCGATGTCCGGTAATCTATGCAAAACCTCAATGATCCATCGGGTTTACGGACTATCACAATCGGACTGGCAAAATGAGATTTGCTTTCTCTGATTACCTTTGCAGATAACATTTCCCTAAAATGTTCTTTCACTTCTTGGTATAATTGTGGGGGAATCCGTCTATATCTTTCTCAGAAAGGCTGATCATTTTTCAAAGTGTTGTGATGTTGGACAAGACTAGTTCGACCAAGATCAGTATCCGATTAAGAGAATAGACGTTCCCATTTCAGTAGAAGCTGATTTAACTGATCCAGTTCCGTCGGGGATAGGACATCATAAACTTGAACTAGTTTAAGTAATGATCCCTTGGGTGTACTATTCCCAATGGATGCTGTCTCAGAGGCTTCTTGTATTTTTACACAGTACAGTTTGTTTGGTATTTTAACTTGAAGACAGGTTAAATTTTGAATCTGTACTTTTATTCTTTGATTAGAGCCAGAGGAAAAGTCAACCTGTTGTAAAATTGAGCATACTACTAGTCCGGCCAGAAGCATATGGAATTTATCAGTTTCAGTGATAACTAAGGTTTTTCCTTTTGTTACTGCCCTTGTGATGGCATTAACAGTGACTTTGCCTCGAGGTGGAACAGTGATTGGTTTAGTTCCATAAGCTCGCTTATCATGGTTCGATGAATTCTGACTTAATTGCAATGACTTAAATGCAAGTTGCCACGGTGTAGACACTTGCAGTTATTGGACAAAGTTATCTCCTTTTTCCAATTTAAGTGTTTGAATTGAGTTTGTAAGGACATTGGTCCCCAATAGAAAAGGAACATCAGAATTGAATTCTGTATCCTTAATGACCACGACAGCGACGGAAAGGGTCTTATTGAGCAATGAAGGGAATGTAAGATCTATGGGAATTATTCCACAATACTCAATAGTTTGTCCACTTACTTATTTATATTCCACCAACTCATCAATTGGCATTAGGTCTTCCAAAGACAGGTTCTTGTCTACAAACCAATGGGCTACAGTACAAACCTGTGATCCGGTATTATAGACCTTTACAAGCATTCCCATCTGCTTCTAATGTGATTACCTGTGTATTTCATATGAGAGGAATTTTAGGAGATATATGATTGGTGGACCTAGGATTGGTGACATCATGTTGTTTTGTGGGTGCTTTTATAATACCTGTCCTTCCCCACGGCTGAGGAAAGGTAGGACCTAGTTTTTTAAGCAACTGGCCATTTTTGTCCCGTCTTGCATGACACTGGTCTACTGTATGGGTGTTACACTTGCAATGGGTACTGTACAACTCTGGTGGTTTTGAGTCCTGGGAAATCTAGTTGTAGAGTTGGAAGCGGTTTTCTGTGAAGATGGGTTTCCTCCATATGTGTTAATCTGGCTTCTAATTTCTCCGTTCTGCTACTGAATTTTCCCTCTAATGAACCCAGACAACTGAACAAATTATTTTAAATAAATAATAATATATTTAGAAAGGAATTGTCAGCCTTTTCTACCTGGGAAGACAGTTGGTTAGTGTTTGTGTTTATTTGGGGACTCTTTTGTGACTCTAATGCTCTACAAGCCGCAAAGAGTTCATCGAACTTTTCATCGTAATCATAACCGTGGCGAGTGGCATCTTGAATTTCTTTGTTGGCTAACCCATTCCAAAACTTGGAACGGAGCATTAGATTTTATTCTGTAGAAGACATTGGTTGCTTTTTATTGATTAGATCTAGCATTCCATGCAGCCTACAACTCCATGTGATAATGTCTTCCCTAAGTTCTTGTTAATTTGAGGGAAAGCTGAGTTTAAGAATATATAAAAGAAGAACATTGCCAAAGTATTTGTCAAATTTCTATAATACATCTGAAGAACCTGAGCCATCAGGCATGGAAAATAGCACACTGGCTGCTGTGCCTTTTACAGATTGGTTGATGCCGGTAATTATTTGTAGTTCAGGTATGGAGGTATTGTTTATCAGTGCCTTAACCTGTAATCGCTACTGTTCATAACTATCTGTTTAGTCATGATCCTAGTAAAGGTCGACATTTTTGGCGCTACTACAGTATAGCTAGTTTGGGCTGAAGGAAGCTTGATGTTTTCACCTCTAATAGTTTTGAATTCAGCTATAAACTGATTCACTTTCTACATCAGGCATAAAAGACAGTCTTTCAACTAACTGTTGCACAAAGTGAACATCGCTTCCACGAATGCTAGAGAAATCTATGCTGTCTAAGCGGGACCTACCTACTAGGGTGGTAATCTCAGTCAAACAAGAAGGGTCAGTCTTTTGCAATGATAGTTTAATTTTATCTTTGTCTTGCAAGCGTGTTTCTGTTAGCACAGTAACAGCTTATTCTGCAGAATCTACATCTTAATATGAGGTATAGCCACGTCCCGTGCATAGGCCAGAATGTGCTTCTCTAACAAAAAAGAGATGATCTGTTTGGCAAGCCTTGGCCATATGAGTGAATATTTCCTTATAATTGGCATCAGGTGGTATCCCATGGATACTTACAACACACAATAAGTCTACCATTTTGTATTTATAGCCTAATGGACATGAACTTTTGCTGCTATGATCAGTCAACTATGCAACTGGCTTTCAAAATAGCAAGAACAAATGCTACCATGATTAGTTAACCATGCAGTTGACTTTTATGATAAGAAGAGAATCCTTTGGAAATTGCTATCAATGACAAATATAAAATGTATCAAATATTTGATTAGTACTCTTAACTATGTGAATCAGTACTATGTCGGTGCAAATGTCGAATGTTTTATTTCATCCAACTGTAAACCATAAACTAGGCAATTAAATGACAACTCACAATATGATTAAATGATAGAAACACAAAAAAATAAAGGCAACCAATGTTGGATGATCATTTGGATAAGGCAAATATGGATTATAAAGAAAAATTTTAAGTGTATGACTGTAGTTTGTGTTTAGTTTTATTTTAAGTCCATTTAAAAAGCTCAAAGGTTGTTGACATTAAAAAAATGTCAATAGTGCATCAAAGTGTCACTAGGTGGCAGCACGGGTTTATTGTACGTACGCACGAGGATAAAGACTTGTGTTACCAGGTGACAATACGAAAACACAGAGACACTAGGTGGCGGCATATAAACACAGTGACGCCAGGTGGCAGCACGTAAACGCAGCGACACCAGTAGGCAGCACAGCCGAACGGGGGGGGGGGGGGGGGGGGGGGGTGGAATTCCTCAAGATGAATTAACAATAATAATCAAACGAATGGCTTGATAAAATGGTGAATAGCAAGTATCCCTATCCCTAAATGATTAGTATATAATATAGTTACAAATATAGTGTACCTTTACCTAAACATATTGTGATTATAATATAGTAGTAAATGCAGTAACAGCAATTATTAAAACCGATTCCATATTAAAAACAAAACGAAATACAAGAGTCCTACTAAATAGTGATCCAACATATCCAGTGAGGCGACGAAATTTATCCGTTAGAGGTCCATTTAATTTGTTTTTCAAACAAACCAAGTCCCGGTGCTAGACTAAGACAAACAGGTTATGATCGGACACGAATTAAGGCTTTATTTGAAGCATGTCCTCCCATGACATCGTTTCTAGTTTAAATGATCATCCAGCGTCTAGCTTTGTCATGAACTTGTCCTGTTCATCCCTGAAACGCGAAAATCATGACGTTAAATCTGCCCAATTACAAGATACCATCTTACTGCCTTTCATACTTTATTCGAGAGACCGCTGTTGAATTCAAACACAAAAATTGAATTCTGAGCAACTTGCTTTGTTCAAAAAGCGGAAGTCTCTAACTCTTAAGGACAGCCTACTTTACGGTTAAAAGAATTGACAATGGGGAGGACACCTATCAGTTAGTGGTATCAACTAGCCTCCGACCAATGGCTCTTTCAGGAGTTCATGACGACGTAGGACATCTCTGTCGAGACAGGAGTATCGACTTGGCTCAAGAAAGATTCTTTTGGCCAAATATGACAAAAGATATTGAAGAATATGTAAAGAATTGTCCTCGTTGTGTCAGAAGGAAAACACCACCTGATATGGCAGCACTGGATTCTCATCAATCATTATGGTTTTCCTGTGAAAATTCACAGTGATCAAGGAGCACAATTTCAGTCTCGGATTATCAAAGAATTATGTAAATTAGCTGGTATAAAAACAAGGGACCTATGGGTCACGTCACTCAGCTGAATTTTGGAAAATATTAGTAACTGCAAAATTTTTGTTTCTTATGGTTTTTCCATGTATATTACCATTTGAAAAGCTAAGAGAAAACGGCCCAGCTTAAATGAAACTCTGTAAATTATAGAATAATGGACATGAGCTAAAGCATATGGACTGTGTAATAAATGAAACCTTTGGCCTGAAACCATTTAGTGATGCACCAAGGGAAAAAATTGGCTTACGGTAAGTGTCATATAAAAGTTCCATTTCATAAACAAATAATGTGTAAAGGTAATTAATTTTTCAAAAGTTAAATATATGGCCATATGAGTTAAAAATTAATCCCACAAAGTTTGACCAATATTTCTAATTTTAAAAACTAGATAACTAGGCCCCACCAACTTTAAGAGATATGAACGAAATGCTAGTTAACAGTGTTATTCACACCTAGACTCCGCCAACTTTAAGATATTATGAATGAAATGCTAAAAAGTATTTATATCTTCTTAAATCTTGTCAGTTAGCACTTTCATTAGGTCCTAATATTTTACCATATATGAATATAAGAATTTAATTCCTGAACATTTTTTTCTTTGAAAAAAGTCAAAATTGCCCAAGTCTCAACAAAAAGAATTTTTTAACATTAAAATTATCAGCTTTGTCTTGTATATTAGTCCTGTGTATCGAAGCGATGGGTTCAGTGAGTGGTCTCTGTTGTTACTGTTCATCGCTGAAATTATAAGATAAATCTTGTTTAGAGTACAGGTCTGTCAACAGAATGGGGTGGGGGGGGGGGGGGCGGGGGAGAGAAAGGCTCCCTGTGGTATTTATGCTGGCAGCCTGATCAAGCTCAACAAGAGAGAGGGCTTGCGGGAGTGATGGGATTACATAACAGCCTGGGGAGCATAGAGAGTTGCATTGAATGAACTAGAGTGACCTCCGTGGACTGCTTGACAATGTAAGGGAATACAACAAGAGCCTCCAAACAAATTCAATAGCTAGCCTAATTTTGCAGCTTTTATTTTTCATATTTAAGATTTTAACAGATTTAATCCTTATGTGTACATGCTGTGAAAATAACATCCACAGTACTTACAGGAAAAAATTGTGCCGTGGCCAAAGTTGGGCAAAATTTAAGGTACTGATTTTATATTGATGCTAATAACTTAAAAAAATTGCAAATTTCAGATCTAATTAACCGTATACAATTGAATCTTGATTAAATGATGTTATATTCCTGATAAAAAGTCTCAGCCATTCTCATGTTAAGTGAGTAAATATATATCCAGATTTTTAAAAAAGTGCATTATGTTTGGGCCTATAACTTCAACAAATTATACAATACTGACCTAAATTTTGGTATGTACATAGGAAATGTATGGAAGAATATGAATATTTACAATTACATCTAACATTATGCCAATTTTTGGATTACCAGGTAAACAAAAGTAGGGTCATGATGCTAGAAAATACAAATACATTAAGTCTTCTAAAAAACTTCAATAGCTAGACTATTTTTTAAGCTTATACTTTCAAATTCAAAATTCATCAGATTAAATCCATATGTAAACTGGCTGTAAAAATTAATCAAATGTACTTATAAGAAAAAAAGTGCAATGGTCAAATTTAGGCAAAATTTAAGGTACCAATTTTTTATTTTGCTAATATTTTAAAAAATTTAACAGATTTTGGTCTAATTTCTGGTATACAATTTATTTTTGAATAATAAAAAATATATTACTGGAAAAAAGTCCATAGCTTTAAAATGTTTTGTGTTAAGTGATCAAATATCTTTCCTGATTTTTTACAGAATGCATTATATTTGAGAACATAACTTTTTTTAAATCATATAATACAGACCTAATTTCTGGCATGTACATAGGAACTATATAGAGGAATATTTATGGTAAATATGAGGAAAAACAGATGAGTGGTTTTGATATTAGGCAGTCCTGAAGTGTGAAAATAGGTTTTTAATAAAAAATTGAGGTTTTTCCTTAATTTCTCAAAGGAATAAAGTCGCAAAGACCCAGTTTTTGGCTTGGTAGGAGATCTTGGGGACATCTAACATTATGCCAACAACCTTGGGAGCATACAGAGCTGCACTGAATGACCAACAGTGACCACAGTGGACTGCTTGACAATGTAAGGGAATACAACAAGAGCCTCTAAAAAAATTCAATAACTAGCCTAATTTTGCAGCTTTTATTTTCAAATTTCAGATTTTAACAGATTAAATCCTTATTTGTACATGCTGTGAAAATTAGATCAACAGTACTTACAGGAAAAAAACGTGCCATTGTCAAAATTGGGCAAAATTTAAGGTACCAATTTTTTATTTTTGTTAATATTTTTAAAAATTTAAAAGATTTTGATCTAATTTCTGGCATACAATTTAATTTTGATCAATTAAAGTTATATTACTGGAAAAAAGTCCATAGCTTTAACATGTTTTGTGTTAAGTGTTCAAATATCTTTCCTGATTTCTTACATAATGCATTATGTTTGGGCCCATAACTTTTTTAAATTATATAATACAGACCTAATTTCTGGCATGTACATAGGAACTATATAGAGGAATATTTATGGTAAATATGAGGAAAAACAGATGAGTGGTTTTGATATTAGGCAGTCCTGAAGTGTGAAAATAGGTTTTTAATAAAAAATTGAGGTTTTTCCTTAATTTCTCAAAGGAACGAAGTCGCAAAGACCCAGTTTTCAGCTTGGTAGGAGATCTTGGGGACATCTAACATTATGCCAAATTTTGGATTCCTAGGTCTTACGGTTTCAAAACGTGCCACATCTACGGACGGACGGACGGACAGACGGACGGACGACGAACAATGGACCACGACTATAGCTCAGATGACTTATAGTCAGCTGAGCTAAAAACCCACACAACTCCTTATCATCCCCAAGGGAACCCTGTGGAACGCTTCAATTGAACTCTGCTTAGTATGTTGGGGACATCAGAGCCAGATAAAAAGAAAAACTGGAAAGACCAGGTCGGATCTTTAACCCATGCATACAATTGTACCCGAAAAGTGGCAACGGGTTATTCACCATTTTTTCTTATGTTTGGTCAACACCCACGTCTTCCCATAAACATAATTTAGGGACAAACACAGTCTTCTGATACTACATCGTATCAGATGTATGTGGCTGAATTAAAGAACTCTCTGGCGTACGAAACGGCGCAGCGTATTGCCACAGCAAATAAGGCTCGACATAAATCCGTATATGATCGTCGATGTCATAATACCACTTTAATGCCTGGCGACAAAGTCTTGGTACGAAATGTAGGTCGAAAAGGCAGGCAGAAACATGCATACAATTAGGAAGAAACAATTTATAAAGTCCAGGCACAACCAAGGGTTGAGATCCCTGTTTATGTGGTTTCCCCACTTGATGATAATGGACGTCGGAGAACACTCCATAGAAATATGTTACTTCCTATTAACAGTTTGCCACTAGATACAAACCCAAGAACAAAATCTCGCCAAACGAAACCCCGTGTAATTAACACCCGTGGTCGCCATATTAGTACCAGCAGGACTGTTGAGTCTTCTGATGAATCCTCGGATGTCTTAATTCAGATCCCGGATCGTCGGAATCCGCATGATAGTCGTGTCTTTCAGAACGCACGAAAAACTGTTGACTTGCAGGAGGACCAAGAACTGATACAAATTGAAGATTCTCTAGGTTGCGGTTCAGACGGAAGGAGGACGGATTCTGCAAACTCTGATGAAAGTGAAGTTGACCAGGGTCTCGAGATAGGTGTAACACTGGAATCTGCCCCAGAATAAATGTTATCAGACATATCCGAGCCTATGTCACCACAGGCGCTTGAATCGCTATTTGTGTTGATCTTGGTTTAATTAGTGTTCAATTTACCTTAACAACAATCCCCTACCGTTTAATGAGCTTTAAACCATGTTATATCGTTTGATGTAAACAAGTACCGGCAAATGGTATAACATGGTTTAAAGCTCATTAAACGGTAGGGGATTGTTGTTTTGGTAAATTGAACACTATTTAAACCAAGATCAACACAAATAGCGATTCAAGCGCCTGTGATGTCACCATCAGATGTCGATGTTCCTCAGTTTAACATTTCGGAAATACCACAGAATCCTTTTTCATCTGAACCAGAACTAAGTGAGCCTGAACAGAATGTATCTGCTCAGGAACACTGTGGCTGCCGCTGAGCCTAGCGGGAACCTTTTTAGAGAAAGTGTACTCCTTTCTCCATGAGCGGTACACGTGATAGGCCACGTGGTCTGGACCGGTCAAAAAACCACCAGTCCGCCTTTTCGCCATTTGTAATCCGGCAGGCGCAGCAGGGACTTGCCAAGTTTTGATATTTTTATAAGTTAACACCTCCCGTGGGAACATCCAGGGTAACCCAAGAGGTGAACGTTTTCTCCCACTTCATAGGATGCATTAGATAGCTTTATTTAGGATATAAACTTCATACTTTCCCTTTGTCAAGTCATACGTAACCCCCCCCCCACGAATTTCACAATACTTATTAGTATTCCTAGAGACATAATACTTTAATATCAGGAATAAGTAATGTAATTTTACTTTTTATCAGTAATATGTATTTCCCTTGCACTTTTTGGTTGTTTCTTAGGACGTAAATAGTACTTAATACAAGTATATGCCAGTTCTTAAATTTCACAGAAACCAGGGTTAGTTTATGATTCTGTCAATAGATGTCGCTACCATACGGTTTGTCTTTGTCATCGCTGTTTCATGAAATAGATAGATGACAGCACTGAATTTAGGGCTTCAATGTTTACATGGATATTATTATTTCCACTCTGTAATTGTAAGTGCATTAAGGTTCATTTAGGTTTTTATTTGATATATGCTAGTTTTATTTGTCAGTAAGGATAGCTCTTTGTCAACTGAAAGTTGTACATTACAGGGGATTTAATTGCATATAGTTTAATCAGAAATATTATATTGTGAAGTAAAGTTTTATTATTGTAAGGTTTTGTAATCTGTAGGTATGTTTAGGCTATAAGAATAATTTGTCCTTTCAGTTTTACGGGATTTAGGATTTGGGATTTGGATTAGTAAATTAGTGAATTTGTGGTCTTATGGAACTAAGCATTTGGATGTTTCTTGATCCCAAACACAAGTCCAAGAGTGGTTCCACTAATTACGACGTGACACAAGGTCACATCAAGATATTTGTGGAATAAAGACCATTAACCGTATGCGGAACTCTCAGGTTGTTTTTTGTGGATGTTGCCGGGAGCTATAGTAAAACTCTATACCCATTTGAAGGAGAGTAAAATTGATACCCAATCCAAGTGAGTCCAACAGACTATCTGCCAGTAAAGAACAGTCAAGGGAACCCTAGTTGTCAGCTCATTGGTGCATCTATGGATAAACAAGAACTTCTATATTCAAGACCATTGTTGCCATCTGCGTGAACATTTGCCTGTCAACCCGTACCAATTAAGTTATTTATAACAATAAGAACAATAACTGTTGCATCAAACACAGTATTTGTATCATCGAAGTTGCTGTATGTGCTGGACTGTTTTTCTTATAATAATATGTGTACCTGTTTACATGACAAGCCAACATCTCCTGCAAGCTGAACTGTTATTTGCCATTTGATTTTGGCCTGATGAAACAACTCAGCATAGACTTCTGCATCAACTGGTGACATCAAAGACATTTATAACAGTGATTTCCTGCAACAGTGAACCTATATCTTCTAGGAACCTTTTGTTTATCTGAACTTACATTCCACCTCAAGAATCAGACTTCTGCAACCAGTTTGCTGATACTATTGCATATGATATCGTTGCATAAATTTAAACATTATTGCACATGTGCTACATTCAACTGATGACATTTTCCACACTGAATAATCATGCCAGTATATTTGATAAGGCTGAGAAATAATCATGACTACATTTCATGTTTAACCCTGGCCCAGCAGCTTAATATTGAAGTTTACGAGTACAAATTTTAACTACCAAGACTACATATTTGTGCATTGTCTCTTGTTAAAACAGAGAATATCTCATTGCACCATTGCCTGTTATGAATATTGATGGTAATTTGATTGAACTTCATAACTGTTCATAGAATTACACTGTACCTGCCAAGGGAAAAGGAAATGTTCAATATTTTAACTGCATCATTACATCTCTTTATTTATACCATTGTGGTTAAAGCAAAGACACTTAACTCACAGTATTAGTAACATACATATTCATCACAAGTCATATATTGTACATGGTTTTACCTGATTCTATGCTTGTGAACTTAGTGTTGTTAATGCTGTCACATGATCACTGTTTAGAACATATTAGGGATAGTTAGGTAACTTAAACTCTACAGGTGCTTTCCATATTAGATAGTCAGTTAACACTTCTATCATCAAGTTAAATATTGTAAAGTTGAAACAGTATGTCTACAGTTAGGTCTGTTTCCAGCGAATGTACATACACAGCAATGCATGGGATCCCAGAGATCCAGGGTACTTAAATAATATTTGCAAAATATTTAACAGAAACTTTTAAATACAGCCAAAGGTGGCGCTAGTGGTGTTTAGCATTTGTAATTCATACCAAAGGTAGATAGGTTTATTGCTAGTATTTCTAGGTAAAAGCAAGAGAACACATTTTCCTCTTGGATTATTTTGTAAATGAAAGATAACTTGTTCAGAAATTTAGTCTGGGCTACCCCGAGGTGGTACTGCCTATCTAGCCATAACTAAACAGGGGCAGATCATTCCTAAGTCGTTTTCTGCTCATCAAAAACCTTGCTCTCGTGTATCTCTCGTTGGGGATCTATCTTGTTAGGGACCTTAACCGCCTCATTACACATGTTTGTGTAGTTTGCATAGAGGCAGTGTTTAGCTATTTTGGGTCTATCCTAGGGTCTAGTATCATTGAATTTCAATATGAGTACCACTGGGGAAACCGAACCAATGTTTAGTAGAGATGTACCAGAAGCTGAAGGTAAGTCAGTAAACGAGGTAAGACGATCTAATAGAAAAACAAAACCAACGGAGAAGGCCAGAGAAGGTAAGTTGCCAGAATTAGAAGGCCAATTTGAAATTGCCTATGATGAACTTAATGAGATCACATGTAAAAGGCAAACCGCTGATTTACAAGCGGAGCCGCTAAGAGACATCTTGGAAAATATCACAGAAAAACGTAATGAGCTAGTAGGTCTCTATAAGAAAATTTGTGACCTTTCTCATTATGAGCCATAAAAAGGACATAGTGACAGCCGTTGATCGTGCCTGTTCACTAATTGACCAAAATGTAAAACAAATTGAAAGACTGCTCCGCAAGGAAGACGCACAGAGTACTTTTTCATTAGGCTCGTGCTTAAGACGAACCTCAAGGAACTCTAAGTGCTCATCAACATGGTCTAGAAGACAGGAAGCAGCTGCAAATGCTGCTGCGAGCAAGGCGAAGCTAGCTGGATCTAAAGAAGAAGAGGAACTAGAAGAAGAGTTAAAGCAGCTTGAAATGGCAGAAATTCTGAAAATAGGGGGCAGGCTGAAGCAGAGGCCAGGAATCGTCAGGAAGAAGAGAAAAGGCGTCAGGAAGAAGAGAGAAGGCGTAAGGAAGAAGAGAAAAGGCGAGAGGAAGCAGAAGCCAGAATTCACCAGTGCCGACGAAATCTAGAGAGGAAATAACTGGAGCAGGAACTTGAGATCCAGAGGGCCAAGTTAGAAGTATATGACAAGGAGGCCCTTGAGGTCAATACTACTTCATCACTTTCCTTAAGTTCACGATTTAAAATGCCTGTCACCAATAAGGAGAAAGAGCCTTAGGTACGTTTGCCAGCTGGATCTCTATGTGAACCAACCGCTGCTGAAAACTTCACAGCTCGACCTTGTTTATCTTCAAGTGGTTCGCATCACAATGAACAGAATCCACAAGCTCATTCTTCATCCTCACCAAACTCCCACCCACTCACTACACATGTGAAAACCCGTCCACTGGACGACCTACGTCGCCAAGTCGAGGAAAGTGCTCTACAGAAATCCGGGCACCATGTATTGCCAATTCTTCAATTCCGGAGCAACCATCTCGGGCACAAGACACCCGAGGACCCTCGTTTCAAGCATATTCTGTCGAAGAAAGGACCATGAGAGAAAGGCCTGCTGCAGAGGAAAGGCCCCAAGGCTCCAGACTTCGTGCCAATGCCGCGCCTTTTTATCCGTCCCCTCCAGGCAACGACGACATCAGGCAGTTATCGCAGGCAATTTTGACCTCTGTTGCTGTCAATAGACTTCACCATCGTCACAGGAGATCCTTTGGAACATCCAGATTGGAATGCATCATTCACTGCTCTAGTGGATTCGCATGTTCACTTGCAACCTCAAGAAAGGATGTACTACTTGGAGAGATACATTGGAGGAAAAGCCAAGAAAGCTGTCAGCGGGTATTTCCTTCTTAGAACTGAGACAGCTTACCAGAAAGCAAGAAGGGTCTTCGAAGAGCGTTTTTGAGACCCCTTGACTATTTCTGAACATTTCAGAACAAGATTGGCCAACTGGCCAAAGGTCATGGATACTGATGGACAAGGACTATAGAAACTTGGCGATTGATTTCCTCACACAGTGCGAGGCTGCCATGTACGAAATCCAAGAGCTCAGTATCTTAAATGATCCTCAAGAAACTGCAAAGATATTGCAACAGCTTCCAGATAACATTGTCAAAGCATGGAATAGAAAGGTTGCTCATCACATGAGAGAAAAGGGTGGTTATCCAGGTTTTGTAGCATTTAGTAATTTTATCAACGACGAAGCTGATATTGCGTGCACTCTTTTGACCTCCTTAAGCTCCATCAGAGCTAGGGAGGAAACCAAAGAAGGAAATGAAAGACAAAAAAGACGTGGACCCGGTGCCAATGCACTTGTCACAGATACGCAGCCTGAGAAAGTACAAAGGTAATTCTGTACCTTCTGTAAGAAGTCAAACCACTCACTCCTTTCATGCAGATCGTTTTCGGGCAAGAGGAATGAAGAGAAAAGAGATTTTATCAGAAAGCACAATCTGTGTTTCGGTTGTTTATCTGCAGGACACATGTCTAAGAACTGCCAAAATAGAATGACATGTAAGAGCTGAAATGGAAAACACCCCACATGTATGCACGAAGACAGAACACGGGAGAATTACGGTATTGTAAGTGAGAACAAGTCTGAAGGCAAAGGGTGTGATGTAAGGACTAAGGAGTCTCAGACTGATAATTCTTCTCAGACTGAACCAAGAAATGGCACCTGTAATGCAGGATCAAATTCGGAGCCAATTTCCTCCATGGTCGTTCCTGTATGGATCTCCACTTGAAATAAACGGGATTCGGAACAATTACTGTATGCTCTCTTGGATACACAATCAGACACAATCAGACTACAAAGTGAAAATCAAAAAGCCACTCGACTTCGGTTCACAACTTTGACGTCTACGGATAAGCTTATTAGCTGTCAGAAATACAAGAATCTAGTAGTAAGAGTATATGATTCGGATGTTCGGATTCCTTTGCCAGCAACCTATTCAAGAGATCAAATTCCACTGGACAAAAGCGATATCCCCACGCCTGACGCTGCGGAAAGGTGGCCCCACCTGAGAGATATCGCTCCAAAGATACAGCCTCTGCTAAATTGTGAGATCGGATTACTCATTGGGTACAACTGCCCTCAGGCATTAGTACCACGTTATTGCATTACAGGCGTTGGAAACGAGCCCTTTGCTGTGTGCACGAATCTTGGATGGAGTGTGGTAGGGTACGCAAGTTTGTCAGACGACTCCGGAGATGCGATTGGGCTAACACGTCGAGGAATCCTTGCCACGGTGGCCTCCGTGTATGATCCAATGGGGTTTCTCGCACCTTTTGTCCTTTGTGGAAAGCAGATTCTTCAGCAGATCTGCAAGGAAGGATCAAACTGGGATGATATAGTTACAGATGAAATACGTGTGAAATGGGAAAAGTGGAGACAGGAGCTACTTGCCTTGAAGCATGTACGATACAACGGTGTTTCAAACCAACAGACTTTGGAGAATCATCCGTGGTTGATCTCCATCACTTTTCAGATGCCAGCACAGAGGGCTATGGCCAGTGTTCCTACATAAGACTCAAGAATGAAGCCGGAGAAGTATGCTGTTGCTTTGTGATGGGAAAGGCCAGGATCATTCCTCGCAAACCATTGACCATTCCAAGACTTGAGCTGCAAGCAGCTGTTACATCAGTCAGAATTAGCAATGTTCTGAACACAGAATAAGATTATGCATCGATTGACAATTATTTCTGGTGCGACTGCAAGATTGTCCTGGGCTACATACAGAACGATGGCAGGCGCATTCATACGTTCATTGCCAATCGAGTGCAAAGGATCAGAGAGTCTTCAGATCCCAATCAGTGGAGGTATGTGTCCACCAAGAATAATCCAGCGGACCATGCATTCCGCTGACTTCAAGCAGAGGAATTAGTGTCATCAAGTTGGCTGAAAGGACCAGCTTTTCTCTGGGACAAGGACCTCACACTAGAGACAGTAGAACACGACGTCCTTATGGATGACCAAGAAGTGAAGAGAACAACCGTACTAGCTACATCGACTTCTGAAGCATCTGGACTTGAAGATAGATTAGACCGATTTTCAGATTGGTCTAAAGCAGTGAAAGCCTGAACTTCTCTGAGACTGCTTGCCAAGAAAAGGTCTGGCATCACGTTGGGTACACTCACAGAAGAAAGACTGGCTACTGAGCTTCAGATTATCAAGTGGGTGCAAGATTCCGCCTTCTCAGAGGAGATAGACAGTTTGAAACAGGGAAAGATGTTTCACTTGCAGAAAGAAAGAGGATCCTTGTTACAGCAGAAAATGGCTGATATACCCAAAGAAAGAGCGGAACCATCTCCACCATTCACATCATGTGGAATGGATTGTTTCGGACCATTTTTGGTCAAGGATGGACGAAGAGAACTGAAAAGGTATGGTGTCATTTTTACCTGCCTAGCCCTTAGAGCAGTACATATCGAAGTGCTCGATGATATGACAACAGATGCTTGATCAGCGGTTTTAGATGTCTTTTGATCAAGGAACCAATTTCACAGGAGCAAAGCAAGAGCTTAAGAAAGCTCTTCAGGAAGTCAACAACGACAAGTTACGTAACTCGCTTCAAGAACATCAATGTGAATTCCAGATGAATCCACCATCGGCAAGCCACAAGGGTGGCGTCTGGGAACGCCAAATAAGAAGTGTTCGGACGATCTTTGATGGTCTGTTAGAGAACGCGGGTGCCCGCCTGGACACCTCTTCACTTCGAACGCTGATGTACGAGGCTATGGCCATAGTCAATGGGAGACCTTTGACTGTGGATTCCATAAGTGATCCTATTGCACCAACTCCTCTAACACCGAACCACCTTTGAACCATGAAGTCCTCAGTTGTCCCTCCTCTGCCAGGAGATTTTGTGCAAGCAGATGTTTATGCACGTAAGAGATGGCGAAAGGTTCAATTTCTCGCCAAAGAATTTTGGCAGAAGTGGAGAAAGGAATATCTCCTTGCTCTACAATGTCGCAAAAAGTGGCAAGGAAACAGGAGGAACCTTCAGGTAGGTGACATTGTAATTCTCAGGAAAGAGAATTAGGTCGGAGGACTCTGGAATCTTGCTCGTGTCATTGAAGTCCTACCTAGTAAAGATGGGATGGTAAGAAAGGTTAAGTTGCTCATGGCAACATCTAACCTTCACAAGGATGGTAAAAGACTTGCCAAATCTACCATCTTAGAACGGCCTATTCACAAGTTGATGCTTCTGGTTAAAAAGGACATTCCTCGACCGTAGGTAGGTAAAGTTTGGGTTGATCAGAGATAGGGGACATTGCGTCAGTGTACATTTCATTTAGTTAAATAAGTAGAGTTCTTAGTTTTGTTTTAAGTGGTAAGAAATCATTGATGATTTCGGAGGGGGAGTGTGGCTGCTGCTGAGCCTAGTGGGAACCTTTTTAAAGAAAGTCTACTCCTTTCTCCACGAGTGGTACACGTGGTAGGCCACCTGGTCTGGACCGGTCCAAAATCCACCAGTCTGCCTTTTCGCCATTGTAATCCGGCAGTCGCAGCAGGGACTTGCCAAGTTTTGATATTTTTATAAGTTAACACCTCCCGTGGGAACATCCAGGGTAACCAAAGAGGTAAACGTTTTCTCCTACTTCATAGGATGCATTAGATAGCTTTATTTAGGATATAAACTTCATACTTTCCCTTTGTCAAGTCATACGTAACCCCCCCCCCCCCCACGAATTTCAGAATACTTATTAGTATTCCTAGAGACATAATACTTTAATATCAGGAATAAGTAATGTAATTTTACTTTTTATCAGTAATATGTATTTCCCTTGCACTTTTTGGTTGTTTCTTAAGACGTAAATAGTACTTAATACGAGTATATGCCAGTTCTTATATTTCACAGAAACCAGGGTTAGTTTATGATTCTGTCAATAGATGAGGGTACCGTACGGTTTGTCTTTGTCAATGCTGTTTCATGAATATAGATAGATGACAGCACTGAATTTAAAGCTTAAATGTTTACATGGATATTAGTTTTCCACTTTGTAATTGTAAGTGCATGAAGGTTCATTTAGGTTTTTATTTGATAGATGCTAGTTTTATTTATCAGTAAGTATAGCTCTTTGTCAACTGAAAGTTGTACATCACAGGGGATTTAATTGCATATAGTTTAATCAGAAATATTATATTGTTAAGTAAAGTTTATTATTGTAAGACTTTGTAATCTGTGGGTATGTTTAGGCTAATGTATGACATAAAGTATAATGTGTCTTTTCAGTTTTACAGGATTTAGGATTTGGGATTTGGATTAGTGGATTAGTGAATTTGTGGTCTTATGGATTTAAGCATTTGAAGGTTTCGTGATCACAAACACAAGTCCAAAGAGTGGTTCCACTAATTACAACGTGACACAAGGTCACATCAAGATGTTTGTGGAATAAAGACCATTAACTGTATGCGGAACTCTCAGGCTGTTTTTTGTAGATGTTGCCGGGAGCATTAAACACATTCCATCCAGGGCTTCAGATAATATAATTTCCACAAGATTAAGGCAGACCACAACAACAACGAAGATCACCTGCTCATCTGCGTTCAGATGAATATGTCATAGGATTTAAGAATAGATAAATATTGTTGTATATTGTTACTAATGTTCATGGTTGATTCATGTTTCAGATGTACCAGCTACGAATTATTCTTCATGTTTGTCTTTGCTAGTCATCAGGACAAGATATCTGAAACAAATGATGTAATTGTACATAAATAAACAAATAAGATAAAAACGGGCGATATAAACTAATGGGCGATATAATCTTATCACCCTATCAATTATTGTTATCACTGATAGATGTTAGAACTGATTCTGTAAAAAGAATATTAATGCTTACCCATTAGGAAGTTACCTGATGACATACATTCCACTATGCATTCAACTAAGTCTTAAGAGTATAACTTAAATTATAAACTTACCTGTTATGTCTGTATCATAAATGATTCCCCTGGTTGTCGTCGAAATTCAAGTGTTCTCCTAATACCTAGGGAAACACATCTAATATTATTGTACAAAGATAATTAATCTTTGTTCTACAATCTTTGATATTCTATTTCCATGTGTATGCACATTCGCCATTAAGTGAGCAATACCTTTGTTAAAATTTTTGGGACGCCAATTACAAACAGGGGGGAGTGTGTACCCAGTCAAGAGGTGCGCTAATCTCAAGATCCTGGTGATATCATAAGAGAGTCACGGATGTCAGTTCATAACTATGAATCAACTGTGAGCTCACAGTGATATCATGGCATGAGTTCATGTCTGTTACACCACCGTGAGTTCAAAGTGATATCACAGGATGACATCAAAAATGTGTGATATCATTTTGAGCTCACAATTGTGAGCTCAAAGTGATATCATGGCATGAGTTCATGACTGTCACACAACAGTTTGTTCACAGTGATATCACAGGATGACATCAAAAATGTAACACCGCGGTGAATTCACAACAGTGAGTTTACAGTGATATCTCAGGATGACATTAAAATCTGACAGCACAGTGAATTCACAATGATATCGCAGGATGCCGTCAAAAATGTGACACCACGGTGAATTCACAAACGTGAGCTCACAGTGATATCTAAGGATGACGTCAAAAATGTGACACCACAGTGAATTCACAAGCTTGAGTTCACAGTGATGGCTTGCTTGAGTTCATGTCTGTTACACAACAGTGAGTTCACCATGATATCCCAGTATGAGGTAAAAAATATGACACCACGGTGAATTCACAACGTTGAACACACAATGATTCATAACATGAGTACTTTTATGTTACTCATCAGCGAGCTCACAGTGATATCTCAGGATGACGTCAAAATGTGACACCACATTGAATCCAAAACCGTGAACTCAAAGTGACAGCATACTAGCATAGCAGTGAGATCATGTATGTTATACAAAAGTTAGTTCACAATGATATCACAGGATGACGTCAAAATGTGTTACCACATGTGACACAGCAGTGAATTCACAACAGTGAGCTCATAGTGATATCATGGCATGAGTTCATGTATGTTAAACAAAAACTAGTTCAGATTGATATCTCAGGATGACATCAAAAATGTGTCATCACAGTGATTTCACAAGCTTGAGTTCACAGTGATGGCATTGCTTGAGTTCATGTCCGTTACCAACAGTGAGTTCACGGTGATATCTGAGCATGAGGTAAAAAATATGACACCACGGTTAATTCACAAGTTGAGCTCACTATGATATCATAGCGCGAGTTCATGTATGTTACTCATCAGCGAGCTCACGGTGATATCCCAGTATGAGGTCAAAAATAAGACACCATGGTGAATTCACAACATTGAGTTCACAGTGATAGCATAGCAGGGAGATCATGTATGTTATACAAGAGTGACACCACATTAATATCACAACCGTGAGCTCACAGTGAAATCATGGCATGAGTTGATGTCTGTTACACAACAGCGAGTTCACCATGATATCCCAGTATGAGGTCAAAACTATGAAAGCAGTGAGATTGTGTATGTAATACAAGAGTGAGTTCACAATGATATATCAGGATGATGTCAAAATGTGACACCACACTGAATTCACAACCGTGAGCTCACAGTGATATCATGGCATGGGTTCATGTCTGTTACACAACACTGAGTCCACAAAAATATCACAGGATGACATCAAAATGTGACACCTGGGTGAATACACAACCGTGAGCTCACAGTGATATCTCAGGATGACGTCAAAAATGTGACACCACAGTGAATTCAGAACCATATACATAACAGGCTCATATGTATACTCCGATAGTGTAAGTGATGCCCAATAGAGGGCACCCCATTTATAGTCTTTTAAGTTCATTTTAGTGTCTTTGATGTCCAACAGGGGGCATCACTAGCTGTTAATTAGTCATTTGCATATTTTTCCTTATAGAGTTAAGTTGACTTATTTAATATGCACAAGTCACACTGCACCTGACATCTGACTCTGCCGAATAAACGACTGCAATATTCTTAATTTTTGCGCCATTCCGTCACCAAACTTCATAATAGCAACACGCCATAAACATTGTATATTTGTTACCTTGCAGGTAAGCATTGTCTATGATATTCATTACTATTTGCATTCATAATTTTGTACAAGGTAATTACAAATATCAATATTTGAGTGTCAATGGCGTAATTCATTCATTTTATAATTTTCGGTTCTGTATCATAGTACTTTACCTAGCCACTGTTTCTCTTCACAAGAGTATCCACTTTACTATGGATATAACTCTGTAACACTGCTTGTAACTCATTTGTATTTGAATATTGTATTTCTTAAAATGTCTCTGGATTGTAAATATCACATTATATATAATTCTATTTTATTAGAAAAGAGGATTCCGTCACGAAACTTCGTAATGGCTACACGCCATAAACATTGTATATTTGTTACTTCGCAGTAAACCCTTTCACCACGTTGGTCGTTTGCTTGTTCGTTGATAGAAGAGAAAGGACACTTCCCCTTTTCTTTAAGCTGCTCTCATTATTTTATGTAAAATGTTTTAATCCAAAGTAAAAATGAACAAATACTCACGAAGATTGTAGAGTGACACATGTATTTGTGCATGGGTTCCTTCCAAAGACTGTCGCAGGAATGCTCAAACGTCCTGCCAAAATGTGACCTTTGACATAATCGTTGCTGGTTGCAGCCCCTCCTGGTGTAACATTATCACAAAACAAACCGTACTGGCTGCACCGGGTAATTCACTTGCTGAGATGTGCGAGGTCTCAAGTTGACAGCACATTTTGTTACGCAGACTGCATGTACGCAGGGTGCAAATTCCTACCTATTGTCTATATAATTGCATATATATATATATATATATATATATATATATATTATTTTAATAAATGCGATGTACCACAATTATGTAGGATAATTCCGAAAATACTGAGAACTTATTATCCTTGAACTTGCAGCATTTAGATTATTGTAACAATCTTTAAAAAAAAGTGGGTCCAGTGACCTTGACCTCTGACCAGGTAACCACAAAAACCTAAAGATTTCCCAACTTTGTGCAAGTAAGCCATGTGTGAAAGATGGAAAGTTTGGGATGAAAAGTTTGATTTACAGTGCATACACAATCTTTTTAAAAATGTGACTCTTGTGACCTTAACCTTTGATCTCTTGACCCTGAAAACCAAAATGGTTCTTACTTAAGTGGTGTGTCATTAATTAATCAAGTTTGAAGCCAATCTGTCTATCAAAAGCAAAATTATCATTCATAAGCTAATTTGTAAATGGATGGGCCCTGTGACCTTGACCTTTGACCCTATGACCTCAAAATCAAATAAAACCTTCCCCTATTGGCAGGTGAGCAATTGAAGATGGAAGGTTTGTTATGAAAAGTTTGGCTTGAAATGCATAAACATTCTTATTAAATAAAATGGGTCATTTAACCTTGACCTTTGACTGTTGGACCGCAAAATTGACAGAGTTCTTACTTTAGTGGTGAGCCATATATAAGTTAAGTTAATAACCAATGTGTTAAAAACTAAACTGGAGTTATCATCTAGAAACTAATATGTGAACAGATGGCCCCTGTGACCTTAACCTTTGACCTTGTGACCCAAAATTCATTTATGCTCTCCCATACTGGCGAGTTAGCTAAATGCGCAAGATGATGAAAACCTTGGCTTAAAATGCAGCCATAATTTTTTTGATCTTTTAGAAGGATCTAGGCCAGACCAGCAGTTACGATTTGTGACCTGCTAACAGATGACTGGACAGCTGGACGAAGGCACAGCCAAAGGGTCATTCCTATACCTCAGTTGACTTACAGTCAGCTGAGGTAAAATCTGGAAGTAGTTTGGAAGGAGCAAAAAAATAATGGTGTTGTGAATGTTCTAAAGGCAAATATAGGATGAGAATTTGGAAACACTGCTTTGTCAAGTACTTTATAATCAAAATATGAAACCATAACACTTACAAAGTCAATGTGGTAGAATTTGTCAGTTGTTCTTATATACTGATAGCCTTCACCATCAAAGGAAAAGGCCAATTTGTAGGACTTTAGATACGGGTAACGTTGAACTGAGATGCTGTGTGAATTGTTTCCAATGTTCGCTAGTTCTACCCCAATGACACGTTCAACAGTCTTCAAGTCAACCTGTGGAAGAAAAAACAAGGGGCATGGCAAATGTATCATCGTTATAAAGGTTCTGAATCTAACTTATTCTAAACAGCTAGAGCACAATACATTCTCTGTACAACACTTCTAATTTAGATTATACTAACCATAATCTTGCTGCTATTTCATGAGTTATAAATTCGTTCTTTCCACCAAGGGGTGCCCATGGATATTAGAAAATTATTCTTCAGACATATAGAAAACCAGATATTCACATAGAAGGAAATATAAGGCAAAGTTAAGCAGTAAACTTATGAAGGGTTTAAAAATATATTTTGTGGCTTTTTTATACTTTTGTGGTTTTTTCTTTAAAACAGGGCAGGGCGGCTGGTGTTCTACTGTTTGCTGCTCACTGCAAATGAAACTATTTCAGTCCTGCATGAATTAATAATGCTCAAAACCAAATAAACAAAAATGAGGTTGAAATGAGTAAGAGAATGTTTTTTTTCAACTGAATTTAATGGTTTTGTAAAAGATCCAGCTTTTCTGCATGCAGAAAAGAAGTCAAACATGATTTAAATGAAGCCCCCATATGATCCCAATTTATACATAATGATGATGTCACATGAAAGTTAAAAGAGTACTGAACCACATATTTCCAGACAAAGGCTATCAGCACAAACCTGCCAGCATGGAGGCATGCATGTAGCAGACTCAGAGTCAAAAGCCTGCCATCCTATGGTGATTCTGCTATGATGCAATGCAATCCCACTAGAATCACAAAAGATCTGCGACTGGTCACCAATTGTAATTGTATATGAATAGCTGGTGAGCAGGACTCGATATGCAACTTGCAAACTGGCATTCGTAGACCATTGCATGATTTCTGGCATGTCAGAAAAATTGTGATTCGAATCACATACAATCCATTGTATACATGTGCAATTGCTTGCGATGCCATTTGCGACTGAATATCATTCAATTGGTCGCAGAAGTTTTGGTCAGGTGACTGAGTTCTGTGACTTGTCTACATATGAAGACACCATATTGTCATGTTTATTATCCCAAAATAAACAACTGTGATCTGAAATCACAAGCAGTCACAGATGATTGCAGAAAGAAAAATATCCAACAAACTCACGAGTGGATGGAGGGTCAGTGCCCTTTCAATTATAACTTTTTATGTTAAGTTTGTTTTTCTTTTTTTACAAAATTACAAGTCTTACTGGATGCACAATCTAGCAACTGATGTTTTCCTGATAAAGAACTCTAAAAATATATAACAGTTTTTTTTGTCCCATTTAAAATCTCGATTTACACTGCCATATTTTTGCTATACTCTCTCTAAGCATTTGAGAGTCCAGTTTATTGATGTATTAACACTTACAGTGAGGAAGTGTCTCCTCTTAGCTGAACTGACCAGGGTGCACCATGCTTTCAATCCACCAATCCTCATATTAATTGCCCTGTCCTCACTCTGTTCAGAATTTGATGAAATCTGACTGTTCTCGATGAAACCATCACTAATACCAGCTCGTTCATAGTTGGAACAGATTCCATCTGAAAAATAGAACTGATCTTTATACTGGCCAGCCACTTAAGCTTTTTATCAGTGCAGAATGTGTAAGATTTCTCAGCTGCTCCCCCAATCAGTAGAATGGACTACGATATCTTCAAAATATTTAACAATTGGTTAAAAGTCCAGTATGGTCAGACAGGTGGTGTTACCCAAACCAAAACCCACACCTGCTGCATGAGGCTCACCAACCATTTAACCACCAAGACTGGCAAATTGCACCATATATCTCTCCTACATAATTTTTAATTTTAGATAAATACATATTTAATATAGAAAATTATATAAATATATAACAAGGGACCCATGGGTCACTGCGCTCAGCTGAAGTTTGAAAAATTTAAGCAAATTGCAAAATATGCTTATTTCTACTGTAATTGTTTTTCTTATGTATTAACATATCACATATGAAAGCTATGAGGAAATGGCCTTCCTATTTGGTTAGTAAAGTTCTAAAAATATGATAGCAAAACTAATACTCTGACAAGACTGATGTAAAAAAAACATAACAGTTTTGAGATACTGTTTTGCATATGAAATATTTACAGATAGACAGGTGAACAGAAAGGATTGATACCTTTATTTCACTTTCAAGGAATAATGCTTTGAAGTGTGAATATGCTTTGAAAACCATATTTTTTAGATATTAATTTTTTGTATTAATAGTTTTTATCAGATATTTTAAATTTTACATTGTTTTAAATTCACAATAAAAATATAAAAATAGTTCAGAAATATACGTTGCATCATTATTTTTCCATAGTTTGGCTCATATCATGTCAAATTAGGCATACACATATATTTTATAATTTTAAAAATCACAAAATGTTTAAACTGAATTTAAAAGAAAACTAGAATACGGGTAGTCCACAAACAACTACGTGTATCCGCCAAAATCAGAGTGGGACAGGTGAAATGAGACATGGATTGAGTAGCAAGGGGGAATAGAGTTAATTGTGTTACATATTAGCATGGATGTCTGCAAAGTAAACTTGACTGTAGGTGTAATTTGAATGAGAAACTATCCAAGATCTATACACATGCAAAATTTCAGGAGGAAAAGTAAAACAATTGCCGAGATATGAGTGATTTTATCCCACAGCGGACAAACAGATGGATGCTGTGCAAGTATGGTTGCAGGTGGCTCAACCTGTTTCTTGTATGATAAAGAGCTATGTCAGATCCAAACACATGCAAAGCTTCTGGAAGATACATCAAACCAGTCCGGAGATAATAGCATGGATATCTGCAGCATGAATGTGAAATAGGTGGAGCCACCTGTCATAAAATCAAGAAAGCTATCCAGGATGTATACACATGCCAAATTTCAGATGTACAAGTCAAACCACCGCCAAGATATGAGTGATTTTAACCCAAGTCAAATTAACAGATGAACACTGTGCAAAAATAATTGCAGGTGGCACTACCAGTTTCTTGTATGATAAAGAGCTATGTGAGATCTAAACACATGCAAATTTTCAGGAAGATAAGTCAAACCAGTCTTGAGATATAAGCATGTACATCTGTAGCGTGAAGGTGAATGTAGGTGGCGCCACCTGTCATAAAATCAAGAAAGCTTTCCAGGATGTATACATATGCCAAATTTCCGCTGAATAAGTCAAACCACTGCCGAGATATAAGTGATTTTTGCCCAAATCAAACGAATAGATGAACACTGTGCAAAAATAATTGCAGGTTGTGCCAACAGTTTCTTATATGATAAAGAGCTATGTGAGATCTAAACACATGCAAATTTTCAGGAAGATAAGTCAAACCAATCCAGAGATATGAAAATGGACATCTGCAGTGTGAAGATGGATGTAGGTGGCGCCATCTGTCATAAAATCAAGAAAGTTATCCAGGATGTACACGCATGCCGAATTTCAGGTGAATTAGTCAAACCACTGCAGAGATATGAGTGATTTTAATCCAAGGCAGAAAAACAGATGGACACTGTGCAAACATGGTTGCAGGTGGCACCACCATTTTTTGTGTATGTTATAAAGCTATCCAAGGGCTACATTTGTACAAAAAATTTTTTCCTGATTGGTTAAAAGAGTCTGAAGATTTGTTGGCTAATGTGTCAAAACGGGGCATAGTTGGACCCACTATAGAGAGGAAAGGTCAGAGGTCAACGCCAATTAGTTAGGCACCAGTTCACATGTGACCTGATAATTGATGAAAGTTTCAGAAAAATCAGTTCAGTAGTCTCAGAGGAGATTTCTTTGGAAATAAATGTGGCAGCGGTGGCGGAACCCGGTGAAAAACATAGAACCCACAAATCTTTGTTTTGGCCAATACAATTATTTATTATAAGATAATATTGCTTAAAAGAACATAATGCCACACCATGGCATCTTCAAATTATTCCTTGCATCACTATAAAAAAATTTATTGTACATTTGAGTTTTCAGTACCAGCTTAATTTCATTAACTGGAATCAAAGGTTTAGTAAATTTGATAAAAAAATCCCAAGGTTGTTCAAATCAGGTATACACACTGTTGGTTGGATGTGGGAGAATCAATACAGTTATGCTAATTACTATCTCAGCTATAATTTTATACTGAAAGTAATATTCAAATTCACACCTTGTGAAAAGAATGCACAGTTTTATGAACATCCACACCTTTACATCAATATACCACTTTGTGGACAAAATTAAATGTGCACTTAATCATTGTAACCCAATGTGACAGAGCACAAAATAAAAAATGTAGCAAAAATTTGAAATAAGAATGATTAAAAATATAGAAAATTATAATATTTATCGAGTTTATGCATCATTTTTTTTTTTTGGGGGGGGGGGGGGGGGTTGCAGGGCTGAGCAGAAGATAAGCCAAGCTGAGCCAAAGTGGCTGCCTGGAGTGGACATAACATAGGTGAGGGCTGCAGAACTCACTGTACTGGCTAGTTGGTTTTATGTAAACAACACTTGACATAGTGAATAAAAACTTGAATAAAAGCTACTCTTTTCAATCAATTCCTTTGAAATTTCAGATTTTAAAAGATTAAATCCATATGTATATTTACTGTGAAAATTAAATCAACAGTGCATACAGAAACAAGGGACCCATGGGTCACTGTGCTCAGCTGAAGTTGACCTTGAAAGTAACAAGGCCTATAGGCCTAATGCAAACCTGTGCTTTGGGAAATACCAGGTATAATGCTTCAATGTTGGACCATTACTTCTCTTGTATATGAACACTGTAGGTACGAAACATTTTGAATAAGAAACAATTACACAAACGTCACTGCTGAAATTCTGGCATGGGTGCACACAACACAACTAGGGACCAATGGGTCTCGACGCTAAGCTGAATTTGTCTATAAGGATATTTTTAAAGAAATTTTTCAGAATGATAGTCCTGTGACCTCAACCAATGACCTTGTGACCAACAAATCTTAGAACTTAATATCCTTGAACTTGCAGCATTAGGATTACTGTAACAGTCTTTTAAAAAGTGACCTTGACCTCTGACCAGATAACCTCAATTTTTCTAGAGGTTTCCTCACTTTGGTAAGTAAGCCATGGAAAGTAAGCATTGGAAAGTTCAGGATGAAAAGTTTAATTTATAGCGCATCCACAATCTTTTTAAAGATGTGGCTTCTGTGACCTTCAACTTAGATCGCTGGACCCTGAAAATCAAAATGAATTGCTTATGTGGTTGGTCATTATTAAATCAAGTTTGCAGCCAGTCTGTCTAACCAAAGCAGAATTATCATCCATAAACTAATTTGTGAATGGATAGGCCCTGTGACCTTGACCTATGACCAAAAAATCGAACAGAATCTTCCCCAAGTGGCAGATTAGCAATATCTTGAAGATGGAAGGTTTGCGATGATAAGTTTTGCTTCAAATGCATACAAATTCCTTTTAAAGAAATGGGTCCTGTGACCTTGACCTTAGACCGTTGGACCCTAAAATTGATATGGTTCTTACTTTAGTGGTGGGCCATTTATAAGTTAAATTTGAAACCAATATGTCAAACTAATATCATCTGGAAACTAATTTGTGAACAGATGGCCCCTGTGACTTTGACCTTTGACCTTGTGACCCCAAATTAAATTTTGCTATCTCTATACTGGCAAGTCAGCTAAATGTGCAAGATGGAAAGTTTGGGATGAAAAGCTTGGCTTAAAATGCAGCCATAATCTTTTTGATTAAGTGAGTCCAGTGACCTTGACTATTGACCTCATGACCCCAAAATCATATAGGTTCTTGCTTTAGTGGTGGGCCATGTGTAAGTCAAGTTTAAAATCCATGTGCCAATCCAACCTGGAGTTATCGTCTGGAAACAAATTTTTGTATATGGACGGATTGACAGACACACAGACATAAAAAACGGACAGGGTGATAGAGCATCCACTTGTGATCAATAAACACACCAGGTTTTTACCAGATGTAATCACAGCTGAGAAACTTACATGATTGTTGTCATTTTACAGTTAATAAATAGAAAAATATTTGTTAAAATAGGAATAAATACAGGTGGCACCGCCACGTTTCAGTAAATGACAAAAGTAGTCATGGTCAATATTCAGGGCAAGATTCATGACAAACCATGCATTAATTATCAAGATATTGGACATTTTGTATCATTTTTTTACTATTCTGAGTAGATACTTTCAATCCCCATAGCTCAAAGGATATAGGTTGCAGTGACCTAATTTCAGGTTTCCGATTAGATTTTTTATTGACCTCCCTGGATCATCACTTAGACATTTCTAGGACCAGCCATTACTATTTGTGCCCTGCTAACGGACTGCCAGACTCCAGGACATCCGGACGGAGGATGGACAGGCACCATTCCTATACCTCAGTTGACTTACAGTCAGCTGACCTAAAAATTATTGTAGCTGGCACCACCAGTCTTGTACACAACAAAGCTATCAGAGATATATACATATCCCAAGTTCAGGCTGATATATCAAACCCCTCCTGAGAAATAAGCAGGGACACACACTGTGCAAAAATTATTGTAGGTGGCACCACCAGTCTTGTATACAAAAAAGCTATTCGATAGGTATAAATATGCCCAATTTCAGGATGATATATCAAATTCCTCTATAGAAATAAGCAGGCACATACACTGTGCAAATGTTATTGTAGGTGGTGACACCTGTCTTGTGAACGAGAAAGCCATCAAAGACACATAGACAGGTCATAATATAAGGCCAATACATCAAACTTACCTTGAGTCTGATGCATGGGGCTGCCCAGACTTAGGTGAGAAAGGCAGTTCCCCCCGAGTGAACTGTGACAAATTTGCTGACTCAGGCTACTGCACTGGGTGAACTCAAGACCTGCACCTGGCTAGACTAGGTGAACATTTGATCTGTACCTGGCTGCACTGAGTGAACTCTTGACCTGTTGCCTAATCTGATACAGTTGTCAGTCTGCCAAAGCTATAAATAGATTGGCTCCACATGCAGCCCTGAGGGGCATGACACCCATGAGGTGATCACATGGTGCTCATGAGGTGTTCACATGTCACCCATGAGGGGATCACCTGCCTTGTGCTTGGCTGCACTGATTTAACTCTTGACCTATATCTGGCTGCACTGAATGAACACTAGATCTATTGCTAAATCTGAAACAGTTGGCAGTTTCTTAACCTATTTAAATATACAGACACAATCTTGGCCTGTTGGCAAAGACTTTGGCTAAAATGATTTTTTTCAAGCTAAAATATTCATAATCTTTTTATTAAAATATCTAGATTGATAAAAAATGCAGTTCTTTTATTGTTAAGGTCCAATAATTCTGCCAAAAATCATTAAAGTAAACGTGAACAAAGGCCACCTAAGAATAATTTTTGTGCCATGTTACAGAAGTTATAATTGAAACAATAATTTAGGAGAAGAACAGTTTTGCAGTCCTCAGTTTGAGTTAGACATAATAATGGTCATAAGAGCAACTTAAGCTTTCCTGATATGATTAAACCATGTCCTAGGATAATTCTTTTGAAAAATTGACCGAATCAATTTGACATTTTCATCACAAACATTTTAAGCTGAAAAAGGCTAAAATTATGAGGTTTTTGCCCATAAAAAACAGGTCAATGTAGGTGGCACCACAAAATCTGCAACTTCAAATATGAGTAATGTGACCAACATTTGCACAATACTTGATAATGCCAGTTTCTGTCACTTTGGAGAAATCTAAGTCAGTATGCTTACTTGGCCAAATTACTGTTAAATTCTTTTAACTCCACTAAAATTCATCAAAAAGCAAACCATTTGATCAAACTTGAGAGGGCTTGCCTCTGGGATCATTTCTGTAAAATATTGAACAATTTGGCTGGACCGTTTACAAGAAGCAGATAGCAAAAAAAAATAAGCTGAATCCCACAACATTTGATATGTGACAGATAATTGCATAAAATCTGGGGATGGTAGCTCCTGCTATTCCTGAGAAATTATGGGTTAATGTACAGATGACAAATGACCCCCGTACAAAAAAAGGTCAATGCAGTTGGCGCCACCAATACCTGAAATTCATATATGACTCATGTGACAACACTGGCATAAAATGTGGTGAAGATAGCTCTGGCCATTTCTAAGATTGTCATTTTAATTTGCTTTTTTTTGACAGATGACTAGGTTCAACTTCCTGTAATTTGGCCAAAATTCACTGAACTTGAACCATTTGAATAAACTTGAGAGATAAGGTATAAAAGATTATTTCTGTGAAATATTGAACAAATCGGATTGACAGTTTCGGAGGAGAAGATTTTTAAAGTTTTGTTTGCTTTTTCTCTATAAAATCTGAAAAAAATACAGATTTTTTTCAGATTGCCAAATTTTTGCCTTAAATTTCATGATGCAAGCTCCAGTCATTTTCGAAATAGTATGGGTGATGGTATACCTGTGATCGTAAACATTGCCTGGCATGAGGAATATCTAAAATCATAAATCTACATTTTTTTAAAAGATAACCTGAAATCTAAATATCTTGAGGCATGATGTAACGGTGCTGATAAACTGGTTCCAGGCTAGATGTATCTGCTTCACACAGCTGACATATATGGTAAATGACTCATTTCAATCTTTATAATTCAGCCAAAATTCATTCTTTGGAACCATTAAAGACACATTAATAATGAGAATTATTCAGGGGATTATTCTTGTAAAATATTAAACAAATTGGCCTGAGTGGCACCAGTCAACAAGGCCTACAGGCCAAATGCGGCACCATCAATTTTGTGTATGATTAAGAGCTATGCGAGATCTATACACATGCAAAATTTCAGGGGGATATGTCAACCCAGTCCTGAGATATAAGCCTGAATGTCTGCAGCGTATACATAAATGTAGATGGCGCCACCTGCCAAAAAATCCAGAAAGCTATCCAAGATGCAAAATTTTAAGCAGATATGCCAAACCACTGCAGAGATATGAGTGATTTTATCCCACGGCAAACAAACAGACAGATGCTGTGCAAAAATGATTCCAGGTGGCGCCACAAGTTTGGCGTACGATCAAGAGCTATGTGAGATCTATAAACATGCAAAATTTTTGCCCAATCAGTCAAATGGTTCCTGAGATATGAGGTTAGATGTCTGAAGGCGTATACATAAATGTAGGTGGTGCCACCTGCCACAAAATCCAGAAAGCTGTGAAGGATGTATAAACCTGCAAAATTTTAGGCAGATCTGTCAAACCACTGCCAAGATTTGAGTGATTTTATCCCAAGGCAGATGAACAGATGGAGGCTGTGCAAAAATGGTTACAGATGACGCCACCAGATTTGCTCATGATAAAGAGCTATGGGAGATCTATACACATGCAAAATTTTGGCCCAACTGGTCAAACAGTTCCCGAGATATGAGCTTGGATGTCTGCAGCTTAAACAGGAATGTAGGTGGCGCAACCTGTCATAAAATCATGAAAGCTGTCCAGGGTGTATACACATGCAAAATTTCAGATGGATAAGTCCAACCAATGCAGAGATATAAGTATTTTTATCCCAAGGCAGATGAAAAGATGGACACTGTGCAAAAATGGTTGCAGGTGGTTCCAACATTTTTAGTTTATGTTATAAAGCTTTTCAAGGGCTACATTTGTGCAAAATCTTTAGCCTTATTGGTCAAATGGTTCCCGAGATATATGTGGGTTTATGTGTTGAAACAGACGCACAAATGGACGCTGGACAGAGAGGAAAGGTCAGAGGTCAACCAAAAATGAGTGCGCAGCAGTTCACATATGACCAATAATAATTCCAAATTTTAACAAGGCCTACAGGCCTAATGCGAACCTGTGCATATTGATACTGTAGATTCAGAAATATTAGTTGGGATTTTATTTTTGTGGTTTTCAAGATAATTCATGATTCCAACGATCAAATAATCACACGGTCGGAGGATATACGGTATCTTAACGGCAGCTGGTGGTTGTAAAGATACAAAAATTGTTTATTACTATTTTATTACTGTTTTCTACATTTATTAAATGCACTGAATTGCTTTTCCTAAATTTCTATAAAAAAAAACAGGATTTATAAATAACTTTTATGTCAATTAAATTACTTCCTGTAATATCGTACAAACATGGCCCCCTGATATCTTTACAATAAAACAATATCAAAGTATAATTTAAACTGAAAAACGTATCCCCACATTCCCTTTTATTAACATTTCAGGTGAAAAATTCAAGAACAATACCACATTTCTGTCACGCAAAGCAGGAGTTCTGACACGCCAAGAACGGTAAAAGTTCCAATGTTCAAAACCACAGCTACCAAGGCACGGCTTTTTTTTAACCGGCCTTTTCATCCTTCTTTCAATAGAGATTAAACGAGACTTACGCTACATACTGGCCTAAACGACAAGGGCCATGTAAACTAATATGTGTCGTGTTCGTCAGACACGCAAACAATAAAGAATGGAACACCAGTCTAACAGAAACAGAAGAATGTATTCGCTCAAGGAACATGGCGATCCCACATAAATATTCATGAGTCCCGGGTGTCCCGGTCTTAGCGATTACCGCGTACATTTTGACATTGAATATTCAGGGCTATGCTTATTACTGAATTACTATAAAATAAATTATGAGAACTATCTCCACAATATGCATAACCGCGGGATGCAAAAGAGCACTTATTCCGAATATTGCAACAACAGTTGCATGCATAACAGTGAGCCATTAATAATACATCAGTGGTTTTGTTTTTGAAACAATGGGTTTTAATGGAAAATTGATGGTTTTTTTCCCTTAATATTTTGAAAGAAAGAAATTGTGACCCAGTTTTAGGTAGGAGATTTCGGGGACATCTAACTAGTTGTATGTTGAATTTTGGATTCATATGTTAAGAGGTTTCAGATGGACGACAGACAAAAGACCATGACTATAGCTCAGATGACTTATAGTCAGCTGACTAGAGCTAAAAAATGTTACATACTTTGTATGCACGAGTGATGGTCCTCTCCGAGTCTGAAACCACTGAGACAGAGACATCTGGCGCCACCTGGTATGCTCTCACAAGTACCATTGCATTTATGTTCAACACACCCATCAGGTACAGGATCTGACACAGTCCCTGAAATTTAACAAGTTACCACCTGGTCATGGTGCTCAGCTGAAAGAACAACTTTTGAGAGGCATCTCATCAGACCAGCAGTATAAACAATGTCAGTTTGGTTGCTCAAATATATATATATATATATATATATATACATAAATATACATAAATACAACACTGTTTTATATATATATATAAAACAGTGTTGTTTTTCTTCAGAGTTATATATATATATATATATATATATATATATATATATATAAAAGAAAAATTGAATTCTACATAAATCATTTGACCAGATTTGAAAATTTCAAAGTGGTTTAAAATTTCATATATATATATATATATATATATATATATATATATATATATATATATATATATATATATAATGGCATAAAAACCACATACGAGAAATAATAAATTTATCATTTTAATTATAAGGACTCTGGGAACAAAAAAATACTGTGTGAGTGGATAATTTTTTTCTTCATTACTTAAAAGGTGACAATACATGGAGAATACAAAATTTGCTTCATTTATTAATATGCATGGTGTATACAAACAACGCAAAATTTTTTTTATCCACAAAAAATCGGAGCATGCAATCATAGAACAAAACATTTTTTTCTTGTATGGCCTTAAGTCTATAATGCTCTAGACATAGATAATAAGAGTTCACATAAATCCATAGCATAATAATTAAAATAATAATTTATTTTGTAAAGCTTAAAATCCAACAAAAATGGTGCCCTACATGCTGTACATGAATAAAAGGCAACAAATGGAATGATATTAGTTAGATTAGCAATGAATAAAAGCAAAACTAAAAAAACAATTAAGTTTAAAACAACAAGGGACCCATGGGTCTTGGCGCTTAAGTGAAGTTATATGCAAAATATGCAAAAATTCTATTGTAATGTTTTTCATATATATATAAGCATATGAGAAGCTAAGAGGAAAGGGTTTTTTTTTTACTTGGTTACAGTAAATTTCTAAATATATGATTGCAAAACTAATACTCAGACAAGACTGTCATGTAGAAAAACAGTAAAAGTTTTGAGATAATGTGATGCATATAAAAAATTTATAGATGGACAGGCAAGTCACGGTGCACAGAATGGACTTATACCTTTATTTCACTTTCAAGGGAATAATACATTTAAGTTTATATGTAAGCCTATTGTTTAGCATGTCCACTTTTTCCATTAATAGTTTTTATCTGATTCATTTTTTTATTTACAAGTTTTATAAATTTGCAAAAAAAAAATCTGAAAATATAAGTTAAAATATCAGAATTCTAAGTTGCAATCATTATATATACAGAGTGTAGCTCATATTGGGTCATATAATGCATACACACATATTTTATTATTTTTAAATCACAAATGTTTAAACTTATTTTAAAAGAAAATGATGCTACAACACGGCATCTTCAAGATTATTCCTTGAATCACCATTAAAAAGTTTTGCACATTGGAGTTTCAGTACATGCTTAATTTTATTCACAAAAATAAAATAAAAGATTCAGTAAATTTGATAAAATTAATACATCTTTTCAACTAGAATACAGGTAGTCTACAAGTGACTACATGTATCCGCCAAAATCAGAGAAGGACGGGGGAAGTGAGGCATGGATTGAGTGGCAAGGGGAAATAGAGTTACGTGTTACATATTAGAATGGATCTCTGCCACATTATCATGATTGTAGGTGGTGCCACCTCTTATTTGAACGAAAAACTATCCAAAATGTATACACATGCACAATTTCATGTGGAAAAGTCAAACCACTGCAGAAATATGAGTGCTTTTATCCCACAGCAGACAAACAGGTGAACGCTGTGCAAAAATGGCTGCAGGTGGCACCACCATTTTTGTATATGTTTTAAAGGTATCTAAGGGCTACATTTGTGTAAATTTTTTTTCCTTATTGGTCAAACAGTTCCTAAGATATGAGCTTGTCATGAATGTAACGTGAATGTAGGTGGCACCACCTGTCTTAAAAGCAAGAAAGCTATCTAGGATGTATGTATATGCATGCCAAATTTTAAGTGAATTAGTCAAACCACTGAAGAGATATGAGTGATTTTAACCCAAGGCAGATGAACAGATGGACACTGTGTAAACATGGTTGCAGGTGGCACCACCTTTTTTTGTGTATGTTATAAAGCTATCCCAGGGCTACATTTGTGTAAAAAATTTTTCCTGATCGGTGAAATGGTTCCTGAGATATGTGGGTTTGTGTGGAAACAGACGCACAAAGGGACGCTGGGCAGAGAGGAAAGGTCAGAGGTCAAGGTCACTTGGTTAGGCACCAGTTCACATGTGACCCGATAATTTGTGTAAGTTTCAGAAAAATCTGTCCAGTAGTCGCAGAGGAGTTCTCCGTAAATGAACGTGTTGGCAGCGGCGGCGGCGGCCCAACCCAGTCAAAAACTTTGTTTTGGCGGATACAATAAAGTATACACACTTTTGCCGGTTGAATGAGGGACAAACAATATCATTGTGCCAATTACTATCTCAGCTATAATGTATCACTGGAATTAATAGTCAATTTCCCATCTAGGGAATTTTTACTCTTCTGAAGTAAGGAATTGTATATATGCTGTGAACATTAAATCAACAGTGCTTTCAGGGAAAAAGCCGTTGTGAAAGTTGGACAAAATTGATTTTTTATTATTGCTAATAACTTGAACAAGTGACCCATGGGTCATGACACTCAGCTGACAGGGAAGAGATTCTCAAATGGGAATTTAATTATCTGAATGGTAGTATATACCCATTAAACTGAAGCATCAAACAGAATAACAAACAGGTCAAGATTGTGTCTGTATTAATATATCTCAAAAATAGAGAAAAATACATAAAGTTTAACCCATTCAACTGAAGCATTGAACAGATAACCAACAGGCCAAGATTGTGCCGTATTAATATATCTCAAAAATAGAGAAAAAATGCAAAAAAAAAACATTTAACTGAAGCATCAAACAGATTAACCAACAGGCCAGGATTGTGTCTGTATTAATATATCTCAAAAATAGAGAAAAAATGCATAAAGTTTAACCCATTCGACTGAAGCATCAAACAGATTAACCAACAGGCCAGGATTGTGTCTGTATTAATATATCTCAAAAATAGAGAAAAAATGCATAAAGTTTAACCCATTCAACTGGAGCATCAAACAGATTAACCAACAGGCCAGGATTGTGTCTGTATTAATATATCTCAAAAATAGAGGAAAAATGCATTAACTTTAAAAAAAATACAGGTAGCTCAACAAGCCTGCAGAAACTAATAAAAACACTTAATGGTCAATATCCATGCAAAGAATCATGGTGATCTAATTTCAGGTTTCCACAAACACTTTTCATGGGCCTCCTTGCATGACAAGAATGAAGATTCTAGGTCCAGTTGTTACGATTTGTTCCCTGTTGACAGATAACCACATCTTTAAAGGTCTCAAAAACAGAGAAAAAATTCGTAAAAATTTGAAACAAGGCCTACAGGTCTAATGCGAACCTGTGCAAAGTTTGGGAGTGTGAATGGAGGTTTATCTTAAAAATTTAATATTGATCCTTTAAAGTCCCTCATATCTACCTTAGTCATTATGATTTCTGCAAAATGGACATTTCGGACCTGCAAGTTTCAGACTAGGACATTGTTGGGTTAGACATAACGATGAGAGTAGTGGGGTACTCCAGACTTTATTCACAGCGATACAAATAACTGGCTCACACACACAGCCCTTTCATGTGAACATCTTAATGGCGTGATTCCTATATAAAACGGGGGTCCACTACTACCGGTTCACGGAAAAGACCTTGACCTTTACTAATACAAAAATTTGGATGTCCGGGATACAATAACATGGAGGTCCGGGAGAAATCTCGGAGTATACGATATCTGACAGTAACAAAATTATCATAAAAATACATATGTAATAGCATTACTTAACAGACATTTTAAAACTAGAATATGGGTAGTCGACAAGCGACTATGTGTATCCGCAGAAATTAGAGTGGGACGGGTGAAGTGAGGCATGGATTAAGTGGCAAGGGGTGGTGCAGACACAGACCAGATGCCCTTCCATTTCAAACACGAGGGAGTCGCCTTTAACATGCTTTATTGCATAAAGCTGGCGTTCTGAAATTACAGAAACAATAAACAAGTCCTTAAAACCACATACTGACTTGTTGTGACCCTTACTGTTTATAATATAAAGACATATCTGTATGAGTGTACCGCAACATTCTATACTCTAAGCAAATAGTCTCTGAAATATCCATAACTAGTCCTATATAGATAGACAGCTTTAAATTGAATTACAAAACAGTCCTATTGCAAGTATTATATCATACACTCCCTATTATTCAGTTTACCTAAACATTAATGTGCATGTTCAAATTGCAGTTATATTTACCTATGGAAACATTAATGACATATATAGCCATATAATAACGTTCTCTTTCTGGAAGAAGTTAAACTTAATCATAAATATTTAGAGCACTGTGAATCCTGACAATTAAATAATATAAGAGTCTCATATAGTCTCTGGTCTTACAGGTGTTATCATAATGAAAACTATCAATTAAGCAATTACCACAAATAAGCACTACAACACAGAATGATGTAACCTGTGAAATATTTAAACCACTTGAATGTAATATGACATATTGACAAGCCTGTATGCATCCTACATGCATTCAATTTAATGTGAGAGCCTTCTTACAATCTTAAACAATACCCCCAAATGCTCAGTCAAATATTCCAATACAGACAGATAAACAATGTGATTAAATTTACTGCCGGTATACAAAGTCTCAAACGATATAGTAATCTACCCTGATTTACCTTTGGTACAGACATCAAACGAATAATATTGCCAGATTACATGAACAATACAGCAAACAAACATCTCGGAATGATTAAATTCGTCCTCAGTGTCAAACTCGCATATTAAATTAAGCTTTAATGCTGACAACCGTATGAAACTCATCCTCGGCGTCAAACTCAAACATATTAAACTCGACCGCAGTACAAAGTGGGATTCTTATGATTTCACATTTAAAGCATAACTTTTATAACTCACAGAGATGCAGTTTCACCGCACAATGCACACAAAATCAATAACAAGGCCACAATACCTGAGGAGTGAGTCTCCCTCGGCCCGAAACCACAAGAAATCGTCACAAGTGATGAAAAAGCGCCGCTGGACCGCTCACGGGTCCCGCGCCCCAAACCCCTCGACCTTCACCTTGCCAAACTCGCATTAAAACAAAAGGGGAGCGGTCCCAAACCCAATTACGCGGGACCATTCTCACTATGAAGTCGCGCTATACGAAACACCCTCCGGGGGCCAGAGATGGACGGATTATGACTCGGCTTCCAATAGCAGACAACATCTTTGGACTGACCGTTTGTATTCTCCGTTCTTGGTTCTGACCTTGACGTTCCTGATGATGCCGTCCTGCCCCGGATAGACCTCGAGAAGTCTGCCCATGTCCCACCTGCCTCGTGGCGCTGCTGAGTCTACGAGCAAGACAACATCTCCGGGTTTCAACTGTCGCCCCTTTGTTTTCCATTTGACTCGTCTGGTCAATGTCGGTAGATATTCTGATATGAAACGTTGCCATATCCGTTTGACCATGGCTTGTACGAATTCGAATCGCTTGTGTAAGTTCTTTGTTTCCTCAAATGGGCCTTGTGGTATGTCAACAGTAGCTCGTCCCAACAGAAAATGGTTTGGTGTTAGTGGCTGTAAGTCGTTTGGATCATTCGGAGAATAACCTATGGGTCTTGAATTTAACAAAGCCTTAACCTCTGCGAAAACTGTAGACATCTCGTTCCATGTCAGCCTTTGGTCTCCTATTACTTTCATTGCACGTTTTACCTGCTTTATGAGGCTTTCGTAGAATCCTCCCTGATTCGGACTAAGTGGTGTGATAAACTTCCACGTCACCGAATGTAGCATTGCAAATTCCTTGAGTTCTTGACGCCCTGCTTGCACGAGTTTTTTAAGTTCCTTTTCTGTTCCGACGAATGACGTCCCATTGTCACTAATAATTGTAGTCGGCCATCCGTGCGTGCTAACAAAACGCCTGAGAGCCTGGAGGAAGGCCTGGGTTGATAAGTCGTCGACAATCTCCAAATGAACCGCGCGGACGGTTCCACACGTGAAAATTGCTCCCCATGCCTTTCTGGATTGGGTCCTTCCGAACTTTAGGTTGAATGGCCCAAATAAGTCAACGCCTGTTGTTGTAAAGGGTGGTGATTGCACCCTCATTCTCTCTGGGGGAAGATCCGCCATGAGTGTAGTGTGTGGCGGTTGCCTTAACTTCCGACAAACAATACATTTCCTGACAATTAATTTTGCTAAATTCCGCCCTCGCGTTATCCAGTACCTCCGTCTTGCTTCACATAATGTCCTTTCTGCTCCTGGATGGATCGCCTTTGAATGGGCATCAGCCATGACCAACTTCGCTATATGGCTTGAGCCTGGTAACAGAACTGGATGCACTTGGTCATACGACAAATTTGAACGTTTAAGCCTGCCTCCTACTCTTACAATCCCTTCCTTTTCAAATGGGGAAAGGTCACTGTATTGTTGCCTCCAATCACCCAAGTCCTCTTGGGCTTTCAAGATCCAGTGTCTCTCTGATGTCTCAATTTCGCGCGGTGATAATGTGTCCCTCCGCTTATCCTTATTTCTGGCATTGTGCAGAAACCTGTAACACCAGGCTGTGACTCGAAGCATCTTATGCCAATCAGAAAAATCTCTGCACTCAATGAAAGATGTGGCCTTTGTTACACCGCAGACCAGTTTCTTGGGTTGTTTTCTCTCTGGATCTTCCAGGGGAGTGCCATCCTGAGCTGGCTGTTCTGGCCAATCCCTTTCTGATCTCACAAGAAATTCTGGTCCCTTAAACCAACGTCCCTTCAAATCTGTCACTTTGAGACCTCGACTCAGATCGTCAGCAGGGTTTTTGTCTGTGGGTATGAACCTCCAGTGTGGGGGATCCCATGTCGCTTGAATCTCCGCCACCCGGACACCCACAAACTGCTTTAAATTATGGGACTCTGATTTGATCCAATGAAGCACGATTCTGGAATCTGTCCAAATTGTCGTGGTTAAACCCGTTCGTAGCTCCTCATGAATGGTTTTAGCCAATCTGGATCCGATCAATGCTGCTGCCAATTCCAATCTTGGGATTGTTGTTTGACGTAATGGTGCCACTCTAGCTTTGGCAGCAATCAGCTGGATATACGGTGTGGTAGAACCAAGCGACTTTGTCCGAATATATGCGATAGCGCCATACGCCACCGAACTGGCATCCGTAAATACATGCAATTCTGCTTTCTGTCCTATTGCCTCTGGTTTCACGCATCTTGGAATCTCTAGTCCTTCAAGACTCTTCAGTTCCTCAAATAGCCTACCCCATAAGTCTTGATAATCTTCCGGGAGTGGGTCATCCCATTCCATGCCCAACTTCCAAGTGTTCTGCATCGCAATTCTGGTTTTGATAGTCACTGCAGCAGCAAGACCAAGCGGATCATATATCATTGACAATCTCGATAATACTATCCTCTTGGTCAGTATACCCGGTTTCATTTCCTTTACCTGAAAGTGAAGCATATCTGTCGTCGGTTTCCAACAGACGCCGAGAGTTTTGACACTGTCCTGACCATCAAGACTTACATCTTGTGTGCAACCGTTATCGTGATCCTGCACTGCCTGAAGTTTCTTCCTTATATCAGAAGAACAAATCCACTCTTTGATCTGGAAGCTAGCACTGCCGAGGATCACTTCAATGGCTGCTTTTAGTCTATCTGCTTCCTGAAACGTAGCACATGAGTGAATGATGTCGTCAACATACCGATCACGTTTAAGAAGCACAGCTGCTTCTGGAAATCTGGACCGAAACTCTTCGGCTACCTTGAGCACCACAAAACTGGCCATAGATGGTGACGGTTTATCACCGAAAGTGACCCTTGTCAAACGATAGACCTTCGGTTCTTTTGAGACATCCATGTCTCGCCAAAGAAAGCGGTGGACATGTGTATCTTCCTCCATTAGACACACCTGAAGAAACATCTTGGATATATCTCCTATGAAGGCCACCGGTTCTTCTCTGAAGCGAAGAAGCACGCCAAAAAGGTCCCCAATCAGGCATGGTCCCTTGTACAGAAGCGAATTCAATGATACCCCTTTGTAGGTGCATGCTGGGTCAAACACAATCCTCAAAGGAGTGCTTGGTTTATCTGGTCTGTAAACCCCATGGTGAGGAAGGTAGAACACTGGTTTTCTGCCTCTGTCTATTTCAGCTGGGGTAAGCTGAACTGCCCATCCCTGCTCTATAAACTGGTCCATAGCCTTGCAATACAACTCGGCCATCTCAGGTTTGTTCAACAGTTTCCTTTCCAAGGAAGAAAGCCTACTCTCTGCCAATTTATAGTTATCTGGAAGCTGTTTAGGGTCCCCTTTCCATGGTAGACCTATGACCTACCTGCCGCCGTCCTTACGACATGTTGTCTCGAAAATATCTTGGGCTCTCTGGTCTTCAAGCGACATCACTTTTACAGGACAGGAACAACCTGGTGTACGAATCCCTAGAGTCTCCATGTCATATAATGTCTCCATGTTGACCTTCTGGACAAAGTTGATTGAAACATCAGGCGTACGACTATTACTTGGTCCTATCACAAACCATCCTAGCTTGGTTTTCTTTCCGACCGGTTCAAAGTAGGCGCCCTTACGAATTTCCTCCTCAACATGAAGATGACTGTACTGAACTCCTAGGATCAGATCTATAGGTCCTGCCTTATGTGAGAATTGTACATCACTCAGGTGCTGGAATGACGACAGCCAATGCCTGTCCAGAGGATGGACGCTAACAATTGTATTGTCTATTTCGTGGGCCTCAATTTCATATTCTCCTACGCCCTGCAACGGGGAGATCCACACTTTGATCCTCCTGCTATCACTCTGGTCGAGTCTCTGCCCTCCTACAACTGACAGTTCCAGGGCCTCTCTCTTGCCTTGCAGTCCCAAAGCCTTTGAAAAGTCTTTCCTAATAATTGTGGTTGCAGCCCCACTGTCGATCAAGACGTTTCCCTGCCTAACCTGTCCATTATTTGATCTGAATAGAACCCTGACAACCGGCAGCAAACCATCCTTGTCAAAAGCTGTAGTAACAGTGCTAGATGGGGGAGGGTCTGTGTGTAGGAGACGATGATGCTGTTTGTCACAACCTGCTTTATCACATTTCTTTTTTGACCTGCACTCTCTCATAGTGTGGCCCCTGTTGAGACATCCGTAACACAGTCTCTGCTCTTTTGCTGTTTTGAAACGCTCTGACACTGTCGAGTCACTGAAAGTTGGGCACTCACTAACTCTGTGCTGATCACTGCACACATAGCATCTCAATTGCCTTTTTCTGTCCTCTGATAGAGGTTGGCCCTTAACTGCATTAACGCCTTTGCCTTTGTCCTTCTGCCAGACTCTCTGTTCAGCTCTGCCCCCTATCTCAAGGTCGCCGAAGTCTGGGTCGTAGCTAATCTTGACTTGCCGTCGCAGTAGAGTGCTGATGTGGTCAAGAGTCGGCATGGTCCCATTTTCTCTCAGCTCTGCAGCCTTGACCTTCCACTTAATGATCAGGTGGTCAGGAAGACGCCTGACCATTCGACGGAGACTATCTGAGGCATTAACATCAGAATGAAAACCTATACGTTTCATGGTAGCAAGACAATTAATCATATCAAGTGAGAAATCACGCAAACCTTGTCTATTACCAGGCATAATCTTTGAACCCTTGGTCAGCTTATTAATGTGAGCCCTAGCAATAACACTTTTATCACCAAACTGCTCTTTCAACAGTTTTAAAGCAGTTGCATACATAACACCTGCTGACCCTAAACCTGCAATTGCCCTGTCTGCATCACCAGTGACATGCATTTTCAATTGCAACATACGAATATCATTTGTCAAGTGATATTTGTCATGAATATGGAGCTTAAAACTTTCAATAAACTCAACATATTGCAAAGGATTACCATCAAAATGACAAAGTCTCACATTTGGAACGTCTTTGGTAGCTTCAAGTCTATATAAAGCATCAGCAACAGACATTTCTCTTACATGCCTTGTCGGTGTCGTCTCTTGGAATTCTACCAAATCGTCTATCCAGGAATCAAACACATACATCCTTCTTGACAGATGACCTCGGCTCGCCGCGAATTGACCTCCAAACATGTTATATTGATCGCTCATGTGTACGGTCTCTGGGAAAGGAATATTAGACCTTTGTATATTGCCAGGCTCTACACAGTCATCTGCTGACATATCTGGATCTCTCTGCCTCACTGTCTCTGATATAGATTCGCGCACATCATGGTGTGTATCTCTCTGAGGGGCACTTGGCTCAGAACGTTCATTTGGAGGCCTTGATGTTGTATCTCTGTCAGAATTACTTCTGGTCACCATAGATGTCTGCCCTGCCTGGACAGTAAGGCTTCTATCACCTTTAAGAGCTTTATAAGCTGCTTTACGATCTTCGATTTCTTCTTCAAATTCATAAAAGTCTGTGGCCAAATCTGCTTCCCATTTATCAAGAGCAGCATGACCCTCAGCTTCAGTCAGGTCATACAGTTTACCATGTAATTCACAAAGAACATTAAAGTCTTTCTGTATTTCCTGCATTTCTCTATTTAGTCTCCTTTCGCCCACAACTTCTATGTGGCGTGAAGAATCACGTAATCTGTTCATGGCTCTTGTCATCTTTGCTCTAAGAGACTTTCGCTTTTCTTTAATCTCAGTCATTTTTTCTTGTTTTTGGTCATTCCCAGACTGCTCTGGACCACTATCATCAGCAGGGTTCGATCCTGTACCTGGCATCTTGTCCATGTCACCACTACTCGGGTTGTCTGCTAAGTCGACACAACATGCTCATCAATTCCTCAGAACTTTGGTGCAGACACAGACCAGATGCCCTTCCATTTCAAACACGAGGGAGTCGCCTTTAACATGCTTTATTGCATAAAGCTGGCGTTCTGAAATTACAGAAACAATAAACAAGTCCTTAAAACCACATACTGACTTGTTGTGACCCTTACTGTTTATAATATAAAGACATATCTGTATGAGTGTACCGCAACATTCTATACTCTAAGCAAATAGTCTCTGAAATATCCATAACTAGTCCTATATAGATAGACAGCTTTAAATTGAATTACAAAACAGTCCTATTGCAAGTATTATATCATACACTCCCTATTATTCAGTTTACCTAAACATTAATGTGCATGTTCAAATTGCAGTTATATTTACCTATGGAAACATTAATGACATATATAGCCATATAATAACGTTCTCTTTCTGGAAGAAGTTAAACTTAATCATAAATATTTAGAGCACTGTGAATCCTGACAATTAAATAATATAAGAGTCTCATATAGTCTCTGGTCTTACAGGTGTTATCATAATGAAAACTATCAATTAAGCAATTACCACAAATAAGCACTACAACACAGAATGATGTAACCTGTGAAATATTTAAACCACTTGAATGTAATATGACATATTGACAAGCCTGTATGCATCCTACATGCATTCAATTTAATGTGAGAGCCTTCTTACAATCTTAAACAATACCCCCAAATGCTCAGTCAAATATTCCAATACAGACAGATAAACAATGTGATTAAATTTACTGCCGGTATACAAAGTCTCAAACGATATAGTAATCTACCCTGATTTACCTTTGGTACAGACATCAAACGAATAATATTGCCAGATTACATGAACAATACAGCAAACAAACATCTCGGAATGATTAAATTCGTCCTCAGTGTCAAACTCGCATATTAAATTAAGCTTTAATGCTGACAACCGTATGAAACTCATCCTCGGCGTCAAACTCAAACATATTAAACTCGACCGCAGTACAAAGTGGGATTCTTATGATTTCACATTTAAAGCATAACTTTTATAACTCACAGAGATGCAGTTTCACCGCACAATGCACACAAAATCAATAACAAGGCCACAATACCTGAGGAGTGAGTCTCCCTCGGCCCGAAACCACAAGAAATCGTCACAAGTGATGAAAAAGCGCCGCTGGACCGCTCACGGGTCCCGCGCCCCAAACCCCTCGACCTTCACCTTGCCAAACTCGCATTAAAACAAAAGGGGAGCGGTCCCAAACCCAATTACGCGGGACCATTCTCACTATGAAGTCGCGCTATACGAAACAAGGGGAATAGTGCAAGGTGTGTTGCATATTAGCATGGATGTCTGCAGCTTAAACGTGAATGTAGGTGGTGCCTCCTGTCATAAAATTGAGAAAATTGTCCAGGATGTATAAACCTGCAAAATTTCAGGTGGATTAGTCAAACCACTGCCGAGATATGAGTGATTTTATCCCAAAGCAGATCAACAGATGGATGCTGTGCATGAATGGTTGCAGGTGGCACCACCAGTTTGTATATAATGAAGAGCTATGTGAGATCTATACACATGCAAAATTTTGGCCTAATCGGTCAAACGGCTCCCAAGATATGAGCTAAGTTGTCTGCAGAGTAAATGTGAATGTAGGTGGTGCCACCTGTCATAAAATCAAGAAAGCTGTCCAGGATGTATACACATGCAAAATTTCAGGTGGATAAGTCCAACCAATGCAGAGATGAGTGATTTTATCCCAAGGCAGATGAACAGATGGACACTGTGCAAAAATGGTTGCAGGTGGCCCAACCATTTTTTATGTATGTTATAAAGCTATCCAAGGTGTACATTTGTGCAAATTTTTTTCCGGATCGATCAAACTGTTCCTGGCATATGTGGGTTAATGTGTCAAAACAGATGCACAGATGGACGCACTGGAGAGAGGAAAGGTCAGAGGTCAAAACTAAATCGGGGCACAGCAGTTCACATGTTACCCGAATATAATCCCAGGTTTCGTAAAATTCCGCCCAGCGGTTACGGAGGAGTTCTCCTAACACCTACGCGGTGGCGGCAGCTCGCTGAAAACATAGTATCCGCAAAAACTGAGTTTTGACGGAAACAATTAGGATGTCAATGTGGATCCTGGTTCAATATCATGCAATTAGCTTGTCCAAGCAATCATTTGTCCAAACAAATACTTTTTTAGAATTACACATATGCCTACATTAACTGAGAACCAAGAATCCAAGTAAGCACATTCACAATACATACATAACCTACCTGGACAACCAAACAGTTCTATCCAAATGGTGTACACATCACCAACCCATCGTTTTGGGTGGATCTGGACACTTCTTGCTGACACTACTGTAGGTAACATCTCAGTTCTCATTGAGTCATTCCTAGATCCTTGAAAAACCTGCAAAAATTAATATGTACAAAAGGACTGTGACATACAGTGCTACCGGCCCTGTGTATGTGAAATGGAATTTCATAAAATAATAAAATTACTTAAGAAAAACATAGTTTAAATCATATGGTGCATTAAAATGTCAGTTTATATTAATTTGGAACATCAAATCATATAGTGTAGTCAGAGAGACAGAGTCAATAATATATTTGTTCAAGTTGCATGTTGTTGTTGTCATCAGACTGTTTACATCAATGCCCTGGAAGCTTGTGGATTATTTAATAGTATTTTGTTTTTTAATGTTAGAAAATGGACTTACTGTACCATGATTTATTATAATTAGATGACAGAAGGTTCTAGAGAATTCTAGTAATGTGCAAATTCCAATAGGATAATTCCAGAAAATCCTGTAGGTGCTAGTCTTGACTAGAAAAGACCTGATCATTCTAGAGACTTCTGGAAGTTTTGGTTACCCAGATATAAACAGGAAGTGTCAAGGCCGGTTAGGAATGAATGAATTTGGAAGCTAGCGTCAACTGGTGACGGGTCGTATTAGGTTTACACCGAGCAGCGGGGCGTAGTTACAAATTCAGCGAGGACATTATTAGTCCTGGAGATAGTACATATATAGTTACTGCCAAGCAGGGCATTAGGAGATTTACGCGACTTGTACTTTGTTGAAGACGTTGTTATAGTGAGATTGGAGCCAGTCAACAATGATTGTGGCCTATTGTTGGATGTTACTGGAATAAACCTGTTTTTCAATTTAGACGAGTGATATTTTGGACTTTTCATAAATCATGAGCATATAACTCAGGAAATTCTCTTTTTACATGTGAAAATGTCCTGTTAGGCCCTCTGTAAAAACTTAAAAGTAGGTCACCGTGACCTTATTCTCTGAGTAATGGAGTATATACTCTGATTTATTGTTTGTCTGTTATCAAGGCACAAATCGTAACAGTAAGACCCAGGAGTTGAAATTTCACATACTGACAGGTCCTCTGTGGAAACCAAAAGGTAGACCACTGTGACCTATATTCTACAGGTTATTGAACAATAACTTCAGAAGCTGTTTTATAGCCCAGTTGGGCACAGAGAGGCAGAACTGAGCTAGATATATGTCAATGGTTATATAACCCACAAATTTTGTTGCTTCCAATGATTGCTTGATCCACTTATGTCAGACTTAGCAAATCGCATAACTTGCCTAGGAAATATAATAGCCTGCCTGATATCCCAAATATATATTTATACTGATAGTAACAAAGCGGAGATCAAAATATCATTGATAAAACAGGCCAGTACTGCCTGTGTAAGCCTCCATACCCCACTCTATCCATGAAAGGTCTCATCATCATCTAAGTATTTTGTTTCAATTTAGATTTAAAATCTAAATAAAAACAAGCAAATTTGTGGAATTAATGTCCCCCTTTTTGGGGTCTTGTTGTTTTTCATGCTTGATAACAGACGGACAGACAGAGTGACAGACAGACAGTTGTACAGAGAGAAGCCAGACACTCCAAAACAAATCACAACCAATTTAGGTGAGCATGAGTGCAATCACTGACCAAATTCTGAATGAAACTGGATAATATTTTGGGAAAGTTATCCCACAGACATGAAAACCTGATGGACTGACAGAAAAAGTGACAGACAGACAGATGCCAGACACTCCAAAACCAATCCCAACCAAGGTCAGCATGAGAGCAATCACTGACCAAAATTTGAATGAAATTGGATTATATTTAGGAAAGTTATCGCACAGAAACATAAATCTGACGGACTGACAGACAGAGTGACAGACAGACAGATAGACAGATGCCAGACACTCCAAAACCAATCCCAACAAAGATTAGCATGAGAGCAATCACTGACTAAAATTTGAATGAAATCAGATTATATTTAGGAAAGTATTTGAACGGAAATGTAAACCTGACTGACAGACAGACATATATAATTTATACAGAAGCCAGACACTCCAAAACCAATCCCAACCAAAGTAAATGTGAGAGCAATCACTGACCCAAATTTGAATGATATTGTATAATATTTAGGAAAGTTATCACCCAGAAACAAAAACCTGACAGACTGACAGACAGAGTGACAGACAGACAGAAGCCAGACACTCCAAAACCAATTCCAACCAAGGTAAGCATGAAAGCAATCACTGACCCAAATTTGAATGAAATTGGATAATATTTAGGAAAGTTATTGCTTGGAAACAAAAACCTGACAGACAGTCAGACAAAGTGACAGACAGACAGATAGAAGCCAGACACTCCAAAACCAATCCCAACCAAGGTATGCATGAGAGCAATCACTGACCCAAAATTGAATGAAATGGGATAATATTTAGGAAAGTTATGGCACGGAAATGAAAAAAAAACCTGACAGTCGACAGACAGAGAGACAGACGGACAGACAGACAAACCAAAATCAATGTCCCCTGCATCTGCGGAGTGGGGAACAACAAGAGACCTTGGCCTCAGACAGTCAGGTGACCACGACTTGGACTTGGCCTCGGACGGTGGTGACTTGGACTAGGCCTTGGCCTCAGAGGTTGGTGACTTGACTACAACACTGGTAACAGAGCCTATGATCAAAATGTTATTGATGAAACTTACAAGTACTGCCTGTCTTAGCCTCCATACCCAACTGTGTCCATGCAAGATCTGAGTGTCGTCAAATTATTTTGTTTCAATTTAGCTTTAAAATCTAAATTAAAAATGAGGGACCTGTCAGTCATGCATGGTGCTCATTTGACACTGATTCTGATAACATTTGTGTTGACTGTGCACTTTTATTGACCACATGAAATACGGAGGAGCATCTCATGATCACAAACGTGTATTTATAAAAGTTTCAGTATTTCAACTAAATGACTGTAATATGCAGGTTAATATATCCATTTGGATCATAGAAAACCCTGGATAAAAATAATTGAGTTTTTTTTTATAATGTTTCCATATTTAAATATAATTGTCCCTATTTGGAGTACATATCCAACATGCAAATACTGTGTCACTCCCCATGTTAATTTTATTTTTGTTTAGCTCCAATGAGCAGAAAAATTACATATATTTAACAATTTTAAGTATGATATTTATTATTTTTTATGGAAACCTAACTTTTTTACCCTTGGCACAAATCCATCCATGTACGGCAGGAAATGATTGCCATCATGGCTGTAGTGGAGAGTGAACCACAGTACTGGATCATAGTAATGTGAGCTCTTAACAAGAACGCCAACCACACGATGCATTGATCCTAAGTCAGTCTGAAATAAAACAGAGATAAAACCGGACACATGATGCACTAAGCCTAAGTCAGCCTGAAATAAAACAGGGTGATTACCATACAGTAAAGCTAAACACAAGATGCTCTGATCTAAAATCAGCCTGAAACATGATATAAAATAAACTTATTTTACATGGATTGTACAAATAGTTATTATAACTACCAGTAATCACGGCACTCTGCATGGCTCAGATTTTGGCATCCAGTAGACTTAAGAGGTGGAGGAAACTGGGAAACCTGGAGAAAACCACTGGCCTTGGATGGGCAACTTCAACCCACTCCATATAGCCACACCGTGAATCAAACCGAGGTCGCCAGCAGAGAAAGCCTAGTGTTTTACCCCTCAACTGTCCAGGCCCCCATAAAAGCTAGGATGAATTACCACTAATAATGCTGTAAAAAAAGGCAACCTTCTATTGACAGGCAGCCCAAAATATGAGAAATTTACAATGGCAAACAAGGATGTTGCTCTGATCCAAAGTCAGCCTGAAATATATCAGAATGTGTTATTATAATCATACCTGTGTGTACATATATTCATTCGTTACAGAATGAATTAGCATACAAAACACACAGTGTTATCATAATTATCAGACCTGTGTGTACATATATTCATTTGTTACAGAATGAATTAGCATACAAAGCACAGTGTTATCATAATCAGACCTGTGTGTACATATATTCTTTTGTTACAGAATGAATTAGCATACAAAACACAGTGTTATTATAATCACACCTGTGTGTACATATATTCATTTTTTACAGAATGAATTAGCATACAAATCACACAGTGTTATCATAATCACACCTGTGTGTACATATATTCATTTGTTACAGAATGAATTAGCATACAAAACACAGTGTTATTATAATCACACCTGTGTGTACATATATTCATTTGTTACAGAATGAATTAGCATACAAAACACACAGTGTTGTTATAATCATACCTGTGTGTACATATATTCATTTGTTACAGAAAGAATTAGCATACAAAACACAGTGTTATTATAATCATACCTGTGTGTACATATATTCATTTGTTACAGAATGAATTAGCATACAAAATTCACAGTGTTATTATAATCATACCTGTGTGTACATATATTCATTTGTTACACACTGGTTATGGTAAAAAACTCACCTCAGCACTGCTTTTAATTAATTCTCACCTGTATATACACATGGTCATTATGTAATGGTCTCCATCCAGCATTTGTTGGCCCTGATAGGACAATCTTTGCTTGTTCCGGCTCATGACCAGGGACACTGTCTACTGATGCTGTCAGTGTTGTGTTTGTGACAGGTCCTACAAGGCGTCTTCTACAGTCTGTGATCAATGTAAAACAATAAACAATTTCACATAAATTTGGTCTCCTCCATGGGGTAAATTCTGTACAGCCAGGCATCTGGATCAGTTGAGCAGAGACCTTGCTTCACCAAGCCCCAAGGATACTATTTGATGAACTAGAATACGGGTAGTCGACAAGCGACTACGTGTATCCGCCTAAATCAGAGTGGAACAGGTGAAGTGAGGCATGGATTGAGTGGCAAGGGGAAATAGAGTGTTGCATATTAGCATGGATGTCTGCAGCCAAATTGTGTATGTAGGTTGCCCCCCCCCTACCACAAAATCCAGAAAGCCGTCCAAGTTGTATACATATGCAAAATTTAAGGCAGATAAGTCAAACCACTACATGTATATGAGTGATTTTAGCCCGTGGCAGAAAAACAGATGGACGCTGAGCAAAAATGGTTGCAGGTGACTCCACCAGTTTTGCGTATGATAAAGAGCTATGTGAGAACTATACACATGCAAAACTTTGGCCCAATCAGTCAAACGGTTCCCAAGATATGAGCTTGGATGTCTGCTGCATAAACTAGAATGCAGGTGGCGCCACCTGTCATAAAATCAAGAGAGCTGTCGGGGATGTATAAACCTGCAAAATTTTAGGCAGATATGTCAAACCACTGCTGAGATATGAGTGATTTTATCCCATGGCAGACAAACAGACAGGAGCTGTGCAAAAATGGCTGCAGGTGGCGCCACCAGTTTTGCGTATGATGAAGAGCTATGTGAGATCTATACACATGCAAAGTTTTGGCCCAATCGGTCAAACGGTTCCTGAGATATGAGCTTGGATGTCTGCAGCATCAACGTGAATGTGGGTGGAGCCACCTGTCATAAAATCAGAAGAGCTATCCAGGATGTATACGCATGCAGAATTTCAGGTGAATTAGTCAAGTCACTGCAGAGATATGAGTGATTTTAACCCAAGGCAGACGAACAGATGGACACTGTGCAAACATGGTTGCAGGTGGTGCCACCATTTTTTGTGTATGGTATAAAGCTCTCCAAGGGCTACATTTGTGCAAAAAAAATTTCCTGATCGGTCAAACGGTTCCGGAGATATGTGGGTTTATGTGTGGAAACAGACGCACAAACGGACGCAGAGCGCAGAGGAAAGGTCAGAGGTCAAAACAAAATCGGGGCGCAGCAGTTCACATGTGACCCGAACATAATCGCTGGTTTCGTAAAATTCCGCCCAGTGGTTACGGAGGAGTTCTCCGGACACCTACGCCGCGGCGGTGGCGGCGGCGGCTGCGGCGGCGTGCAGCTGAAAACATAGTATCTGCAAAACTCTGTTTTGGCGGATACAATTACTAATATGAAAACTGAACCAATCAGGAACCTTTCACAAGGCCTGTCAATATTGTGGGGAACACAACCCCGGTTCTGTTTTAGAGCAACTGTCTGACGTGGAGATATGATCTTGAATCTGACCAACCATATAAAGGCTTTAAAACCTGGTGCATGTTACACTTTTGTGTGCCCTGTAACAACTGATTTGATTTATGATTTGTGGTGATAAATAAGTCCCTTCACATGTGCCTGTTCCATATTGATATAGCAGGCCAGGAGGCCCACTGAAACAAGGTCTCTGCTCAACCCAGCACAGGACCTGGACACAAGGAAGATGCCTTGGGTCTCTCAGTATAATGCCAGTACTAGGCCTTCCAGGTTAATAGAGATTCAATTACTAAATATGCAAAACAGAACGTAGCCCAGTTCCAAGCATTACAGCACTGAGACATAACTTCTTTATGTGCTCCTACTAACAGCCAGTCAGATAGTGGGGAATCCCTAATATTTGCATATTATTATCAGTACATCATGAGGCCATTTAAGAACCTGGCATTACCCTCTCAATGGCATTTTGATGTTGACCTTTGGATCAATAATGTCAATGACTGGAGGACCCACATGGAATGTTGGACCTTGGAAATCAGGACATAAAAATCAAAGGCAAATCTGTCACTTTGGACAAATAATGTGCCCAGTAATATATATTGAAGATCCAGTACAAAAAAAACAGCAGGAAAGAAAACAAGAGAAACTAGGGACCCATGGGTCTCTACCCTCAGCCTAAGGTTTGATTGTGAGGATATTTATGAGCTTTTTCAAAATGTCGTTCCAGTTACCTAACCTATGGTCTTGTAACCAAAAATTTTAGTAGTTACTATCTTTGAATGTACAGCATTTAGATTTTCTTAACAATCTTTGAAAACTGTGATGTTGACCCCGGGCCAGGAAATCTCAGAATCTATATATTTCTTCAGGCAGGTAAGCAATGTGAGAAAGATGGAAAGTTTGGGATGAAAATTTTGAGCAATATGTGCAAGATGGAAGGTTTTGGATGAAATGCTTGGCTTAAAATGCAGCCATAATCTTTTTTACTTGTCAGATCAGCTAGGACCAGCCCAGTACAAGTTGAAGTCATCCCACAGGACGACCTGGCATCAAGTACCATGCTGCAGAGAAAAGCTCTTGTAAGGAAGAGTGTTGGAAAATTGTTTCTTCTAAATTTAGTAAATGCCTCTAACAAAATCTGTCAGAAATCTTTGATTTTAGGCAAGCAGGTTGGTCAGTTCTGTATGTCTGTTTGTTGCTTGCCAGCTTAAGAACCAAAAATTTTGGCAAGCATGTTGATCATTTCTGTATGTTTGTCTGTTTGTGTGTTCGTTTATTGCTTGCCTGAAATCTCCAATTTCGGCAAGCAGGTTGGTCAATCGCGGATGTCTGTTTTTCTGTTTGTTGTTTGCTGGAATCAAATCAAATCAGCTAGGACCAGCCCAGTACAAGTTGAAGTCATCCCACAGGACGACCTGGCATCAAGTACCATGCTGCAGAGAAAAGCTCTTGTAAGGAGGAGTGTTTGAAAATTGTTTCTTCTAAATTTAGTAAATGCCTCTAACAAAATCTGTCTAAAGTCCTTTACTCAGACAATTCTTTATTTGAAGACATGCTTGAAACAACTATAAGAGTGTTAATATGGTACAACACCATCATTTTCTCAGTATAATTTGTGATTTAGACACCCCTACCTCATAGTTTCTTTAACAAAAGAGGTACAACGATGCTGCCGGTATCGAATTTGACACCACCAATGTGAAAATGCTCTCACCGTTGTAAAAATAGTAAACCTTAAAAAGACGAATGATTGCCACATATTGCTGCAAAATATGCGTTGTACTTTTTTAAATGATTTACAATTGTTCATTTAATCTTTGGTTACTACTGCGCTGGCTCAGTTGAAAGAACTAACGAGTACATATGCCCCTTATCAATAACCACGTGACACTGACGATGTGACATGTCATTTGTTCATTTCAACTCATTTGGAAAGACTGACAAGGCACTTCTTCCAAATATTGCCGAGCAGCTACCGTGCATACAAGCGGGCAAGTAATTTGGTCTTACAGAAAATGCAAATTTACAGGGCACGGGGCAAATTTGAACAATCTCAGATCAGTTATGAAGGGTTACAAATGTCAGTCATTTGCAGTGGAGGCCACATTCATAGCCAGGAAGGAGTCTCTTATTTCTCTAGTAAAATTAGAATATTTTTAATATTTAGGTGCTTTCTATAAACCCCATGGAATAAAAAGCTTATGCGCAGAACTGCGTTCTCATCTTATGAACCCCCCCACATATGACTGCCACCCACACTGTTTAGCGGGCACATCTGAACATCGGTTCTAGAGACAGGTGAACAGGCATATATGCCACGTTGCACATTTCTCCAAACAAGCTGTGAATTTTAAACATATTGTATCAGCAAAGGATAAAAAATCCTAATAGACCATTGCTTTAAATATTAAAAAAAATTAACATTAATAAAAAATTGTACTTCTTGACTTTATTATTTGAATTTTATCCACACATAGGCCTACAATATATATATATATATAGAAAAGTTCATTATAATTTTAAAAGATCCTTTAATACATGTGTCAGTTTGGTACCAAGGAATTTTCAAGATGTTTAATGTTTAACAAAGCAGTTTTTATGACAAATGGAAAACAAAGATTCCCTTGGCCCCATAGACCGCGTGTAAAGTTTGGGAAACAGGACGTTGGATATGCGAAGAATTGTTGTAGATATATAGACTTTGAATAAAGGTAGTGTTACCAACCATTTCTGTCACAAAATTATGGAAGAGATATGTATTTGCAAACTTCAAACAATATTAAATAAATAAATGTTCAGTTCACTTGAGTTTATAATACACTGCAGGATACAGAAATTCACATGTAAGATAACCGATTCATGCATAAACAAGGATACCCTAATGTTTAAATACATGCATTTATAAGAAATGGAATACGAATATTATATTTTTGCAAAACAAATATCATGACCTCAAATTGGCCAGGACGACCTCAGAAAATTTGAGGTCTTCCCATAGGATGACCTCAAATTTTCATACATTTCTGTCCCTGTGTATGTTTGTCTGTTTGTGTGTTTGTTTATTGTTTGCCTGTGTGCACTCTACCAGTCGCAATTTTACACCAATCACTTTTAAACTTACATATTTGGTAGATAATTAGAATTCCTAGAAGCCTGTTGTTTCTGGTCAATACAGGTCAAAGGTTATGGTCATCAAAAGTTTGCAAAATTTTTTTCTTCATATCTTTGACACTATTAGTCATATCTACTTCAACTGTAGCTCATTTAATCGTCATTCCAAGGCCTTTCTTCTAGTGCGCAGCTGCCTCAAATTTGCTGATACCATGGTTATGCATTTGGGAGAAGTCATGATATTTGAAAATAAGGGGTCTTATTTTTATAAATTAGTCAGTTTTAAAGCTAGAGAGGTCTAGTTTTTTGCATCAGGTAGCATACAAGTAGTGTTATTCGATTATATTATAGTCTTGCAAAATCTTGTACAATATCTAATCAAACGAGATACTTCCACAAGTATGAAAGAATCATTTTGAAACTGATATATTTTAACAAATTTTCCATTTTCCAGATATGGCAGCTATGGGATATGCACTCAAACCATATCAACATTTTAATTTTGGCCATATCTCCAAAACTATAAACCTCAATTACATAAACTATAGCTTATTTTCTTCCTTTGAGTCTTCTCCATAATCAGGGTAAGACATCTGGTGTCAATCTTATGTTATTTAGTATGTCTGTCTGTTTGTCAATTGTCCTCCATTTCACCTGCTTACTCGTTTATTGTGTCTCACATACAGCATTAAACAGGCCACAGTTTTGCAGGAATTCTTTTGAAACTGGTACATCTTGTGCCATACACTAATGTCTTGAAACTGATTTTTCATTTTCGGGATATTGCTACTAGGGGGCGCTGTACTAGAACCACAACATTGAACAACATATTTTCTTGCCATATCTCCACAACTATGAACCTTTTATCTACATAAACAATTACTCATTTTGTTTCTAAATACCTTCTCAATATGATAATCTGGCCAACTGTTAGCTCAGATGTGGCAGTGTGACAGTGCATCTGTCTGTTTGTTGGTTGTTTTCAGTTATCTCTGCTTTCATGTTCTTATTTGTAATATATGTCTTTCAACAGGCCACAACTTCTCAACAATCCCTCTGAAAGTCACTCAACTGATAGAAAATTGACAGTTTGTTCTTTCTGTCCATCTGTCTATCATTTCAACTTCCGGCAAGTGCTCGACCTATGGTAGTCTAGTTTGTCTGTGTCCTCTCTACAGGTCACAATTTTGCAGCGATCACTACCAAACTTTCACAGTTGATAGAAAATTAATTTATGGTTAATATGGTTAATTTAAGTCAAAGGTCAAGGTCAAGGTCCTTGAAAAACGATGAAATTTTATTTTTGTCATAACTTTCTCAATATTGGTCTACAATCTTAGGCTCAATTTCTTCCTCAGGGTCTTCTCCAGAATCTGGTTTAGTTGACTAGTCTCAATCTTGTGTCACTTTGTGACTTTTAGCTGTTTTTTGCCTGTTTGCTGGTTGTTGCGTCTGACATATAGCATTCTATAGGCCACAGTCTTACTGGAATCCTTTTGAAACTGGTACATATCATTTCTTACACTAATATCTTGAAAGGAATTTTTCATTTTCAGAATATGGCCTCTAGGGGCTGCTGCACTCCTCTACAACATATCATTTTTTTGGCCATATCTCAAAAACTATAAACTTCAATTGCATAAACTATTGCTTATTTTTTTTCTCTGTCTTCTTCATAACCTGGTCAAGTCATCTGGTCTCAGCCTTGTGTCACTTTGTAAGTATGTCTGTCTGTTTTTCAGTTTTCCTCTAGTTCGCCTGCTTGCTGGTTCTTGGGTCTCATATATAGCACTCTACAGGCCACAGTTTTGCAGGAATTGCTTTGTAACTTACATGTGTAAGGTATCACAACAATATCTGGAAGTCCTTTGTGTATTTTTCAAATAAATCAAGGTCAAGGAGATCAAATCATATCAAAATCATATTTTCTTCATAATTTTTTTAATATCTTCACAAACTTATGGCTAATTTTCTCCACTTTGGCACTGCTCATTCATCTGACAAACTTACATTCCGGCAAGTGCATGACCTCTGGTCATCTAGTTAAATAAGTTGGTCATGTGACTTTGACCTTTGACCTTGGGAATAGGGTGAAGTGTGTTGCATATTAGCATGCATGACTGCAGCATAAATGTGAATGTAGGTGGTACCACCTGTCATAAAATCGAGAAAAATGTGCAGGATGTATAAACCTGCAAAATTTCAGGTGGATAAGTCAAACCACTGCTGAGATATGAGTGATTTTATCCCAAGGCAGATGAACAGATGGACTATGTGCATAAATGGTTGCAGGTGGCCCCTCCAGTTTTGCTTATGATGAAGAGCTATGTGAGATCTATAAACATGCAAAATTTTGGCCCAATCCGTCAAACGGTTCCCGAGATATGAGCATGGATGTCTGCAGAGTAAACCTAAATGTAGGTGGCGCAACCTTTCATAAAATCAAGAGAGCTGTCCACTATGTATAAAGCTGCAAAATTTCAGGTGGATAAGTCAAACCACTGCTGAGATATGAGTGATTTTATCCCAAGGCAGATGAAGAGATGGACGCTGTGCATTAATGGTTGCAGGTGGCACCCCCAGTTTTGCTTATGGTAAAGAGCTATGTCAGATCTATACACATGCAAAATTTTGGCCCAATCGGTCAAACCGTTCCCAAAAGTTCAAGCATGGATGTCTGCAGAGTAAACCTGAATGTAGGTGGTGCCACCTGTCATAAATTGGAGAAAGCTGTCCAAATTGTATAAACCTGCAAAATATCAGGTGGATAAGTCAAACCACTGCAGAGATATGAGTGATTTTATCCCAAGACAGATGAACAGATGGGTGCTGTGCATTAATGGTTGCAGGTGGCACCACCAGTTTTGCCTATGATAAAGAGCTATTTGAGATCTATACACAGGCAAAATTTTGGCCCAATCGGTCAAACCGTTCCCGAGATATGAGCTTGGATATCTGCAGAGTAAACCTGAATGTAGGTGGCGCCATCTGTCATAAAATCGAGAAAGCTGTCCAGGGTGTATAAACCTGCAAAATTTCAGGTGGAAAAGTTAAACCACTGCCAAGATATGAGTGATATTAACCCAAGGCAGATAAACAGATGGACGCTGTGTGAAAATGGTTGCAGGTGGCGCCACCATTTTTAGTGTATGTTATAAAGCTATCAAAGGGCTACATTTGTGCAAAATTTTTAACCCTGATCGGTCAAACAGTTCCCAAGATATGCGGGTTTATGTGTGGAAACATACGCACAAATGGACACTGGACAGCGAGGAAAGGTCAGAGGTCAACCAAAAATGAGGGCGCAGCAGTTCACATGTGATCTGATGATAAACCCCATTTGCTTAAAATGCAAACCAAGTTTTTTCAAACAGTTGAAAGATATAGTTCCAATAATCTGGGAATATTGCATCTAAACATTGTGTCTAGAAGTCTAGACGCTGTGTCTAGACGTCTAGACACATTGTCTAGACACCCCCCCAGAGCCAGGTCAGTTGCCATGGTGATGTCTGGACCCCACCTGTTTGTACTGAGTGACCTCTTGACTTGGTTGCTGAAACTCAGCATATTGTCAAATCTGTTTTCAAATACAGAAAGCCTTTTTCAATTGGCTACAATGCTTTTTTAAAACTGTATTTACCCAATCTATTCTTATATATCCTTATAACTGGCAGAACCCTACCATAGAATAATTCTTGTAAAGTTTAAACCAATCAGCTTGACAGTTGATCATAAATCAGTGTATAAGCTAGAAGAAATTAAAATTACATTTTTTTTGCTTGTTAAAAACACATCAATGTAGGTGGCGCCACCAATATCTCAAAATCAGATATGACACATGTGACAAACATTTGTATAAAATTTGGTGATTATAGCTCTAGCCTTTTCTAAGATTTAATTTTAGTGTGCTTTTTTGGACAGATGACTAAGTTCAACCTCCTGTAATTGGCCAAAAATCTCAGAACTGGAACCATTCAAACAAACTTGAGAGAGATTGTTCCAGGAATCATTTCTGTGAAATATTGGACAATTTGGCTGGACAGTTTTAGAGAAGAAGATTTTTAAAGGTTTTTAAGCTTTTTCTCTATAAAATCTAAATCAATGCAGATACCCAATAATAAGCTCCAGGGCACCATGTTTCACATATGTGACTAATACTTACATGTTATTTGGAGCTGCTAGCTCCGACGGTTTCTGACTTACAGCCATGGACGGCGGAAAGCCAGCCCTGGACGGCAGACGGCTGACGGAGGACGCTGCGCCATCGCATAAGCTCACAGGTTCACTAAAAACTCAGAAAAACGCAGGTGGTGCCACCAATTTTCTGAAACTGAAAAATGAGTCATGGTATATATTCAAGGCATTATTTATGGCAATCCATGCATTAATTATCAAGATAGTGGAGGTTTTATATTAAATTTTTAAATATTCTGGGGGTACTTACAAGCCCCATAGCTGCAAGAATATAGGTCACACTGGCCTTATTTCAGGTTCCAGAAGAGTTTTTTATTGACCTCCCTGAAAAATTCACTAAGAAGTTTCTAGGTCCACTGATTATGATTTGTGCCCTGCTAAGGGATGCCTGGACAGCCAGACGCCCCGACGGACGACAGACAAAGCGCCATTCCTAGACCTCAGTTGACCTTCATTCAATTAACTGAACTAAAAGATTGTGAAATTAATTTTTTTTCACTGAATGGGGGGATTATGAAAGCCCAAACCATAAAATTTTGACCCCAAAATAAACTCTAACTTCAACAGTTTCCATATACAGTGAGGAAAATATTTTTCTAGCTGTTTTCACAAGATATGTATTTTATAACTTCTACATATTACATAATACTGACCCAATTTTTGCAGGTATATAGATAAAAGATGGAATAATCCTGATACCAAATATGAATAAAACAGACAAGTGGTTTTTTACAGTCCTGAGATATGGAACAGGAATATACACAGAAAAAGTCAGATCACTTCTTTAGGTCATAAAAGGTCATCAGTTGCTACTGCTGCTTGTAAAGTCACTCTGTAATTCCCTGGCCTTACTACTGAAAGTCGAAGTCACTCACTTGTTCCAATAAAAGTGTGCCAATACACAGAGAGGTTGGGAATCTCTGTTAGCTCAGTGGCAGAGCAAATCTGGTAGAAGAACGGAGGGACATCTAACCATAAGTCAAATTTTGGATTCGTAGGTCAAACTGTTTCAAAATATGCCAGCCTTACACACACAGAGGAGGACAAAGGATCATCACTACAGCTCAGGTGACTTTTAGTCAGCTGAACTAATAAAATGGATACCTTTTACAGGAGAATTTGACTGGCTGAATGTAATGAGGGCTTTACCATTCTGAAATCATAAACAGGTAAAACCAGGTTGTGTCAAGCTCACTTAAATTGAATAACCTGCTCTCAATCGCAGTTTAAATTAAATTATTACCATGTAAAATTTGCTTGTGTCAAGCCTCAGATAATTTCAAATGTTATCATTAAAGGCAAATTTAAGATATTTCCTGAAAATGGATTGGGTCCAGCCAGTTAAAAATATTATACATGCAGGCAAGAAGAAGAGAATGATGTTTGATTTTTAATTTCTTGAAACAGATATTCCTGTAACGGGGTCGGAAATAAGCGTTCGGGAGATGTTGGTCTCTCTCTCTCTCTCTCTCTCGACCAAGAAAAAAAAGACGTCCAGTGGTGGTGTATACGTTTAAAGATAGACAAAATAGAGATATGGCGTGCTGCCACAACCAACAGTATGAGCGGAATCTGCTTTATAACACATGTTAACATACATAAAGACATACGGAGATATACGATAAGAAAACACTCGCATGCATGTATTTCATGCATGAGAGTAAAAATGAAGACGGGTTCAGAGAGAGTAAAAATTACGTTTGCTCGAGAGCAAAACGGAAACCATGATTAAGCTCGAGTGAAAACTTCGTCAATATTACAAGGTAAGTTAAAGCATATATTCAGAGACTATTTAGAGACGAGAGTTATAAAGGTGGTAATAAAATAAGAAACCTTTAACAATATGAAAAGTGGTAACTCACCTACAAGATAGACAAAATAGAGATATGGCGTGCTGCCACAACCAACAGTATGAGCGGAATGCCGTCTCCACGGCAAGAATTCCCGCTATTACCTGCTCTTTTGTTATGTAAAACGACCAAATCTTAAGGGGGAACTATGGTCTGGATTGAGCAAAAAAAAATATAAAGCAACTCCCTGAGGGAGAACACAGGAAAGAACCAGACGAGTTTAAGATAGACCCGTTATATACACCCCCCTCTTAAGAAAATGGCGACCCGACATCTAAAACGAAACAAGATGGCTATGATACGATAGAATAAAGCAACCAATCATTATATATCAACACGTACACACAGCGAAGTATGTCTTTACCTAACTTAATCTATGACATAATCGCCAGAACGAAGATAGGCAGGTAACCGTTTCTGACGTGTTGACCTTCTTAATGGTCTAGGAGGCGATTCTATATTCACTGAAAGGGAAGGAGCATTATCAGGTGGAGGTATATATACAGGAGACTGGACCCAAGGGCCCTCGTTATTACACACCATGGAGGTAACAGACTCGTCATCCGAAATAACAGATTCAGCTGCAGATAGTACAGGTACATCATCTTGAATGTTAGTAAAAGTTGGTTCTGAAATAGAAAGATGATCATTAATGGTATCATCATTAGACATGGAATGCTCAGAATCAATCACCATGATAATAGCATCGGAATCATTTTCACTATCAGACGATAAATCACTGGAATTCTGAGAGTCCGGTACATTTCTCTGTACATTAGCGGTTGGCGGATCAGGAATGTAATCAATTGGCAGGAGAAGATTACGATGTAGTGTACGACTGAGCGAGGGATTGTCAATAGGAGAGACAACATAAACGGGTATCCCTGCTTTTGGTTGCATTTTAACAACATAAACCTGTTCTCCCCACTTAGTTGCCAATTTGTGTTTTCCTGTAAAGGCTACATTACGAACTAACACGCGATCACCGATGTCAAGTACAGCGCCATGCGACCGACGGTCGTATAATTTCTTATGACGGTGTTTTGAAGCGGCGGAAGTGCGTTGGGCAATATCGTATGCCGTCGATAACTGATTTTTCAAATCAGAAACGTAAGTTCGGTATGCTTGTTGGTCAGTTGGACTGTCAGTTCCCAAAATTAAATCAATTGGGAGTTGAGGATGACGCCCAAACATTAAGAAAAACGGTGAATACCCGGTAGACTCGTTTTTGCTACTATTGTATGCATGAGTAAGTGGGCCAACGTGTTCTTTCCAGTTTCTCTTTTGTTCATCCTCCAGGGTACCCAACATACTTGAAAGTGTACGGTTAAAGCGTTCAACTGGGTTACCCTGGGCATGGTAAGGAGTCGTACGAGATTTCTTTATACCACAGAGGCGACAAAGTTCACGTATCAATTGAGACTCGAACTGTCTACCTTGGTCACTATGGATTCTACTAGGAAATCCATAGTGGTTTACAAAGGTATTCAGGAGCATCTTAGCAGTTTGTTTAGCCTTAGTACTTCGACAGGGCATCGCCATCGCGTATCGAGTAAAATGGTCCGTCATTACGAGGACATTTTCTACCCCACCCCTAGAGGGCTCTATACTAAGAAAATCAATACAAAGTAGCTCCATCGGTCCATTGGAGGATAGGGAAACTAAAGGAGCAGTATCGGGCGGTGATTTTCGCCGTATACATCGAGGACATTCCCTGACATACTTTTCTATATCACGTGTCATCTTTGGCCAGAAACACCTGTCTTGAGCAAGTTGTAATGTACGATTGCGACCAAGATGGCCGACGTCATCATGAATACCTGACATGGCAGTTTGTCGACATTGTGAAGGAACTACTAGCTGGAATTGTTCTTTCCCATCACACAGGCGACGACGGTAGAGAATCTCGTCCTTCAGAATAAGTGAATCTAAATACCTGAAAAGATATATCTGATCTGGCATTAAAGTGGGTTTACTTATTCGGGTACCATCCTTTAGGTACAGAATGAAGGGTTTCAACAGGTCATCCTGCCGCTGTGCAGAGCGTATATCCTGCGGGTCCTGAAACAAAGATGTAGAAGGGATGTTCATACATAAGACAGTATCAGGCATACATGTTATGGTGGATATCAAAGCTGGTGTGGCCACGTCGGGGTTACATATAGCCTTTACAACCTCAGGAGGTATATCTTGTCCTTCGCCTCTACCTTTATCTTGAATAGCTCTAGGAATTCGCGAGAGCGCGTCAGCATCGATGTTATGCTTTCCTGAGCGATATTGTATGCTAAACTCATAATTTGCAAGTTCGGCAATCCATCGTTGTCCTGTGGCATCAAGCTTTGCTGTGGAGAGAACATAAGTAAGGGGATTATTATCTGTAAAAACAGTGAAACAGGAGCCGTAAAGATAGTCTTTGAATTTATCTGTAATGCTCCACTTTAATGCTAGGAATTCCAACTTGTGCGCTGGATATCTAGACTCCGCTGGTGTTAAGCTGCGGCTTGCAAAAGCAATAGGTTTCTTCTCCCCATTCTGTTCCTGGTACAAAATACCTGAAAGTCCACTGAAACTAGCATCAGTATGCAAAATAAAAGGACATGAAAAATCAGCAAAAGCAAGCACAGGAGCTGTGGATAAAGCATCAATCAATGAGTCAAATGCATTTTGATGATCAGATGTCCAAATAAACGATGGAGTCGCTGAATTCATAGATTTTACTCTTGCCTTTGATTTGCGCTGGTCTCCCTTCAGTAGATTATGGAGAGGTCTAGCCATAGCAGCAAAACCTTTTATGAACTTGCGATAAAAACCTGCAAATCCTAAAAATCTACGTACATCCTGGACACAGTTAGGTATTGGCCATTCCTTCAGAACCTGTATTTTGCTGGGATCAGTTTTAATTCCTTCTTTTGACACCACGTGACCTAAATACTTGATTTCTTGTTGAAGAAAGTGACATTTAGATGGTTTTAACTTTAGACCTGCATCAGAAAGACGCTGAAAGACAGAATTTAAGCGGTCCAGGTGTTCATCAAAAGTACGGGACGCTACAATGATATCATCAAGATATAACCAGCATTCCTTCAGATGAAGATCCCCCATAACCTTCTGCATCAATCGTTGGAATAAGGCAGGTGCGTTCATTAATCCAAAGGGCATGGTTTCAAATTGATAGAATCCTAATGGACCTACAGTAAAAGCTGTTTTCTCTTTGTCTTCCTCTGCAACTTCCACCTGCCAATATCCAGACTTCAAGTCTAGGGATGAAAAATACTGACTACCTATTAAAGAGTCCAATGTATCATCCATCCTGGGCAGAGTGTGAGCATCTCTAATGGTACGACTGTTCAATTTCCTATAATCAATACAAAACCTCAAAGAGTTATCTGGTTTACGCACGAGGACCACAGGACTGGCAAAAGGACTATTGCTTTCTTTGATGACTTTGGCTTTCAGCATATCTCGAATATGTTCTTTTACCTCATGAAACATTTGTGGTGGAATGCGCCTGTATCTTTCTCTGAAAGGTTCATTATTGGTTAATTTGATTTCATGTTTTACCACACTGGTGCGCCCCAAATCAGTATCGCTGAAAGAGAAAATATGTTTCCATTTGATTAACAAGCTTTGCAGCTGTTCCATTTCAGTTAATGAAATGTCACTGTTAAACTTGAATGAATTAAGGAAATCATCTGCAGCGTCTGAAGCAGGTATTGATGGTGGAACAACAGTGGCTTCCTGTAAATCACAAAGAATTGTTTTACTGGGAATGGTAACATGATCACAAGATAAATTCTGTATAGTAACAATGAATCTGTGTTTTCCACCTGAAGAAAAATCTACTTCCTGGAGCGATGGGTGCATCATCAATCCTGCAGGTAAAGCATGCATGATGTTTTCTTCAGCTACAACTAAAACTCTACCCGGCGTATGGGCTCTTGTTAAACCACTAACAGAGACAGTGGCACCAGGCGAGACCTTTATTGCTTTGGTGGATATTACATGATTGATATTACTAAGAGTTTTCTTCTTCAGTGCCTCGATACTCTGAAAAGCAAGCTTCCATGGGGTTAATATACCTAACTTCTGAACAAACTGGTTTCCCGCCTTGTTCTGGAGCATCTGTAAACAAGAGCTGAGAAGGTTTGTTCCAATTAAGAAAGGAACCTCATGGTTAAATTCAGTATCCTTCATCACCAGCACTGGAACAGAAAAACTTTCATTTTGCAATATATCAGGAAAAATTATGTCAACTGGAACGATCCCAAGATATTCTATTGATTCACCACCAACATGTCGTAAATCGAGTAGATCTTCCACCCCAGTCATATCAGAACTGGAAAGATGTTTCTTAAAGAACCATTCTGCAACCGTACTAACTTGTGACCCTGTGTCAAGTAAGCCATTGCACGATATGTTATCAGCAAGCATTTCAACAATATGGGTATTACCGACAACAGGAACAGGGATCGATGGTTTAGATGTGGGTTTACTATCAGCACCTATTCTCCCCCACGGCTGAGAACAGGTAATGTTCGGTTTAAAAGTTTACCAAATCTATCCCTTTTAGCATGACAAGTGTCTGCTGTATGGGTATTTCTTTTACAACGGTTGCAATATAAGTCTTTTGGTGTTTCAGTTTCTACGGATTTCTTAGAACGGTCTATGCCTCTACTCATTTGTGCTTTTTCCAACTTTGAAACTCTATTTTCCATCCTATCCAGTTTTGAGGAGAATTTAGAATCTAAGGCATCCAATCTCTTAAACAATGGGTCAAAATTTGGTGTTTGTTTTGCACTGCTAGATGAAGATAATTGATGGGTACTAACAGATGCCTTATCACCTGACCTTACTGATTGGCTCTTTTGCATCTCTAGAGTACGACAGGCTGTGAATATTTCATCAAAGCTTTCGTCACATTCAAATCTATATCTGGTAGCTTCTTTGATCTCCTTTGAGACCAAGCCATCCCAAAATTTAGACCTAAGCATTTGGTCATATCCTGAACGAGACAAAGCACGTTTCTCTTTGATTAAATCTAGCATCCGATGGAGTCTACAGCTCCAGGATACGATATCCTCTTTTGGGCCCTGTTCACTAGAGTGAAACCTATGTTCCAAAACATTTACAGGTAAGACATTCCCAAAATTTTTGTCAAACTTATCAAGAATATCGTATGGACTTGACCCCTCGGGCATAGATAAAAGTACACTACCTGCTGTACCTTTAACTGACTGATGTATAGCTGCAAGTATCTGTGCCTGAGAGGTAGAATCCTCTGACAATAATGCCTTCACATGTGACCTCCATTGTTCATAACTGCCATCTTGATCTTTACCACCTGTAAAGGAAGGTAATCTTGGATTTAAAACAGAATAACTGTACTTTCCAGAAGGAAAGATGTTGCCACGAACCTTCCTCATCTCGGCAAAGAGGTCTGATATCTGGTCATCTGAAAGGAATGAGAGCTTGTAAGTCAATTGATGCATACTCCTTGCTGCAATAGACTGTGTGATATCAACATTATTCAACCTATCCCATTCAATCAGAGCATTAATCTCTCTAATGTCAGTCTTCTGACCAGGAGCCAACGAGAATTTCTTGAATTCTGCATGGGTGACAGAAGATGCCGACTTTTTGTTTTGGAATACGATATATCCTCTACCTGTACACTGGTGTGAGTGTGCTTCCCTAACCAGCAACAAGTAATTTACTTCCCCAATCTTACCAAACTGGGTCAGCAAATCATCATAATCAACATCCGGTGGGACCCCATGTATGGATACCACACATTTAATGTCAACCATGTTTGCAGTGTAATGCAAAAACAATCCTAAATGTATTACCCCTACGTGCTATAATACAAAGTAGTTCAAAACAAAAGTCACCTTAACTGTTGTTTACATCTTATAATACAATGATATGATCAAGGCAAGAGATACAAGGCAAGAAGTGATGACTGAAATGAGAGAACAAGTCAAAAGTCAAAATGTTAGAAAAAATGAGAAATGAGCGAACAATTCAAAGTCAAAATGTTAGAAAAAACTGGAAAAATCTGGAAAAATATCCAGCTCAACAAAGACAACTTTGACAAAAATATCCAGGTAGAAATAAAACCTGGAAGTTTCCCCAAAATGGAATATTACTTGCCTGAGCGATAATGAAGCGGTAGTGATGGACAGAAGAGAATAATGACGAATAAAGATGAATCCTGACGCCTGCTACCAGTCGCTACCACAATGCATGGTTACCTCAGACATTAGATATACATTAAATGTGACCCCTACACATACATGTTTTAACGATAATATCAGCAAAAAGTTCTGCGAAAAACGTTCTGCTACGAACTGTTCTAGTCACAGTTCAAAATGAACATTAAAACGTCAAAGCCACGTGTTCCACTGAAATAATTAACAGGGGTACATGCTAAAGTTCAGCGGCGAAAAAGTACCTTGTGTGGTGAATTCCTTTGACACTCCGAAAACCAGCCGGCTTTGATTTCCTTCGTGAACACAGAAATCGCCTACAGGCGCACAAAATAATTTTAAGCAGCTTTAAATTTTGCACATAATGAACAGAGCACAGTGATCCTCGACGTAGTCATGCATGACATGGCATAAAGCGGCACGCGCAGTTCGAAGCGAAATACCCGGGTCCTCAACGGGTTAAAGCGACGTCTTGCGGTCCAAGAAATAAAATACTGGCCAGTATTGTAAGATAGTCCGTGTAGCGACATTGGAGATTCCTTGTAGGCCTACTCATAGCATACACGTGTTAATGCGCATAATAACACACTCGACGTTATATACCAAGACAATCTCACTGGGGGCTCCATTTGTAACGGGGTCGGAAATAAGCGTTCGGGAGATGTTGGTCTCTCTCTCTCTCTCTCTCTCTCTCGACCAAGAAAAAAAAGACGTCCAGTGGTGGTGTATACGTTTAAAGATAGACAAAACAGAGATATGGCGTGCTGCCACAACCAACAGTATGAGCGGAATCTGCTTTATAACACATGTTAACATACATAAAGACATACGGAGATATACGATAAGAAAACACTCGCATGCATGTATTTCATGCATGAGAGTAAAAATGAAGACGGGTTCAGAGAGAGTAAAAATTACGTTTGCTCGAGAGCAAAACGGAAACCATGATTAAGCTCGAGTGAAAACTTCGTCAATATTACAAGGTAAGTTAAAGCATATATTCAGAGACTATTTAGAGACGAGAGTTATAAAGGTGGTAATAAAATAAGAAACCTTTAACAATATGAAAAGTGGTAACTCACCTACAAGATAGACAAAATAGAGATATGGCGTGCTGCCACAACCAACAGTATGAGCGGAATGCCGTCTCCATGGCAAGAATTCCCGCTATTACCTGCTCTTTTGTTATGTAAAACGACCAAATCTTAAGGGGGAACTATGGTCTGGATTGAGCAAAAAAAAATATAAAGCAACTCCCTGAGGGAGAACACAGGAAAGAACCAGACGAGTTTAAGATAGACCCGTTATATACCTATATTTCCTTAAATCAGTAAATTTCCTGAAATTTCTCATGGTTCCTGTGACTTTGATAAAATACAGATTTACTTTATATAATAGACCTTTTCCAGGAGTATGCACACTGTGTGTGATGACTGTCTGCTAAGTTTTGGTAAAATGGACTGATCTAACCTGGTTTGTTAAGTACAATTAGATATAAAAGTCAAGGGCTTCAACAGGAATCTCACTGTTTGAGACCCAAAACCTTCAGTGTTTATCATTATCAGCAAAGAGTGCAAGTAAGGTGGGAAGGATTTATTCCTACCTGAGCTCTGTTTACAAATATACGGCAGCTCACTGGAGCAGGGAGTATCCTCCCATTTATAGCTGTTCAGTCTGTTAATCTTCACACAAAACTCTCCGGCATCGTACATCTTGGTGGTATCGTAGAAGATGTAATCATTGTCTGAGGTATCAGACCACTGAAAATACACCTGCTCTGCATCTTTGAGACCTACAATGAAAAATAAACCAGAAATGGGTTCAAACTATAATGGAACCTGTCTGAAAGACCATCTATCTTATACGACCTCCTGTCTATTAAGACATACCATGGGCGAACTGAAAGCATTCATGAGGGTTATATCGAACCTGTCTGAAAAGACCACCATGGTGTTCCTGACCAATATTTTTCTGAACAGCTAGTAGTCACACAAAACAAGTGACACCTATAGGATTCAAACACCATAAGTAAGTGAATGACATTTCATTTATGCCAGGTGCTAAGATTTTTATTGTCAGATAATTAAGTCTTAATACAGGGTTATGTATTACTGATTATTATTTATGATGAGGAAGCACTGGGCATGGATAACACATTTTGTTTTATTTGTATTTTTCTAATAAATAATACAATCATCTGTGCTGTGTTGTTGTAATGATGATTTGATAAATTTACTCTTCATTTGATTTGTAGTTCTTTAATATTCTAAGGATAGATGTATGCTGATTTGCAGTTGAAAAGCTTTTTTCCTTATTAGGTTTCATTCACACTCTAGCCTATATTAGGGGTGTTGAAACAGCAGCACAAATTCCAAGCACAGGCAAAATGCAATGCTCATTAAAATTGTTATCACTTGTGTTGATTTTCAGTATGGAAAATATTAGTTCACATGAAGATACTTAATTGTGACATGATGCCATCAAAATGAATCTGAAGGGCAAAGTGGTACTACTAAATATGTTCATAAACAAAGACTACAGGCCTACTACTGAATGCAAACCTGAGCAATGGGATATACATCAGATATAATGCTTCCATGCTGGACCGGTACTTTTCAAGTACATATTCGACATGTATATGTACAAACATCTCTGCTGAAATATGTCATGGATATACACAACAAAACAAGTTCCTCTTTTAGCCTTGGTATTGAGTCACACCTATTCATGCATCCTGGCAATGGAGGCTCATCTTTCCCCCAGGTCAAGGGTACCTAATGTGCCACATGTAACCGCACCACTGGCACTTACAGAATGAACTTACCAAGTTCTGGCTCTTACAGACTGAAACTTGACCTGTTCGCAAATCTGAAATGGTTGGCAGTCTGCCAAAGTTATTTATAGATACAGAGCATAACTTGACCTATTGTAAAATCTGATAAAGTTGGCAGGTTCTAGAGATGTGTCTGGACACTTCTAGACTGTATCTGGACACCAGGCACAGCCCGATCATTTGCAATGGTGATGTCTGGAATGCACCTGGGTGCACTGATTGACCTCTTGACTTGGCAAGTTTAAACTTGCCATGGTGCCAAATCGGTTTACAAACACTGAAAGCTTTTTCGAATTGGCTACACTGCTTCTTTAAAGCTGCATTGACCCAATCTATTCTTATAAAACTGACAGAACAATACCATAGAAAAATTCTTGTAAAGTTCAAACCAATCAGCTTAACAGTTTCTTAAAAAAAACAGTGTATAAGCTAGAAGAGTCTAAACTTACACTTTTGCTTGTGAAAAACAGATCAATGTAGGTTGCACCACCAACACCTAAATTTCAGATAAGACTCATGTGACAAACATTGGCATAAAATTTGGTGATGACAGCTCCAGCTGTTTCTGAGATTTTAAGTTAAGTATGCCTTTTGCACAGACGACAAAGTTAATCCTGTAACTCGGCCAAAAATCACTGAACTGGAGCCATTTAAAAAAATTTGCAAGAAATTGTTCTAGGGATCATTTCTGTGAAATAATGGACAATTTGGCTAGACAGTTTCAGAGAAGAAGATTTTTATATCTGTTTGAACTTTTCCTGTATAAAATCTAAGAAAATCACTGAATCAAAACCATTTGAACAAATTTGAATTAACAACATCTAAGGATCATTCATGTGTGAGATTAAAGAATTTGACCGTGGTTTTTTAGAAGATCTTTGTAGCCACTGAGCAGAAATGGGCTGCTTTAACATTTAACTATATTCAGCTTCCAATAACTTGGCCAAAATCATTGAACAGAAACCATTTGAACAAACTTAAGAAAGCACTACCCTAGGAGCATTTCTGTGCAATATTACGCTTTCAGAGAAGAAGTTTTTTGTAGCCCTCTGTATGCTTAGGGCACTGTTAACCCCTGTACAAAAACACCAATGCAGGTGGTGCCACCAATACCTCAATTTCAGATATGATTCAAGTGACCAACAGTAACATAAAATTTGATGATGATAGCTCCAGCCATTTCTAAGATTTTAATTTTAGCAAGCAGATGACTAAGTTCAACTTCCTTTAACTCGGTTAAAAATCACCCAACTGGAGCCATTCGAACAAACTTGAGAGAGATTTTTCCAGGGAACAAATCTGTGAAATATTGGGCACTTTGGCTAGACAGTTTCAGAGAAGAATATTTTTAAAGGTTTTTAAGCTTTTCCTCTAAACAAGGCCTACAGGCCTAATGCGAACCTGTGCATTGGGAAATACACCAGGTATAATGCTTCAATGCTGGACCATTACTTCTCATGTATATGAACAATGCAAGTATTAAAAATTTTGAATGAGAAACAATTACACAAACATCACTGCTGAAATTCTGGCATGGATGCACAGAACACAAAAATGATTGTAGCTGGCACCACCAGTCTTGTATACAACGAAGCTATCAAAGATATATAGATATGCCCAATTTCAGACTGATATATCAAACCCCTCCTGAGAAATAAGCAGGGACACACTATGCAAAAATTATTGTAGGTGGCACCACTTGTCTTATATACAACAAAGCTATTCGATATGTATAAATATGCCAAATTTCAGGCTGATATATCAAATACCTCTATAGAAAGAAGCAGGCACATACACTGTGCAAAAGTCACTGTTGGTGGTGACACCTGTCTTGTGAACAAGAAAGCCATCAAAGACACATAGACAGGTCAAAATATCATGCCAATACATCAAACTTACCTTGAGTCTGATGCATGGGGCTGACCAGGCTTAGGTGAGAAAGGCAGTTGCCCAGAGTGAACTGTGACAAATTTGCTGGCTCAGGCTACTGCACTGAGTGAACTCATGACCTGCACCTGGCTAGACTGAGTGAACTTTTGACCTTTACCTGGCTGCACTGAGTGAACTCTTAAACTGTTGCATAATCTGACACAGTTGGCAGTCTTCTAAAGCTATAAATAGATCTAGGCTGAACTTTGGTGCCAAATCTGATGCAGTGGGCAGTCTGGCAACGCTATAATTAGGATGCAGCTACTTCACTGAGTGAACTCCTGACCTATACCTGGCTGCACTGAGTGAACTCTTGACCTGTTGCCTAATCTGATACAGTTGGCAGTCTGTCAAAGCTATAAATAGATCCAGACTGACCTTTGGCCTGTTCCCAAATCTGAAATAGTGGGGTGTATCTAAAACCGGGAGATCTCAGGCCTAAGATCGAAATGAAACCTGGAGATTGCAATATTTTAATTTATAGGGCAGTGATTCATATTAAACCTTCCCCGTATACTCTTTAATGACATCCGCATCTAATATGATACTTAATTTGCAAGTGCACTAAGTATTAATTGAGTTATCCAAGGAAACCAGAGACGGAGACTTTCCTGCTCTGATATGTTATATCGTTCACGAGTCTGATTGATTGGAACTGACAATAATATATGTAAAGCTTCTAACTTGAATGTTAATTCATATAAATTTTATTTTCTGATATAAGATAAAATGATAAAAAGATATTGATATGTATTTGATACGATATTGGTATATATATTTATTTATTATAATAAACTGTTTTAATAAACTAATTATATTTTCCAGCTGTGAAAAAACAGTGTATCCAGTCAGAAAATGGTGCTGTGGCTAATTGACACATGACCACCAAAAATGTACCTGCCTCATAGCTGCATAATTTGTTTTAACTTTATAATAATTGCATTATATTCTATTTAGTGGACCTCTGTATTTAAGCTCTTGGAATGCTTATTTTTAGCAGAGGGTACATATAAAGATGTCATCCTCCGATATATCTTAAAAGCTTCAGGTACATTAGCACAAATATTATGCCACCATATATCACACAATGAAGATGTTATCATATTTCCATTAAAATAGTCTTTATATTTGCATGGACAGTATTATACTAACTCATAGTGCACATTTCTAACCTTGACAGGACGTTTTCCCTGAACTTTTGGAAACAGTGTGAACATTTTTTGCTCTTAACATTTTTCTAGATGGGTTCTCATTCTATATTCATCATTTACCCAATCACTAATTTTTATCATTTAACCAACTGTTCAGCCTATTGTTTAAACATTCAACTGTGTTGGCGATCGCATATACCCCACAATCTGACTATTGTTCTGTAACACTGCAAACATTACTGAAACATGTCATTTAGATTGCTCCAAGTTGTAGATTTGGCAAAGCTGTATTTCAGTTGAAGAAGTAAGACTCTTTGCAGTCAAGGTATCTGTTGGTGCTTCTTTCCTATTTCTTAGACATTTAATTACAGCATTAAACGATTAAGCTCCGTTGTTGGTAACTCCGGGGGCACTGTCATGCATATACACGTTACACTCTTCTAAAATAGGCCTGCATTTCATTAAATTTGATTTTTGATGCTTATCAAAATATTCACTTACAGTTTCATGCCAATTCAGGGAAAGATTCTAACAATTTCTTTCAAAGTCTGACAGGGAAGCAGTATGCAGAATATTGTTCAAATCGACTTTGCATTCTGACCATTTCACGTAATCATCAGGTTTTTTAACAAACCTTGTTAAGTCGTTTTTAATGTGATTCCAGCAATGAAAAATTGGGACATTTGGCAGAACGGTGGCAATAGCATTTTAGATTGCCCTTTCCCTGTCAACAACAAATGGAACACTACATTTCTTGAGGTTCGGTACACTATGAACGAGTGATCGCATAAAATCCGAATGTTCATACAGCAGTTTTTTTTTACATGTACCATAAAAGCCTAAGGAATGAAAGTGGATTCTTTGAAAATTATACATCTGTAACAGATGGGTGAAACATACAAGCTGTATATCGATTGAAAGTTGTGTCAAATACACAGTATACTTCCTTGATGCTTTTTGCAAGCAGAAGTTTGTAGAATTCTGATAAAATTTCAGGATGAGCCATGTATACAGGCCAAAATCGGCATACGTTTTAATTTCATAAACAAAATCTTTTAAGTCATGCGCTATTATGTTTGTATTGTAGTAGTCATCATATATGTTTTCATTTGTCTTCTATTAACTTTAATAAAATTGTGTGATATAATACATAATGTGAAATTAATTAGGTAGCAGCGGGGCAATGACAATTAAGAGAGAGAGAGGAAGAAAAGGAGAGGAGAATGGGTGATGGTAGGGGATACAGGGAAACAAATTAAGACTGTGGGTGAGTGTGTGTGTGGAGAGAAAGAGAGAGAGAGACACACACACACAGACAAAGAGAGACAGGAGGAGAGAGGAAGAAGAAGAAGAATGAGAGCTGGTAGGACATATTGGGAAACATATTAAGATTGTGTGTTGGAGAGAGAGCGAGAGAGAGAAAGAGAGAGAGGTAAACACCCTTTGTATAACTATAGGGGCAAGAAAGTGGTACTGCTCATATTTTCAAAGTTTAAGGGGCTTCGTTAGTGGGCCGTACGATCAAAGGATAATAGGAATACAAGACTTCAAACAGCTACAAAAGATTAATTAGCCAAGGTCTCTTGGTCATCACTGTCCGTACATAAACAATATTACTCCATAAATGAATTTGTTTGCCTTCAACTCAGCTGCGCAAAGGAAAGGAATGAGTTTATCATTTAATAGCCTAATGGGCCGTGTCTCTGGATGAGCCACACCATGAATTAGGTTTGCCCCTAATAACTGTGTACACAGCAGTACCTGCATGCCTGAAGCCCTTGCGCGCCGGGAAGAGAATCCATAATTAACTAATCAATTAACTTTGATGGTAGTATCCCCACGCTGCCCTATAAACCTATTAGAAATTAATCACAATATTATTTGTGAGGTGGTAGAACCAAGTAAAATGTTTATATTTATGTATCTATTTAAAATACTTCAGTTCTAAATAATTGCATTATTAAACCCGGTCTTATAGCCAAATAAGTAAACAACAAATTTGACATAGTATTTTATATGTTTTATAATTTTGATATTTCAATTTAAAGTTAACCATATATTTGACATGCTATTTTATATGTTTTATAATTTCTATATTTCCATATTTAATGCATACCCTTTATACCATTAAAAATAACGATCGTTGAGGGTAAGAAAATTTCAATATGTAAATATCAAATTAAACTATTTCAGATTCAAACTATCAGTTGTTATCACATATTTTACTATAAAATTTATATTAAAAAAATAAAATATTTTATATAATATGCAAGAAAATATAATTACTTATAAACATATTATAAACATTAAAGAGTTTTCAGAACTAGAAAATTTGTAAAGAGACTATATGACTAGTTTATTAAACAGATTTTTAAACAATATACATATTTTATTGTCAGTTCCAATCAATCAGACTCTTAAACGATATATCAGAGCGGGAAAGTCAGACATGTAGATGGCGGCATCTGTTGTGATGAGTGGGAATCAGTGGGGAGCAGATCTCTGGAAAATATTGCTGTCCCTTGAAGATCTCCGGGTCGTCTCTGGGTGAGGTTCCCTTGGATAACTCAATTGATTATTTGTGCACTTGCAAATTAAGTATCATATTCTATACGGATGCCATTAAGAAGTGTATGGGGAAGGTTTAATATGAATAGCTGCCTTATTAATTAAGATATTGCGTTTTCCGGGTTTTATTTTGATCTCGAGCCAGAGATCTCCGGGTTTTAGATACACCCATGAAAACCACAAGGTGTCTTTTAAACAGTGACCAAGTATCAAGTAATTTTAATCTGTTTACACATTAATAAGCCATGATCTGTCAGACCATATTTTACGGCCAGTTTCGGCTGTTATGAGAAAATGGGACGGTGGCCGGTTTCGGCTGTTATGAGGGTTAAAGGTCTCAATAATAGAGAATAAAATGCTTAAACATTAAAAAAAATCCAGCTGGTGCCACAAGTCTGCAGAAACTGAGGAAACACTCCATCATCAATATGCATACAAAATCATGGTGATCAGAGCATTAATTGTTCAGAAAATTGTTATTTTGTATCCATTTTTAATTATTCTTGGAGGTATGTACGTTGCAGTGTTTTAGCTTGGAGGATATAACAGAGGAGGTAACAGAGACCTAATTTCAGGTTTCTTTAGTGAAATTTTGAGGAACTCTCAGGATGTCAACTTAGAAGATTCTAGGTCGAAAGGTTAAATATTGTGCTTTGCTTTGGTATCACATTTTCAATTTTTCTGGGGGGTAATTAGTTGCTGGGGTAATCTGAGCCCCATAGCTCAGAGGAAAAGAGAAACAGAGACCTAATTTCAGGTTTCAAAAGAGACTTTTCATAGACCTCCCTGGATGTCATGTTAGAAGATTCAAGGTCCAATGGTTATGATTTGTGCCCTGCTTTGGAATCAAATTTTCAATTATTTTGGGGGGTATACTTATTAGCCCCATAGCTCACAGAATATGGGTAACAGAAACCTAATTTCAGGTTTCAAAGGAGACTTTTCATAGACCTCCCTGGATGTTATGTTAGAAGATTCTAGGTCCAATAGTTATGATTTGTGCCGCGCTATGGTATCAAATTTTCAATTATTTTGTGGGGTACTTATTAGCCTAATAGCTCTAAGAATATGGGCAACAGAGATCTAATTTCAGCTTTCAAAGGAGACTTTTCATAGACCTCCCTGGATATAATGTTAGAATACTCTAGGTCCAATATTTATTATTTGTGCCGTGCTTTGGTATCAAATTTTCAATTATTTTGAGGGGTACTTATTAGCCCCATAGCTCGAAGAATATGGGTAAAAGAGATCTAATTTCATTTTCCAAAGGAGACTTTTCATAGACCTCCCTGGATATCATGTAAGAAGATTCTAGGTCCAATGGTTATGATTTGTGCCCTGCTTTGTTATCAAATTTTCAATTATTTAGGGGGGTACTTATTAGCCCCATAGCTTGGACATTATGGGTAACAGAGACCTAACAGGGACCTATGGACCTCCCTGGTTGTAAAGTTTGAAGATTCTAGGTCCAGTGGTTATGATTTGTGCCCTTTTAACAGATGAACAGACAGACAGACAGACGGTGGACAAAGGGTGATCGCTATAGCTCAGCTGAGCTAAAAGAAAATGGTGTCAATTCCTCTTTTTCTTGATAACATGTGCTTCCAGTTCCCAACAGAAGACTTTAAGTGGCAACATCATAACTGAATCTTTTTTGCAAATGCAGGCACTAATGAAGATGACTGCATGACACCATTGTTCTTCCGTATCTGTAACAAGGGACCCATGGGTCACATCGCTCAGCTGAATTTTGGAAAATATTAGTAATTGCAAAATATTTTTATTTCTTTTGGTTTTTCATGTATATTATCATTAGAAAAGCTATGAGAAAATGGCCCTGCTAAAATGAAACTCTGTAAATTATAGAATAATGAACATGAGCTCAACCATTTAGTGATGCACCAAGGGAACAAAAAGGCCTAAGTTAAGTGTTATATAAAAGTAACATTTCATAAACAAATAACGTGTGAAGGTAATTAAATTTTCAAAAGTTAAATATATGGCCATATGAGTTAAAAATTAATCCTACAAAGTTTGACCAATATTCCTAATTTTTATACTAAGTTAACAGTGTTATTCACACCTAGGCCCCACCAACTTTAAGAGATATGAATGAAATGCTAAAAAGTATTTATATCTTCTTAAATCTTGTCAGTTAGCACTTACATTAGATCCTAATATTTTATCACATTTGAATATTAGGATTAAATTCCTGAAATATTTTTCTTTATAAAAATCAAAATTGTCCAAGTCTCATCAAAAAGAATTTATTTCACATTAAAATTATAAGATTCATCTTGTTTATTAGTCCGGTGTATTGAAGGGGTGGGTGGGGGGAGGTGTCTCCGTTGTTACTGCTCGTTGCTGAAAAAAATGTTAATTTTAAGATTCATCTAGTTCATAGTACAGGTCTGTCTACAGAATGGGGGGGGGGGGGGGTGGGGGGGAGAAAAAGGCTCCCAGTGGTATGGTATTAACTGCAGACAGCCTGATCAAGCTCAACTCAGTGGAGAGAGGGCTTGCCCTGGATTGCATAACATTATGCCAATTAACAGCCTGGGAAGCATATTGAGCTGCACTGAATGAGCCTCCAAAAAAATTCAATAACTAGCCTAATTTTGCAGCTTTTATTTTCAAATTTCAGATTTTAACAGATTAAATCCTTATGTGTACATGCTGTGAAAATTAAATCCACAGTACTTACAGGAAAAAAAAACGTGCTGTGGCCAAAGTTGGGCAAAATTTAAGGTACCAGTTTTTTATTTTTGCTAATATTTTAAAAAATTAAAAGATTTTGATCTAATTTTAGGTATACAATTTAATTTTGATTAATTAAAGTTATATTACTGGAAAAAAGTCCTTAGCTTTAGCTTAGTGGTTTTGATATTAGGCATTCCTGAAGTGTGAAAATAGGTTTTTAATAAAAAAGTGAGGTTTTTCCTTAATTTCTCAAAGGAACAAAGTCGCAAAGACCCAGTTTTCAGCTTGGTAGGAGATCTTGGGGACATCTTACATTATGCCGAATTTTGGATTCCTAGGTCTTGTGGTTTCAAAACGTACCACATCTACGGACGGACAGACAATGGACTATGACTATAGCTCAGATGACTTATAGTCAGCTAAGCTAAAAGCTGTCTCATTGTTTATTGAACCTGTAAATTTGGGTTCAGCAAAATAGTTTTCCACTTTGGAACTGGTAAATGTGTACAAGCAGAAACTTTTGCATCATCTGTATCTCTGTCTTTGAAACATCTAGAGCAAACTTGCTGGATATATTATCTAGTAAGGATTACGAATAATTGCAACTTTATGCATCACTGAACTTATTTGGCAGCTGATAGACAGTTCCAGTCTTCTAATGGTCAACAAAAAGAAGCCAAACTGAAAGTGCAACCCTCCAAAGAGCAGCTTTGATCTCATGTAAAGATCATTTACCCTGCCCAGCCACAAACTGATTTCAGTGGTCCTTTAAAATGTATCAAGATATCTGCAGACTTCTAAACTAACAATTAAGGAACAGGAAATTAAAATCAACTGTTGGATGTCTCATCATTTTGAATTTATAACCTGAGCTGTATACTTTAAATGTTATAAACATGAATTAAAGATGTCTTCATGAAGTTTGCACAGAAACATTTACTTATGTGACAACAGATTTCCTTCTGTCAGATAGAACTTAATAAAGGGCAAATTTACGGACACAATCACGTGCTGATCAATAAAAAAAAATAAATACCTTATAAAGCAATATTTGATAATGAAAGACTTATGTATGTGAATAATTAAGAGATTTATACAGTCATGTTTAAGTATACTGATCAAATGCCGGTGGTGTCACAAATAATTAATCATAGCCTTTGCTGGCTAAGTATTATCCAGGGAATCATTTATCTGCAAGGATTTTTCAGTTGTATACAAAGAAAATCTTGATTTATTTAATGGTGATTTAATTGGTATTTATTAGAATAAATTGTCCATAACTGAGAAATATAATTTAAGAAAAAATATTTTTTATAAAGTTTGCAATATACTGAAGTTTTTTGTAAATACACTGGGTCTAATTCAAAAGATAAAGTTATAATTAATTTTCTTAGAGAGGAATGATATTTTGCCACTGTCTGGTATTATTTAACTGGTATCATACCTCCTGAAATTTTGTATCTCAGATCAATAAACATGACTGTGACAGAGTTAAAATGTGTTTTACTGAGTTTTTGAAGATTGTTATTTTAAAAAAATATTATGCTGTTTATGCTTTGCTTTGATGTGTTAATGAAATTAGACATTGCTACCTACATGTGCTACACATTTAAGTTAGATATGAAAAAAAAAATTTTGACCAAGTGGTATCACCAATTTGCCAAATTTACAGTGGAATGACTCAAATACTAATTATGAGCTCACCTATCCAAACATCATCTACTGCGGTGCTTATAATGATGGTATTGATGTAATTTCTTTCCTCGGTCGAGTGCACTGACAGAAGATCAGCATTTTCAACCTCGCACGCTGATTGTGCTGTTTCGTAGGATTTAGAGCTGGTAAACAGTTTATAGCAGTAACCTCCATTTCCGCTCCATCCTGATCCACACAAAGCATCTGAAAAAGTGTTTTTTGGAGTCGCTTCCTAGATTATAACATCAACAGCAACCAGAGATCAATTATTAATCACTTTTGTTAATTTTGGAGAATCTCGTGAGCAATCATCAGTGAAAATTGGTTGACCTCTTAGAGTATGAATTTCACAATTTTTCATAAATGATAACATATAGGTCTGTGTATACAGCCTCTCCATTGATATAAAGGCCTACCGTAAAACGGGGTTACTTTGGCCCTTGAAGGGTAACTTTGGCCCACCTCAAAACAAGTGACCCATGGGTCATGACGCTCAGCTGACTGGGAAGAGATTGGCAAAAGGAAATTTTATCATCTGAATGGTAGTATGTAACCATTCAACGGAAGCATCAAACAGATAAACCAACAGGCTGAGATTGTGTCTGTATTAATATATCTCAAAAATAGAGAAAAAATGCGTAAAGTTTAAAAAAAATATAGGGGCAATTCCATGAAAATAGGGACATGATGAGCAAAAAATTAATTTGTGTTTTGCATCCAGCAAAGGGCTTTAATCTGACCATAAGGCCCCTACCTTTATGAAACTAAATAAATTTATGGTTGAAACATACTCTGTCTGCAAGAATTTTGCACCCGTAAAAATGGCTAAATTTAACAATGAAACTTTCTCAAAAACAGGTAATAATGAACTCCTTTATTTTCTAGAAACTAAATGGGTATTACTCTTCATACCATTCACTTTGTAATCACTAGAGAATGAATTTTAGGCAGAAAGAAGCTTCAGCCCAACTGTTGAAGTGACTGGTCAGAAAGTCAGGGGTGACTTTGATCTTCATGGGTCATGTAACGTCCGTCACATTAATGTCAAACTATTTTTATTGTAGAAAAATTAGATGGAATTCTGAAATCACCTTTTTAATTCTCCTAGGTTTTGTCAAGACAAGGTGAATAATATTAAGAGTCTGCTGGAAAGTATGACAAGTTTGATACAGCAGGCGATAAAAAACTGTAATGTCCGTCACATGTAACGTCCATCACGGGAAAATTGGGGTCTTGTAACATCCGTCACGCACCCAAAGAATCGAGAAATCATCAGCTGTTTTATCCTCTTTCAATTTTCTAGAACAAAGGATCGTTCCTTAAATCAAATATAGGTGGAGCTGCAGCATGGCAAAATTTACCCACAATGCACCGGTACTTCCTGTCATTTACAAGGTCAAGAAGACAACTTTTTATATTTCTTGATATTTAGTGAAACAGCCGCATTCTCAGTAAGGTTACCCTCCCGAGGCAGCGGAAATCTTGTGCATCTAAAGAAGCTACTGATTTTCCTGCTGCTGGGGGTGACTGTTTATGATACACTTAAACACCAGGAGGTGTGTCCTTGTATTGCAGCCAACCAAATGCCAGTTATCAAACACTCGACAGGCATCATGGCTCTGCCAATAGCTGCACTTCAAGTGCGCTTAAGTGCACTCAAGTGGTTACTCTTAGTAAAATTAGTCAAATTTTAATTGCTCCCTCTGCTTTGTTGCATCATCGACTGGTCAATTATGACATTAAGATTATGTTAGCGTAGCCATGTATCCATTTGCCAGCAAAACGGAAACCAGCCAGCGAGGTGTGCACAGAGCCAATGTTGTAAAATTTCGTTTGAATTACAGCTCACCGGCCGGGCATCCTATGTGCACATTCAAGGACCAGTGAAAACCACGTGTCGGGCCATTCCGTATGACCTTGTGCCATGTACAGACTGTGTGGCCTGCTCAAACGGTTGCCGGGGCAATGAGCTGTCACTCAAGACAAATGTAACAACAGTTGCTTCGTGTATACCTCAATTGGCTGGTAAACCGTCTTTGCTGGCAAAACCACCTTATAATTATGCAGATACCTTGTCGCATCAGTTGTGTGTCGCTTATCAGGCATCCCAATTGTTTACACGCAGTGAAGAGGATCACAACTATTTATTGAAAAAGTTTGTGGTATAGCTCATACACAATGACCTCTTCAACCCCTGAAAAATTGCCAACAGCATTTATATTTGCTATTTATTAATCATGTGACCATATCAGCCAACCATAGAGGTTGTGTCTTCCAGCACAGGGTCTCATCTGATTGGACCAAAATACAGTGCTCCCCTCTAGTGTAGCGATTCAGGATACAAGATCAAACAAACAGCGCTTACGATATAGGTAGCAGGCCTATAGGTAAAGCGCTGTGTATAGAGCGTACAGTAGGGTATGTATCCAGTTACTTCTGCTGAATAATTAAGTGAATAAATATAGAATAGCACATGATTATAAGATACCAGGTATGTCACAATAAAGGATTCTAGCTCAGCTGACAGAAAATCAACTGAGCTGTAGTGATGGGTCTTTGTCCGTCATCCTTCGTCATGCCGTCGTGCTGTTAGCAGGGCACAGATCATTACGGCTGGCCCTGGAAACTCCTTGGAAACCTGAAATTAGGTCCTACAAGCTATGGGGCTTGTTAGTCCCTCCCCCCCTCCCCCCGAATAATTAAAGATTTGATACAAAAGCTCCAGTATCTGAATAAGTAATGCACTGAAGGCTCTATTTTTGAGACCTTCAATAGAAGCAGTCATCTTTTTACTGGACACAAATAGTCACTGTTGGATCTAGAATATTTTAACTTGACCTCCAGGAGTTCCATGAAAAAACCTCCTTGAAAATTTGAAATTAGGTCTCAATTACCCATATTCTCAAAGATATAGGGGCTCGTAATTACTCCCCCCCGCCCAAGTATATTTAAAAAAATTGATATAAAAGCTCCAGTGTCTGAATAACTAATGTATTGATTGCCATGATTCTTGACATACACATTGATCAGCAAGTGTTTCATCAGTTTCTGGCATGATTCATTGCATGACCTTATTTGGATAAATTACAGGCTTCTGTACAATATCCTTATGAAAACCAGTATAAAACACATAAATGCATCTAGTGTCACATTATAGCCAATACCAACTAGGCAACCAGCTGAGTGTCATGACCCATGGGTTACAGTTACTTGTGTGAAAATGAGGCATTTGACAGAAGCACTTGGCCAAGTCAGAGCTCGGCTCTATCATTGAGCCACATTTGCGTATGTTTATGAATTATTCAAATTTGAAGGGGGGGGGGGGGTTAGTTTAACTAAAACTTGTTACTTTTATAGCATTCTGGTTCTGATTTCACTTTATCATTTGCTCCTTTACAGTATGCCATTCATATATTTTATGTTTTACGGTAATATGACATCCAGGGAATGCTGCATTGACAACACTGCAATATATCATTATTGTGTCATGTCTCAAAAACTATAAATGATATTATAATTTTCATTACTGCATCTGAAAACTAGAAAATATGGCCTTATTCCGGTGGAGATTTGCCCATATTCTGACATAATCAGGTTGACTTAATTTTGGGTAAAACTTATCGAACTTGGAAATATTCAAATATTTCTATGTCTGGTACAGGCCTTAGTTTCTTATTTTCTTCATAATTTGTTTTATAAATGGTCGTATCCACATAAACAGTTGCTCATTTTAGTCTCCTGTTCATTGTACATAATATAAAAGAATAATCTGACCATCACCTGTTTGTCTTTCAACTGCTGGCAAGTGCTTGACCTATGGTCATCTAGTCCCTTATTGTCTATGACTGTGTAATAGGCTTCTAAGTTGGTTTGAATCATCAGGATATCCAAATTTGGGAATTTCTTAGATATTAAGTGTTTTTTACTGTATTAAATGGTGAACCTGTGAATTACGCAGGATTTTGCAGTATCAAGTAATGTTATGGGATGCCAAGTTTGCATCTTCATCACAAACTTATCAAAATGATATAAAATATATATATTGCAAAGACTGAATAATCTGCAGTCATCAACAAGTGTGCTTAAATATGAACTTGGTTGAAGATGTCTTTCCCTTACTGTCCTTGTGTAATATGCTTCAAAGCAGATTTGATTCATCAGGACATTCAAATTTGGGATTTTCTTAGATATTAAGTGTTTTTTACTGTATTGAATGGTGAACCTGTGAATTACGCGGGATTTTGCAGTATCAAGTAATGTTATGGGATGCCAAGTTTGCATCTTCATCACAAACCTTCTAAATGCAGTCTTTGCAATATATATTTTATATGTCATTTTGAAAGGTTTGTGATGAAGATGCCAACTTGGCATCCAAAACATTAATTACTAGACAAGGCAGTCATCAACAAGTGTGCTTAAACCTTTTTTTGTTTATAAAGTGACATAGTTCCCCTTTAATACTGGGGTAAAGATCAATTTGTGCTACTGTTGAGATTCAGAGAATTTTTAAATAAACTCAGATGAATTTTTTCAGTGTCTTTTTTATGTAACATCCGTCACATTCTGACATTTGTCGAAGGTGAAAGACACATATATATCTGGACACATTTCTTTCCTGTGTCATACAGCCCCAGATCTGAGCTATTAACACATATAAGATTAGGCTCCTTGAATGACAGCTTTAACTGTGAGAGTGACTTAAATGGGTAAAAGTCTCTCTGAATGTAACGTCCGTCACAGTGGAATTGCCCATAGGTGGCTCCACCAGTCTGCAGAAACTAATAAAAACACTTAATGGTCAATATCCATGCAAAGAAGCATGGTGGTTTCTGGATTAGTTGTCCAGATACTTCAGCTTTTGTATCAAATTTTCCATTATTCTGAGGGATACTTTGGAGTCCTATAGCTTGAAGGATATGGGTAACAGAGACCTAATTTCAGGTTTCCATAGACACTTTTCATGGGCCTCCTTGCATGACATTTAGAATGAAGATTCTAGGTCCAGTTGTTACAATTTGTACCCTGTTGACAGATAACCACATCTTTAAAGGTCTCAAAAATAGAGAAAATAATTCGTAAAAATTTGAAAAAAAATAGAGGTGGCACACCCAGTCTGCTTAAACTGATGGAACACGTCATGATCAATATGTATGCCAAAAATCATGAGCATCAGTGCTGAAGTTATTGAGATACTGGAGTTTTTGAATCAAATTTATCATTATTCTGGGGGGAGGGGGTATTTTGGAGCCAACAGCTTTATGGATATGGGTAACAGAGACCTAATTTCAGGTTTCAATGGAGACCTTTCATAGGTCTCTCAGAATGTCAAGAATGAAGATTCTAGGTCCATGCTTTACGATTTGTGCCCTGTTAACAGATTTTCACATTTTTAAAGGTCTCAAAAATAGAGAAAACAATTCGTAAAAAATCGAAAAAAATTCAGGTGGTGCCACCAGGCTGCAGAAACTGATGAAACACTCATTGATCATTATCCATACAAACAATTATGGTGATCTCTGCATTAGTTGTTCAGATACTTCAGCTTTTGTATCAAATTTTCCATTATTCTGAGCTGTACTTTGGAGTGCCATAGCTCAAAGGATATGGGTAACAGAAACCTAATTTTAGGTTTCATGGAGACTTTTCATAAGTCTCCCTGTGTGTCAAGAATGAAGATTCTAGGTCCAATTTGAACCCTGTTGACAGATAACTACATCCTTAAAGGTCTCAAAAATAGAGAAAAAAAAATTGTAAAAATTTGAAAAAATACAGGTGGCGCCACCAGTCTGCAGAAACTGATGAAACATCTCATGATCAATATGTATGCCAAAAATCATGACCATCAGTGATGTAGTTAATCAGATATTGAAGTTTTTTTTAATGAAATTTTTTACTATTCTGGGAGTACTTTGGGGCCCCATAGCTCAAAGGATATGGGTAACAGAGACCTAATTTCTGGTTTCCATTGAGACTTTTCATAGGTCTCTCAGAATGTTAAGAATGAAGATTCTAGGTCCAGTCTTTACGATTTGTGCCCTGTTAACAGACGTTCACATTTTGAAAGGTCTCAAAAATAGAGAAAACAATTTGTAAATAATAAAAATATACAGGTGGCACCACCAGTCTGCAGAAACTGATGAAACATCTCATGATCAATATGTATGCCAAAAATCATGACCATCAGTGATGTAGTTAATCAGATATTGAAGTTTTTGTATGAAATTTTTCACTATTCTGGGGGGTACTTTGGAGCCCCATAGCTCGAAGAATATGGGTAACAGAGACCTTATTCCAGGTTTCCAAGAATATTTTTTTTATGGACCTCTCTGGATGTAAAGTAAAAAGATTCCAGGTTCAGTGGTTATGATTTGTGCCTTGTTAACTGACAGACAGCCGGATGGCCGGACGGACGAGGGACAAAGAGTGATCACTATAGCTCAAATGACTTACAGTCAGCTGAGCTAAAAAGTGTTTTAACACCTCTCTTTATGGTATTAGATTATATTTAATTAATTATATGTGTTTCCTTCAAAAAGAGCAAAGTCTTTTCTTCCTTACATACTCTACATGGTTGAAAATTAGTTAGTTTATAGTTCACAGTTTGTAAGTTTCTGAAGGTATGGCAGATCTGTGTTTTTTCACATCTATGCAAACTTTTAATGCTGCAACAAATACATGGAAAGCAATCACCTTTGTGAAGTTCCTTACTACTGTCCATGGTCTGAATGATATATCTATGTGAAAACAAATTTATTTTGAGTTTAATTTAATGGTTTTAAACCTGTTTTATTTCACCAGGGTAACTTTGGCCCTCTTACCTTGGGTTACTTTGGCCCACATAATATTACTTCTGTTTTAGGTATATATTCAATTTTAATCAATAACAAGGTCTACAGGCCTAATGCGAACCTGTGCAATGAGATTACACCATGTATAATGCTTCAATGCTTAAACAAACATCACTGCTGAAATTCTGGCATGAGTGCACACAACACAAAAATTAGAATACAGGTAGTCAACAAGCGACTAAGTATAATCCGCCAAAATCAAAGTGGGACAGGTGAAGTGAGGCATGGATTGAGTGTCAAGGGGAAATAGAGTGAGGTGTGTTGCATAACAGCCTGGATGTCTGCAGCTTAAACCTGAACGTAGGTGGTGCCAACTGTCATGAAATCGAGGAAATTGTCCAGGATGTATAAACCTGCAAAATTTCAGGTGGATAGGTCAAACTACTGCTGAGATATGAGTGATTTTATCCCAAGGCAGATGAACAGATGGACGCTGTGCATTAGTTGTTGCAGGTGGCACCACCAGTTTTCCCTATGATGAAGAGCTATATGAGATCTATACACAAGCAAAATTTTGGCCCAATGGGTCAAACGGTTCCCAAGATATGAGCTTTGATGTCTGCAGAGTAAACCTGAATGTAGGTGGCACCACCTGTCATAAAATTGAGAAAGCTGTCCAGGATGTATGAACCTGCAAAATGTCAGGTGGATAAGTCAAACCACTGCTGAGATATGAGTGATTTTATCCCAAGGCAGATGAACAGATGGACGCTGTGCAAAAATGGTGGTAGGTGGCGCCACCATTTTTAGTGTATGTTATAAAGCTATCAAAGGGCTACATTTGTGCAAAATTTTTAGCCTGATCGGTCAAACGGTTCCCAAGATATGCGGGTTTATGTGTGGAAACAGACAAACAAATGGACGCTGGGCAGCAAGGAAAGGTCAGAGGTCAACAAAAAAGGAGGATGCATCAGTTCACATGTGACCTGATGATAAACCTGATTCGCTTAAAATGCAAACCAAGTTTTTTCAAACAGCTGAAAGATATAGTTCCAATAATCTGGGAATTCTAAACATTGTGTCCAGACGTCTAGATGCTGTGTCTAGACGTCTAGACACATTGTCTAGACACCCCCCCCCCCCCCGAGCCAGGTCAGTTGCCATGGTGATGTCTGGACCCCACCTCTTTGTACTGAGTGACCTCTTGACTTGGCTGCTGAAACTCAGCATATTGTCAAATCTGTTTTCAAATACTGAAAGCCTTTTTCAATTGGCTACAATGCTTTTTTAAAACTGTATTTACCCAATCTATTCTTATATATCCTTATAACTGGCAGAACCCTACCATAGAATAATTCTTGTAAAGTTTAAACCAATCAGCTTGACAGTTGATCATAAATCAGTGTATAAGCTAGAAGAGTTTAAAATTACATTTTCGCTTGTAAAAAACACATTAATGTAGGTGGCGCCACCAATACCTAAACAAGTGACCCATGGGTCATGACACTCAGCTGACTGGGAAGAGATTCACAAAAGGAAATTTTATCATCAGAATGGTAGATACCCATTCAACTGAAGCATCAAAATGATTAACCAACAGGCCAAAAATTAAGATTTAGTCTGTATTTATATATCTGAAAAATAGAGAAAAAATGTGTAAACTTTAAAAACTAGAATACGGGTAGCCGACAAGTAACTACGTGTATCTGCCAAAATCAGAGTGAAGTGAGGCATGGATTGAGTGGCAAGGGGAAACAGAGTGAGGTATGTTGCATATTAGCATGGATGTCTGCAGCCTAAATGTGTATGTAGGTTGTGCAACCTACCACAAATCCAGAAAGCTGTACAAGTTGTATACATATGCAAAATTTTAGGCAGAAAAGTCAAACCACTACATGGATATGAGTGATTTGAGCCCACGGCAGACAAACAGACAGACGCTGTGCAAAAATGGTTGCAGGCGGTGCCACAAGTTTTGTGTATGATAAAGAGCTATGTTAGATCTATACACATGCAAAATTTTGGCCCGATAGGTCAAACGGTTCCCGAAATATGAGCTTGGATGTCATCAGCGTGATTGAGAATGTAGGTGGCGCCACCTGTCATAAAATCAAGAAAGCTATCCAGGATGTATACGCATGCAGAATTTCAGGTGAATTAGTCAATTCACTGCAGAGATATGAGTGATTTTAACCAAAGGCAGATGAACAGATGGACACTGTGCAAACATGGTTACAGGTGGCGCCACCATTTTTTGTGTATGTTATAGAGCTATCCAAGGGCTACATTAGTATAAATTTTATTTCCTGATCAGTCAAACGGTTCCCGAGATATGAGCTTGGAAAGCTGATAAAATCAAATCCCAGAGGAGCTCTCTGGAAATGAACGCGGCAACGGCGGAGGAACCCGGTCAAAAACATAGTATCTACAAAACTTCGTTTTGGCGGGTACAAAAATACAGGTGGCTCCACCAGTCTGCAGAAACTAATAAAAACACTTACAAACATCAATATCCATGCAAAGAATCATGGTGATCTCCCCATTAGTTGTTCAGATACTTCAGCTTTTGTATCAAATTGTCCATTATTCTGAGGGATACTTCGGAGTCCTATAGCTTGAAGGATATGGGTAACAGAGACCTAATTTTAAGTTTCCACAGGCACTTTTCATGGGCCTTCTTGCATGACAAGAATGAAGATTCTAGGTCCAGTTGTTGCGATTTGTACCCTGTTGACAGATAACCACATCTTTAAAGGTATCAAAAAAAGAGAAAAAAATCGTAAAAATTTGAAAAAAATAGAGGTGGCGCACCCAGTCTGCAGAAACTGATGGAACAGGTCATGATCAATATGTATGCCGAAAATCATGACCATCAGTGTTGTAGTTATTGAGATACTGCAGTTTTTGTATCAAATTTTCCATTATTCTGGGGGGTAATTTGGAGCCATACAGCTTAAAGAATATGGGTAACAGAGACCTAATTTCAGGTTTCCATGGAGACTTTTCATGGGTCTCCCTGTGTGTCAAGAATGAAGATTCTAGGTCCAGTTTTAATGATTTGTGCCCTGTTAACAGATGTTCATAACTTTAAAGGTCTCAAAAATAGAGAAAAAAATCGTAAAAAAACCCGAACAAATACAGGTGGTGCCACCAGTCTGCAGAAACTGATGAAACACTCCATGATCAATATCCATGAAAACAATTATGGTGATCTCTGCATTAGTTGTTCAGATACTTCAGCTTTTGTATCAAATTTTCCATTATTCTGAGCTGTACTTTGAAGTGCCATAGCTCAAAGGATATGGGTAACAGAGACCTAATTTCAGGTGTCCATGGAGACTTATCATGGGTCTCCCTGTGTGTCAACAATGAAGATTCTAGGTCCAGTCCTAACGATTTGTACCCTATTGACAGATAACTACATCCTGAAAGGTCTCGAAAATAGAGAAAAAAAAATTGTGAAAATTTGAAAAAATACAGGTGGCACCACCAGTCTGCAGGTACTGATGAAACACCTCATGATCAATACGTATGCCAAAAATCATGACCATCAGTCAAGTAGTTAATGAGATATTGAAGTTTTTGTATGAAATTTTTTACTTTTCTGGGGGGTACTTTGGGGCCCCATAGCTCAAAGGATATGGGTAACAGAGATCTAATTTATGGTTTCCACGGAGACTTTTAATAGGTTTCTCAGTGTGTCGAGAATGAAGATTCTAGGTCCAGAGGTTACGATTTGTGCCACGTTAACAGATGACAGCATCTTTAAACATCTCAAAAATAGAGGAAAAAATCGAAAAAAATCGAAAAATACAGGTGGCGCCACCAGTCTGCAGGAACTTATGGAACATCTCATGATCAATATGTATGCCAAAAATCATGACCATCAGTGTTGTAGTTATTGAGATATTGAAGTTATTGTATGAAATTTTTTACTATTCTGGGGGGTACTTTGGGGCCCCATAGCTTGAAGGATATGGGTAACAGAGACCTAATTTCTGGTTTCCAAGGAGATTTTTCATGGACCTCTCAGTGTATCAAGAATTAAGATTCTAGGTCTAGGCTTTACGATTTGTGCCTTGTTAACAGATGTTCACATTTTTAAAGGTCTCAAAAATAGAGAAAAAAATTTGTAAAAAATCGAAAAATACAGGTGGCGCCATCAGTCTGCAGGAAGTGATGGAACATCTCATGATCAATATGTATGTTAAAAATCATGACCATCAGTCAAGTAGTTAATGAGATATTGAAGTTTTTGTATGAAATTTTTGACTTTTCTGGGGGGTACTTAGGGGCCCCATAGCTTGAAGGATATGGGTAACAGAGACGTAATTTCTGGTTTCCAAGGAGATTTTTCATGGACCTCTCAGAATCCCAAGTTACAAGGTTCTAGGTTCAGCGGTTACGATTTGTGCCTGGTTAACAGACGGACAGACGGACAGACGGACGACGGACAAAGAGTGATCGCTATAGCTCAGATGACTTTCAGTCAGCTGAGCTAAAAAACAGATATGACATATGTGACAAACATTGGTATAAAATTTGGTGATTATAGCTCTAGCCGTTTCTGAGATTTTAATTTTAGTGTGCTTTTTTGGACAGATGACTAATTTTAACCTCCTGTAACTTGGCCAAAAATCTCCGAACTGGAAACATTCGAACAAACTTGAGAGAGATTGTTCCAGGGATCATTTCTGTGAAATATTGGACAATTTGGCTGGACAGTTTCAGAGAAGAAGATTTTTAAAGGTTTTTAAGCTTTTTCTCTATAAAATCTTAATTAATGCAGATACCCAATAATAAGCTCAAGGGCATCAAGTTACACATGTGACTAATTCTTACATGTAATTTGGAGCTGCTAGCTCCGAGGGTTTCCGACTTACAGCCATGGACGCAGAAAGCCATCCCTGGACGACAGACGGCTGACGGAGGACGCTGCGCCATCGCATAAGCTCACAGGTTCGCTAACAAAGGCCTCCTAAGAATCACTATTGCTCAATGTTACATAAGCTGAAACAACAGTTTTGCAGAAGAAGACTATTGTAGTCCTCAGTTTGAAATAGGTTTACTAATGGCCGCAAGACCAAATTCAGCTTTCTATGACTCTACCAAAAATCAACAAACTCAATCTATTCCTATACAATTGATAGCACCCTACCCTAGTATAATTCTTGTGAAAAATTAAATGATTCAGCTTGACAGTTTCATTATAAAATTTTTTTAGGCTGAAGGAGGCTATAATTATGAGGATTTTGCTAATAAAATACAGGTCATTGTCAATGCCACTGGAAACTACAGTTTCAAAGACAAGTTTTGTGACCAATATTTACACAAAACTTGCTGATGCTAGCTCTTGTGGCTGTTGTTCCTGAGATTGTTATGTCAGTATGCTTACTTGGCCACATGACTTATTACAAAATCCTGTAATTCGGCCAAAATTCATCAAACCCAAACCATTTGAACAAACTTGAGAGATTGTCTCTTGGATCATTTCTCTTAATTATTGAACAATTCATCCAATTGATTTTAGAGAAGAGGATTTTCAAAGTTTTTTTTTAGCTTTTCCCTGGAAAATATAAGTTAATATAGGTGGCGCTACAAAAAAACTAAATCCAAAAAGTATGTGGATGCTTGGTCCTGCTATTCCTGAGAAATTATGGGTTAATATATGTACTGAAGACCAATGACCCTCTTACAAAAAAGGTTGATGCAGGTGATGCCACCAATACCCAAATTTCATATATGTGTCATGTGACCAATATCTGCATAAAATTTAGTTATGATAGCTCAGCCATTTCTGAAATTGTAATTTTAGTATCCTTTTTTAGCAAAATGACTAAGTTCAGCTTACTTTAACTCACCGAACTGAAACCATTCGAACAAACTTGGAGAGATTGTTTCAGATTATTTCTTTGAAATATTGAATCGTTTGGCTGGACAGTTTAAGAGGAGAAAATATTACCAGATTATTTAGCTTTTTCCATATCACATCTAAGCAAATGCAGATAGCAAAAAAATAAACAAAATCTAATAAAGTTTTACATGTGACTGATTCTTCCACAAAATTTAACACTGCTAGCTCTTACATTTTTTAAAAAGCATGGTTCAACTTACAGTGGACAGTGGACGCTTGATAAGCTCACTGCATAAGCTCATGGGTTTGCTAAAAATGTAAAAGAAACCCATACTTGATTATTAGTTGGTAAACAAGCAGATATAAACCAATACTTGATGATTTTTTGCCAGTTCATTAAATTAAAATTACTTCATTTGTGTTAAATCAAATATTATACCTGGAAGACATGACTGGTCGTCTATCCATTTGTGTTTTCCTGCTGGGCAAGACCAAGGTGATTGTCTTGGAAAAGCTGTAAATACACAGTACATATATGGGATTAAGCTGGATAAAGTACAGAAAATGTATGTGGTGCCACCATCTTATAGCAGATGCTGCATATAATGCAGAAAATTTATAAGGTGCCATCCATGTTGTAAACCTAGCTAACTCTTAATACCAACATGGAATAGAACAAAAGTTTCAGATAAACTTAAAAGTGACCCCCAAAATACTATAAATTATACTGAGTATAAAGTATTGATAATAATAAACTTTAAAATATGTTGAAAAATATATTAAATTGTGAGAATTAAAGTGATGATGCTAAATCTTGTTTAATTTTCCTGTACCAAATCCTCTCACCTCTGTGCACAGCTTCAAGATTCAGTGAACACCTCAGAAAAACAGTGACCTTGATATATTATAATTATCTACTAAAGTTGTCACTTCTTTTTTTTTTTTTTAATTCGAAATACAACATAGACATTTGGAAACATAGATATATCACAAACACCCACATTAGTACATCACCAACTCGGTTTCGAAACAATATGACAAATTTTCAAGTCAAATTCAAAACATAGACAAAACATATACAAACAAAATGCAAGACAGCTGTATCAGCCTCATTGATCTTGGTTTTTATGCATATATAAACATATATGCATAAATACACATACATTTATATCTATATTTCTCTGTTACTACTTGTTTCATCAATTTCCGTCTCGTACAACTGTTCCTTTATCACTTCCCTCTTCATATTGTGTTGGCTTAATTTATTTTTCCTGGAAGCTATTCTGTATTCAATTTTCTCTACATTTCCGAGGGACAATAATTTACCCTCGCCTGGTTAATACACCAATTGTTTAAAAATATTTAAAATATGATTAACTTTACCCTTTGTCTCCATTTTTAAATGTACCATATAATATAGTGACTTCTGATATCTCTGGGAGCACTAAACCTGCTTTTTGTAACCAGTCTTTTACGTTTAAATATAGCATGATTACAATATGACATCTACAAAATATATGCTTGATTGTTCCTGGCCCGGAGAAACAGTAAGTTGGGTTTTCTGACAGGCCTCATCTGTACAATATCTAGTTAACTGGAAGGTAATTGTATCCACCAAAACAGAGTTTTTCGGATACTATGTTTCCAGCCTCTCCAGTGACTTGACTAATTCACCTGAAATTCGGCATGCGTATACATCCTGGATAGCTTTTCTGATTTTATGACAGGTGGCGCCACCTACATACACGTTTACACTGCAGACATCCAAGCTCATATCTCGGGAACCGTTTGACCGATCACGAAAATTTTTTTGCACAAATGTAGCTTTATAACATACACAAAAAATGGTGGCGCCACCTGCAACCATGTTTGCACAGTGTCCATCTGTTTGTCTGCCTTGGGTTAAAATCACTCATATCTCTGCAGTGACTTGACTAATTCACCTGAAATTTGGCATACGTATACATCCTGGATAGCTTTTCTGATTTTATGACAGGTGGCACCACCTACATTCACGTTTATGCTGCAGACATCCAAGCTCATATCTCGGGAACCGTTTGGCTGATTGGGCCAAAATTTTGCATGTGTATAGTTCTCACATAGCTCTTTATCATACGCAAAACTGGTGGCGTCATGGGATAAAATCACTCATATCCCGGCAGTGGTTTGACATATCTGGGTAAAATTTTGCAGGTTTATACATCTTCGACAGCTCTCTTGATTTTATGACAGGTGGCGCCACCTGCATTCTAGTTTATGCAGCAGACATCCAAGCTCATATCTTGGGAACCTTTTGACCAATCGGGCCAAAGTTTTGCATGTGTATAGTTCTCACATAGCTCTTTATCATACGCAAAACTGGTGGCACCTGCAACCATTTTTGCTCAGTGTCCATCTGTTTGTCTGCCACGGGCTAAAATAACTCATATACATGCAGTGGTTTGACTTATCTGCCTTAAATTTTGCATATGTATACAACTTGGACAGCTTTCTGGATTTTGTGGTAGGGGGGGCAACCTACATACACAATTTGGCTGCAGACATCCATGCTAATATGCAACACTTCACTCTATTTCCCCTTGCCACTCAATCCATGCCACATTTCCCTGTTCCACTCTGATTTAGGCGGATACACGTAGTCGCTTGTCGACTACCCATATTCTAGTTATGAATTATCTTAAACTGGAAATGACGAGAATAGGTGTTGATAGAGGTTTTACATATAGATTCACATATATCCTTCCAACTAAGGTCTTTATACTTTTTTTCAAATTAACATTGTGACAGTGAGAGTTCTTTTAAATCATTTGCAAAGCCCTTATAAATTTCTTGTGACTTTATTTTGTTTAATTCTTTTAACCCTTCTATTGTAAAAACATGTTTTTGGTAGTCTGTCAGGGTCTTAACCCTTTCTCTCTCTAACAAATGTGTCTATTTCTTTGGAATTGATTTCATCAGACTCTACCAGTTTAAATATTGTCTATTGTATACTTCTTTGCTTCTGACCACTTCACAGAGTTTTTTAAATCTTCCTGTACTCATAACCAATTCCCCAACCAATCTAATCCCCAATTCTGAAAGTTCTCTATTGTAAATTCCCTGACCTCTCACTGTAATGAATTGATTGTGCCATAATGGTTGTACAATCATGTGTTCGACTTCAAATGGATTCCCATTAATGTATTCTGCCCAAGTTTTTATTGCTTCTTTAATCAACTAGAATACGGGTAGTCGACAAGCGACTACGTGTATCCACCAAAATCAGAGAAGGACGGGTGAAGTGAGGCATGGATTGAGTGGCAAGAGGAAATAGAGTAAGGTGTGTTGCATAATAGCCTGGATCTCTGCCACATAAACATGATTGTTGGTGGCGCCACCTGTTATTTGAACGAGAAACTATCAAAAATGTATACACATGCAAAATTTCATGTGAAAAAGTCAAACCACGGCAGAGATATGAGTGATTTTATCCCACAGCAGACAAACAGATGGACGCTGTGCAAAAATGGCTGCAGGTGGCACCATCATTTTTGTGTATGTTATAACGCTATCCAAGGGCTACATTTGTGTACATTTTTTTACCTGATTGGTCAAACGGTTTCAGAGATATTAGCATTAATGTCTGCAGCTTGAACATGAACGTAGGTGGCGCCACCTGTCATAAAATCAAGAAAGCTATGCGGGATGTATACGCATGCCGAATTACAGGTAATTTGGTCAAACCACTGCAGAGATACGAGTGATTTTAACCCAAGGCAGACATACAGATGGACGCTGTGCAAAATGGCTGCAGGTGGCGCCACCATTTTTGTGATTGTTATAAAGCTATCCAAGGGCTACATTTGTGTAAAAATTTTTTCCTGATTGGTTGAACGAGTCCAGAGATATGAGCTTGGATGTCTGCAGCGTTAACGTGAATGTAGGTGGTGCCACCTGTCATAAAATCAAGAACGCTATCTATGATGTATACACATGCCAAATTTCAGGTGAATTAGTCAAACCACTGCTGAGATATGAGTGATTTTAACCCAAGGCAGATGAACAGATGGACACTGTGCAAACATGGTTGCAGGTGGCGCAACCTTTTTTTGTGTATGTTATAAAGCTATCCCAGGGCTACATTTTTGTAAAAAAAATTTCCTGATCGGTCAAAAGGTTCCCGAGATATGTGGGTTTATGTGTGGAAACAGACGCACAAACGGACGCTGGGCAGAGAGGAAAGGTCAAAGTCACTTGGTTAGAAACCAGTTCACATGTGACCCGATAATTTGTGAAAGTTTCGGAAAAATCTGTCCAGTAGTCTCAGAGGAGTTCTCTGGAAACGAATGCGGCGGCGGCGGCGGAACCTGGTCAAAAACATAGTATCCGCAAAACTTCGTTTGGTGGATACAATAAAGGTAATCTTTTTGGCAGGCATTTAAAGTTAAATTTGGTCCGCCTACTGATTTTATGTATTTTGTACGGTATGGTTTTCCATTTTGAGTTAACCTCATTTATTAGCCGCAATACCCAACTAACTTTTTGTGATTTTATTTTGTTCTGAATATCAATTAAAATTATTCCACCTTCTTCATAATTTGATACAAGAACTGAATATTTTATTTTGGGCCTCCTCGGAAATTCCATATAAAATCTGTCAGTAACTGTTTTAGTTTAGGTATAAGTTTCTCTGTTATATCTATCATATTACTAACATAAATTATCTTTGAAACAGCAAATGTATTAACTATTTTCTTTCTTCCATATATTGTAAGCTTTGTTGTTTCCATATATTCAAGACTGTTTTTAAGTTATTTTCAATTTTTCCAAAATTTAAAGTCTAATTCAAAGTTTTATTGTATGTAAAGTATATACCTAATATTCAAATAGCTTCATGGTTTAGGTCTTTCCATTTTAATTCCTCAGTTATTTTTTCTCTGTTGTTCATTGTCCAACCCATGACGCTTCAGATTCATTTAAGTTTAATTTTTATAATGACATTTTAGTAAATTTATTAGTAAGTTTAATAAGAAATTTAAGTGACTTGAGATTCCTCAAGATAAATGTTGAGTCATCTGTGAAGACACATTGCTTTATTTCTGTGTCATATATTAGTATCCCTTTAATCTGTGTATCGCTGCTGATGATACTTCCACTACTAAAATAAAGAGATAAGGCATCAATGGGTCTCCTTGTCTGTTTCACTGTTTCAATTTAAAATAACCAGTTGTGTAGCTGTTGTTTATTACACAATTTCAGCATTATTATATAACAATTTGACCCAATTCATTATATTTATTGGAAACCCAAACTTATTCAAAACTTCATATAACAATGCCTACAGGCCTAATGCGAACCTATGCAATGAGATTACACCAGGTATAATGCTTCAATGCTGGACCATTACTTTTCAAGAACATATGTGTTACATGTATATGAACAATGAAAGTACTAAACATTTAGAACAAGATACAATTAAACAAACATCACTGCTGAAATTCTAGCATGGGTGCACACAACACAAAAACTAGAATACGGGTAGTCAACAAGCGACTACTTGTATCCGCCAAAATAAGAGTGGGACGGGTGAACTGAGGCATGGATTGAGTAGCATGGGGAGATAGAGTGAGGTGTGTTGCATAACAGCCTGGATGTCTGCAGCCAAAATGTGTATGTCGGTTGTACCACCTACCACAAAATCCAGAAAGCTGTCCTAGATGTATAAACATGCAAAATTTTAGGCAAACCACTACTGAGATATAAGTGATTTTAGCCCACAGCAGACAAACAGACGGAAGCTGTGCAAAAATGGTGGCAGGTGGCGCCACCACTTCCATGTATGATTAGGAGCTTTGTAAGATCTATACACATGCAAAATTTCAGGGGGATATGTCAAACCAGTCCTGAAATATAAGCCTGAATATCTGCAGCGTATACATAAATGTAGATGGCGCCACCTGCCATAAAATCGAGAAAGCTATCCAAGATGTATAAACATGCAAAATTTTAGGCAGATAAGTCAAACCACTACTGAGATATGAGTGATTTTATCTCACAGGAAACAAACAGATGGTCGCTGTGCAAAAATGACTGCAGGTGGCACCACCAGTTTTGGCTATAATAAAGAGCTATGTGAGATCTATAAACATGCAAAATTTTTGCCCAATCGGTAGTATGGTTACTGAGATATGAGCTTGGATGTCCGCAGCGTAAATTTGAAAGTAGGGGGCGCCACCTGTCATAAAATCAAGAAAGCTGTCAAGGATGTATAAAGCTGCATAATTTCAGGTTGATAAGTCAAACCACTGCCGAGATATGAGTGATTTTATCCCAATGCAGATGAACAGATGGATGGCGTGCAAAAATGGTTGCAGGTAGCACCACCAGTTTTGCGTAGGATAAAGAGCTATGGGAGATCTATACACATGCAAAATTTTGGCCCAATTGGTCAAACGGTTCCCGAGATATAAGCTTGGATGTCTGCAGCTTAAATGTGAATGTAGGTGGCGCCACCTGTAATAAAATCAAGAAAGCTGTCCAGGATATATACACATGCAAAATTTCAGGTGGATAAGTCCAACCAATGCAGAGATACGAGTGTTTTTATCCCAAAGCTGATGAACAGATGGACACTGTGCAAAAATGATTGCAGTCGGCGCCACCATTTTTAGTGTATGTTATAAAGCTTTCCAAGGGCTACATTTGTGCAAAATCTTTAGCCTTATCGGTCAAACAGTTCCCAAGATGTGTGGGTTTATGTGTGGAGACAGATGCACAAATGGACGCTGGGCAGAGAGGAAAGGTCAGAGGTCAACCAAAAATGAGGGCACAGCAGTTCACATGTGACCGATCATAATTCCGAATTTTAAAAAATTCTGCCCAGTGGTTATGGAGGAGTTCTCTGGAAACCTATGCGGCGATGGCGGCAGTGTCGGGGTCCAACTGAAATCATAGTATCCGCAAAACTTTGTTTTGGCGGATACAATGATTGTAGCTGGCACCACCAGTCTTATATACAACGAAGAGATACATAAATATGCCAAATGTCAGACTGATATGTCAAACCCCTCCTGTGAAATAAGCAGGGACATACACTGTGCAAAAATTATTGTAGGTGGCGCCACCAGTCTTGTACACTATAAAGCTACCCGATATGTATAAACATGCCCAATTTTAGGCTGATGTATCGAATTCCTCTGTAGAAATAAGCAGGCGCATATACTGCAAAAGTCAATGTAGGTGGCACCACCTGTCTTGTAAATGAGAATACCATCAAAGATGCATAGACAGGTCAAACTTCTCCAGAGTTTGATGCACTGGGCTGACAAGGTTTAGGTGAGTAAGGCAGTTGCCCCCGAGTGACCTGTGACAAATTGCTGCCTCAAGCTACTGCACTGAGTGAACTCTTGACCTGTACCTGGGTGCACTGAGTGAACTTTTGACCTGTTGCATAATCTGACACAGTTGGCAGTCTGCCAAAGCTATAAATAGATTCAGGCTGAACTTGGGTGCCAAATATGATGCAGTGAGCAGTCTGCCAAAGCTATAAATAGAATGCAGCTACTGCACTGAGTGAACTCTTGACCTCTACCTGGCTGCACTTCTTCCAATCCTGGCACTGTGCCAAAACTATTTATAGAGCTGACATCATCTTGGCTAATAGCCAACATCAAGGCACTGACAATCTGCAAATGGTAAACCAAGTGCTGCCATCTGTACACAAAAGTGGTCCCAACTTGAAATAACTTTGAAATTTATTTTCCAAATACAAAATGCATTTCAGCTGACTTTTTATAAAAAAGAAATCAGGAATATATGTAAATTTATTAGGGACGCATACTGAATGCAAAATTAAAATACAGATATATCTCAGTGATGTCAAATTCTTGAATTAAGATGGGTAGGGATACCAATAATTAATAATCCATGTACAGTTGTCTTTATATAGCCACAGAGAACTAAATATCCATGATTGTTACATTGCCTGGTATGATGAATAACTTAAATCATAATTCTAAATTTTTTTAAAAGCTTTTAAAAAACTTTTTTGTCAATATTAACCAAAGATATCCTGAAATCTAAATGTCTAGTGGCATGATGTAATAGATGCTGATAAACTGGTGCCAGGCTAGATGTAACAGCATTACACAGCTAACATATATGGTAAAATGACTCAATTCAATCTCCACAATTCAGCCAAAAATCATTCATGTGGAACCATTAATGACAATTATTATAAGAATTATTGTACGGATTATTCTTGTAAAATATTAAACAAACTGGCTTCAGTGGCATCAGCCGAAAAACGTTTCCCAGGTTTATAACTCATACAGGAAGATACAGCAAACTGGCCAAGTTCAGCTTTCCATAACTCAGCCAAAAAGCACTGAACCAAAACCATTTGAACAAACTTGAATTATCAACATCTGAGGATAATTAATGTGTAAGATTTAAGAATTTGACCCAGTGGTTTTTGAGGAGAAGATCTTTGTAGCCACTGAGCTAAAATGGGCTGTTATGGCATATGACTAAATTCAGCTTCCCATAACTTAGCCAATAGTCACTGAAAAGAGACCATTTGAACAAACTTCAGAAAGCACTACCCTAGGATCATTTCTGTGCAATATTAAACATTTTGGCCATATGGTTTCAGAGAAGAAGCTTTTTGTAGCCCTCAGTGTGATACAGGCACTGATGACCCTGTTCAAAAAAGGCCTATGCAGGTGGCGCCACCAATACCTCAATTTCAGATATGACTCATGTGACCAACATTGGCATAAAATTTGGTGATGATAGCTCCAGCCGTTTCTGAGATTTAAATTTTAATATGCTTTTTTGCACAGTTAACAAAGTTCAACCTCCTGTAACTCAGCCAAAAATCTCCGAACTGGAACCATTCGAACAAACTTGAGAAAGATTATTCCAGGGATCATTTCTGTGAAATATTGGACAATTTGGCTGGACAGTTTCGGAGAAGAAGATTTTTAAAGCTTTTTAAGCTTTTTCCTTATAAAATCTAAGAAAATGTAGTTAGAAAAAACATAAACAAAATCCGATATAGTTTTTTGGATGACTGATTATTTGCAAAATATTTGGCGATGCTAGCTCCTGCCGTTTTTGAGATAGCTATGGTTAACCTACAGACAACGCACGACGCCCGATGCATGACACACGACGGAAGACGCCGCACCATCACATAAGCTCACAGGTTCGCTAAAAATATGACCTTTTGTATTCATGAAGTTATTAACTAAATACAGTGAAACCTGTCTAAAGCGGACAGTCAAGGGACTCAATCATTTTGTCCTTAATAGTGAGGTGTCCTTATTAGGCAGGTTGACCTTGGTTGATAACTGGAGGATTGTAAATAAAGACAACAAACATCTGCAAGAATGTGTTTACTGTATTATATTAGATTTCATGTATATGTACAACATATTGATGCACACATCATGCATTCAATATTCATATACAAACTGTGATTATTTTTACTTATCTCAAGTAGTGAACAATGTAAGGAAAAAAGTCTATGAAGACATCCATAAAAACAATGTTTATATACTCGCGTACGCTCTTTTTCGCTGATCCAATAAGTAGAATAAGCTTGACTTTCTCAGATAGCATAATCTCCCGCCCAGGTGTACATGTGGTGCCTCAGTAGTCATCTGAGGAACACGTGATGTCTTACGACCGAGTTGTGCATGTGTCCTGACACACAACGAGGTTGTTTCAGTTTAGTCAAGTGCAGTAAGTTGTCATATAATGAGCACTGTTTAGTATTGGATGGATGAGAGTATAGCGATATTGTACAGTGACAGTGTAATTAATTAGATATGGGCATTTTAATAGTAATAAATGTGCGCCTCAGTATGTCGTATGTTTATTTCAACCTAGCGGCATAGCCTAAAACTCCTTGTTCAACTGGCCAAATGTGATAATCTCAAAGATAATGACGACGTTGATAATGCGAAGATTTTAATGGCTACGAACCTGGGAACATTCGTTTTTATAGGTAAATGTAGCTTTAACATAAAAAAAAACTTTTTAATGATGGTTGTTTGGTTTGATTTGCTTTAATGTTGAAGGCACCCGAGATTAAACGAACCCAGAGGAACTTTTGCACGGCGGCACGGTACAAACAGCTACAGAGGGAGCAGATGTTTGACACTGAGCAGATCAGTTTGAGATATACTGAGCAAAACCGATAAATTAATATCAAACAGCCTGCTATAACAGTGGCTAATTTTACCGTTAGATATTGCGTGGTGAGATCAGGGACGCATGGGTAATCGGTAGCCGTTTAATCAATTCAATGACCCCGCGGTCAAGCGAAAAATATGCAGCTTCGCAACTTGTGAATGATCAACCGTGAATAAAGTGACACGATGTTCACCGCTTCATATTTTCTGTGTTTAACGTAGGAACACATCACACTGTGACGTGAGCACGGACACGCATAAAGGTAACAACTGGGGATTGCATAATTCTTTGTGTTCCAGTCCCAGGAACAACAACAGTACCAGTCGTCTTTGATGTTGCCCGGGGCGTGCGATCAGTGTCCACCGAAGGTGGCGTATCGTGTCCGCATTTGTCAGGTTCATTTACTCTTAGAATGTTGGTTTGAGTTGAAATCTGCTGTTCGTTGTCCGCAGTAGTGAGGTGTCCGCCTTACAGAGGTTCTGGTTATACATAACATATAGGGAATTTTGAAGGGACTTAAATATCTTGTCCGTTATAGCCAGTTGTCCGTCTGAGTGAGGTGTCCGTTAGCCCAGTTTTCACTGTACTGTGGAAAAATGGATGCAGCTTAAAGGTTAAATTTTATATAGGGTCACCCATACTTCATCAAAGTGTTAGCCTGAATGTCCAAAAATATTAACAAGGCCGACAGGCCTAATGCGAAACTGTGCAAAGTTTAGGAGTATGAATTAAGGTTTATTTTTTAAATTTAATATTGATCCTCCTAAGTCCTGCATATCTACCTTAGTCATTATGATTTCAGCAAAATGGACGTTTCTGACCTGCAAGTTTTGGACTAGGACATTTTAAAACCAGAATATGGGTAGTCGACAAGCCACTATGTGTACATCCGCAGAAATCAGAGTGGGACGGGTGAAGTGAGGCATGGATTAAGTGGCAAGGGGAATAGAGCGTGGTGTGTTGCATATTAGCATGGATGTCTGCAGCTTAAACGTGAATGTAGGTGGTGCCACCTGTCATAAAATCGAGAAAATTGTCCAGGATGTATAAACCTGCAAAATTTCAGGTGGATAAGTCAAACCACTGCTGAGATATGAGTGATTTTAACCTAAGGCAGATGAACAGATGGATGCTGTGCATAAATGGTTGCAGGTGGCACCACCAGTTTTGCCTATGATGAAAAGCTATGTGAGATCTATACACATGCAAAATTTTGGCCTAATCGGTCAAACAGTTCCCGAGATATGAGCTTGGATGTCTGCAGAGTAAATGTGAATGTAGGTGGCGCCACCTGTCATAAAATCAAGAAACCTGTCCATGATGTATAAACCTGCAAAATTTCGGGTGGATAAGTCAAACCACTGCTGAGATATGAGTGATTTTAACCTAAGGCAGATGAACAGATGGACGCTGTGCATAAATGGTTGTGGGTGGCACCACCAGTTTTGCCTATGATAAAGAGCTATATGTGAGATCTATACACATGCAAAATTTTGGCCTAATTGGTCAAGCGGTTCCCGAGATATGAGTTTGGATGTCTGCAGAGTAAATGTGAATTTAGGTGGCGCCACCTGTCATAAATCGAGAAACCTGTCCATGATGTATAAAACTGCAAAATTTCAGGTGGATCTGTCAAACCACTGCTGAGATATGAGTGATTTTATCCAAAGGCAGATGAACAGATGGACGCTGTGCATAAGTGGTTGCAGGTGGCACCACCAGTTTTGCCTATGATGAAGAGCTATGTAAGATCTATACACATGCAAAATTTTGGCCCAATCGGTCAAACTGTTTCCAAGATATGAGCTTGGATGTCTACAGAGTAAATGTGAATGTAGGTGGCGCCACCTGTCATAAATTTGAGGAAGCTGTCCAGGATGTATAAACCTGCAAAATTTCAGGTGGATAAGTCAAACCACTGCTGAGATAGGAGTAATATTATCCCAAGGTAGATGAACATATGGACGCTGTGCAAAAATGTTTGCAGGTGGCGCCACCATTTTTAGTGTAGGTTATAAAGCTATCAAAGGGCTACATTTGTGCAAAATTTTTAGCCTGATCGGTCAAACGGTTCCTGAGATATGTGGGTTTATGTGTAGAAACGGACGCACAAATGGACACTGGGCAGCAAGGAAAGGTCAGAGGTCAACCAAAAATCAAGGCGCAGCAGTTCACATGTGATCTGATGATAAACCCGATTCGCTTAAAATGCAAACCAAGATTTTCAAACAGTTGAAAGCTATAGTTCCAATAATCTGGGAATTCTGCATCTGAACATTGTGTCCAGATGTCTAGACGCTGTGTCTAGACGTCTACACACATTGTCTAGACACCCCCCCTCCTCCCGAGCCAGGTCAGTTGCCATGGTGATGCCTGGACCCCACCTGTTTGTACTGAGTGACCTCTTGACTTGGCTGCATGAAGTCAAATCTGTTTTCAAATACAGAAAGCCTTTTTCAATTGGCTACAATGCTTTTTTAAAACTATATTAACCCAATCTATTCTTATAAAACTGGCAGAACCCTACCATAGAATAATTCTTGTAAAGTTTAAACCAATCAGCTTAACAGTTTCATCATAAATCAGTCTTTAAGCTAGAAGAGTTTAAAATTACATTTTCGCTTGTAAAAAACACATCAATGTAGGTGGCGCCCCCGATACCTCATAATCAGATATGACATATGTGACAAACATTGTTATAAATTTGGTCATTATAGCTCTAGCCGTTTCTGAGATTTTAATTTTAGTGTGCTTTTTTGGACAGATGACTAAGTTCAACCTCCTGTAACTCGGCCAAAAATCTCTGAACTGGAACCATTCGAACAAACTTGAGAGAGATTGTTCCAGGGATCATTTCTGTGAAATATTGGACAATTTGGCTGGACAGTTTCAGAGAAGAAGATTTTTAAATGTTTTTAAGCTTTTTCTCTATAAAATCTAAATTAATGCAGATACCCAATAATAAGCTCCAGGGCACCAAGTTTTTACATGTGACAAATTTTTACATGTAATTTGGAGCTGCTAGCTCCGACCATTTCTGACTTAGAGTAATGGCCGGCAGAAAGCCAGCCCTGGACGGCGGACGGCGGACGGCTGACGACTGACGGAAAACGCTGCGCCATCACATAAGCTCACAGGTTCGCTAAAAAGAGACTAGGAAAACCAAGCAGGTATCTAAGATTAAATCACAGGATAAAAGATAATAGGGAAAATGAAACAAGTTCCTGAAATATTTCAATAAATGAATAAACAAGGCCTACAGGCCTAATGCGAACCTGTGCAATGAGATTACACCAGGTTTAATGCTTCAATGCTGGACCATTACTTTTCAAGAACATGTGTAACATGTATATGAACAATGCAAGTACTAAACTCTTAGAATAAGAAACAATTACCAAACATCACTGCTGAAATTCTGGCATGGGTGCACACAACACAAAAACTAGAATACAAGTAGTCAACAAGCGACTGTGTATCTGCCAAAATCAGAGTGGGACGGGTAAAGTGAGGCATGGATTTGAGAGACAAGGGGATAATAGCCTGGATGTCTGCAGCTGAAATTTGTATGTAGGTTGCCCCACCTACCACAAAATCCAGAAAGCTGTCCAAGTTGTATTCATATGCAAAATTTTAAGCAGATAAATCAAACCACTACTTGTATATGAGTGATTTTATCCCACAGCAGACAAACAGAAGGACGCTGTGCAAAATTGGTGGCAGATGGCGCCACAAATTTTGTGTATGATTAAGAGCTATGTGAGATCTATACACATGCAAAATTTCAGGGGGATATGTCAAACCAGTCCTGAAATATAAGCCTGAATGTCTGCAGTGTATACATCAATGTAGGTGGCGCCACCTGCAACAAAATTCAGAGAGCAAGCCAAGATATATAAACCTGCAAAATTTTAGGCAGATATGTCAAACCACTGCCAAGATATAAATGATTTTATCCCATGGCAAACAAACAGACTGACGCTGTGCAAAAATGGTTGCAGGAGGCGCCACCAGTTTTGTGTGTGATAAAGAGCTATCCGAGATCTATAAACATACATAATTTTTGCCCAATCTGTCAAATGGTTCCTGAGATATGAGCTTGGATGTCTGCAGTATAAATGTGAATATAGGTGGTGCCACTTGTCATAAAATCAAGAAAGCTGTCAAGGGGGTATGAACCTGCAAAATTTCAGGTGGATAAGTCAAACCACTGCGGAGATATGAGTAATTTTATCCCAAGGCAGATGAACTAATGGACACTGTGCAAAAATGGTTGCAGGTGGCGCCACCAGTTTTGTGTATGATTAAATAATATGTGAGATCTATACACATTCAATTTCAGGGGGATATGTCAAACCAGTCCTTAGATTTAAGCCTGAATGTCTGCAGCGTATACATAAATGTAAGTGGCGCCACCTGCAACAAAATTCAGAAAGCAATCCGAGATATAAATGATTTTATCCCAAGGCAGATCAACAGATGGATGCTGTGCATAAGTGGTTGCAGGTGGCGCCACCAGTTTTGCCTATAATGAAGAGCTATGTGAGATCTAAAAAACATGCAAAGTTTTTGCCCAATCTGTCAAACAGTTGCGTGTGGTAAATAGCTATGTGAGATCTATACACTTGCAAATTTTCAGGAAGATGCGTCAACCCAGTCCGGAGATATAAGCATGGATGTCTGCAGCGTTAATGTGAATAAAGGTGGCACCACCTGTCATAATATCAAGAAAGCTATCCAGGATGTATACACATGCCAAATTTCAGGTGAATTAGACAAATCACTGCGGAGATATGAGTAATTTTAACCCAAGGCAGACAAACAGATGGTCACTGTACAAACATGGTTGCAGGTGGCACCACCATTTCTTGTGTTTGTTATAAAGCTATCGAAGGGCTACATTTGTACAATTTTTTTTCCTGATCGGTCCCGAGATATGTGGGTTTATGTGTAGAAACAGACGCACAAATGGACGCTGGGCAGAGAGGAAAGGTCAGAGGTCAACGCAAATTGGTTAAGCACCAGTTCACAGGTGACCCGATATTTAGTGTAAGTTCAAGAAAAAATCCATCCAGTAGTCTCAGAGGAATTCCCTCGGCGGCTGAACCCGGTCAAAATCATAGTATCAGCAAAACTTCGTTTTGGCGGATACAATTAGTTATTCAGATACTTGAGCTTTTGTATAAAATTTTTCATTATTCTTGGGGCTACTAACAAGACCCATAGCTTGGTGAATATGGGTAACAGAGACCTAATTTCAGGTTTCCAAGGAGATGTTTCATGGAACTCCCTGGATGTCAAGTGAGAAGATTCTTGGTCCAGTAACGATTCGTGCCCTGTTAATGGACGGACAGCCAGACGGCCGGACAGACGGACGCTGGATGAAGAGTTATTGCTATAGCTCAGATGACTTTCAGTCAGCTGCGCTAAAAATACTGGTGGCACCACCAGTCTTTGGGAATTGATAATTTTTACTAGTCATGATCAATATTCAAGGCAAATTAATTCATGGCAATCCATGCACCATTATTGAGATACAGGATACTTGTATCAAATTTTTAATTATTCTGGGGGGGTATTTACCAGCCCAAAAGCTCGGAGAATATAGGTTGCATTGACCAAATTTCAGGTGTCTGGATATAAAGTCAGAAGATTTCAGGTCCAGTGGTTATGATTTGTGCCCTGTAAATGGCTGGATGGTTAGACATATGCCTGACAAAGACTGATCACCATAGCTCAGATGATATAAGAAATTAAGTTTCCCTAGTTTGACTAGAAGGTTTTATGCAAGCACACAGACTCCTAGAACAATTATAAATTTTAAAACATTATCATCCTTGACTTTCATGGTAAACAAACACAGGTCTGCAGTCAATGCAACCTCGAGGATATATTGGCCAATCAGGAATCAAGAATTATAAGGCGTGGAACTTGTATGACTAATTATAGTAAAAATATATACTGATTACAAATATAGCTCTGCTTGCTGCTTTGCTGCATGTATAATTTCCCCCTAAACCCCCTCCTCAATTTTATTTCTAACATTAGTAACAAGTATTTGGGGTGGTATATATTTATTCATTAATCTGTTTTTGCTGTGATATTTGTACTGTAATTTACGATGTGGTGATTTTGGGCCCCATCCTGTTTTGGAGCAGCTATTATGCCTCTCCCTTTCCAGTAAATTTACAATAATAAATATTCTTATTTTGGGCCTTTTGGTCCTTATGATCAAACACTGCCTTGCTTTATTTGTGTGTGATGGAAGTGTGTGAGCATAAATGTACAACATTTATTGGCATACATTTCGAAAGAAATAAGAAGCATGGTAAAATTAACTCTCAATCTGCTTCATAATTCATGGACAATCAGGAAACAAATCTGCAGTGACTGTCCAGGCCCTGAGTTACCATTCTAAATTCCACATTTTATATGACTCGCACATTCCAAAAGTCTTGATTATTGATTCTCAATAAGAAAGCACAGTATCCAGGTGTCTGCGACTCTGCACAAAAAAATGAATAACTATTCACACCAGTTGCTGCACGTGGATTCCTGTTGTTTTAAACCCAAACATTGACCTGCAGAGCCACCTATATTTATTAAAGTGAATCTATATTAATATCATTGGTGGAGGCATTCGAACATTGTCACAAAACTTATCTGTGACCACATGTTTTTTTTTTTTTAATATCAAGAATGATGCCAAGTGTGTCCTAAGGGGGCCATTTTCTATATTTTCCTATGAATCCTGAGGAATTTGACACTAATTTCAGTAGAGTCTATCATGGAGCCCTCTATCAGAACTACACTAGTATTTACTTCAGCCTGTGTCAACAGCGCCCATGGAAAACCCCGTCCCTCAAAAGCCTGGCCTGTATCTTGTGGACTTCTCACAATGCAATAATGGAAGTCTGCTAGTCTAATCTTAAAATTCAAGACTCAAAATGATGCTCACCATAACACTGCATGACTTGGAATCTGAACCTGCCGTATTCAGGATTTGTCCTGATGGGATAGATCCGCAAGTGTTTGCCCGATGACCAAGGAAATATCACAAAGAAAGGTTGAGTGTATGCCATGTTGAACTGCAGCCCTCCAAAACCCTGAAAAATGTATAAAACATAAACTAGCCAGCACAATTAATGCTAAAAAGAACAAATGAATGCTTGAATGTCTGCAATTTAACCAAGAAAACTGAACACATAAATTTGCCTACTGCAATATTGCCAGTTCATGAATCTCATAGGAAACAGACATATAGAAATAGCAAAGAATGAATAAAACACTCTTTAACTAGACTGAACTTTAATATTTGGTATCCAGTATTTTGCTTGGTTCTTATTAGTTTATTGTAAAAGCCAGGGGTCCCTAGGAGTATGGCTTATTCCATATGATACACTAGCACACTAGCACACTTTTAAACAAAACATGCAGTACATTTAACATGCAGTACACTTATTTGCTTATTTCTTGCTACATATCAATATGTGAGGTATAAGCTTGCAAAATGATTTCTGTATTTCTCAACTGTATTGTGAATCAAATCATCTAACTAGTTGCCAGGGGAAACACTGCTCCAGCTCATATTGATACAATCAATATTTCATGATATTATCTGGATCACAAAACATATAAAGCTAACAATACAGTACTTCACTAACAATATAATACACAATACATATAAAGCTTACATTACAGTACTTCACTTACAATATGATACACTACACATAAAGCTAACATTACAGTACTTCACTCACAATATGATACACAATACATTTAAAGCTAACATTACAGTACTTTACTCACAACCTATGCGGCGATGGCAGCAGCGTCTGCGTCCGGCTGAAAACATAGTATCAGCAAAACTCTGTTTTGGCAGATACAATAATTGTAGCTGGCACCACCAGTCTTATATCCATGAAGAGATATATACACATGCCTAATGTCAGACTGATATGTCAAACATGCCCAATTTTAGGCTGATGTATCAAATTCCTCTGTAGAAATAAACAGGCACATACACTGCAAAAGTCAATGTAGGTGGCACCACCTGTCTTGTAAATGGGAATACCATCAAAGACGCAAAGACAGGTCAAAATATCAGTCCAATACATCAAACTTCCCAGAGTTTGATGCACTGGGCTGACAAGGCTAAGTTGGTAAGGCAGTTGCCGCAAAGTGACCTGTGACAAATTGCTGCCTCAAGCTACTGCACTGAGTGCACTCTTGACCTGCACCTGGCTAGACTGAGTGAACTTTTGACCTGTACCTGGCTGCACTGAGTGAACTCTTGACCTGTTGCATAATCTGACACAGTTGGCAGTCTGCCAAAGCTATAAATAGATTCAGGCTGAACTTTTGCGCCAAATATGATGCAGTGAGCAGTCTGCCAAAGCTATAAATAGAATGCAGCTACTGCACTGAGTGAACTCTTGACCTATACCTGGCTGCACTTCTTCCAATCCTGACACTGTGCCAAAACTATTTATAGGGCTGACATCATCTTATCTAATGGCCAACATCAAGGCACTGGCAATCTGCCAATGGTAAACGAAGTGCTGCCATCTGTACATATAAGTGGTCCCTACTTGAAATAACTTTGAAATTTATTTTCCCAATAAAAATGCTTTTCAGCTGACTTTTTTATTAAAACAAGGCCAACAGGCCTAATGCAAACCTGTGCATTGGGAAATACACCAGGTATAATGCTTCATTGCTGGACCATTACTTCCCATGTATATGAACAATGCAGGTACTAAAAATTTTAAATAATTGTGGTAGATTTTGGTTGACTGCCTCAGTAGATAGAGGTCTCCGAGATGATCGAGAGCTACCTCCGGGTTTCGGTGGAGACGACCCCGACCTTGACCCCTCGGAAGAAGAAGACCGCATGGCTTGATTGGATCATACCCACGGAAGTACTGACAACTACTTCTTCCCACGCTAAGGATACTTACCCGACATTCTCAGGAGTAAGTGTTATAGTAGAGTAAGATACGCTCTACCACATCTGGTGACGAGTCTAGATGGGGCGGGCTTAAATTTTATAAACGAGGTCGATAAACATTTGGTTGTCAATTTTGTTTGTACTGGCCGAATCCGGCCAGTAACCAGCTCGCAACATACTTTATATCTCGGCCTACCCTAGGTAGTCCGCAGTGTCTGTTGCAAATTATTGCTGCAGCAGCGGACACAGGTTCTTCTGTGTTATTTTTCCGGCAGCCTGTATATATTCTTGGCAGGTTGTCAGTAATTTACCTGTGTCATTTAGCCCTATTCAAATTGTAGTAGGTCACGATTGAATCTGACGTCAATCGTGGCGTGCTGTAGCCGTGACGACTTTGATTACTGATAAATTCGTCCATACTCAATTTGGCCTACCTCACAACAGTCCTTTTATTCTATAATTTATAAGGTCTCAGTCTCTCTTGCGTTATCCATCATTCAGTGAAATCAAATTTCTTTGTATAATTCCTACCAAGGACTATTTTGCTGGCTTATAGTACCCTGCTTATTGACTATTTTGTTCATCTTCCCTCTTGTATATGGGAACATCCTTTAATACATAGATTTTGACATGTTGTAAATAAGCCACACAAGTTTCCATTTATGATCTTGTGGGCACATAAAATTAACATTAAATAAAACAAAAAAAAAAAAAAGAAAGAGAGAGAGAGACAAGATAAGTAACAGCATAAAATTTGTTGTTGCTTAGGACTTCATGCACTAGTTTTCTTAGTGTATTATCATTATATCTGTGTATGTGCAAGTGTATGCACATGCCCCTGATGTCTATTTAAAGTTTTACTTTGTGACCATAGGCAACTCTGACTACACTTACAGTATTTTTAACATCTCCTACATTATAATTGTGGTCCAGATTTGCATTGTTTGTTCACTGCAATTGATAACTACATTGTTAATTGTGTAGTCAATCCAATTGATAACTGTGAAAAATTAGTATTTGCAGTTTATTATACTTTTTGAAATTACTTTACCCATTGCTTGCGGCTTAACAGCTTGTGATTTCAAACTCTCTTTCTAATTATCAGTAGTATATCAGATAATTTATTCACCCATCATGGCATTGAACTTGTGCACTGCAACTGTCCCAGAACTTGTTTCTTGGCTGCCATTTGTTCTTACCTGTGGCTCTGCACAAGCGATTGTTACAATACGCAAAGTCAAACCTGATTTTGGCATTCATGACCTGGAGAAGGTTACCAACTACCCTGCTTCTGACTGGGCAAAATTGATACATGATGGTTCCATCATTATAAATCCTGTGCATACTCCAGGACATAGAGGTCTTCAGTCAGAGAGCTCTGTCTTTCAACCCAATCTGTACCAAGATAATGGCTCTGGATCAAATGGTATGCACTCTTATGCTGCTGGTATATGGGATAGGGGCAGCACTGTGACTGCCAGTCAAATGACAAAACCCAACCCTGATGACAAAATTGATCAAATTATGTCTGCTTTGCCAAAAAGCAGCATTTACCAACAGAGGTCGGATGAGCCAGCACAAGCTAATCAAGCTATAGGAAATGTACATGACAGGCAGAATCAGACTCTGTTTGTCGCAGAGTGAGCTGGGCCAACTGCTGAAAACAGAAATTGTCATCAATTCCAATCTGCTTTTGAACCCATTGAGCCACATAGATCCGTCAGTGAAATATTTCACAGACCATATTCTCGGGAACGTGATCACCTCAGGCGACCTCCATATGGCAGCTATGAAAGGAAGCCTATCACACCAGAGTACCAGTATTTTGCCCCAGGTTATAATCAAACCAGAAACCGGTGTGGCTCCCCCTACTCCAGTTCACCAGAAAGATTTGACAAGCCTAGTCATGTGAAATATGGACAACCTTGTCGAAGTGAAGAAAGGGGATCTCACTCCACAGTTACAGGCCCTCGGAGGGATATATTTAGTGATGATCACATACATGGTTTCCTCGCTGATGATGACTTGGAACATAAATACAGAAAGAGTAGGAGGCACCGGGGGACAGGTTCAGTCTCTCGTAGCCCTTCGAGAGGACGACAGACTAGCAGACAGAGCTACAATAAAAGACAAAGTTTCAGTGGTTCTGATAGTGACCGCTCTTCATCACCGGAAAGGTACCATCGAGGACGACAGTCTAGGTGCAGAAGCCCCCCACCACCAAAACTGCCGATATTTTCGGGTGATTAGTCTTGGCATGATTTTATTTATCAGCTGGAACGCTATGCTGGTCGATATGGATGGTCAAGTCATAAGACAGCCGAGAGGCTACTAGATTCATTGAGCGGAAAGGCCCTTGAGTATGTGAGAGGACTCCACATAGGGAACGATTATGAAATGCTTAAGGAAAAGCTCTCTAGGAGGTTTGGAGTGAAGGATGCGCCAATAACTGTACGGCGGAGTCTCCCCTTTGTAAAGCAGGAAGCCAGCGAGTCCCTGGAAGAATTTGGACAGAGAATCAATTTCTTAGTAATGGATGGTTTCCCAGGAGCTCTTGAGGAGACAGTTGAGCAAATAAGTGTTGAACACTTTCTGAAGGGTTGTGCGGACAAGCGCGCAGCGGCGGTGGCAATGGACAAAAACCCCAAAAGACTCCACAAAGCCATTAGTTATGTTACAAATGCAATCAATAATCGGAATGCAATTTATGGAAAACTTCAAGGTAACGCCACTATAAAAAAGCTCAGTTTCGCCAATGCTGATCTCCCCCCGGAAGGTGAGTCTGATTATCAGGTGAGGTCATCAGCAGTGGCCAAGGAGTCGGCAACACAACGAAACTTCCAAAAAGAGATAAGTCAGCGGATGGAAGACCTGGAAATTATGATGAGACAGCTCTTGAGGTCTAGAACACCTCCGAGATCAAAGTCCCCAGGTACACCGCCCAGATCTCCCCAAGGCTTATCATGTTTCCAGTGTCACCAGAAAGGGCACTTCCAGAGAGATTGCCCTCTTGGCACAAAAAAGCCAGATTCGTCAGAAGGTGATTCTTTAAAAGAATAAGGGGTGACTCTGCAGGCCAAAGGTCCACCCCGTTTACTGATCAAGGCCAACCTAAACCCGAGGGGGGTCCACCATTAACAACAACACCATTAACAATAAATCAACAAGTGCAAAGGATTAATGACTCGGCCAAAGATAGCACTCATGGATATTCTTTAACATCTGACTTTGGTTCATCAGCCTCAATACCCATATCCTCAAGAGCTACACCACATTCCATCACAGAGGTTAGTTATGCAGATGCCATTTCATATGAAACGGGCCAGTCGACAAAGGAATTTGGTGGGGATACTCTTAAGAAGCTTGTTGAGCTCATAGGTACGGATTCCCAAGATAGAGAGTTAGCAGAAGGTGAGAATGTTAATGTCAAGCATTCTGAACAAGAAGCTCTCATCCGAAAGGCTGAAGGTCTAAGTTTTGCTGTCCCAGTGCAAATTAATGGTATAGCGACGTATGCCATAGTGGACAGTGCAGCACAGGTCACAGTCATCAGTGAGGTATTACGAGATTCCCTACCAGGAGAAATTGAAGTAGTCGGTACTGCTGTACTTCGCAGGATAGGCGGACCGGATGCATGCATACCTGCCCAGAAGGTTTCACGACTAAATATGAAACTGGGTTCGAACATCTATTCATGTGATGCCTATGTAGCCAAGGTAACCGACCCAATCCTGCTTGGTTTGGACTTTCTGATTGACAATAGGTGCGTCGTTGATTTTGCAAATTGCAAAATAAATATACTTGATGACTGCATCACGGGTTCCTTGAGAAAGAATTCAAAGGACATGTCTTGTGTAGTGTCTACGGTTGTTGCAGAGAAATCAGCAGTTTTTCCACCAAACACAAGGTCATTGCTACCAATCCGAGTCATTGGATTTGAATACAACGTACATTATAGAACCCAAGGGTGATGTGAATGGCTTACTGCTTGCAAACACTGTGACCAATCAGCTTGGATATTTGGAAGCCATAAATGACACCAACAGAAGCATATCAGTTAGACGCGACCAGCCGATTGGGTCAGCAGTGGAGTTAGTAGAAATCATCTCACCAGAGCCACTTTGTGTCAAGTCAGTTGGACTGGGCCCGGCAGAGGGGAATGCTGAGGCGGCTTGTGTGCTTCCACCGGCACAAACCTCAGTTACGGGTTCTTCCAACTTACCTGACCACTTGAAAGACCTATATGTGAGAACAAGCAGAGATAACCCTGATGAACACATGACTCAAGTGCATCAGTTGCTGTTTGAATACCAGGACGTGTTCGCACAACACGACCTAGATCTTGGGTGCTTATCAGAGAGTGTTACACAATATCAATACAGGCGACTCGTCACCCATACGCCAACGTATGAGGAGGACACCTCTGAGGTTTGAAGATGAGGAAGAAAAACACCTTAACAAAATGCTTGAATATGGTGTTATTAGGCCTTCAAAATCTGAATGGTCTTCAGCACCAGTACTGGTCCGGAAAAGGGATGGGGGAGTAAGGTGGTGCATTGACTACCGGGCACTGAATGAAAGAACAGTTAAGGACCAGTACCCCTTGCCCCTGATTGAGGATTGCCTCGATACGCTTGCTGAAAACATGTACTTTAGTACACTAGACATGGCTTCTGGCTACTACCAGATCCAGCTGGACGAGGCTTCAAGAAAGAAGACTGCATTTATCACTAAGTATGGCCTGTTTGAACACAGGCGCATGGGGTTTGGTCTATGCAATGCCCCAGCAACGTTCCAGCGAGCAATGAACTTGGTGTTGCGTGGCTTAACATGGACAGAGGTATTAGTCTATCTGGACGACATTATCGTTCTGGGGAAGATGTTTGGACAACATCTTGCGAGTCTCCGAAGAGTATTCGAACGGATGAGAAAGTACTATCTGAAGCTAAAACCAAAGAAGTGTGAGCTATAACGAAAGCAGGTAGAGTTTCTGGGCAGGACTGTGAGCCACCAAAGTGTTTCCATCTCACCGGGAAAAGCAGATGCCATAAAAAAATGGCCGGTGCCTGCCAACCGCAAGGAGCTAGAAACCTTTTTAGGCTTCATGAATTATCACCGAGCACATGTCAAGGGATATGCGGGAATCACAACCTGTTTGCATGAATTGGCCAAGCCCAAACGTATGTTTGTTTGGAGAGATGAACACCAGGAAGCTTTCAGCGTTTGAAGGATGCTTTAAGCACAGCGCCTTGTCTGGCATTCCCTCTACCATCAAATACTTTTGTACTGGATTGTGATGCTTCAGACAAAGCGATTGGAGCTGAGCTATCACAGTTACAGGGTGACAAAGAACGCGTTGTTTCCTATGCCAGTTGTGTCTTGATTGCTTCGCAACGTCACTATTGCACTACAAGGAAGGAGTTGCTTGCTGTTGTCAAATTCTGTAGGCACTTCCGCCACTACCTTCTTGGCAACCCATTCATAGTTCGTACGGATCATAATAGCCTGGCGTGGCTCATGCGATTCAAGCACATAGAAGGCCAGCTTTTGAGATGGATTGAAGAGTTGTCGCAATATGACTTCCGTATTGTCCACAGGACAGGGGCAAAACACAGCAATGCTGACGGGTTATCAAGAATCCCAGATGTCCTGGAGGAATGTGACTGCTATAGGGCGGGTTTGGATGTCAGCACATTGCCCTGCGGCGGCTGTAAATATTGCAGAAGGGCTGAGCAGCAGTGGTCATGTTTTGCTGAAGACATTGATGACGTTCTCCCTCTTGCCATGAATAAGCCTGAACAGTTCCCAAGCTCTGGCTCAGAGTATCTCTTGCGGTCGGCAGTGCTGTCTGCAGACTCTGAGTCAGACCATGAAGATTTGGATGAGCTTGTATCTGAGCAATTTGACAACACATGTCCTGAGTATTTGTTACGGCCCACTGGACCTGAAGATGATTCTAGTGGTGAAACTACTCTGAGTGATGGAGCTGAAATCAGTAACTGGGCAAGCATTTACTCCAATTCAACCATCAGCAAGTTGCAAAGGGAAGATCCAGACATAGGCCCCGTACTGTCATGGTTAAAGGGTAAGGACCCGGTCCAAAGTGAGTTGTTCATCCAAAGTCCAGCAACGAAACACCTATGGCTACAGAGACAGCAGTTGGAGATTAAAGATGAAGTGTTGTATCTCAAGGAAGCCAAGGAGACAGACCCTGCATTCCGTATATGCCTAGTTGTGCCGGCTGTACTCCGAAGAGAGGTATTAGAATATTGTCATGACTTGAAGGTATCTGGGCATTTAGGACGGGACAAAACTCTCCATCGTCTCCAGAGCTCTTTCCACTGGTATCATATGGCCAGAGATGCTGAATCATACGTCAAGACTTGTGACACTTGTAGTAGGAACAAAAAAAACACCAAAGAAAGCAAAGGCAGGACTGGGGATGTATCAAGCCGGATTCCCAATGGAGAGAATCCATATAGACATCCTCGGGCCATTCACAGAGAGTACAAATGGAAACAGATATATACTCATGGTCTTTGACCAGTTTTCGAAGTGGCTAGAATGTTTTGCTATCCCGGAACAATCAGCTGGTGTTGTTGCAGAAAGGCTTGTGGTGGGATTTTTCACTACCTTTGGATGTCCGATAGAAATCCACTCTGACCAAGGACAAAACTTCGAGTCCAACTTGTTCTCTACCTTGTGTCAGGTTCTAGGGATAGCTAAAACCAGGACAACGCCGTATCATCCTGCTTCTAATGGGCAGGTCGAACGACAGAATCGGACAGTCCTGCAGATGATCCGTTGCTACCTGGAGAATGACATTCGCACGTGGGATAGGGACTTACCTCGGCTGACCATGGCTCTCCATTCTACAGTTAATAGGACCACCGGTTACACACCCAATGAAATCATGTTAGGGCGCGAGGTCATATTACCAGCAGACTTAGTGATGGGGACAGCCAAACAGGTTACCCAACGTGTCACGCCCGACAAATGGGTCCAAGATCTAAGGGATCGCTTGGAGAAAACTCACCAGCAAGTCAGGAAGCATCTGAAGGCCAGTCTATCTTACCAAAAGAAAGATTACGATCTCAGGGCAAAGGTAGAGCTGTTCGAACCAGGTGACTTGGTGTATCTCATGAACAAAGCTCCCAAAAGGGGACAGAGCCCATAGTTACAGGTGATTTGGAAGGGACCGTTTCTGGTAACACAAAGTAGGCACCCAGTGTACAAAATCCTTACTAGAAAGAGAGAAAAGTTCATCCATCATGATAACTTAAAGTTATGTGATGATAGAAATGTGCCTATCTGGTTGCGGCAAGCAAGATATCGTCTATGGGCTGCAGTAGAGTCTGATGACACCGGGATTGCTGTGGACGGCCATGCTGAACCAAGCTCTCCCGGCCCATCAGAAAGCGTTGCAGAGACGGACATCAGTACTTTCCAAGCACCAGAACTAACTCAGCAGAACACAAATGACATCTCAGATACGACAACACAGGCAGCAAATGAACAACTGGATGACTCCAAGCCTTTAACGAGAATGTCAAAAGGGAGGAAGGTGCAAAAACCAAAGTACCTGAAGGATTATACAGAATGATTGATGGAGTAACCTACTTAAGTCAACTGGATTAAGGAGCTGCCTGAGTTGCAAATTCAAAACTAACTTAGTTAAGAAGAGATGTTTAAAGAGGCCAAGGGCTATCTGTTTCATTTTGTCTTTAGGTTCCAGACAATGGACCCCTTGTCAGAAGCAACATTTGTTCCTGACTATGCAGAAGAGTGGGCAAGAGTCTTGCCAAATTGTTATTTTGGTTTTACGAGGACAATTTTCAGGAAGCAGTCTACACAATTGGCGGTTATGCATGTACTGGAGAACCGAATCCTGCTCGAATCGGACTGCCCTTACCTGGCAGCTTCTCCTTGGGACATCTCACCAACAGCTTCTAAGGTTGCCTCACTTCGCTCATGTTCAGTCTCAGAGCTTATCACACAGTGCAACAGCAATGCCTCAAGTCTGTATGGCCATTTTTGAAAGGGTGATTACTTATTAGCAGTTCTTTTTATACTATATAAGGTCTTTTATTCCAATTGACATAGTTGGCGGATAAGAAGGCTATCCCTATGTCATCATTGGATTCTGTAGTTTCTGTTTTTTGCAAGAGCTTTCTGCTTGATATTTAAGCAAGTGGCCTGTTCAGCCTGTTATACTATTGTTGATGCAGTTCCTATTTCATAGCCTTAAGTTAACGTTCAGTTGTGTGAACGTGTCACTGTTTAATTTATTTGCTGTTGTTATAATGATGAAACTTGAGGTGCCAGCAGTTGGAGTGCACCGTTTATAGAATGTCTCCTACCGTTATCGTAAATATTTGTTCCCCTTACATGTTTTCTCATAAATAGTCTGTTTTCAAGTTTCTGCTACAGTAAGACGCAGTTCAGAAAAGGGGGAAGAGTGTGGTAGATTTTGGTTGACTGCCTCAGTAGATAGAGGTCTCCGGGATGATCGAGAGCTACCTCCGGGGTTTTGGTGGAGACGACCCCGACCTTGACCCCTCGGAAGAAGAAGACCGCATGGCTTGATTGGATCGTACCCACGGAAGTACTGACAACTACTTCTTCCCACGCTGAGGATACTTACCCGACATTCTCAGGAGTAAGTGTTATAGTAGAGTAAGATACGCTCTACCACATAAGAAACAATTACACAAACATCACTGCTGAAATTCTGGCATGGGTGCACACAACACAACTAGGGACCCATGGGTCTCAACGCTCAGCTTAATTTGTCTTTAAAGACAGAATGACAGTCCTGTGACCTTAACCAATGACCTTGTGACCAAAAAATCTTAGAACTTAATATCCTTGAACTTGCAGCATTAGGATTATTGTTACAATCTTTTAAAAAGTGACCTTGACCTCTGACCAGATAACCTCAAATTCTACAGGTTTCCTTACTTTAGGCAAGTAAGCCATGTGTAAACGTTGGGAAGTTCAGGATGAAAAGTTTGATTTACAGTGCATCCACAATCTTTTTAAAGATGTGGCTCCTGTGACCTTCAACTTAGATCGCTGGACCCTGGTAATGAATTTACTTATGTGGTTGGTCATTATTAAATCAAGTTTGACGCTAGTTTATTTTTAGTAAATAAATAGCAAAATATTTGTTAAAATAGAAAAATACAGGTGGCGCCACCACGTTTCAGGAACTGACAAAACTAGTCATGGTCAATATTCAAGGCAAGATTCATGACAAACCATGATTAATTATCAAGATATTGGAGGTTTGTATCAAATTTCTTACTATTCTGAGGGGTAATTTCAAGCCCCGTAGCTCAAAGGATATAGGTCGCAGTGACCTTCTTTCAGGTTTCCAAGGAGATTTTTTATTGACCTCCCTGGATTATCACTCAGAAGATTCTAGGACCAGCTGTTACGATTAGTGCCCTGCTAACGGACGGCCAGATATCCGTATGGACGACGGACAAAGCGCCATTCCTACACCTCAGTTGACTTACAGTGAGCTGAGCTAAAAATGATTGTAGCTGGCACCACCAGTCTTGCATACAACAAAGCTATTCAGACTGATATATCAAACCCCTCCTGAGAAATAAGCAGGGACACACAGTGCAAAAATTATTGTAGGTGGCACCACCAGTCTTGTATATGACAAAGCTATTCGATAGGTATAAATATGACCAATTTCAGGATGATATATCAAATTCCTCTATAGAAATAAGCAGGCACAAAAGTCACACATTGTGCAAAAGTCATTGTAGGTGGTGACACCTGTCTTGTGAACGAGAAACCCATCAAAGACTTACCGTAAGTCTTTACCATCTTTACCTTACCATCAAACTTACCTTGAGTCTGATGCATGGGGCTGACCAAGCTTAGGTGAGAAAGGCAGTTGCCCTGAGTGAACTGTGACAAATTTGCTGGCTCAGGCTACTGCACTGAGTGAACTCATGACCTGCACCTGGCCAGACTGGGTGAACTTTTGACCTGTACCTGGCTGCACTGAGTGAACTCTTGACCTGTTGCCTAATCTGACACAGTTGGCAGTCTGCCAAAGCTATAAATAGACTGGCTCCACATGCAGCCCTGAGAGGCATGACACACATAAGGTGATCACATGGTGCCCATGAGGTGTTCACATATCACCAATGAGGGGATCACATGCCTTGTGCTTGGCTGCACTGACTGAACTCTTGACCTATATCTGGCCGCACTGAATGAATTCTTGATCTATTGCGAAATCTGAAACATTTGGCAGTTTCTTAACCTATTTAAATATACAGACACAATCTTAGCCTGTTGGCAAATCTGTTTACACATACTGAAAGACTTTGGCTAAAATGCATTTTTCAAGCTGACATATTCATAAACTTTTTATCAAAATATCTAGAATAATAAAAGATGCAGTTTTTTTCATAAATAAGCTGAATCCCACAACATTTGATATATGACAGATTATTGCATAAAATCTGGGGATGGTGGTTCCTGCTATTCTGAGAAATTATGGGTTGATGTACAGATGACCAATGACCCCCGTACAAAAAATGATCAATGCAGGTGACCACGAATACCTGAATTTCATATATGGCTCATGTGACCAATACTGGCAGAAAATTTGGTGATGATAGCTCCAGCCGTTTCTGAGATTGTCATTTTAGTATGTTTTTTTGGGACAGATAACTAAGTTCAACTTCCTGTAATTTGGCAAAAATTCACTGAACTTGAACTTTTTGAACAAACTTGAGAGAGATGATATAAAAGATTATTTCTGTGAAATATTGAACATTTGGCTTGACCGTTTCGGAGGAGAAGATTTTTTTAAAAGCTTTTTCTCTAAAAAATCTGAGAAAAAGCAGATTTTTTCAGATGGCTAATGTTTTGCATTAAATTTCATGATGCTAGCTCCAGTCAATCCAATAGTATGAGTTAACTTATACCTGTGATTGTAAACATTGCATTGCATAAGGAATATCTAAAATCATAAATCTACATTCTTTAAAAGTTTTTAAAAAACATTCTTGTCAATATTAACCAAAGATAACCTGAAATCTAAATGTCTGGAGGCATGATGTAATGGATGCTGAAAAACTGGTTAAAGGCTAGATGTATCTGCTTCACACAGCTGACATATATGGTAAAATGACTCAATTCAATCTTTATTATTCAGCCAAAATTCATTCTTTGGAACCAGTAAAGACAATTATTATAAGAATTATTCAGGGGATTATTCTTGTAAAATATTAAACAAATTGGCCTCAGTGGCGTCAGTCAAACAACGTTTTGCAGGTTTACAACTCATATGGGAAAATAAAGCAAAATGGCTACCTCAGCCAAAAATCACTGAACCAAAACCATTTGAACAAACTTGAATTATCAACATCTAAGGATAATTAATGTGTGACATTTAAGAATCTGGACCAGTGGTTTTTGAGAAGAAGATCTTTTTAGCATCTGAGCTAAAATGGGCTGTTATGGCATATGACTAAATTCAGCTTCCCATAACTCAGCCAAAAGTCACTGAACTGAGACCATTTGAACAAACTTCAGAAAGCACTACCCTAGGATCATTTCTGTGCGATATTAAACAATTTCGCCATATGGTTTCAGAGAAGAAGTTTTTTGTAGCTGTCAGTTTGGTATGGGCACTGATGACCCCTGTACAAAAAAGGCCGATGCAGGTGGCGCCACCAATACCACCAATGCTTTTTTTGGACAGATGACTAAGTTCAACTAGCTGTAACTCAGCCAAAAATCACCGAACTTAAACCATTCGAACAAACCTAAAAGAGATTGTTCTAGGGTTCATTTCTGTGAAATATTGGACAATTTGGCTGAACAGTTTCGGAGAAGATGATTTTTAAGGCTTTTTTAACTTTTTCCCTATAAAATTTAAGAAAATGCAGTTAGCACAAAAATAAACAAAATCCGATAGATTTTTTGGATGACTAATTTTTTGCATAAAATTTCTTGATGCTTACTGTTGCCGTTTTCAAGATAGTGTTGGTTAATGTACAGACGACGGACAACGGACGATGGACGACGGACGACGCCACACCATTGCATAAGCTCACAGGTTCGCTAAAAAAAGAAATCTGGAATATATGTAAAATTATTACGGATGCATACTGAATGCAAATTAAACTAGAATACGGGTAGTCGACAAGCGACTACGTGTATCCGCCTAAATCAGAGTGGAACAGGTGAAGTGAGGCATGGATTGAGTGGCAAGGGGAAATAGAGTGAAGTGTTGCATATTAGCATGGATGTCTGCAGCCAAATGGTGTATGTAGGTTGCGCCACCTATCACAAAATCCAGAAAGCCATCCAAGTTGTAAACATATGCAAAATTTAAGGCAGATAAGTCAAACCACTATATGTTTATGAGTGATTTTAGCCCGTGGCAGACAAACAGATGGACGCTGAGCAAAAATGGTTGAAGGTGGTGCCACCAATTTTGCGTATGATAAAGAGCTATGTGAGATCTATACCATGCAAATTTTGGCCCAATCGGTCAAACGGTTCCCGAGATATGAGCTTCGATGTCTGCAGCGTAAACATGAATGTAGGTGGCGCCACCTGTCATAAAATCAGAAAAGCTATCCAGGATGTATACACATGGGGAATTTCAGGTGAATTAGTTAAGTCACTGCAGAGATATGAGTGATTTTAACCCAAGGCAGACAAACAGATGGACACTGTGCAAACATGGTTGCAGGTGGTGCCACCATTTTTTGTGTATGTTTTAAAGCTCTCCAAGGGCTACATTTGTGCAAAAAAATTTTCCTGATCGGTCATATGGTTCCTGAGATATGAGCTTGGATGTCTGCAGCATAAACGTGAATGTACGTGGCGCCACCTGTCACAAAATCAGAAAAGCTATCCAGGATGAAAACGCATGCCAAATTTCAGGTGAATTAGTCAAGTCACTGCAGAGATATGAGTGATTTTAACCCAAGGCAGACGAACAGATGGACACTATGCAAACATGGTTGCAGGTGGCGCCACCATTTTTTGTGTATGTTATAAAGCTCTCCAAGGGTTACATTTGTGCAAAAGAATTTTTCTGATCAGTCAAACGGTTCCCGAGATATGTGGGTTTATGTGTGGAAACAGACGCACAAACGGACGCAGAGCACAGAGGAAAGGTCAGAGGTCAAAACAAAATCGGGGCGCAGCAGTTCACATGTGACCCGAACATAATCCTGGGTTTCGTAAAATTCCGCCCAGCGGTTACGGAGGAGTTCTCCGAACACCTACGCCGCGGCGGCGGCGGCAGCGGCGGCGTGCAGCTGAAAACATAGTATCCGCAAAACTCTGTTTTGGCGGATACAAATACAGATACATCTCACTGATGGCAAATTCTTGAATTAAGTTAAGCAGGGATACCAATAATTTATAATCCATGTACAGTTGTCTTTATATAGCCACAGAGAGCTGAATATCCATGATTGTCACATTGCCTGGTATGATGAATAACTTAAATCATAAATCTAAATTTTTTAAAAGCTTTCAAAAAAACTTTCTTCTTAATATTAACCAAAGATAACCTGAAATCTAAATGTCTAGTGGCATGATGTATTAGATGCTGATAAACTGGTGCCAGGCTAGATGTAACAGCATCACACAGCTAACATATATGGTGAAATGACTCAATTCAATCTCCATTCAGCCAAAAATCATTCATGTAGAACCATTAATGACAATTATTATAAGAATTATTGTACGGATTATTCTTGTAAAATATTTAACAAACTGGATTCAGTGGCATCAGTCGAAAAACGTTTCGCAGGTTTATAACTCATATAGGAAGATACAGCAAACTGGCTATAAGTTCAGCTTCCTGTAGCTCAGCCAAAAAGCACTGAACCAAAACCATTTGAACAAACTTGAATTATCAACATCTGAGGATAATTAATGTGTAAGATTTAAGAATTTGGCCCAGTGGTTTTTGAGAAGAAGATTTTTGTAACCACTGAGCTAAAATGGGCTGTTATGGCATCTGACTAAATTCAGCTTTCCATAACTTAGCCAAAAGTCACTGAACTGAGACCATTTGACAAACTTCAGAAAGCACTACCCTAGGATCATTTCTGTGCGATATTAAACAAATTGGCCATTTCGTTTCAGAGAAGAAGTTATTTGTAGCTGTCAGTATGATACGGGCACCGATGACCCCCGTACAAAAAAGGCTGATGCTGGTGGCGCCACCAATACCTCAATATTAGATATGACTCATGTGACCAACAATAGCATAAAATTTGGTGATGATAGCTCAAGCAATTTCTGAGATTGTAATTTTAGTATGCTTTTTTGGACAGATGACTAAGTTCAACTTCCTGTAACTCTGCCAAAAATCACCGAACTTAACCCATTCAAACAAACTTGAGAGAGACTGTTCCAGGAATCATTTCTGTAAAACATTGGACAATTTGGCTGAACAGATTCAGAGAAGAAGATTTTTTAAGCTTTTTCAGCTTTTTCCCTATAAAATCTAAGAAAATGCAGTTAGCCAAAAAATAAGCAAAATCCAATAGAGTTTTTTAGATGACTAATTTTATGCATAAAATTTCATCATGCTAATTCTTGCCGTTTTCAAGATAGTATGGATTAACGCACAGACGCCGGACGACAGACGCCGGACGACGCCACACCATTGCGTAAGCTCACAGGTTCGCTAAAAAATGTGCAATTATAAGATTCATCTTGTTTATAGTACAGGTCTGTCAACAGAATGGGGTGTGTGTTGGGGGGGGGGGGAGAAAGGCTCCCTGTGGTATTAACTACAGGCAGCCTGATCAAGCTCAACAAGAGAGAGAGCTTGCCCGTGTGATGGGATTACATAACAATAGCCTGGGGAGCATAGAGAGTGCACTGAATAACCTACAGTGACCAAATTGGACTGCTTGACAATGTAAGGGAATACAACAAGAGCCTCCAAAAAAATTCAATAACACGCCTAATTTTGCAGCTTTTATTTTCTTATATCAGAATTTAACAGATTAAATACTTATGTGTACTTGCTGTGAAAATTAAAATTCACAGTGCTTACAGGAAAAAAATGTGTCTTGGCCAAAGTTGGGCAAAAGTTAAGGTACTGATTTTATATTTATGCTAATAACTTTAAACAAGGCCTACAGGCCAAATGCGAACCTGTGCATTGGGAAATACACCAGGTATAATGCTGGACCATTACTTCTCATGTATTTGAACCATGCAAGTACTAAACATTTTGAATAAGAAACAATTACACAAACATCACTGCTGAAATTCTGGCATGGGTGCACACAACACTAAAAAGATTGTAGCTGGCACCACCAGTCTTGTATACAATGAAGCTATCAGAGATATATACATATGCCCAATTTCAGACTGATATATCAAACCCCTCCTGAGAAAAAACGCAGGGACACACACTATGCAATGTCATTGTAGGGGGCGACACCTGTCTTGTGAGCGAGAAAGCCACACAGACACACAGACAGGTCAAAATATTAGGCCAATACATCAAACTTACCTTGAGTCTGATGCATGGGGCTGACCAGGCTTAGGTGAGAAAAGCTGTTGCCTCGAATGAACTGTGACAAATTGCTTGCTCAGGCTACTGCACTGAGTGAACTCATGACCTGCACCTGGCTAGACTGAGTGAACTTTTGACCTGTACCTGGTTGCACTGAGTGAACTCTTGACCTGTTGCATAATCTGACACAGTTGGCAGTCTGCCAAAGCTATAAATAGAATGCAGCTACTGCACTGAGTAAACTCCTAACCCAAACCTGGCTGCACTGAGTAAACTCTTGACCTGATGCCTAATCTGATACAGTTGGCAGTCTGCCAAAGCTATAAACAGATCCAGACTAACCTCTAGCCTGTCGCCAAATCTGAAATAGTAGCCAAACCATTGCATAAGCTAATGCAGGGGCCCTGCCCTGAGATCTTGACACCCATGAAGTGATCACATGGTGCCAATGAGGTGTTCACATGTCACCCATGAGGTGATCACATGCCTTGTGCTTGGCTGCACTGGTTGAACTCTTGACCTATATCTGGCTGCACTGAATGAACTCTTGATCTGTTGCCAAATCTGAAACAGTTGGCAGTTTCTCAACCTATTCAAGGATACGGATTCAATCTTGGCCTGTTGGTATATCTGTTAACACATACTGAAAGACTTTGGCTAAAATGTTTTTTTTTTCAGGCCGACATATTCATAAACATTTTATCAAAATATCTAGAATAATAAAAGATGCAGTACTTTCATTGTTAAAGGTCCAATAGTTCTGCCAAAAATCATTCTTGTAAACTTGAACAAAGGCCACCTAAGAAAAATTTGTGTGCAATGTTACAGAAGATATAATTGAAACAATAATTTGGAGAAGAACACTAGTGCAGTCCTCTGTTTGAAAAAGACATAATAATGGCCATAAGACCAACGTAAGATTTTCACAACTCGACCAAAAATCAACAAACTCAGTATATTCTGATATGATTGAAAGAACCATGTCCTAGGATAATTCTTTTGAAAAATTGAACAATTCAACTTGATAGTTTTATCATTAAGCTGAAAGAGGCTAAAATTATGAGGGTTTTTGCCCATAAAAAAACAGGTCAATGTAGGTGGCACCACAAAATCTGCAACTTCAAATACGAGTCATGGGACCAACATTTGCACAATACCTGGTAATGCTAGCTTCTGTCATTTCTGAAAGTACTATGTCAGTATGCTTATTTGGCCAAATGACTGTTCAAATTTGTGTAACTCCACTAAAATTCATCAAATGCAAACCATTTGAACAAACTTGAGTGTGCTTGCCTCTGGGATCATTTATGTAAAATATTGAACAATTTGGCTGGACCGTTTACAAGAATAAGACTTTTAAATGTTTTTCAGCTTTTTCCCAATAAAATCTAAGTAAAAGCAGATAGCAAAAAAATACACTGAATCCCACAACATTTGATATGTGACAGATTATTGCATAAAATCTGGGAATGGTAGCTCCTGCTATTCCTGAGAAATTATGGATTCATGAACAGATGACCAATGACCCCCGTACAAACTAGGGACCCATGGGTCTTGACGCTCAGCTGAATTTGTCTATAAGGATATTTTTAAAGAATTTTTTTCAGAATGACATTCCTGTGACCTTAACCAATGACCTTGTGACCAAAATATCTTAGAACTTAATATCCTTGAACTTGCAGCATTAGGATTATTGTAACAATCTTTTAAAAAGTGACCTTGACCTCTGACCAGATAACCTCAAATTCTACAGGTTTCCTCACTTTGGGCAAGTAAGCCATGTGTGAACGTTGGGAAGTTCAGGATAAAAAGTTTGATTTACAGCGCATCCACAATCTTTTAAAAGATGCAGCTTCTGTGACCTTCAACTTAGATCACTGGACCCTGAAAATCAAAATGAATTTACTTATGAGGTTGGTCATTATTAAATCAAGTTTGAAGCCAGTCTGTCTATCCAAAGCAGAATTATCATCCATTAACTAATTTGTGAATGGATGGGCCCTGTGACCATTGACCTCATGACCCCAAAATCATAAAGGTTCTTGCTTTTGTGGTGGGCCATGTGTAAGTCAAGTTTGAAATCCATGTGCCAATCCAACCTGGAGTTATCATCTGGAAACAAATTTGTGTGGATGGACGGATTGACAGACAGACCGACATAAAAACAGACAGACAGACAAGGTGTTAGGGCATCCACTTATGATCAATAAACACACCAGGTTTTGGGGCACCAGATGTAATTACAGCTGAGAAACTGACATGATTGTTGTCATTTTATAGTAAATAAATAAAAAAGAAAAATATTCGTTAAAATAGGAAAAAATACAGGTGGCGCCACCACATTTCAGGAACTGACAAAACTAGTCAAGGTCAATATTCAAGGCAAGATTTATGACAAACCATGCACTAATAATCAAGATATTGGAGGTTTTGTATCAAATTTTTTACTATTCTGGGGGGTACTTTCAAGCCCCATAGCTCAAAGGATATAGGTTGCAGTGACCTAATTTCAGGTTTCCGATTAGATTTTTTATTGTCCTCCCTGGATCTTCACTAAGATGTTTCTAGGACCAGCTGTTATGATTTGTGCTCTGCTAATGGACAGCGGGACGCCTGGACGGACGACGGACAGGCGCCATTCCTATACCTCAGTTGACTTACAGTCAGCTGAGCTAAAACTGATTGTAGCTGGCACCACCAGTCTTGTATACAACAAAGCTATCAGAGATATATACATATCCCAGGTTCAGACTGATATATCAAACCCCTCCTGAGAAATAAGCAGGGACACGCACCATGCAAAAATTATTGTAGGTGGCACCACCAGTCTTGTATATGACAAAGCTATTCAATAGGTATAAATATACCCAATTTCAGGATGATATATCAAATTCCTTTATAGAAATAAGCAGGCACATACACTGTGCAAAAGTCATTGTAGGTGGTGACACCTGTCTTGTGAACAAGAAAGCCATCAAAGACACAGACAGGTCAAAATAAGCGGCCAAAACATCATACTTACCTTGAGTCTGATGTATTGGGCTGACCAGGCTTAGGTGAGAAAGGCAGTTGCCCCGAGTGAACTGTGACAAATTTGCTGGCTCAGGCTACTGCACTGAGTGAACTCATGACCTGCACCTGGCCAGACTGGGTGAACTTTTGACCTGTACCTGGCTGCACAGAGTGAACTCTTGATCTGTTGCTTAATCTGATACAGTTGGCAGTCTGCCAAAGCTATAAATAGATTGGCTCCACATGCAGCCCTGAGGGGCATGACACCCATGAGGTGATCACATGGTGCCCATGAGGTGTTCACATGTCACCCATGAGGTGATCACATGCCTTGTGCTTGGCTGCACTGGTTGAACTCTTGACCTATATCTGGCTGCACTGAATGAACTCTTGATCTATTGCCAAATCTGAAACAGTTGGCAGTTTCTCAACCTATTTAAATATACAGACACAGGCCACCTAAGAATTGTGCCATGTTACAGAAGTTATAATTGAAACAATAATTTTGTAGAAGAACAGTTTTGGAGTCCTCACTTTGAGTTATACATAATAATGGCCATAAGAAATTATGGGTTAATATACAGATGACCATTGACCCCCGTACAAAAAAAAGGTCAATGCAGGTGGTGCCACCAATACCTGAATTTCATATATGACTCATGTGAACAACACTGGCATAAAATTTGGTGTCAATAGCTCTGGCCGTTTCTGAGATTGTCATTTTAGTATGCTTTTTTTGGACAGATAACTAGATTCAACTTCCTGTAATTCGGCCAAAATTTACCAAACTTGAACCATTTGAACAAACTTGAGGGAGAGGGTATAAAAATTATTTCTGTGAAATATTGAACAAATTGGATTGACAGTTTCGGAGAAGATTTTTAGTTTTTTTAGCTTTTTCCTTATAAAATCTGAAAAAATGCAGGTTTTTTTCAAATGGCTAATTTTTTGGATTTAATTTCATGATGCAAGCTCCAGTCGTTTTAGAAATAGTATGGGTGGAAGTATACCTGTGATTGTAAACATTGCCTGGCATGAGGAACATCTAAAATCAAAAATCTACATTTTTTAAAAAGTTTTTTTAAAAAACATTCTTGTCAATATTAATTACAGATAAACTGAAATCTAAATGTCTGGAGGCATGATATAACAGATGCTGATAAACTGGTTCCAGGCTAGATGTATCTGCTTCACACAGCTGACATATATGGTAAAATGACTCAATTCGATCTTTATAATTCAGCCAAAATTCATTCTTTGGAACCATAAAAGACAATTATTATAAGAATTATTCAGGGGATTATTCTTGTAAAATATTAAACAAATTAGCCTCAGTGGCATCAGTCAAAAAACGTTTCGCAGGTTTATAACTCATATGGGAAAATAAGTTAAGCTTCCCATAACTCAGCCAAAAATCACTGAACCAAAACCATTATAACAAACTTGAATTATCAACATCTAAGGACAATTAATGTGTGAGATTTAAGAATTCGGCCCCGTGGTTTTTGAGAAGAAGATCTTTGTAGCCACTTAGCTAAAATGGACTGTTATGGCATATGACTAAATTCAGCTTCTCATAACTCAGCCAAAAGTTACTGAACTGAGACCATTTGGACAAACTTTGGAAAGCACTACCCTAGGATCATTTCTGTGCTATATTAAACAATTTGGCCATATGGTTTAAGAGAAGAAGTTTTTTGTAGCTGTAAGTATGATACGGGCATTGATGACTCCCGTACAAAGAAGGCCAATGCAGGTGGCACCACCAATACCTCAATTTCGGTTATGACTCAAGTGACCAACATTGGCATAAAATTTGGTGATGATAGCTACAGCCGTTTCTGAGATTTAAATTTGAATATACTTTTTTGCACTGTTAACAAAGTTTAACCTCCTGTAACTCGGCCAAAAATCTCTGAACTGGAACCATTCAAAGAAACTTGAGAAAGATTGTTCCAGGGATCATTTCTGTGAAGTATTGGACAATTTGGCTGGATATTTTCAGAGAAGAAGATTTTTAAAAGCTTTTTTAGCTTTTTCCCAGTTAGAAAAAAAATAAACAAAATCCGATATAGTTTTAGGATGACTGATTATTTGCAAAAATTTGGTGATGCTAGCTCCTGCCGTTTTAGAGATATCTATGGTTAATGTACAGACAACGCACAACGCCCGACAGATGACGGACTATGAAATTCAGATCTAATTTTCGGTATACAATTGCATCTTGATTGATTATATGAAGTTATATCCCTGAAAAAAGTCTCTAGCATCAGCAACTCTTATGTTGAGTAAATATATTTCCTGATTTTTACAAGGTGCATTATGTTTGGGCCTATAACTTCAACAAACTAGGCAATACTGACCTAAATTTTGGTATGTACATAGGAAATGTATGGAATAATATGAATATTAACTATGATCAAATTCAGATCAGTGGTTTTGAGATTAGACAGTCTTGAACTGTAACAATGGGTTTTTAATGGAAAAGGAGGTTATTCCTTAATATCTCAAGGGAACGAAGTCATAGTGACCTAATTTTCAGTATGGTAGGAGATTTTGGGGACATCTAACTGTATGCAAAATTTTTTATTCATAGGTCCAATGGTTTTAAAACATGCCCTGTTAACGGCCAGCCAGACAGACGAAAGACAAAGGACCACTACTATAGGTAAATATGATACAGCCTCTTGATGTTAAACAAGATGTCAGATCTGTCAAGAGACAAGTTCACTCACAAGCTCATGAGGGCGATCTTTTGGGTGTTGTCTCACGAAGGTCCAGTCAGTCCCATCATCAGACACGGCCACCCTGAAGAACCTCAGTTTCTTGGTAGGATACACGAAACCATAATGGAACGTCTGATCTGGCAGAATCTCAAGGGCATTGCATGCATCAGCCCACCAAATGAATCCTACCTTAATAATAAAACAGTAATGTCAATGATGAAACTATAGGAAAGTAATATAAAGGAAAACAGATAAAAACAGTATATATAAATTATCTGGATCAAAACTATGCTAAGGTATAGGTCTATGTATAAATGAGGTACATTAATTCAATTTTTAGGTAAAAAAAATAAAAATGACCTGCATGTATGGATTTTATAATATGATGAACCACCTGACCTGTATGTATGGATTTTATAATATGATGAACCACCTGACCTGTATGTATGGATTTATAATAGGATGAACCACCTGACCTGTATATATGGATTTTATAATGAACCACATGATCTATATATATATATTTTATAATATCATGAACCACCTGACCTGTATGTATGGAATTTTTAATATCAGGAACCACCTGACCTGTTCGTATTGATTTTAAAATATAATGAACCACCTGACCTGTAAGTATGGATTTTATAATATCATACATCACCTGACCTGTATGTATGGATTTTATAATATCATGAACCACCTGACCTGTATGTATGGATTTTTATAATATAATGAACCACCTGACCTGTATGTATGGATTTTATAATATAACAAGGCCTACAGGCCTAATGCTAACCTGTGCATTGGGAAATACACCAGGTATAATGCTTTAATGCTGGAACATTACTTTTCATGTATATGAACAATGAAAGTACTAAACATTTTGAATAAGAAACAATTACATAAACATCACTGCTGAAATTCTGGCATGGGTGCACACAACACAAAAACGATTGTAGCTGGCACCACCAGTCTTGTATACTTCAAAGCTATCAGAGATATACACATATGCCAATTTTCAGACTGATATATCAAATTCCTCTGTAGAAATAAGCAGGCACATACACTGTGCAAAAGTCAATGTACGTGGCACCACCTGTTTTGTAAATAAGAATACCATCAAAGATGCATAGACAGGTCAAAATATCAGTCCAATACATCAAACTTCCCCAGAGTTTGACGCACTGGGCTGACAAGGCTTAGGTGTGTAAGGCAATTGCCCCCGAGTGACCTGTGACAAATTGCTGCCTCAAGCTACTGCACTGAGTGAACTCTTGACCTATACCTGGCTGCACTTCTTCCAATCCTGGTACTGTGCTAAAACTATTTATAGAGCTGACATCATCTTGGCTTATGGCCAACATCAAGGCACTGGCAATCTGCCAATGGTAAACCAAGTGCTGCCATCTGAACACAAAAGTGGTCCCTACTTGAAATAACTTTAAAATCTATTTTCCCAATACAAAATGCTTTTCAGCTGACTTTTTATAAAAAAGAAATCAGGAATATATGTAAAATTATTATGGATGCACACTGAATGCAAATTTAATGTACAGATTTATCTCACTGATGGCAAATTCTTGAATTAAGTTGAGTAGGGATACCAATAATTTATAATCCACGTACAGTTGTCTTTATATAGCCACAGACAGCTGAATATCCATGATTGTAACATTGTATGGTATGATGAATTACTTAAATCATAAATCTAAGTTTTTTAAAAGCTTTTAAAAAAACTTTCTTGTCAATATTAACCAAAGATAACCTGAAATCTAAATGTCTAGTGGCATGATGTAATAAATGCTAATAAACTGGTGCCAGGCTAGATGTAACAGCATCACACAGCTAACATATATGGTAAAATGACTCAATTCAATCTTTATAAATCAGCCAAAATTCATTCTTTGGAACCATAAAAGACAATTATTATAAGAATTATTCAGGGAATTATTCTTGCAAAATATTAAACAAACTGGCCTCAGTATCATTAGTCAAAAAAACATTTTGTAGGTTTATAACTCATATGGGAAAATACAGCAAAATGGCAAAGTTCAGCTTCCCATAATTCAGCCAAAAATCATTGAACCAAAACCATTTGAACAAACTTGAATTATCAACATCTAAGGATAATTAATGTGTGAGATTTAAGAATTTGGCCCAGTGGTTTTTGAGAAGAAGATTTTTGTAGCCACTTAGCTAAAATGGGCTGTTACGGCATATGACTAAATTCAGCTTCCCATAACTCAGCCAAAAGTCACTGAACTGAGACCATTTGAACAAACTTGAATTATCAACATCTAAGATTAATTAATGTGTGAGATTTAAAAATTTGGCCCAGTGGTTTTTGAGCAGAAGATTTTTGTAGCCACTTAGCTAAAATGGGCTGTTACAGCATATGACTAAATTCAGCTTCCCATAACTTAGCCAAAAGTCACTGAACTGAGACCATTTGAACAAACTTCAGAAAGCACTACCCTAGGATCATTTAACAATTTGGCCATATCTTTTCAGAGAAGTTATTTGTAGACTTCAGTTTGATACGGGCACTGATGACCCCCCTACAAAAAAGGCCGATGCAGGTGGCGCCACCAATACCTCAATTTCAGATATAACTCAGGTGACCAACATTGGCATAAAATTTGGTGATGATAGCTCAAGCCATTTCTGAGATTGTAATTTTAGTATGCATTTTTGGACAGATGACTAAGTTCAACTTCCTGTAACTCGGCCAAAAATCACCGAACTTAAACCATTCAAACAACCTTGAGAGAGATTGTTCCAGAAATCATTTCTGTAAAATATAGGACAATTTGGCTGAACAGATTTGGAGAAGAAGATTTTTTAAGCTTTTTTAGCTTTTTCCCTATAAAATCTAAGAAAATGCAGTTAGCCAAAAAAGAAGCAAAATCAGATAGAGTTTTTTAGATGACTAATTTTATGCATAAAATTTGATGATGCTAATTCTTGCCGTTTTCAAGAAAGTATAGGTTAACGTACAGACGACGGACGACACCACACCATGGCATAAGCTCACAGGTTCGCTAATGAACCACCTGACCTGTATGTATGGATTTTATAATAACATTCATCACCTGACCTGTATGTATGGATTTTATAATATACTGAACCACCTGACCTGTATGTATGGTTTTTATAATATCATGAACTACCTGACCTGTATGTATGTATTTTATAATATGATGAACCACCTGACCTGTATGTATGGATTTTATAATATGATGGACCACCTGACCTGTATGTATGGATTTTTTTCACTTGATGTAGCAGGTTCCCATCCTTCGTTGAGATTTACAGCATGGACCATATTTTCACCCGATGAGGCAGTGGCTGAGCTTGCTTCTCCAATGAATGTACAACGCCCCACGTCAGCATTCACTGAAAAAAAAAAAACGGAGAAGTTTTCATCAGTTTTACTACACTGACTAGTAGTTATTTGTTAGTTGAACAGCTTTATTGATAATTGATTATTTTTTCTTAACAACTGATAAAATTGGGTTGCATTATCTAATTAGTGATTCTAAACAATTATGCATATGATTATATTTTGAAAAATCATTTAACTGGATCTACTATGTTCATTTCCAGAGAACTCCTCTGAGACCATAGACTGATCTTTCTGATTCTTTTTTAGTTTTGTCCATCCATCTGTCTTGGGATACTCTGGCATCTCTGATGCCACAAATTTCAAGTAAATGTCATGTCAGGAACATTCAATGCCTTACTTTAGCCATGCCCCTGTAATTCGGCAGATACCTGTAACAGCTTGTTGACTTCCCATTTTTTTAGATATTATGTTAGAAATATAATGATTCTTAACAATTTAGTTTATGATTACTGAGTAAATTCATGCTATATGTGAATGAATTGGGCATTGTCCAGGTGAAGCATTATTCCTATGAAAACTAAAAACATGCCCTCTCAACATCAAACTTTCACCAAAGAGAGATACTTGCCTGGACATGGTCCTTGGAGTACTTTTGTGTCACATCCCTATACAATTATCCCTTATCAAACCATTACAGGCTAATTTCTCAGTTTCTTGAAACCACTTATGGGGGCCGTCATTTTGCCTACTAACTAAAACCTGCATGTCACTGGTCACAAGTCGTAAGTATGGGGATACCACTAATACTATAACACCATGATTTATAAGGGCTTGGTTTATTATTACTGATAATTACTGTCATCTGTTTATGGGTATTAATTGAATTTCTAGGAGCAGGCCTCTGAAAATAATGGCATTGACATAAAGGTACTAGTGTTGATAAAATGAGTCTGAATAGAATTGCATTTAGTTACAATAATGAAACATGATGGATGAGTTATGTCAGTCTTACCTCTAGAAAAAGATAAAACAAAAATCCCAAAAATATATACACTCAGAGACATCCTTTGGTCTGCTTCACATGACAACCTGGAAAAAAAAGACACTATCACTCAGTTGTAAATTTGTAATGATTACAGGTTCCTGTAATGACTAACTGGCTCCTGAAGAAATATAGGAATTTTATAGGAAGACAAAAATTATAGGATTATAGGATTTCACAAGAATTTTCAGCAAGAAATAAAGGGAAAGTATAGTTTTCACCATATCATTATGTTTTACTCAGTTTAAACCATAGCCATCCACTGAATTCTTTTCTCCTTACAAGCAGTTTCTAAAGGTCTACAGGAAGTATTGCTGACTTCAACTATTGCATGCAAAGATTCACATAAGAGCTTAATGTGATAAAAAATAATAGGTCTATGTAACAATAATTATTCAATCACAAATTAATAGGAGTTATTTCTGAAACAAGACTAGATGTGTCGGAACGACACGAATGCCCCCGCCTTGGGCAAATTAGAAACATTTGTAAAATTTGGAAAAATTTTTAAGTTCAGGAGGTGTCGTATGGTCAAAAGTAGGTCAACAAGGGCAAAATGCAAACTCCATCTGAAATGGGTCATTATCAAGCAACACACCAAAAATCATGCCAGTATATGCAGGCATTTCGAAAAAAAAGTCCATACATGTGCATTTTCCATAAAAATTTCTGTCTTTCATGAAATTTTCTATGTTTAGGAGCCGTAAAACAATCAAAAGTAGGTCAACCGGGATGAAACGCAAACTCGATCTGTAACTGTCATTATCTGCCCACACAAAAAAAATCAGGGTGGTATCTGCAGGCATTGAGGAAAAAAAGTCAGTACATATGCATTTGTTATGAAAATTTATATTTTTATGAAATTTTCTATGTTAGAGCACCGTCAAACGGTCAAAAATAGGTCAACTGGGACAAAACGTGAACTCGATCTGTAACTGGTCATTATCTGCCCACACACCAAAAATCAGGCCAATATCTGCAGGTATTGTGAAGAAAAGTCTGTACAAGTGTATTTGTCATGAAAATATATATTTTACATGAAATTTTCTATGTTCAGGAGCCGTAAAACAGTCAAAAGTAGGTCAACCGGGATGAAATGCGAACTCCATCTGTAACTGGTCAATATCTGCCGACACACCAAAAATCAGGGAATATCTGCAGGCACTGCGAAAAAAAGTCGGTACATGCCCTTACCAAAACTTATGCATGGATCACGCCTGGAACACGCCTGGAACTTGCCTGGGTCATTTTGCAAATTTTCTAAGTCGATGCATGGATATGATGCATGGAACATGCATGGATTTCTTGGTTTTCCATGCATGGACTTAGAAAATTTTTAAAAGGGGACCTCTATGTATGTATATAGTCTATTAAGGATTCATGGATCATGCATGGTTTATGCCTGGACACGCCTGGAACATGCATGGAACACACCTGGACATGCATGGGTATTGCCCAACATGTATTTCTTCAAGTTCTTGTATCACAGATATGATTATATGCATGCAAATACATGGGCAAATGGGTATGCAAATACATGGGTATGCATGGAACTTGCCTGGATAATACCCAGGCATGTTCCATGCATCTTTAGCATGGCTATGCATGGAAAATGCATGGATAATATCCAGGCATGTTCCATGCATCTTTGAAATGCATGGAAATGCATGGATCATGCATGGATAATACCCAGGCATGTTCCATGCATCTTTAGCATGGCTATGCATGGAACATGCATGGATAATATCCAGGCATGTTCCATGCATCTTAACAATGCATGGCTATGCATGGAACATGCATGGATTATATCCAGGCGTGTTCCAAGCATCTTTAGCATGGCTATGCATGGAACATGCATGGATAATATCCAGGCATGTTCCATGCATCTTTACAATGCATGGCTATGCATGGATAATATCCAGGCGTGTTCCATGCATTTTTACAATGCATGGATATGCATGGAACATGTATGGATAATATCCAGGCATGTTCCATGCATCTTTACAACACATGGCTATGCATGGAACATGCATGGATCTTTCCTAGGTGCATTCCATGCATCTAACATGAACACATTAAACATTGAACATAAAACATTAATTAGCAAAATGTAGTTACCTATATTGGTATGTACCATTTCCACACTTCTTTCATGTGTTATCTCACTTGAACACTTCAGTTTGAATGCAGAACAAGGCGACTTTGTGTTAAAAGGATATTTTATTGTGCTATATTAAACGGGTGATCAGTCTAAAGAATTTACTAGATCACCTGAAAAGGTGCAAAGACATGGTACTGCACTAGTTCACCATTCTTTTATTCTATTTTCTATGCTTTCTTTTCCATGTTTATCTCACAGTGATGAGGTGATGACTGCTTCTTTCTGTGTAATGGGCTGCAATTTTGTGCTTCTGCCCCAGAACCCTCTTGACCTTATTCTCTTGGACCTCTGGACACCTGGTTGTTCTGAAGTCTGGAATGAAAGTTTATAATTTAGAATCTGATGAAATATATCAGAATTAGAACATTCACTGATTCAGAGTCTTCATTTATTTCCAATTTATGTTGCTTCTTTGTTCCTCTCTAAGTCAACCATTGGATTTAGGAAAAGCAAACCAGCTGTGTCTCTGTCTGTGATCAAAGCTGAGTACATACAATTTATTCTACTAATGAAGTGTGAATCCTTTTTTCCAGTGGTTTCTTATCAATGCCAGTTCATAAATGTTCAGTTATGATTAAATATGGACTCTTGTAAAACCTGCCTTAATTAACCATTCAACTATTATAAATTTGAAAATTATATTTTATATTATGTTAAATTATTCTGCATTATATATATTTTAATTTGTTTTCAGCTGTTTAAATTTATAGCCCCCTGTCTCAAATTATAGGTGTATGATGTAAATATTATTTTAAATGCCAACACAGTGATATGACATGTTGCTTTAGAGGCAAAACCTATCTCCACATAAGTATATGAATAAAAACATGTTGACAAAAATAAACTCACTGTGTGCCAGCCCTAGCAGTTTAAGAATGTTTTGATATTACCTTCACTGAGATTCCTGTATACTCTTGGCACCATTCTTCAAATTTCTTTCTCCTGCCCTGATGGAATCTGTGAGGTAGCAGACAGTATAATGATTTTTCTTAATTATATGATGAATGAGTCCTTAAAGCTTGAATTTAACTCTGAATTTAAGTCATATTGCAGTAATGCAGAAAAAATGAGAGAAAATTCCATTAGTATAATTCCAAAATCATTCACAGATATGTAATATTATCACCAGTGTGATAAATTTATGATAATTCAAATCATTATATTTTACCAATTATAAGGTGATCAGTCCTATGGAATGAAACAGGTATTTAGTAGACTTCTGTGCAGGGTAACTTTCTAATTACATTTCAGTTTATTATTTAACTGCCAGCCCTTTGATTAGTGTTCACAGAGAATTCATTAATAAGCATGTTCATACATTTGACTGGGTTTACTCTTAAAGTGACAGGCACAGATAAAGTAATTAATTAACAGTTTAGTCATAGGTGTTCTCAGAAGGGCAAGAAAGGTGTTGAATGTATTACACAATATGTCTTGTATTAATGCTTTAAGAAATTCCTTAATTGCAATTATTATTTTGGGCATATGTATAAATAGAGATATTGGCTACTGAACCAGGGAGTGAAGGTCAGAGCTAAAGAGAGGGGAGTCAAAGAGTTAGAGAACTAGGAAAGAGAGAAGAGACAGGAATAAGAACAGGAGTTAATACACAGAGAGAGAGAGAGAGAGACAGAGACAGAGAGAACAGAATCAGTTAAGTGGAAAATAGGGAAACTAGCAGAATATATATATTGGACATTTGTTATTGTTAACTTTGATTGAATAAACTTGAAAGTAAATTACATCTGGACTAAAGAATTTCTATCTGAGAAAATCAGCAATCTGTGAATAAAAGCACGTAAACAACTGGATGGTGATAGTTGGGGAGAATCCGGCTTGCGTTCCAACTACTATTCGGTACATCTCACACTACGCCAAGCTAACATTATTTTGACTAATTCCCCCAGATCAAATTTGGACCAATTCCCCAGCTAAAAGATGCCACTCCTATGCATGATTTGGTTCCAGAAAAGAGGGCTCTGCTACAAGTGTGGATTTACATACAGCAGAGCCCATCAATGTCACTGTCCAGCTAAAGGAAAAAGATGCCACAAATGCCATCAACTGAACCACTTCGCCCGCTGCTGTTTTACACAACAGCAAAGTGCAAGAGAAGATGATGATATAACAAAATGTGATCTTGGAGACGTTCATTCTGGAAGAAGTTTTGCAGCTCCCAGTCAACTCCCCTTCATGGATATTTCAAACAAGGAACTTTATCAAACTTTAAATTTGAAAACTGTCGTCAATTTTGAAAATGATGCTTTGCGCATCAAGCTGAAGAAAAGAGTTAAGAAAGTTTCATCAGTTTCAGTAAATACTGTATCTGTGGAAGATGAACAGGTCAAAATTCAGTCACTTGAATTAGCAAATGAAGAGTTAGTCCAGGAAACAGAGAAACTAAATGATAGATTGGTTGTTTTGGAAAGAGAATTGGACAGATCAAAACACTACAACAATCAATTAGAAAGAAATGCTGACATTCAAGAAGGGTTGATAAATGAACTTACCAAAAAATTGAAATCCCATATTAAAACCATAAGACAGTTAGATCAGCTACTAGCACCTCAGGTCAATAATATATCAGTTCAGGGAGGAAGAGGTCACTACCAAAGACAGAATTTTAATAGGCAAAGAAAGTGTAAAATGGAAAAGTGTAAAAATAGGGTCCAACATTGTGAAATGTGCGGTAGATCCATAAGAAACAATTTTTGTAATATCTGTAAAGCAGAAACAAATGAATGTACCCTTTGCATGTATATTGTAAACAGTGATGACGGAGAGTAAATCCCTAAGTATAATAGGCAATAGTATTTACCATCTATTTAAAATATATACCATAGTATATATCATGTCTTATTTTTGCAATAATAGTCCAGTGTGTTTATTACAATATACATGTATAGGAAATGTATATACTGACTTGTAAAGACTTATGCCTTTTGGCACAAAATTGAGAAAAGAAAATGGATAGGTTTACATGGTTATTGGTAGTAATGAAGTATAACAAGTGACCCATGGGTCATGATGCTCAGCTGACTAGGAAGAGATTCGCAAAAGGAAATTTTATCACCAGAATGGTAGTATACACCCATTCAACTGAAGCATCAAACAGATTAACCAACAGGCCAAGATTTAGTCTGTATTTATATATCTCAAAAATAGAGAAAAATGTGTAAACTTTTAAAACCAGAATACAGGTAACCGACAAGTAACTACATGTATCTGCCAAAATCGGATAGTGAGGCATGGATTGAGTGGCAAGGGGAAATAGAGTGAGGTATGTTGCATATTAGCATGGATGTCTGCAGCCTAAATGTGTATGTAGGTTGTGCCACCTACCACAAATCCAGAAATCTGTCCAAGTTGTATACACCTGCAAAATTTTAGGCAGAAAAGTCAAACCACTACATGTATATGAGCGATTTTTGCCCATGGCAGACAAACAGACAAACACTGTGCAAAAATCTTTGCAGGTAACCCCTCCAGTTTTGTGTATGATAAAGACCTATGTGAGATCTAAACACATGCACAATTTTGGCCCAATCGGTCATATGGTTCCTGAGATATGAGCTTGGATGTGTGCAGCGTTAACTAGAATGTAGGTGGCGCCACCTGTCATAAAATCAAGAAAGCTGTCCACGATGTATAAACCTGCAAAATTTTAGGCAGTTATGTCGAACCACTACAGAGAAATGAGTAATTTTAGGCCACGGCAGACTAACAGACAGACGCTGTGCAAACATTGTTACAGGTGGCGCCACCATTTTTTGTGTATGTTACAGAGCTATCAAAGGGCTACATTTGTATAAATTTTATTTCCTGATCGGTCAAACGGTTCCCGAGATATAAGCTTGGATGTCATCAGCGTGAACGTAAACGTAGGTGGCGCCACCTGTCATAAAATCAAGAAAGCTATCCTGGATGTATACACATGACGAATTTCAGGTGAATTAGTCAATTCACTGCAGAGATATGAGTGATTTTAACCCAAGGCAGATGAACAGATGGACACTGTGCAAACATGGTTACAGGTGGCGCCACCATTTTTTGTGTATGTTATAAAGCAATCCAAGGTCTACATTTGTATCAATTTTATTTCCTGATCGGTCAAACGGTTCCCGAGATATGAGGGTTTATGAGTGGAAACAGACCCACAAATGGACACTGGATAGAGAGGAAAGGTCAGAGGTCAATGCAAATTGGTTAGGCACCAGTTCACATGTGACCCGATAGTTTGGGAAAAATCGGTCCATTAGTCTCCGAGGAGCTCTCTGGAAACGAACGCCGCCACGGCTGAGGAAATCGGTCAGAAACATAGTATCCGCAAAACTTAGTTTTGGCGGATACAAAAATACAGGTGGCTCCACCAGTCTGCAGAAACTAATAAAAACACTTAATGGTCAATATCCATGCAAAAAATCATGGTGATCTCTGCATTAGTTGTTCAGATACTTCAGTTTTTGTATCAAATTGTCCATTATTCTGAGGGATACTTCAGAGTCCTATAGCTTGAAGGATATGGGTAACAGAGAACTAATTTCAAGTTTCCACAGGCACCTTTCATGGGCCTCCTTGCATGACAAGAATGAAGATTCTAGGTCCAGTTGTTGCGATTTGTACCCTGTTGACAGATAACCACATCTTTAAAGGTCTCAAAAAAAAGAAAAAAATTCGTAAAAATTTGAAAAAAAAATAGAGATGGCACACCCAGTCTGCAGAAACTGATGGAACAGCTCATGATCAATATGTATGCCGAAAATCATGACCATCAGTGTTGTAGTTATTGAAATACTGCAGTTTTTGTATCAAATTTTCCATTATTCATGGGGGGGGGGGGGGTATTTTGGACCCATACAGCTTAAAGAATATGGGTAACAGAGACCTAATTTCAAGTTTCCATGGAGACTTTTCATGGGTCTCCCTGTGTGTCAAGAATGAAGATTCTTGGTCCAGTTTTTAGCTCAGCTGACTGAAAGTCATCTGAGCTATAGCGATCACTCTTTGTCCGTCGTCCGTCTGTCCGTCTGTCTGTCTGTCCGTCTGTCCGTCTGTCCGTCCGTTAACCAGGCACAAATCGTAACCGCTGGACCTAGAACCTTGTAACTTGGGATTCTGAGAGGTCCATAAAAAATCTCCTTGGAAACCAGAAATTAGGTCTCTGTTACCCATATCCTTCGAGCTATGTGGCCCGAAAGTACCCCCCAGAAAAGTCAAAAATTTCATACAAAAACTTCAATATCTCATTAACTACTTGACTGATGGTCATGATTTTTGGCATACATATTGATCATGAGATGTTACATCACTTCCTGCAGACTGGTGGCGCCACCTGTATTTTTCGATTTTTTACGAATTTTTTTCTCTATTTTTGAGACCTTTAAAAATGTGAACATCTGTTAACAAGGCACAAATCATAAAGACTGGACTTAGAATCTTAATTCTTGACACACTGAGAGGTCCATGAAAAATCTCCGTGGAAACCAGAAATTAGGTCTCTGTTACCCATATCCTTCGAGCTATGGGGCCCCAAAGTAGCCCCCAGAATAGTAAAAAATTTCATACAAAAACTTCAATATTTCAATAACTACATCACTGATGGTCTTCATTTTTGGCATACATATTGATCATGAGATGTTCGATCAGTTCCTGCAGACTGGTGGCGCCACCTGTACTGTTTGATTTTTTACGATTTTTTCCTCTATTTTTGAGACCTTTGAGGATGCTGTCATCTGTTAGCGTGGCACAAATCGTAATGACTGGACCTAGAATCTTCATTTTCGACACACTGAGAGACCTATGAAAAGTCTCCATGGAAACCAGAAATTAGGTCTCTGTTACCCATATCCTTGGAGCTATGGGGCCCAAAATTACCCCCCAGAATAGTCAAAAATTTCATACAAAAACTTCAATATCTCATTAACTACATCACTGATGGTCATGATTTTAGACATGCATATTGATCATGAGATGTTTCATCAGTTTGTGCAGACTGGTGTCGCCACCTGTATTTTTCAATGTTCACGAATTGTTTTCTCCATTTTTGAGACCTTTAAGGATGTAGTTATCTGTCAACAGGGTACAAATCGTAACGACTGGACCTAGAATCTTCGTTCTTGACACACAGGGAGACCCATGATAAGTCTCCATGGAAACCTGAAATTTGGTCTCTGTTACTCATATCCTTTGAGCTATGGCACTCCAAAGTACAGCTCAGAATAATGGAAAATTTGACACAAAAGCTAAAGTATCTGAACAACTAATGCAGAGATAACCATAATTGTTTGCATGGATATTGATCATGGAGTGTTTCATAAGTTTCTGCAGACTGGTGGCTCCACCTGTATTTGTTCGTTTTTTTTTACGAAATTTTTCTGTATTTTTGAGACCTTTAAAGATATGAACATCTGTTACCAGGGCACAAATCATAAAAACTGGACCAAGAATCTTCATTCTTGACACACAGGGAGACCCATGAAAAGTCTCCATGGAAACTTGAAATTAGGTCTCTGTTACCCATATTCTTTAAGCTGTATGGGTCCAAAATACCCCCCCCCCTCCCAGAATAATGGAAAATTTGATACCAAAACTGCAGTATTTCAATAACTACAACACTGATGGTCATGATTTTCGGCATACATATTGATCATGAGCTGTTCCATCAGTTTCTGCAGACTGGGTGTGCCACCTCTATTTTTTTTCAAATTTTTACGAATTTTTTTCTTTTTTTTGAGACCTTTAAAGATGTGGTTATCTGTCAACAGGGAACAAATCGCAACAACTGGACCTAGAATCTTCATTCTTGTCATGCAAGGAGGCCCATGAAAGGTGCCTGTGGAAACTTGAAATTAGGTCTCTGTTACCCATATCCTTCAAGCTATAGGACTCTGAAGTATCCTTCAGAATAATGGACAATTTGATACAAAAACTGAAGTATCTGAACAACTAAAGCAGAGATCACCATGATTTTTTGCATGGATATTGACCATTAAGTGTTTTTATTAGTTTCTGCAGACTGGTGGAGCCACCTGTATTTTTGTATCCGCCAAAACGAAGTTTTGCGGATACTATGTTTTTGACCGAGTTCCTCCACCGCGGCAGCGTTCGTTTCCAGAGAGCTCCTCGGAGACTAATGGACCGATTTTTCCCAAACTTACACCTATTATCGGGTCACATGTGAACTGGTGCCTAACCAATTTGCGTTGACCTCTGACCTTTCCTCTCTATCCAGTGTCCATTTGTGGGTCTGTTTCCACTCATAAACCCTCATTTCTCGGGAACCGTTTGACCGATCAGGAAATAAAATTGATACAAATGTAGCCCTTGGATTGCTTTATAACATACACAAAAAATGGTGGCGCCACCTGTAACCATGTTTGCACAGTGTCCATCTGTTCATCTGCCTTGGGTTAAAATCACTCATATCTCTGCAGTGAATTGACTAATTCACCTGAAATTCGTCATGCGTATACATCCAGGATAGCTTTCTTGATTTTATGACAGGTGGCGCCACCTACGTTCACGTTCACGCTGATGACATCCAAGCTTATATCTTGGGAACCGTTTGACCGATCAGGAAATAAAATTTATACAAATGTAGCCCTTTGATAGCTCTGTAACATACACAAAAAATGGTGGCGCCACCTGTAACAATGTTTGCACAGCGTCTGTCTGTTAGTCTGCCGCGGCCTAAAATCACTCATTTCTCTGTAGTGGTTCGACATAACTGCCTAAAATTTTGCAGGTTTATACATCGTGGACAGCTTTCTTGATTTTATGACAGGTGGCGCCACCTACATTCTAGTTAACGCTGCACACATCCAAGCTCATATCTCAGGAACCATTTGACCGATTGGGCCAAAATTGTGCATGTGTTTAGATCTCACATAGGTCTTTATCATACACAAAACTGGAGGGGTTACCTGCAAAGATTTTTGCACAGTGTTTGTCTGTTTGTCTGCCATGGGCAAAAATCGCTCATATACATGTAGTCGTTTGACTTTTCAGCCTAAAATTTTGCAGGTGTATACAAATTGGACAGCTTTCTGGATTTGTGGTAGGTGGCACAACCTACATACACATTTAGGCTGCAGACATCCATGCTAATATGCAACATACCTCACTCTATTTCCCCTTGCCACTCAATCCATGCCTCACTATCCGATTTTGGCAGATACATGTAGTCACTTGTCGGTTACCCGTATTCTAGTTTTAAAAGTTTACACATTTTTCTCTATTTTTGAGATATATAAATACAGACTAAATCTTGACCTGTTGGTTAATCTGTTTGATGCTTCAGTTGAATAGGTATATACTACCATTCTAATGATAAAATTTCCTTTTGCGAATCTCTTCCCAGTCAGCTGAGCGTCATGACCCATGGGTCACTTGTTATGATTTGTGCCCTGTTAACAGATGTTCATATCTTTAAAGGTCTCAAAAATACAGAAAAATTTCGTAAAAAAAACCGAACAAATACAGGTGGTGCCACCAGTCTGCAGAAACTTATGAAACACTCCATGATCAATATCCATGCAAACAATTATGGTTATCTCTGCATTAGTTGTTCAGATACTTTAGCTTTTGTATCAAATTTTCCATTATTCTGAGCTGTACTTTGGAGTGCCATAGCTCAAAGGATATGGGTAACAGAGACCAAATTTCAGGTTTCCATGGAGACTTATCATGGGTCTCCCTGTGTGTCAAGAACGAAGATTCTAGGTCCAGTCGTTACGATTTGTACCCTGTTGACAGATAACTACATCCTTAAAAGTCTCAAAAATGGAGAAAACAATTCGTGAACATTGAAAAATACAGGTGGCGCCACCAGTCTACAGAAACTGATGAAACATCTCATGATCAATATGTATGTCGAAAATCATGACCATCAGTGATGTAGTTAATGAGATATTGAAGTTTTTGTATGAAATTTTTGACTATTCTGGGGGGTTATTTTGGGCCCCATAGCTCGAAGGATATGGGTAACAGAGACCTAATTTCTGGTTTCCATGGAGACATTTCATAGGTCTCTCAGTGTGTCGAAAATGAAGATTCTAGGTCCAGTCATTACGATTTGTGCCACGCTAACAGATGACAGCATCCTCAAAGGTCTCAAAAATAGAGGAAAAAAATCGTAAAAAATCAAACTGTACAGGTGGCGCCACCAGTCTGCAGGAACTGATTGAACATCTCATGATCAATATGTATGCCAAAAATGAAGACCATCAGTGATGTAGTTATTGAGATATTGAAGTTTTTGTATGAAATTTTTTACTATTCTGGGGGTACTTTGGGGCCCGATAGCTCAAAGGATATGGGTAACAGAGACCTAATTTCTGGTTTCCAAGGAGATTTTTCATGGACCTCTCAGTGTGTCAAGAATTAAGATTCTAAGTCCAGTCTTTATGATTTGTGCCTTGTTTACAGATGTTCACATTTTTAAAGGTCTCAAAAATAGAGAAAAAAATTCGTAAAAAATCGAAAAATACAGGTGGCGCCACCAGTCTGCAGGAAGTGATGTAACATCTCATGATCAATATGTATGCCAAAAATCATGACCATCAGTCAAGTAGTTAATGAGATATTGAAGTTTTTGTATGAAATTTTTGACTTTTCTGGGGGGTACTTTGGGGCCACATAGCTCGAAGGATATGGGTAACAGAGACCTAATTTCTGGTTTCCAAGGAGATTTTTTATGGACCTCTCAGAATCCTAAGTTACAAGGTTCTAGGTCCAGCGGTTACGATTTGTGCCTGGTTAACGGACGGACAGACGGACAGACGGACAGACAGACAGACGGACAGACGGACAGACGGACGACGGACAAAGAGTGATCGCTATAGCTCAGATGACTTTCAGTCAGCTGAGCTAAAAACTAATTAACACAATGATGAAGACTTGCCTGAGTAGAAAATTAACGTATATTGCTTAATTTAATTGCACTTGGTGCTACTACTTTGTTTCAGCTTGTACTTTCACAAATTCTGGATGCATATTATTTAGCTCACTTATTTCATTTCATTCAAAGTGATCACTGCCTTGAATTTGTCTTTTGTCTATATTCATATGTCATTTTTTTTATCAAAATTAAGGATCCAACAGTAAGGACTAAATTATTAGATAAAAGGCAAAATCTCTGGCAGGTCCATCGTTCACAAAATTAGAATCATGTCAATTATGCACTTCATCTCACGAGCCAAATGTATGCATCACTTAACAAACGAAAGGGGCAATGGCATGTTCTCATACTTTGTTATTTTAGTTTTTGTTCATTTTACTACATCAGAATATTCACTTTGATTGTATGTAGCATATTTACTATGTTGATGAGGATGATTATACTTGTTTTTACATTAATCCTATTATATCAAATTCAAGTGTTTCCATGTGATGTAAGTTTAAATTAATGACAGCTAAGGTAATTTATATTGTGTAATTCTAACAATATAGTTTATTTTTGTTTGTTTGTTTTGACTCAGGAGAGTCAATTTCTTGACGGAAGGGCAACTATCACCAGTGTGATAAATTTATGATAATTCAAATCATTATATTTTACCAATTATAAGGTGATCAGTCCTATGGAATGAAACAGGTATTTAGTAGACTTCTGTGCAGGGTAACTTTCTAATTACATTTCAGTTTATTATTTAACTGCCAGCCCTTTGATTAGTGTTCACAGAGAATTCATTAATAAGCATGTTCATACATTTGACTGGGTTTACTCTTAAAGTGACAGGCACAGATAAAGTAATTAATTAACTGTTTAGACATAGGTGTTCTCAGAAGGGCAAGAAAGGTGTTGAATGTATTACACAATATGTCTTGTATTAATGCTTTAAGAAATTCCTTAATTGCCATTATTATTTTGGGCATATGTATAAATAGAGATATTGGCTACTGAACCAGGGAGTGAAGGTCAGAGCTAAAGAGAGGGGAGTCGAAGAGTTAGAGAACTAGGAAAGAGAGAAGAGACAGGAATAAGAACAGGAGTTAATACACAGAGAGAGAGAGAGAGAGAGAGACAGAGACAGAGAGAACAGAATCAGTTAAGTGGAAAATAGGGAAACTAGCAGAATATATATATTGGACATTTGTTATTGTTAACTTTGATTGAATAAACTTGAAAGTAAATTACATCTGGACTAAAGAATTTCTATCTGAGAAAATCAGCAATCTGTGAATAAAAGCACATAAACAACTGGACGGTGATAATATATTACTCACAGAGAAGTAATATTTTACTACTAGCCATACACATGTGACTTCGATCTGCATTATCTTTCATAATATAATGCATGAAGCCAGAACTGAGAGGCCTCTCTTGACCGTAGTCAGGTTTTCTCTTTGTTTAAAACTCAGAGTTTAACATTCAGTTGTGATGTCAGTGACTTCAGTAAATATACTACATGCACTACTGGCATACAAACTGAGTGATATTTGGTGTATACCAACTGACCTAGCCGCACTGGGTGTCCTTGACCTAGTAATACCACTAGCTGACACTATAGTGGTCAACTTCAGTATGCCAGTGTCAACCAACATGTTCAAAAGTTTTGTGAGGCATCTAACTTTCCTCTGATATATGGCCTAGAACAGTATATATAAAGAGACAATTCATGCATGATAATTTAAAATACCAAACATGGCTTAAAATGCCTTATTCTGAACTAAAAACTGTATCAGCAATTCTGAGTTAGCCACATGCGTTTATTCATGAGCAAATCAGGTAATGTTTACAGACAGATTTCTCATGTTCATTCTCCATATTGAGGATAAATATCAATATATACAAATAAATTTATGTTTTGAATACTCACCAACAGAGATGCAAAGGCTGATGACTCCTCTTCTATAAGATTTTAGGTGATTAGAATGTAGGTCACTTCTCCTGTTTAAGATGAGACAGCAAGATGGCTGCATGAAATCCCTCACCAGCAGTGTGTAGACACTGGTGTCACGTGATAGTTATAGTTTTGAAACTGGCTGAGCAAGTCACCAACACATTTTACAAGTGACTTTTGTTCCAGGCAAATCCAGGCAGTGACTTTGTCAGAAAATGTCATCAAAAGTGGTCCATGCATGATCCATGCAAGCTCAATTCTGGCTAACCAGGCTAAATCAGTAGAGTTTATTTTACCCATGCATATTCCATGCAAAATCCATGCATATCCAGGCACATTCAGACACCTGAAAAGGTGTCTGAAAATGTGTTACCCTGTTTCCCAGGCAAGTCCAGTCGATATCCATGCAAGTCCAGGTGATATCCATGCATGTTCCATGCATATCCATGCATGTCCATGCACACTGAAAAAAATAGAGTTTTTACCCAGGCGTGTTCCAGGCAAGTTCCATGCATGATCCATGCATCCAGGCGCTTTCCAGGCGTGTTCCATGCATAAGTTTCGGTAAGGGTGTGTATTTGTCATGAAATTTCATATTTTTCATGAAATTTTCTATGTTCAGGAGCCGTAAAACGGTCAAAAGTGGGTCAACCAGGACAAAACGCAAACTCCATCTGTAACTGGTCTATATCTATCCACACACCAAAAATTAGGCCAATATCTGCAGGCATTGTGAAATAAAGTCTGTACATGTGTATCTGTCATGAATATTTCTATTTTTCATGAAATTTTCTAATTTCTTAGTTTAGGAGCCGTAAAACATTCAAAAATAGGTCAACCGGGATGAAACGCGAACTCGATCTGTAACTGGTCTATATCTATCGACACACCAAAAATCAGGCCAATATCTGCAGGCACTGCGAAAAAAATTCCGTACATGTGTATCTGTCATGAAATTTCATATTTTTCATGAAATTTTCTATGTTCAGGAGCCGTAAAACGGTCAAAAGTAGGTCAACCAGGACAAAACGCGAACTCGATCTGTAACTGGTCTATATCTGCTCACACACCAAAAATCAGGCCAATATCTGCAGGCATTGCGAAAAAAAATCCGTACAACTGTTTGATTTCGGAAGACGGAAGGACGGAATGACGGACATGGGTAAAACTATATGCCCCGGCCACTTTGTGGCGGGGGCATTAAAATGCAGTGAAATAATACTGCAGAACACAGGAGATTATAGTCTAAATGCTGAAAAATACAGGAAATTAGTTTTCCTAAGGAAAATACAGTATAAATAAATATTTATTGGAGTCACAGGACACCCTGAGATTATAGTTAGGATGGTAACCTCTCTCTAGGTTTATTACAAGATCTGACAGCTTTGTGCCGTTAGCTTCCTTAAAATTGTGTTTTCATATGCCTTTTTGTGCACCCTCTTGGTACACAAATATGCCTTTTAGTATAATTTAGAAATGTATGTAAACAAGGCCTACAGGCCTAATGCGAACCTGTGCAATGAGATTGCACCAGGTATAATGCTTCAATGCTGGACCATTTCTTTTTAAGAACATGTGTAACATGTATATGAACAATGCAAGTACTAAACACTTAGAACAATAAACAATTAAACAAACATCACTGCTGAAATTCTAGCATGGATGCACACAACACAAAAACTATAATACAGATAGTCAACAAGCGAATACTTGTATCCGCCAAAATCAGAGTGGGACGGTTGAAGTGAGGCATGGATTGAGTGGCATGGGGAATAGAGTGTGGTGTGTTGCATGATAGCCTGGAATGTCTGCAGCCGAAATGTGTTTGATGGTTGTGCCACCTACCACCTACCATGTTTATACAAAGATTTATAAACATGCAAAATTTTAGGCAGATAAGTCAAACCACTACTGAGATATGAGTGATTTTATCCCACGGCAAACAAACAGACGGACACTTAAAAAATGATTATAGGTGGCGCCATCAGTTTTGCGTATGATAAATACCTATGTGAGATCTATAAACATGCAAAATTTTGGCCCAATCGGTCAAATGGTTCCAGAGATATGAGCTTGGATGTCTGTAGCATTAATCTGAATGTAAGTGGCGCCAATTGCCATAAAATCAAGAAAGCTGTCGAGGATGTATAAACCTGCAAAATTTCAGGTGGAAAAGTCAAACCACTTCCGAAATATGAGTGATTTTATCCCAAGGCAGATGAACAGATGGATGCTGTGCAAAAATGGTTGCGGGTGGCACCACCAGTTTTGTGTATGATAAAGTGCTATGGGGGATATATACACATGCACAATTTTGGCCCAATTGGTTAAACGGTTCCCGAGATATGAGCTTGGATGTCTGTAGTATTAATTTGAATGTAAGTGGCACCACCTGCCATAAAATCTAGAAAGCTGTCAATGATGTATAAACCTGCAAAATTTCAGGTGGATAAGTCAAACCACTGCCGAGATATGATTGATTTTATCCCAAGGCAGATGAACAGATGGACACTGTGCAAAAATGGTTGCAGGTGGTGTCACCATTTTTAGTGTATGTTATAAAGCTTTCCAAGGGCTACATTTGTGCAAAATCTTTAGCCTTATCAGTCAAACAGTTCCGGAGATATGTGGGTCTATGTGTGGAAACAGAAGCACAAATGGATGCTGGGCAGAGAGAAAAGGTCAGAAATCAACCAAAAATGGGGATGCAGCAGTTCAAATGTGACCAATCATAATTCCGAATTTTAAACAAGGGACCCATGGGTCACATCGCTCATCTTAATTTTGGAAAATATTAGTAACTGCAAAATATTTTTATTTCTTTTGGTTTTTCATATATGTTATCATTAGAAAAGCTAGGAGAAAATGGCCCTGCTAAGATGAAACTCTGTAAATTATAGAATAATGGACATGAGCTAAACTATTTAGTGATGCTTCAAGGGAACAAATAGGCCTTCAGTAAGTGTTAGGGCCATTTTCACAAAATGTGACAAATAACGGTAAAGACATGTCCATGATTTTAAAACACTCTAAAACCAATAAAACTTCCTTTTTAAGCATGCAGTCATTTGAAAATCAAAGTTTCATACTAGAAAAAAATAGAATGAGTATTTAAGAACATTTTTTTAATGACTTATGGCAAAATCAATAATCAAAATGTCCTTACCGTTATGTGTCCAAACTGTATACCACAATATGAAAACACAAAATTTTAAGTTTTGAGTCTTGTGACCACTTGATTTTGCACATATTATGTTCAGGTATTATCTGAAAAAGTGCACAATCAATCCTGTATGAGATTAATATAAACTATTTTTTGTATAGAAGCTGTTTTTCATGTGGCAAAGAACTGAGAATAGATGTGTCTTTACCGTTATCATATTATAATTTGATCAACTGGTGGCGATAGTTTTTCAAAAAGCTGACAGAGGGCAACACCTACAAAAGTACCAGGATGTAAGGCAGCCATATTGAACAGAAGAGCAGAAGCATGCTGGTGTATTTGTGCTGAAAAGTTGCAAGTAAGTAAAAATTTTTGATGTGTCACAAGAATAGAATGTCTTTACCGTTAGCATTAACAAATATACTATCAGTAAAAATAAAAGGAAGAGTCTTTCACAGCTGGAAGTGCTTTATATATAGGTCATTTTGAAAAACTTTTGCCAAAGGTGTCCTTCATATCCACATTCCCAAGGTCACTTGTGTGTCTTTACCGTTATCTGGATTTGTCTTTACCGTTATGGAGTAGTCATAACGGTAAAGACTTGTATTGACAGAGTGTCACACACATGGGAGTATTTTCACAGTTGGTAGGACTAATATAAAGATTTGTCAGACACTTTGCCTTTTGCCAAGTTTAGTTAGGCTGTAGTGTAACCTTGTGTAGTTACATCATATCTCACAGTCTGGGATAAACTCTGCTCAGTTAATAAAAATTAACCCAAAACAGATTTTTTAATATATGGAGAATAGATTGTGACCTTTAGAATGAAATTATTTTCAGCTCAGTATATAATATAAATTGTGAAAAGGGTAACATGTAAAGAAACTGTCCATGTTCTGCATAAGACTTAGTTATTCCATACTATCTGTGATAAATCATTGCATAACAAATCAACAGCATCAGATATCAAAAGAAAATGAGCTGTCATAATTTCAGTAAATGTTAGGTGGTTGAATCCATGTGTTGATAATGCAGCTTCTACATTAATGTTGAAACCACATTTTAATTTCAAGTGAACTGACCTGTGTTGTGTCATGGATAACCCATATTAAACATTTTTGTCACCAATGTCTTACAAACAAATATAATTTCTCTCCATATAAGTTATAAATATTTGATTATAAGATGTTGGTGTTACATTATAATTATATACCTAACGAAAGTATTGCAAGCATCTAATGTGCTGAGGTAGTTGAACCAGATATTATTCTGCTTTCAAGATTTTTGGCTCTTTTTCTGTTGGGGGAATAATTGTTTGTACAATTGAACAGGAGAAGGGGAAATTTTATGAAAAACAAATTTCAGAAGGAACAGGAATAAGACCCTAATATAGATAGAACAGTCCCTTTGAATCCATATATTTTATAAATGTGGGTCCCCTTTTGTGCTCTTATATATGGCCCAAAAGGTGATCATCATAATAAATACATTGATCACACATTTGTATTGAGATAATACAAGTATCATTCTATCTTTGTAAGAGTGAATCATATATAGTGATAGAGGATTTACTGCATGGAGACATTTCACAAAATAAGAGCCTACATACATTTGCTTACAAATGAACGAGAACATATATTTGCCATGTTTCCCAGATCAGACGCTGGGCCTTAAATAGTTGTCTTCTATTTGAAATAAATTGTTACCTACCAAAATATTGCCCTGAAACCATTTGCTAACACCTGTACATGAGTGTAAAAACAGTGGACTGGGCACTCATGACAGGCGACAACATAAACACAGCGCCTGGGACTCTGTGCATCCCAGAGCCACAACACCTGTCATATCATGAGATGCCCTGTCTGACTTGGCCTCAAAAATGTAATACATATTCCTTCTGGCTGTAACAGCATTACACAGGCCTGGGACCGAATACACGACCTGTGCTACCTGGGTCATTTCCATTGAGGCCTGTGGACCTATCCTGCAAATTTATCTGTTGCAACAGGTTTTACAATGAATTTACATTGGCCCATAGACTGTAATGTCCATCCAGCAGAAATATATCAGAGGACATGAAGGTGCATGTGTAGACTTGTTTGGACTACACTTAGTTTAGGATCTGTTGCGCATGCACAAATAGGACCTCAGTCACATGGCCTTGTTATTGTAAACAGACACACATGGGCTGTTTACTAACAAGCAAAACCATAATAAGGTGTTAAACAGCTCAAAAGGAGGTACTGAGACCTTGTGCTGAGATGGTTTTGTCTTGAAACTTTGTATAAAGTAAAAAGATGGTGTAAAAGAAAAGACATATTATTACTCCTGATTGTGTCCCTTTAAATTGACGCTGATTTCAGAGGTCGGATACCAAAGTGAAAATTAATAACCTGATCTTGAGAGCTTGCACGGACAGACTCTTGTGGATAGCTGCAAAATCCCTTGTTGTGATTCCCTGTTAATTCATATTATGATATGCAATTGCTGAGATTCCATGTACATGTTTGTGTCCCATATCCCTATGACTATTATATTTCATAAACACAACCCATTTACTGGCCATGTTTTCAATATCATCTAAAAGTAGTAACCACTGGGTTTATTGTTTTGATGAGTTTTCTGGTGCTTTTATCTCGCAAGCCTGATAACATATTTCTTAATAAATGCCTGCTCGCTGGCCTTAAATAGAAGCCTGCTTAGTTTAGATGCCGAGTCAGAGCATTGTCTGAAAAAATCCCCCCCTCCCCCCCCCCCGCATTTGATCACAAGGAAATACTGTATATATATTTTATCACTCAAGGACAGGTGATGCCTACACTAATTTTGAGGAAGGCATAATTGCTTAACATGGGTGCGAGGTTTCCTATCAGATTTCACAGTGACATCTTGCCTGACCTGAACCAGTGAGTGCTCTGTCCTTCTGTGTTAAACCTCCTTGGTCATACTAACAAGAAAAGTCCTTATACTTTGATTTGAGAATCTGAAGTCATGTATTTTATTTCATTTTAGCTGCTATCCTGAAATGGCACCCAAAAAGTCAAATGCTGAAGCAATGCGAAAATGCAGAGCAAAATTGAAAGCAGACCCAGTAAGACACCAAGACTACCTCAGAAAAGAGAGAGAAAGATACAGAAGAAGAAAAACTGAAGGAAAGATAAAGACAATACATGAACTATCAATGAGGGATCAAAGAAATATGCGCCGGATATGGAGGTCAGAAAAGAGAAATCAAAGAAAGAACATCCATAAAACTGATAGTGCGTGTAGTCTTACTCCGCCACAGACACTTGATGCAGGTTCAAACCATCAGTCACATCAGATAAAAGTAGGGAGAAGAAAAGTGAGACGAGAAAACCGAAAATGTTATAGAACAATTGTGAAGCAAAATCAAACCATGAAATGCCTTAAAAAAAAAGTGCGGTCTATGCAAAGATACATTCAGCGACTTAAAGCTGACAAAGTCTGTCAACAAGCCAGCTCAGCTCATGTCAATAATGATTCTCCAGCTGCAAAAGCTGAAATACTGATTCACAGGGCTGATGTGGGCAAAATAAGAAGAGAACTAACATTTGGATTTGCTCTGCAAAAGGAAGTCAAAACAAAGTTGAAACAAAATGCTAGAAAACACAAAGAAAGAAATGCCATCCACAGGGTGGTTATTGGACCCATACTGAGAAAGTACCGCCTCATAAATAAAGTTAAGAAAGATCTGTCAGTTTCACTGTCAACAAAGCAACTTGAGCACACAAAAGAAAATGCATGTTCCAGGTCATTGCTGACAACACTTAGGAAAAGGAAAACTGGATTGGGGAAAGTAGCAAATGCAGTTAAAACATTTTTCCTGGAGGACAGGAATAGTACTCCCACAGCTGGGAAAAGAGAGACTGTCACTGTAAACAAACAGAAGAAACAAAGACGTTACCTATGTGACAGTATGTTCAATCTATACAAAAAATTCAAATCGGAAAATACATCACTGAAAGTTTCTTACACTTCCTTCACTCGCTTGCATCCATTCCATGTGCTGATCCCTTCAGTGAATAACAGAAATACAAACAAGTGTAAGCTTCATCATAATTGTGAAATGAAAGCTGCGAAACTCTACAGCCTTGGCTTGCTTCCTTCTTTAAAAACACAGACTCTGATTTCATCAGTTGTTTGCTCAACAAAAAACAAAAAATGCATGTTTGGCCAATGCACAAAATGTAAGAAAATACAGGATCTCTTTATCATCAGTGACAACAAAGCTGCTACAGACAGAGTGAATTACTTTGAGTGGGGGCAGACAAATCAAATCCGGAAAACAAACAAAGGAGAAATGACAATCAAAGTGATGACCAAACTCGAAAAATGCAGCACTGTAAGCAGCCTGTGTGATCTATCTCAGCTGGAGTTCAGGAAACTAATGAGCCATGAATACAGAATATTCCATCAATATGAGGCTGTAAGGTCAATAAAAGAAAAGATGTCCAAAACAGAGTGCATCTTGCAAGTGGACTTTAGTGAGAACTATGCATGTAAATCACACACAGAAATTCAGTCCATGCATTTTGGGGGGCAGCAGAAGACAGGTGACTTTGCACACATGCCATGCCACCCTGGTTAATGAATCAGGTCAACAGTATAAAAAGTGTTACTGCACAGTCAGTGAAGACAACCGCCACAGTCCCATCGCCATTTGGGCTCATCTTGTACCAGTTATAGATGACCTGATAGAGAAAGGAATAGATACAATCCATTTTGTCTCAGATGGGCCAACAACTCAGTATAGGAACAAGGCCAATTTTTACCTTATGGCCACCCTTCCATTTGACCGATGGCATCTATCTCATGTAACATGGAATCTCCTTGAGGCTTCCCATGGAAAAGGTCCAGCTGATGGGATCGGAGCTGCCGTCAAGCCAGCAGCTGATAGGCTTGTAGCAACAAAAGGTGATGTGCTGACTTGCCAGCAACTTGTGCATGTGGCAGAGACCCTGAATGTCCAAATATCTGAAATCAACTCCAAGGAAATTGATTCTATTCAGGAGGATCTAGATCAGCTTTCACCACTTACAATAAAAGGGACAATGCAAATTAAAAGGGACAATGCAAATTCACCAGCTTGTAATTCCATCCAGGGCAACAATTTTCCACCGTGAGCTCTCATGTTACTGTGCTGCAAGTAACCGCTGTGGACGTTTCTGTGAATGCCATTCACCCATTAAAGTTGAAGTCCCTTGTAAAGTGCAAATAGCAGTTAATGGGATCGAAAGTCATCTCACAAGGGAACAAATCCTAAGATTTGAAAAGCGACTGCTTGAAGGTCATGACATAGAAGTTTTGGACTTGTCAACATTGAGTTCTGAAGAAAAGAATGAGTACATTTACTGGAAAGCTTGGAAAGCTGCTAAGTTGTATCATAAACCAGATGATGAATCCAGTGGTGATGAGGCACAGGTGGTAAAACTAAGTGAAAAAGGTTCAGGAGATCCAGACTGGGAACCACCAAACAGAAATGATGATAAGGACCAATCAGACAAACTGAACCTGGTTCAGAGTATCACTGTGAAACAAGACAGGTACTATGCTGTTTTTTTTCTATTACGGAGGAAAGTGACATTCTACATAGGGCGTGTCACTGAGGTTCAAGATGCCATGGTTACAATGAAGTTCTTAGAGCGTAAGTTAGTTGGAAACCAATTTGTTTATGACTGGCCACGTCGAGATGACATTTGCTGTGTTGAGAAAGATGTTATTCTTCAAGAGGTTAATTTTAAAAGACCACCACCATTTGCCCTTGAAGAAAGTCAGATGAATATTATTCTGAAGTGTGTGGAGGGGATCCAGCAAACATGAAGTCAAATACTGTTTCAAAGTGAAAATGTAAACAATTAAGATCCTTTTAATATCACCAAAGTAAACATTTTCCACTGGTTCATATAAACTGGAAGATTGGACTTGGTTCGTGTCATGATGTAACATCTCAGTTATGCCAAGCCAAGAAAATTCTTCCAAATGGGAAAACTTACACACATTAACTGGCTATATAGGTACAACCAGTAATCATAGTAATGTCCCATGTTTACATAAGTGACTTGAAATTTGATGTGCATATGCATGTACCAGCATTAACTTTGTATACTGCCAAATTTATAACAAATACCAGTTTATCATGTTTACATTTGGCTAGTGGTCACACACAGATTTGTCATTTAAAAACTTGTTTAGGCATCAGACCGATACACACAGGTTTGTCATGTTTGCATAGGTCAATGGTCTGGTCAGATTGATACTCACAGGTTTGTCATATTTGCATATAAGTTAAAGGTCAGACTGATACTCACAGGTTTGTCATGTTTACATAAGTTAGAGGTCAGACTGATACTCACAGGTTTGTCCTGTTTACATAAGTTAGAGGTCAGGCTGATACTCACAGGTTTGTCATGTTTGCATAAGTAAGAAGTCAGACTGATACATACAGATTTGTCATGTTTGCATAAGTTAGAGGTCAGGCTGATACACACAGGTTTGTCATGTTTGTATAGGTCAATGGTCTGGTCAGACTGATACACACAGGTTTGTCATGTTTGCATAAGTTAAAGGTCAGGCTGATACACACAGGTTTGTCATGTTTGTATAGGTCAATGGTCTGGTCAGACTGATACACACAGGTTTGTCATGTTTGCATAAGTTAGAGGCCAGGCTGATACACACAGGTTTGTCATGTTTGTATAGGTCAGTGGTCTGGTCAGACTGATACACACAGGTTTGTCATGTTTGTATGGGTCAATGGTCTGGTCAGACTGATACACACAGGTTTGTCATGTTTGCATAAGTTAGAGGTCAGGCTGATACACACAGGTTTGTCATGTTTGTATAGGTCAATGGTCTGGTCAGACTGATACACACAGGTTTGTCATGTTTGCATAAGTTAGAGGTCAGGCTGATACACACAGGTTTGTCATGTTTGTATAGGTCAATGGTCTGGTCAGACTGATACACACAGGTTTGTCATGTTTGCATAAGTTAAAGGTCAGGCTGATACACACAGGTTTGTCATGTTTGTATAGGTCAATGGTCTGGTCAGACTGATACACACAGGTCTGTCATGTTTGCATAAGTTAGAGGTCAGGCTGATACACACAGGTTTGTCATGTTTGTATAGGTCAGTGGTCTGGTCAGACTGATACAAACAGGTTTGTCATGTTTGTATGGGTCAATGGTCTGGTTAGACCAATACATACAGGTTTGTCATGTTTGCATAAGTTAGAGGTCAGACTGATACTCACAGGTTTGTCATGTTTACATAAGTTAGAGGTCAGGCTGATACTCACAGGTTTGTCATGTTTACATAAGTTAGAGGTCAGACTGATACTCACAGGTTTGTCATGTTTACATAAGTTAGAGGTCAGGCTGATACTCACAGGTTTGTCATGTTTACATAAGTTAGAGGTCAGACTGATACTCACAGGTTTGTCATGTTTACATAAGTTAGAGGTCAGGCTGATACGTACAGGTTTGTCATGTTTACATAAGTTAGAGATCAGGCTGATACGTTCAGGTTTGTCATGTTTACATAAGTTAGAGGTCAGGCTGATACGTACAGGTTTGTCATGTTTGCATAAGTTAAAGGTCAGGCTGATACACACAGGTTTGTCATGTTTGTATAGGTCAATGGTCTGGTCAGACTGATACACACAGGTTTGTCATGTCTGCATAAGTGAATGGTCTGGTCAGATTGATTTAGGTGTCATGTTTACACAAGTGAATGGTCAGGTCAGACTGATACTCACAGGTTTGTCATGTTTGCATAAGTTAGAGGTTATGCTAATACACAAAGGTTTGTCATGTTTGCATAACTGAATGGTCTGGTCAGATCGATACAGGTGTCATGTTTACACAAGTGAATGGTCTGGTCAGACTGATACTCACAGGTTTGTCATGTTTATGTACATAACATCATAAGTGCATAGTCTTGTCAGACTGAGACACAGGTTTGTCATGTTTATGTACATAAGTGCATAGTTTTGTCAGACTGATATACACAGGTTTGTCATGTTTGCATAACTGAATGGTCTGGTCAGATTGATACAGGTGTCATGTTTTTTACACAAGTGAATTGTCTTTTCAAACTGATTCAGGTCTGTCCTGTTTGCATCATCCTAGTAGTTACAACCAGGATTGTCATCATAAAACATGTGTTGGGCTCAGACTGATACACACAGTGTCATGTTTACATATGTGTATGGTCTAAGTCAGACTGATGTATATATACACACCGGTTTGTCATGTTAATGTAAGCAGGTTTTGTGGACAGACTGATTCACACAGGTTTGTTGCACGCGAGTTAGGGGATCACACTGGTACAACCCAATTTTGTCATGTTTGCACAAGTTAAGTGGTCAGAGTAGACCACCAATGTTTGTTGTGTTTACAGTTGATGAGTTTTAAAATTAAGACTTAAAGGAGTCATGTTGAATTTTGAGGTAAGCCTGCAGTTGCAATTCGGACTTAATGGTATTATCTGAGAATAATGTCATCCTTTGAGACATAGATCAGCAACAAGTAACCTTTGAATAATGTGGGGGTACTAATTATTCTAATTTCCATAAACAATTTTTAAACTGGTCTAGTAGGAATTCAGTTGCAGTTTCTCAAAATCTTCTATCTCTAAATCTCCTTAGAATTTAACATGGTATATTTTTATTTTTTGCTTTATTTGCCAAATACATCACATCATAAAGACTGGGTTAGCTCATAATTTCCATTTGTAATTACAAACATCCAGGGATACTTGTTCTTTGAATAAAATTCAGCATTGAACACACAGAACAATTGACCATGATGATATTTAAAATATATGTCATCACACATTGTATACTATTTTGAGGATCTCATAGTTTATAGTTTGGAAACAGTAACTTGAATGTAGTCATTTAAATGCAGCTTTTATCAGTAGTTGCATGGTGTATTTGTAAACTTATGATAAGTACAATTCCTATTGATCAGGAGTTCATAGGTTCCTTTAAACTGTGAAGTTTTACATAGGGTTATTAAAGATCTTTAACAAAAATATTGTCTTATTTTGAGTCATTAAAGAACATGAAATTGTTTTAAATATGAAACCCATGATATCTTTATAATGGTAAAGACATAGCACGTCTTTCCTGTTATTTCCATAACGGTAAAGACGTAGCGCATGTCTTTCCTGTTATTTCCGTAACGGTAAAGAAGAACAGGGAATTATTTTTTGGGTAATATTTCAGTTATTTTTTAAAATCCAGCTTTGCTGTTTCTGCTGTTCATTTGTGTGCACACATTCTTCAAAACAAAATGTAAAAAATTGAATTCCTCAAAGATTTTTTTTTTAAATGTCTTTACCGTTATTTGTCACATTTTGTGAAAATGGCCCGTTATATAAAAGTATATTTCATGAAGGTGTGAAGGTAATTAAGTTTTTAAAAGTTAAATATATGGCCATAAGAGTTAAAAATTAATCCCACAAAGTTTGACCAATATTCCTAATTTTAATACTAAGTTAACAGTGTTATTCACACCTAGGCCCCGCCAACTTTAAGAGATATAAATAAAATGCTAAAAAGTATTTATATCTTCTTAAATCTTGTCAGTTAGCACTTACATTAGATCCTAATATTTTATCACATTTGAATATTAGGATTAAATTCCTGAAATTTTTTTCTTTATAAAAATCAAAATTGTCCAAGTCTCATCAAAAAGAATTTATTTAACATTAAAATTCTAAGATTCATCTTGTTTATTAGTCCTGTGTATTGAAGGGGTGGGTGGGGGGAGGGGTCTCCGTTGTTACTGCTCGTTGCTGAAAAAAATATTAATTTTAAGATTCATCTAGTTCATAGTACAGGTCTGTCAACAGAATGGAAAGGGGGGGGGGGGGGGGGGAGCGAGGGTTGCCAGAGAAAAAGGCTCCCTGTGGTATGGTATTAACTGCAGACAGCCTGATCAAGCTCAATTCAGTGGAGAGAGCTGCACAGAATGACCAACAGTCACCAAAGTGGACTGCTTGACAATGTAAGGGAATACAACAAGAGCCTCCAAAATAAATTCAATTACTAGACTAATTTTGCAGCTTTTATTTTCTAATTTCAGATTTTAACAGATTAAATCCTTATGTGCACATGCTGTGAAAATTATATCCACAGTACTTACAGGAAAAAAACGTGCCGTGGCCAAAGTTGGGCAAAATTTAAGGTACCAATTTTTTATTTTTGCTAATATTTGAAAAAATTTAAAAGATTTTGATCTAATTTTGGGTATACAATTTAATTTTGATCAATTAAAGTTATATTACTGGAAAAAAAAGTCCTTAGCTTAAACATGTTTTGTGTTAAGCGATCAAATATCTTTTCTGATTTTTTACAAAATACATTATGTTTGAGCCCATAACTTTTTTAAATAATATAATACAGACCTTATTTCTGGCATGTATATAGGAACTATATAGAGGAATATTTATGATAAATATGAGGAAAAACAGATAAGTGGTTTAGATATTAGGCAGTCCTGAGGTGTGAAAATATGTTTTTAATAAAAAATTGAGGTTTTTCCTTAATTTCTCAAAGGAACAAATTTGCAAAGACCCAGTTTTCAGCTCGGTAGGAGATCTTTTAGACATCTAACATTATGCCAACAGCCTGGGGAGCATAGAGATATGGACTGAATGACCTACAGTCACCAGAGTTGATTGCTTGACAATGTAAGGGAATACAACAAGAGCCTCAAAAAAAACTCTATTACTAGCCTAATTTTGCAGCTTTTATTTTCAAATTTCAGATTTTAACAGGTTAAATCCTTTATGTGTACATGCTATGGAAATTAAATCCACAGTACTTAAAACAAAACAAGGGACCTATGGGTCACGACGCTCAGCTGTTATATATGATAAAAAATATTATTTAGAAATAAGGCACATGCTGGTTTTGTGTGGTAATAAATATAAGCTGTATTATGAGTTGTTGTTGTTTAGCTTATGTATGATTTTGATAGTACCTTTGGAGACAGGGAAGAGGATTGATTTCATTTATTTTATTAACAAATGGAGTACTATTGTCACACAGATTTTGACTTGGCCATATAACTTATAAGCAGAACATATAATATAAGAGTTTAACTATTTATTAAAAAAATTACAAATATTGTCCCAAATATAATTTTTATTAAAAATAATTAGAGAATCATATGATTTTTTAAAATGAAATATAACTGATATGATTATTAAAATAATATCAAAGAATATATTCATGAATGCATTCATGAATACATTTTGAAAGTATTTACACGAGTATTCATTACTTTCATTTTTACCTGAATTCCCATTCTTTATGCAAGAAATTTTATAATGGAGTACATAATCATATTCGTATTTAAATACAATTACAAAGTATTCGCACCATGTCTGGTATTTATTCAGTTTTCACCAAACAATGATGTTTAGAATCCAGAATATACAAAATTCACACATTTAAATAATGATCATAAGTACCTGGTTTTATGGCTTTTATTTATATTAAAAATAACTGTAAAAAATTCATTTTGGACTAATTTCACATCAATGTACACACTAGACACAGTAGGAATCTAGATTAATATTATCAACTGCATCTTTGTCTATCATTAATTTCCTTCATATAATCCCTAATGATTAGTAATGAATAATATGATTTACTTCTTTATTATTAAAATTGAACTGAAAAATGCCATAGGTGACTGCATGGTGTTATTTGGAATATGTGACATTCTACCCATCGATACAAGATTCTTATATCATCAGTAACTGCAAGTTAATTTCCTGTTATTATAAACTAGCAAATTCCTTTTCTATTTTTCTTTAATCTGTTATTAAACACCAATAAAAATTTATTAATTTATTGTTTATTGTTATGTTGTTGGTTAAAACTACTAGATGAGTTGGGTTGGACACCTGGATCGACTGTGGCTGGCCATAAGCTGCCTGGATTCTCGCCTCAAGCGTGCATAATTTGATGAAAGGTCAACAAGGTCAACATACAGGTGACTCAAGAGGGGCTGGAGAGAGCCAAAGTCTGACAGGGTCTCATAAAAAACATGAATAAAAGCTACAATTTTTGCCCAATTTCTTTCAGCTTTCTAAACTAAAAAGCTGAAATCCTTATGTGTGCATGATATGAAAATTATATCAACAGTGCTCACAGGAAACAAACGTGCCATGGTCACAATTGGGCAAAATTTAAGGTACTAATTTTATATTTATACTAATAACTTATAAAATTTGAAAAATTCAGAACTAATTTTGGGTATTCAATTGAATCTTGATTAAATAATGTTACATCCTTGACAAAAAAATCTCTAGCTTCAGCAATGCCCTTGTTAAGGGAGTAAATATATTTCTTGATTCTTTACAAAGTGCATTATGTTTGGGCCCATAACTTAAAACAATTACGCAATACTGACATCATTCTGGCATGTGCATAGAGAATGAAAAATATGTATATTATTTATGATTAAAGTCAGATCAGTGGTTTTGATATTAGGCAGTCTTGAAGTGTAACAATGGGTTTTTAATGGAAAAATGAAGTTTTTCATTAATATCTCGAAGGTATTAAGTCCAAGTGACAAAATTCTTGGCATGGTAGGGGATTTTTGAGACATCTAACTGTATGCCGAATTTAAGGAACTTAGAGCTGAAGCTGGGGAGCTGAGCTCTTGCAAACTGCATAACACTAGCTTGATGTAAACAATATGTTACATGGTGCTTGAAAACTTGATTAAAATCTACAGTTTTTGATCAACTGGTTTAAAATTTTTGGTGTTAACAGTTGAAATGCTAACAAAAACATGCTGTGAAAATTAAATCCACAGTACTTACAGGAAAAAAACGTGCCATGGTCAAAGTTGGGCAAAATTTAAGTTACCAATTTTTTATTTTTATTAATATTTTAAAAAATTTAAAAGATTTTACAAGTTTTATAAATTTGTATTAAAAAAAACACTTAAAATATAAGTTAAAATATTAGAATTCTTAGTTGCAATCATTATACATCCAGAGTGTAGCTCATATTGGGTCATATTATGCATACACATATATTTTTATTTTTTTTAAATCACAATTTTTTAAACTGAATTTAAAAGAAAATAATGCCACAACATGGCATCTACAAGATTATTCCTTGAATCACTATTAAAACGTTTTGCACATTGGAGTTTTCAGTACATGCTTAATCTTATTCACCAAAATAAAATAAGATTCTGTAAATTTGGTAAAATAAAAACATCTTTTCAATAAAGTATACACATTGTTGGTTGAATGAGGGACAAACAATATCATTATGCTAATTACAATCTAAGCTTTAATTTATTCCTGGAATTAATAGTCAATTTCACACCTGGTGAAGTTTTTACTCTTCTCAAGGAAGGAATTACTTGTCTGATGCACATCCACACTTTCATAGCAATACGCCACTTTGTGGACACAATTAAATGTGCATTTTAATCATTGTAACCCTGGTGGTAAATACATAATCTAAAATGTAGCATAGCCAAGAATAAAATGAAATACAGAAAATTATAACATTCATCTAGTTAATGCATCATCTAGGGGGGGGGGGGGTGGGCAGGGCAGAGGGGAAGCCTGCTAGTAGTGGCCCAGTTGAGCCAAGACAAGCTGCCTGGGGTGGGTTACATAATGCAAGTGAAGGCTTTACTACTAGGTAGGCTAGATGTAAACAACACTTGACATGGTGTATGAAAACTGGAATAAAAGCTACTCTTTTCAATCAATTCCTTTGAAATTTCAGATTTTAAAAGATTAAATCCTTATGTATATACGCTGTGAAAATTAAATTAACAGTGCTTACAGAAAAAAAACGTGCCATTGCAAAAGTTGGACAAAATTTAGGGTACTGATTTTTTTATTTAAGCTAATAACTTGAATAATTTGCAAAATTCAGATCTAATTTTGGGTAAACAATCAAATCTTGATTAAATAAAGTTATATTCCTGACAAAAAGTCTCCAGCTTCAGCAATTCTCATCTTAGGTAAGTAAATATATATCTTGATTTTTAAAAAAGTGCATTATGTTTGGGCCCATAACTTAAAAAAAAATACGCAATACTGACATCATTTCTGGCATGTGCATAGCGAATGTATAGAAAAATATGTATATTATATATGATCAAAGTCAGATCAGTGGTTTTGATATAAGGCAGTCTTAAAGTGTAACAATGGGTTTTTAATGGAAAAATGAAGTTTTTCATTAATATCTCAAAGGAATTAAGTCCTAGTGACCAAATTCTTGGCATGGTAGGGGATTTTGGAGAAATCTTACTGTATGCCAAACTTAAGGAACTTAAGAGCTGAAGCTCGGAGCTGAGCTCTAGCAAACTGCATAGCAATATGTGACATGGTGCTTGAAAACTTGAATAAAATCTACAGTTTTTGATCAACTGGTTTCAAATTTTTGGTGTTAACAGTTGAAATGCTAACAAAAACATGCTTTGAAAATTAAATCCACAGCAGTTACAGGAAAAAATGTGCCGTGGTCAAAGTTGGGCAAAATTTAAGGTACCAATTTTTTATTTTTGCTAATATTTTAAAAACTTAAAAGATTTTGATCTAATTTTGGGTATACAATTTAATTTTGATTAATAAAAGTAATATTACTGGAAAAAAAGTGCTAAGCTTTAACAAGTTTTGTGTTAAGTGATAAAATTTCTTTCCTGATTATTTACAAAATGCATTATGTTTGGGCCCATAACTTTTTTAAATTATATAATACAGACCTAATTTCTGGCATGTACATAGGAATTATATAGAGGATTATTTATAGGAAATATGAGGAAAAACAGATGAGTGGTTTTGATATTAGGCAGTCCTGAAGTGCGAAAATAGGTTTTTAATAAAAAATTGGGGTTTTTCCTTAATTTCTCAAAGGAATGAAGTCGCAAAGTTTTGGCTTGGTAGGAGATCTCGGGGACATCTAACATTATGCTGAATTTTGGATTCCTAGGTCTTACGGTTTCAAAACGTGCCACATCTACGGATGGACTGACGGACGGACGGACGGACGACGGACAATGGACCACGACTAAAAACATGCCGTGGCAAAAGTTGGGCAAAATTTAAGGTACCAATTTTATATTTTTGCCAATATTTTAAAAAATTTAAAAGATTTTAATCTAATTTTTGGTATACAATTTAATTTTGAGTAATTAAAGTTGTATTAATAAAAAAAAAGTCCCTACCTTTAACACTTTTGGTCTTAAATGACCAAATATCTTTCCTGATTTTTTTATAAAGTCCATTATGTTTGGGCCCATAACTTTTTTAAACTAGAATACGGGCAGTCTACAAGCGACTACGTGTATCCGCCTAAATCAGAGTGGAACGGGTGAAGTGAGGCATGGATTGAGTGGCAAGGGAAAATTGAGTGTTGCATATTAGCATGGATGTCTGCAGCCAAATTGTGTATGTAGGTTGCCCCCCATACCACAAAATCCAGAAAGCCGTCCAAGTTGTATACATATGAAAAATTTAAGGCAGATAAGTCAAACCACTACATGTATATGAGTAATTTTAGCCCGTGGCAGACAAACAGATGGACGCTGAGCAAAATGGTTGCAGGTGACGCCACCAGTTTTGCGTATGATAAAGAGCTATGTGAGAACTATACACATGCAAAACTTTGGCCCAATCGGTCAAACGGTTCCCAAGATATGAGCTTGGATGTCTGCTGCATAAACTAGAATGCAGGTGGTGCCAGCTGTCATAAAATCAGAAAAGCTATCCAGGATGTGTATGCATGCCAAATTTCAGGTGAATTAGTCAAGTCACTGCAGAGATATGAGTAATTTTAACCCAAGGCAGACGAACAGATGGACACTGTGCAAACATGGTTGCAGGTGGCGCCACCATTTTTGTGTATATTATAAAGCTCTCCAAGGGCTACATTTGTGCAAAAAAATTTTCCTGATCGGTCAAACGGTTCCCGAGATATGAGCTTGGATGTCTGCAGCATAAACGTGAATGTAGGTGGCGCCACCTGTCATAAAATCAGAAGAGCTATCCAGGATGTATACGCATACAGAATTTCAGGTGAATTAGTCCAGTCACTGCAGAGTTATGAGTGATTTTAACCCAAGGCAGACAAACAGATGGACACTGTGCAAACATGGTTGCAGGTGGCGCCACCATTTTTTGTGTATGTTATAAAGCTCTCCAAGGGCTACATTTGTGTAAAAAAATTTCCTGATCGGTCAAACGGTTCCCGAGATATGTGGGTTTATGTGTGGAAACAGACGCACAAACGGACGCAGAGCGCAGAGGAAAGGTCAGAGGTCAAAACAAAATCGGGGCGCAGCAGTTCACATGTGACCTGAACATAATCCCGGGTTTCGTAAAATTCCGCCCAGCGGTTACGGAGGAGTTCTCCGGACACCTACGCCGCGGCGGCGGCGGCGGCGGCGTGCAGCTGAAAACATAGTATCCGCAGAACTCTGTTTTGGCGGATACAATTAAATAATACTGACTTAATTTCTGGCATGTACATAGGAATTATATAGAGCAATATATATGGTAAATATGAAGACCAGATGAGTGGTTTTGATATTAGGCAGTCCTGAAGTGTGAAAATAAATTTCTTATAAAAAATTGAGGTTTTCCTTAACATCTCCAAGGCACGAAGTCCTATTGGCGCAAATTTCGGCAAGGAAGGAGATTTTGGGGACATCTAACAGTATGCCAAATTTCAGATTGGTAGGTCCAATGGTGTCGAAACATGCCAGTCTTACAGATGGACGATGGACAGACAGACAAATGGACGGACGACGGACAATGGACCACGACTTTAGCTCAGATGACTTATAGTCAGCTGAGCTAAAAATTCTGCCCAGTGGTTATGGAGGAGTTCTCTGGAAACCTATAAAGTGATCTGCATCCGACTGAAAACATACCGGTAGTAAGCGCAAAACTCTGTTTTGTCAGCAACAATGATTGTAGCTGGCACCACCAGTCTTATATACAACAAAGAGATATATAGATATGCCCAATGTCAGACTGATATGTCAAACCCCTCCTGTGAAATAAGAAGGGACATACACTTTGCAAAAATGATTGTAGGTGGCTCCACCAGTCTTGTACACTACAAAGCTATTCAATATGTATAAACATGCCCAATTTTAGGCTGATGTATCAAATTCCTCTGTAGAAGTAAGCAGGCCCATACACTGCAAAAGTCAATGTAGGTGGCGACACCTGTCTTGTAAATGAGATTACCATCAAAGACGCATAGACAGGTCAAAATATCAGTCCAATACATCAAATTTCCCCAGAGTTTGATGCACTGAGCTGACAAGGCTTAGGTGAGTAATGTAGTTGCCCCCGAGTGACCTGTGACAAATTGCTGCCTCAAGCTACTGCACTGAGTGAACTCTTGACCTGCACCTGGCTGACTGAGTGAACTTTTGACCTGTACCTGGTTGCACTGAGTGAACTCTTGACCTGTTGCATAATCTGATACAGTTGGCATTTTGCCAAAGCTATAAATAGATTCAGGCTGAACTTTTGTGCCAAATATGATGCAGTGAGCAGTCTGCCAAAGCTATAAATAGAATGCACTACTGATGTATAAACCTGCAAAATTTCAGGTGGATAAGTCAAACCACTGCCGAGATATGAGTGATTATAATCCAAGGCAGATGAACCGATGGACGCTGTGCAAAAATGGTTGCAGATGGTGCCACCACTTTTGTGTATGATAAAGAGCTATGGAAGATCTATACACATGCAAAATTTTGGCCCAACTGGTCAAACGGTTCCTGAGATATAAGCTTGGTTGTCTGCAGCTTAAACGTGATGTAGGTGGCACCACCTGTCATAAAATCAAGAAAGCTGTCCAAGATGTATATACATGGAAATTTCAGGTCGATAAGTCCAACCAATGCAGAGATACGAGTGTTTTTATCCCAAGGCAAATGAACAGATGGAGGCTGTGCAAAAAATCTAAGAAAATGCAGTTCCAATAATCTGGGAATTTTGCGTCTAGACATTGTGTTTAGACATCTAGACACCTGCCAGAGCCAGGTCAGTTGCCATGGTGATGTCTGAACCCCACCTGGTTGTAATGAATGACCTCTTGAATTGTCTGCTGAAACTCAGCATGTTTTCAAATCTGTTTTCAAACACAAAAAGCCTTTTTTAATTGGCTACAATGCTTTTTTAAAGCTGTATTTACCCTATCTATTCTTATAAAAATTGTAGAACACTACCATCGAATACTTCTTGTAAAGTTTAAACCAATCAGCTTAACAGTTTCATCATAAATCAGTGTATAAGCTAGAAGTGTTTAAAATTACATTTTCGCTTGTAAAAAACAGATCAATGTAGGTGGCGCCACTAATACCTCAATTTCAGATATGACATATGTGACCAACATTGGCATAAAATTTGGTGATTATAGCTCTAGCCATAACTCAGATTTTAATTTAAGTGTACTTTTTTGGACAGATGACTAAGTTCAACCTCCTGTAATTCAGCCAAAAATCTCTGAACTGGAATCATTCGAACAAACTTGAGAGAAATTGTTCCAGCGATCATTTCTGTGAAATATTGGACATTTTGGCTGTAAAGTTTCAGAGAAGAAGATTTTTACAGCTTTTTCCCTATAAAATCTGAGAAAATGCAGCTAGAAATAAATAAACAAAATCCGATAAAGTTTTTTGGATTATTGATTATTTGCAAAATATTTGGTGATGCTAGCTCCTGCCGTTTTTGAGATAGCTATGGTCAACGTACGATGCCGCACAATCGCATAATCTCACAGGTTCGCTATAAAAGAAATCAGGAATATACGTAAAATTATTACAGATGCATACTGAATGCAAAATTAAAATACAGATATATCTCATTGATGGCAAATTCTTGAATTAAGTTGAGCAGGGATACCAAAAATTTATAATCCATGTAAAGTTGTCTTTATATAGCCACAGAGAGCTGAATATCCATGATTGTAACATTGCCCGGTATGATATATAACATATATCTAAATTTTTAAAAGCTTTTAAAAAAACTTTCTTGTTAATATTAACCAAAGATAAACTGAAATCTAAATGTCTAGTGGCATGATGTATTAGATGCTTATAAACTGGTGCCAGTTTAGCATCACACAGCTAACATATATGGTAAAATGACTCAATATAATCTCCATACTTCAGCCAAAAATCATTCATGTGGAACCATTAATGACAATTATTATAAGAATTATTGTAGGGATTATTCTTGTAAAATATCTAACAAACTAGCTTCAGTGGCATGAGTCGAAAAATGTTTCCCAGGTTTATAACTCTTATAGGAAGATACAGCAAACTGGCTAAGTTCAGCTTCCTGTAACTCAGCCAAAAAGCACTGAACCAAAACCATTTGAACAAATTTGAATTATCAACTTCTGAGGATAATTAAAGTGCGAGATTTAAGAATTTGGCCCAGTTGTTTTTGAGAAGAAGATCTTTGTAGCCACTGAGCTAATGTTAGGGCATATGACTAAATTCAGCTTCCCATAACTTAGTCAAAAGTCTCTGAAAAGAGACCATTTGAACAAACTTCAGAAAGCACTACCCTAGGATATCTCTCTGTGATTTGAAACATTTTGGCCATATGGTTTCAGAGAAGTAGTTTTTTGTAGCCCTCAGTGTGATACAGGCACTAATGACCCCATACAAAAAAAGCTGATGCAGGTGGCGCCACCAATACCTCAATTTCAGATATGACCTATGTGACCTATCATTTATGTGAAATATTGGACATTTTGGTTGAACAGTTTCGGAGAAGAAGATTTTTAAAGCTTTTTGTGCTTGTTCCCTATAAAATCTAAGAAAATGCAGTTAGAAAAAAATAAACAAAATCCTATATAGTTTTTTGGATTACTGATTATTTGCAAACAATTTGGTGGTGCTAGCTCCTGCTGTTTTTGAGATAGCTTTGGTTAATGTACAGACAAGGCACGACACAAAGCACGACACACATCAAATAAGCTCACAGGTTCGCTAAAAAAGTGTAAAGAGAAAAAAATCAGCTACAATTCCCCATTTTGTTTTTCACAGACTGAATGAAAATTTGCTTCACATGCTATGCATGTGTTTATACATTAAACCCCCCAAAGTCAGAAATATATGCATGTTGCACATGAATATGTGCAAGAAGATAGAAGCATTTTAAAGTTCCAACACAAAAGTGCAATAGTATAACATTCTAACCCATTGCAACTGGACTGTCTTGGCATGAGAGCAATAGTATATCTCAGAACTCTTCTACGGAAAAAAGAGAGGGAAAAGTGAAATAAAGAGTAATAAGTTTCATTTTCAGCATATCCTAAAGAAAAGACAGACACTTTTAAACAAGGGACCCATGTGTCATGGTAGCTGATTAAGTGGGCCTTACAGGTAAAAATCTAAAATGATAATAATTTAAGATAAAGTATAAGAGGAAGAGGTAATATTGGTCATGGTTGGTTGTTTCAGTAAGATCCTAGTATTTTTTAGTATACTAGTTTTTTTTTTTTTTAATTCATTAAAAATATTATGTAGTTGCAATAAAACTTTTGTCCCCAATGTGCAGGTGCAAAAACTCAATGGCCAGGACAGAAGACAAACAATGAATCATAAATATAGCTCAGATGACTTATAGTCATCTGAGCTAAAATGAGTGATTTGGCAGGTCTATGTGCTGGCAAAGCACAAAGTCTGTGTGCAAGCAAAATGTAACAACATTGCCATTGCCACCGCTGACTGGCTCTACTACTAGTACCAGCCTGTAGGGTGGGCCTCACAGGGCTGGTATCCATTCTGCTGTTAACAGGAAAATGGCTACAATAAAATATTCTAAATGTCACAACAGCTCAATTAAGTGGGAACAAAGTCTCACCCCTGCAAAGTTAACTAAAAAATGTCTTGCATCGTATGTATAATTTTAACATTTTTCATAAAAATTCATAAAATTCCAAAAATCATTTAAGTGTGACCAAAACCCAATCAGCTCTGGAGACCCTACAGATGCACCTGATACTATAAAGATCAAAGTAAAACTTTCGAGATATTGCGTAGCATAACAATTGTTTTGGGCCGGACAGACCAGAGGCCGATCCAGGATTTGGGAAAAGGAGGGGTCCAACCCAGGAGGGCTAATATTATGAGTAATGTCATAGCCTAAAATAGCCTAAATATAGGCTAAAAAAGGTCACAAGGTCCAGAAAAGGTGGTTCAGGCCGCAAAAAAATTGGTCTGTAACCCTTAGAAAAAGGTTGCGGCGGCTGAAAAAGGGGATCCCCGGATCCGCTTCGGCAGACGGACGGAGCTTATCACAATACTCAATTGACAATGCCAATGGTCCCCCTGGCTCCGCTGAGGCGGTGGATAATCAAGTAATCCTAACAAGAACGGAAGTATAATCTTACAGTCCGAGTACTCCAAACAACGAAATGGACTAGAAAACAAATCTATCACGAAGAAGTTACACTGATGAACAATTATGCTCTAAATACCGACAAAACACCAGGACGTCTTTCACGGCTCGTTCCCTCGGCTGACATGTTCCATTTAGGCGGGAGGGAAGTTCCGCGTGTCACGTGAGCAGTGAAGAAAACCCGAAATCACGCATTCCGGACCTGGAAAAAATATTTTCTCTTGGTTGGGGTTGTTTTAGTTAATTGTATTTCCCCCCAACCCCCCTTCGGTGGGAATCGGTAGGATCAGATGTTACAGCTTAAATCTTTTACAAGCATTGGGAGGAGTAGGGCTGTTCCACGCAAAATGTAATATGCTTTAAGCCCAAAATAGACTAACGCGCGCGTCACGCGTCACGCGTGCGCCACGCGACAAATTCAAAACACACTATCGCGGCTACAACGCGCACGACATGCGTATGATTGGAAGGTATTAACCAAGCACCTATTGCATTTTTAATATTATCTTTGAAAAAATAGTAATTTCGATAGGCCCTAATCAGCGTTGGATTACTTGTATACAAATATATATCTTTTGTGACCTGTTCTAAATCCGACAAACTTAGCCATTATTCTGAACGATATGTATATATCTGTGTTGCTTTGTTTCATGTTTTCTATCCAGACACCAATGAATAATAATAGTTCAATGAATTACAACAAACGTTTCATCCGGGGTTTTATATAGAATTTGAGTGCTGGGGAGGGAAACCCTGTATTTAGTTATGTCACGGTTTTGCATTGCTAGCGGACATATCATATGTGTAGTAAATCTGTCCCCGCAGATCTATACGACGTGTGCACAACTGGCTGAACTGCTGGACGAAGAAGTCAGGTTCTACAGGTCATCGACCTTCGCAGACATCACAAAACAAACATACTATATGTACACAAGAGGGCATATTTGAAAATATGGACTTTGATATACAACCAGTGCCTAATACAAATGACAACTTATGTAGATATGCTGCATTTCTGGCCCGAGGGAGAAGATTTAACACAGTGAAACAGTATCTAAACATTATACGAATCCTCCATAGGGAGGCAGGATTTCCTAATAAATTAAAAGACAATTTTTCCTCCAGTCGGTCTTGCTTGGCATCAAGCTCGTGGAGAGGTATACATAGTAGATCAAAATATACCTATTACTCCATAAATTTTTAGCTCAGCTGACTTTCTGTCATGCTGTGCTATAGCGATCGGTCTTTGTCCGTCGTCCTTCCGTCTGTCCGTTAGCAGGGCATTCAATTGTAACCGTTAGGACTTGGATCATGAATCCTATGCAGTCCTTGAGGTTTTAAAAAGATCTCCTTGGAAACATGAAATTAGGTCACCTATATTCTACGAGTTACGGGGTGCGTTTGCACCCCCTAGAATTAATTCTTAGAGCAAAACTTTTCATCCCACAACTTTCTATCTTTCACATATGGGTCACCTACTAACAGGGATAGAACCATAATTATATTGAGGTCACAAGGTCAAAGGTCAAGATCAAAGGACCCACTGCTTTGAAAAGCTTATTGATGCATTTTAAGTTAAACCTTTCATCCCAAACCTTTGATCTATCACTAATGGCTCACACGAAGTGGAAAAAGAATTCTATAGGTTTTGAAGTCACAAGGTCAAAGGTCAAGGTCACAGGATCCACGTCTTTAAAAAGGTTGTGGAAAAATTTCAAGTTAGACTTTTCTTCCAAACCTCCCAGCATTGACATATCGCTTCTCTGCCATCAGGGAAAAAGACCTGTTGATTTTGAGGTCAAAGGTCAAGTTTACCACACCCACTTCTTATGTGGCGTCATTTTAAGCATTTTAAACATCAGGGATGTTCACAATAAAAACTTACTTTGTAGATCATCTCAATTTTTTCTTGTATTTACCATTGCACTCCAACTAATACATCTCACTGTGTGGCCGTAATTGTGAGCGACACTTGTGATATGATTCCCTTTGTATCAGCCCTTTCAAAGATAAGAACATAGTTAGTGCATAACAAAAACACTCCGTTGCCCGAGGTAGGCTAAGACGTAGAGTATTGTATTATGGTTTAGCTACTGATTTAAAAGATGATGGGATCATATTTGCAGTTTGTTTTATGGAATCATAGCAATAAACTTAGTTTCTTAGATATGTCAATATTTTTATACAAATCATCAGATATACCAGCAAATGTTTGTTCTGATAAATTGTGGGTGTGTACCTGGATTTAGGATGGCTTTATTTGTTTACAAGACTTTTAGTGATGTTTGCTGCATTTCTTTTCTTTAAGGTTTTGTAGTTTACCTACCCTGCTGACAAAAGCAAGGTGATAATTAAAAAAATATTGCAAAATATGATATGAGAGCTCTCCAACCTGATTATGCCTTTTGAATTTTATTGGACATTCATTAATGTAACATTCTATGGAGAAATGGCCAAATGTTTGGTCTCTTATTTGAGGATGTGTGATATCGAATGTCAGACTTGCCAGAAATCCAATATGTCTGCTGGGTAGCCACCTTAGAAAACCTTTTGTCAGTGCATTTTTCTGTGATTTTTTTTAATGTTTGGTCGCTTTAAGAGGATGTTTGTTGTCGGATTTCAGACCTGACAGAAATCCAGTTGTGGCCACCAGGTAGCCATGTTAAATTCCTTTTGAACATATTATCTCAAGAACTGTTAAAGTGAATTCAGTTGGACATATTATCTCAAGAACTGTTGAAGTGAATGCATTTGGACATATAAATGTAATCGTGCAAAGGATTGGATCAAAGATTCCTGTAAAAATATGACCATTTTTATTAAAGTGGGTTTGTATTGCATTAAAATTCATACAGAAGCATCCGTTTCTCAATAATTCTTGCTCGGATTTTCTTTATTTTTTATGCTCCTGAACATAGAAATTCCATAAAAATTGAAATTTTCATGATAAATGCACAATGTACAGACTTTTTTCGCAATGCCTGCAGATATTGGCCTGATTTTTGGTGTGTGGGCAGATAATGACCACTTACAGATCGAGTTTGCGTTTGAAAAAATAAAAATTTTTATGACAAATGCACATGTACGGCCTTTTTTCGTAATGCTTGGAGATATTGGCCTAATTTTTGGTGTGTGGGTGCATAATGACCACTTACAGATCGAGTACGACTTTTGACATGGTTCACCTACTTTTGACCGTATGACAGCTCCTGAACATAGAAAATTTTACAAACTATAACAAATATTTCTAATTTGCTCCAGGCGGGGGCATTCGTGTCGTTCCGACATATCTAGTTTACTATATATGTTGACCTTTATTTGGCCTTTGTGGTGTTCCTTTTTAGAGAGATGGGTATCTATCTGATTATAGTTCAACAACCATACATTTTGCTTCAGGCCATCAAGTCACCGTGATTTAACCGGACATATATGATAAATATATTTCTATAATCATAGAAAGTTTCAACAAAAAAGGCAAATTGGTTCTTCAGAAGTTGTGAATCTCATCCAATGATGTCGCAGGTCATGCTTGGCAGCTGAGCGTCATGACCCAAGGGTCACTTGTATTGAGAGTTCGGCCCCTTTGTAGTTTGTCACAGCCTGAAGATGGGGCTTTCTGGGGTTCTTGTTTAGTCGTCTTTTTAGGCTTTTTAGGAAAGGGGACATGATGGTTTCTTCACTTTATAAATTCGATCCAAACTCCCATTTGACAAGGATAGATTTTTTAGTAACTGATCGAAGCATCCTAGTCAGGGTCAAGACAACAAAGACCACCCAGTTTCACCAGCAACAACTTACTTTTCCCTTTACCATATCTGAAGGTACATCCACTCTGTCCGACTCATGCTGTGATTAATGCATTTAAACTGGTCACACCATCATCAGATAATATGCCACCTTTTCTGATCCATGATGCCCCAATAAGAATTTTGACCAAGTGCATGTTTGACCGGAAACTGAAAGCTCTGTTATGAAAGCTGGGACTTGATATTTCAGCAGATTCAGGTCTAAGTTTTAGGAGGGGAGAAACTTCATGGGTTCTCAAATGCGGATTATCAACAGATATAATTCGGATTATGGGTGACTGGAAGAGTTATAACGCCTACACAAGATACAGGTCTCCCTCCCCCCCCCCCCCCTCCCCACTATAAATATTCGTACATTATGGGCTCTTCCATGTCAACAACTTTAAATCTGTGGGGTATCTTGGGGGTTCTTTTGATAGAAACTGATGTGCAGCAATAAAGGCCCCCCTTGAAACTCGGCTGATTTTATTATCTTTAATTTTATTATTTGAGGGTGCTACCAAACTAAAGTGATACTTAAGTGACCAATTTAGACTGGTATTTTAGGGAACCAATAAGAAAAGGGTTCGGGGGCGGGGCACGTCACAGTGGAAAAATAAGCTTTCATATTGTATTAGTATTCAGGCGTGCGGGAAACATAGACTCGGGAAATTTTATGTTGTTTATGACCGGGGTGTCAATGGTCCGTTGATTTTGTCTTATGTATTTTTTCCCTTAGAATCCATTGGGCCCAGGGGCCCTTTTGTATTTGCATATTTAATGAGATAATTTGCATATTTAAATACATTAGCGGAAATAAATAATAAAGCAATAAATTCAGAATTTGGCATAGTTTATTGGAAACGAATTATTCAACTTTTATCACATATAACATAAGTTCATTCAAAATTAAGGTTTCAGATAAAAAAAAGCGAATAAATTATGCAATTTAGTAAGATTTTCAAGTAAATTGTGTGTTAAAATGTTTCCTCTTGATAGGACATTACAAAAAAAGATTGATGCTTTTATTGACTCAAACTTAATATGTTGTACATTTAATATCACCATGTATAAAGTTAATTTACACATTATTTTATCAACTTATTTGCGTATGTATGTAGGTAATATGTTCATCATGAAAAGTAATACATTTTATAAATATGAAATGGATCTCACTAGTTGACTTCTATTCAATGTGAATTAAATTGTAAGTCTACTTATTTAGGTGTCATGTTGTCAAGAGGGACGGGTTAAATCATGATTTTCGCATTCATGTCTGTAAAATATGCAAGAAGCACATGCTCTCATGGAATTCTGATATAAAAGAACTCATTTTTACATGTTGGGCGGCAATTTATAACGTTTAAGTTATACTTCTGCACAAATACAAGGATTTATTTTAATACCGAACATATGTACTGGTGGGAATAAGCGGAAATAAAGATGAACTCATATCATGTTCTCTTGTTTTTGTTAAAAGAGAAATTTACATATCTAGTGTGAATAAAATTGTTCGTTTAATTTAATAGGTGACATGTTGTATTTGATCTTCCCCCATATATTGTCCAATGAATAAAATAATTGCATATCTGATGAGCGGGGGTTTAAATCATGATTATCATAGTTTTGCGTTTAAAATAATCAAACAGCACATGTATCCAGATGTCCTCACTAACCACTCAACCACTATTTTTACTAAAAAATAGGTCCCCCCAGCTTTATAAAACAAAAGCATAGAAATCAAGCAGTGTATATCGTAATGTAGTACAACATGGGGAACAAATCATTGTCAAAGTAATTTTTCGACAACAAAAAAATCAAAGTTAACAAGCATACATGCAACCACAACATGGATGGAAGGTGGCGGAAAAAGTATGGTTTCTTGTAACGTCTGCTCCGCAGGATGGCGCAAGCGAAAAGTCTTGATTGTCATATGTTGAACCCGACGACGATTCGTGCGCATGCGCAGAGGAGAACTTATCAAGTGTGATATATTGACATCCAATCAGGTTCCTATGTCTCTCTTTCTTCTGTACATGCTCGATCACTTTGCAGTGCATGAGAAACTCAAATAAAAAAAACACCCAATAAGTGTGATGCTGTATAAATACTTTAATGATCCTTGTATATTGAAAGGTCATGAAAGTTCCTCTACCCGACCTAAGAGAGGTGGAGTGGCACTATTATTTGCGGTGGTAAATCTTGATTCCAGACGAACATTTTAATGGTAAGGTTTGGAGAGAGAAATGGCCAGTATATATGTTATCATATGTATATATATATATATATATATATATATATATATATATATATATATATATATATATATATATATATATATATATACGCACTTATAGGGTTGATATGGGGAGCGGGAAGTATATTACGTACAATCCTGTACAGGAGAATATACTAACTGTACATGGAGGAATGCTGGTACTCCTTTTATGAAAAGGAAATAATGGAGGATAATCGGATTACCTTTGCTTTGGAAAAAAAACCACATAAACCTATAGTTTTTATTTATTATTTTTAATCACCAATATGTAGGATGCCAAGGTTTTCCTTATTATTATATTCCTTATTGTTGTTGGAAATTTAATTGGGGGGGGGGGGGGTACGTGGGGTGCCTGCCTGGTACATGGTTTATTTTCCCTGGGAGCAAGGTAGCGCTCGTGAAAAGGAGATGTTTTTCGACTGTTACTCTATATAACCATCAAATATGTATTGAGTGGCAAACAATAGTGGCTCACGCATGCGAGCGGAGTGACCTATTGGGGATTCTCCATGCACAGACTCGGTCAGTGAACCAGTGATATCTACGCGGCAAAATAAACTGTTCAAACACAGGCAGATAAACAGGTGTTCCAGCGAGGAGCTTAAACATTATACAGTCATGTGTTTAAACCTGACGGTTACTATGGCGACAGTCTGGCTGACGGTATTGGTGTTCATGGCAGTCGTGAAACTTTTGTCTGCAGGTAAAAGTATATATTATATATACTTCGAAGTATGAATATTCATCAATGAGTATTACATACATGCATACTTATCTCTATTCAATTGTCTGTATTTATATAATTTTGTATTACGTTGCCTTTTGATGCTTCACTCATTATAATTAATTTAGTAGTACTGTTTCTGCTTTTTTGTGCAGTCTGTCCTAATTACTTATTACCCAGTGGTCATACACGCTGTGTTCTTTCTTGGACTCATTGCTTGCTATGCGGGATTGGCTTGATTTCGCCATGAGGCGGGTTGGCACATCGCCAACTTGGTAAAGAATAATATTGTCAATGAGAGTGGGGTTCTGCATTTCGCATTCATTTGAAACCAATTGCTTTAAGTCATTGAAATTTTGTTCAGTTACAGCTCGTATACATACCGAGCATTAAATCCCATTCAGTTATACCCAGTGACTATAAATGTATATACCGGTATACATGTACGTATATTTCTGTATCATTTAAGGTGATCCGTTATGGGTATAGATGTGCCAGTGAATGTTAAGTCTCGATTTTACTTATCATTAATTTATTAGTTACAAAATTCTTCATGGTAGCCTGCGCCAGAAGAACACTTCCGTTGTCATCAGGGCCCTGTTCCAGGCATAAAGTACAAGGAATCTATATATATAATCTACATGACAATAAAATGAAAATACAAGATAATACCAATTTAAACGACATACTAAGACTGTAAAACTAATACAGAATGATATATTATACGATAAAACTTTAGGTTATCATGTATATTTCGGTACTGAGAGGGATAAGATAGCAACGAGCAAATGACTATGCTAGATAAATTTTATTTATTTTCCACAGACGTGAGAACTGTAAGCTTCACTAAGTTCGGACCAGTTTAAGTGTTAAAAATCAGAAGAAACTGTGGTATTCGTTGGGGTTTCTTTGCATTTAGGCGAAGCATTTACAAAGAAAAAATCCTGCCAAGTGTCGGAAATATTTGTTATTGGAAAATTAAACACAGACTGTCAAAGATACTCGGGAGCGTGCACAGTCAGCGGACGACAAGTTTTCTCTGGATGTTGATACGCCGAATGGACTGCGCAGTATATTTGCATATCACGTGATGACCTGCACGTGTTTTGTAATGGGACTTACATTTTACGACATTCAGAGGGTGTCCTCCTCAGTCCAAATTATCCAAAAATACCACCAACCACAGGACAGTGTGTGGCAAATATATGATAAGACCTCTTGATTGTGCATTTAAGGTTTTAATAAACGATTATACCTGCAACCGTTATAACCAGGAAGCTATTCATGTTTTGAACGACACGTTTGAGGTAGAATACATACTACGAGAATGGCGGTACGAAGGAGTACTTCTGTATTATCGAGGTATGGTGCAATATATAATATATAAAATATAAAATACAAAAAAATCCGGATACATGATCACGTAAATTCGCGGTTGTAAAGTTCTTTTGCAAAATTTCGCTAGATTGGCACACGCATTCATATATATGCTGCAACATGAATAAATAAATGACCTATATATAAAATATTGAAATAGTGAATTGCACTAAATGATTTATTTCAGCGGTAGAAACTGACGAGGTTACGATCTTTCCTGAAACAGCAGTGTCTGGAGATGGACAGGTAAATATGTATTTTATGATGCTAGATTCTGGGGAAACTTGCAAAGTTTGTGTCTTTTTCTCTGTAAAGTTTTCTTGTACACAAGCCACATAAAGATATCTCTGAATGAGAAACCATTATATATTCACGTTATCACGACCACGCTGCTAAAAGAAACGTAAACACAAGCACGCTGTTAAAAGAATATCCCATTATCACGACCACACAAATGAAAGAAACTCGAGATAACACGACCACATAGGCAAGAGAAAACCTCGCTTACACGATTACAACGCTGAAAGAGATCCCCGCTATCACAATCATACTGCTCAATGAAAACCCCGTTAACACGACCACACCGCAAAAGGAAAATATCGACAACACGACCACAACGCTAAAGAACACCTGCAACCACACCGCTAAAGAAAATCTATCAACACACGATCGGAATTTTATAAGAAAACCCCTCAAACCAACATCAGTGATAAAAAAAAAACAAGCACGACCACAATGATATGATGATAATTCTCCTTTTATCCCTGGAATATCATGCAACACCATCCTGCGCAACCAACCATTTTCTCTTGGTGCAAACGGGACTTCGTGTTAACAAGCAGTTAATGCATCACCTATTTATTTGTATTACCATATTTGTTTCAGGTGTTTTTGCCAAGCAAATATGTGGTATAAGCGGCGAATATTATATCCCATAATGACGTGACTACGATCCGTGCAGAGATTATGAGAAAAATCAAGGTAAGAATAAGTGACCTGCTTTCAAATTAATATAATAAATATATGTGCAAAATATTGTGTAAATTCATAAAGTCAAATCCAGTCTATACCACCAATGTACGTAATAATTTTGAAAACAAAATTTTAGGCCGATCTTCACATTTAATGATGATGCTCAGACTTTCATTTTCTGGATTGGTTACCACGTGACAGCAAGATATTCCACGATGCTAAACAAGCGCATTTTCCATAAGGACAATAGCACAAAAATGGCGTCATCATATTCAGTTTGCTGCCATCTTTGTCCAATATACACGTTTACACAATTTTGCGAGAATATGATTTGCCAATATTTTAACAAAAAGTGTAACACTGACGACACACGACTTACGGGAGGCCCGGTTTTAGTTATAGCTCACAATTTAATCCGTCTCTTTTGAGGAATACTAAGTATACTTTAAAAATAGCCGCAAATACATTTCAACTATATAGTACGTTTCACACCCTGCTGTCCACCTGTTTTCTTTGTAGATAATTTTCTTAAAAGTTCATATTTTCCCAATAATTTCCTAGAAAATTACATATGGAAGTGACAACCTAATATGGCAATAAATAATTTTTACAATAAATCCCCAGTTTATGTTTCACAACTTTTTAGTCTCTCCACAATGATCTGGCAGGTATAATTGTGTCCCTGAACGAGTAGCCATCTTTGTGTTAGCTGGTTATATTTTTTAGTGTGTTTACATGACATCATCCAATCAGCAGCTGTCAACTGAAGCTGTTTTTGCATACGGCCAAAGACCATGACTGCCATATGTTGGGCTGAATTGTAGTAAAATGTAGACGGATTTCTTCCATCTTCAAATATTTCTGTTTCTAACAAAAGGTATAAGGTAGGTATACACCTGGTTAAAAAATTAGGTCCTTTAATCCTCTACTCAACACTATGATTGTTTCCCTTGAAATGTGACTAATAAACTTTTCTAGCGAAAAACAGGTGGACATATGGAGACGAAACGGACTATATTTACATCAACCAACCCGGCATGACATACTAATACTTCTTAAATTTCGATACACATTTTTTACAATATAAGTCGGAAAACGACTATAGGTTACAACCTTTAGGCTTTACAGTCACTGGACTCTGAATGTGCATGGCTGCCACTTGGCCACAGTAAAAAATCCGTTATTATTTATTAACTTTTCGTGGTTTTATTTCCAGGCATCCTGCAAATTGTAAAAAAAAAAATGGTTCAGCGGACCAAGTGTTACGTCAGTGTGACTGTGACGTCATACATTTGGATTATGAAGCATTTTTTTCATGGTTCTAAACAGCAGCTTTGTTCATCACTTCTCCACCGGAGGCATGTACCGCACACATCACGATGCGGAACTACGATGCATAAAGAGAGATAATTATGACGTCACAAAACAACTGCGTAGTGAAACTGATTGGTTTAATTGATTACTGTTATGCCCTTTGATACATTAGAGTAATATAAAAACGTGCAGGGTTTTAGTTTTAAGAGTTATTTGTATACGTCACTAAAGTTACTAATATCGAGGGTATAAAGTCTGAGCGAGAGTTTTATCAATAAGAATGAAAATCAAAGCTTATCTATAAATAAAAAGCAATACAACATGGGTTATGCATTAAATCCATCTACATATATATAATTTGAGATTTCCTGTGACGTCATGAATGCATATTTCAATAAACTTCACATTTGGCCTGGATACCGGTGTCTGAAACTATACACTTGGCACTACCGAAGATGACAATGGTTAAAATCAGGAATACCAACTATAATTTAAACTAGATTCTTTTTTTATTATATCTTTTGTATTTGATGGACCTATGGTCATTCTAAATCCTGTACGGATTTTCTTTTCAATTTTTTTTTCGTCTGTTAGATATTTTAAGCTTCTTTTCACGTTTTTTGTTTCTCGTGTACCTACTTCCAGAAGAAGATTTTTTATTCAGGAATAAAAATCCCCAGGTCCATAGTTCTAAACACGCCTTACCCAGCCAGCATGCATACGTTGGGCCAACGTAGGATATACGTTGCACGTATGTTGGAATGTTGGATATTGGTTGGGGTTGGGTGCACAACGTTGGGCCAACGTTGGATATACATTGCACACATGCTGAATCTTGTATGTTGGCTCAGGTTGGACGTGCAACGTTGGGCCTATGTTGGATAAATGTATTCTTAATGGGATAAAAAAATATAGTTTTATCAACATTTTAAAGTGACGTTAATGTAATGTATTGAAAAGTGTTATTTCTCAAACAGCTTTCATTACATTGAATTATATATAAAAAAGATATTTAAAGAACTGTAAAGTCATTTATTGAAAAAAAAATTACAAACAGAGTCTTGTAAATAGGGACTAAATTTGTTACTATTCTGACGTTATAATTACCATATTCTTGCAAAGTACTATATGTCATGTGTTAGTGTCAAAACCTTTTATAGATAGTGACTATTTAATAATAATAATAATAATAATAATAATTATTATTATTATTATTATTATTATTATTATTAAATGTATTTATAAAAATGAAAATTATAATACATTTTTTACATTAATATAACCTATATATGATATAATATCTACATATATGAACAATTTATAATATATTATATATATAACCTATAATATATTATTTATATATATATACGATTTATATATATATATATATATATATATATATATATATATATATATATATATATATATAGTGCATTCATTTCTTTTCTTAAATAGGTATTTTCAGGTATTATGAATAAAAACGCATGCCTGCTGAATAAAAATACCTATTCTTATTTATATAGACACCAATTATTGATTATGCCTGCATGAACAGATGATCTTATGCTCAAATGTCATGCTTTTAATATCTATAAATACTCTTCTTGTAATAAGCCAGTTATCTAAAAAATAACTGAAATCAAGCATATTTCTGTAATAAATATCTTTTAAAATAGTCCTTTTAAAAGGACTGGTACAAGCAGCGCCATTAAAATCAACAAGAATCCTTTTCTTGGACATTATTCTTACGTCATATTAATAAAATGGACTTTTAAAAAGAATTCATGGAAGATGTTTTTATTCAAACTCCTGAAGCCTTAATTCCCATGAACGTGATTTTTCTGCGTTTAATTAATGATGTTTCTTGCGTTGACGTTGAATGATGAATTAAGGATTGCTCTGGTGCTTCAAGGCGTTGAACCCTTCGCCAGAAATCACTATATCTGCGTGCCGCAAAGGAGTATTTTAAGCTGTGTTTTCACATGCATGCGAACGATTTATGAAGGATGCGAACATCGAAAAAATGGCATTCGCATTTTGTGCTTAAAAGTTTTCCTAACAGTTCGCCGACAATGCATGGGGATTCACATGCGTTGCAAATTGCAATTTCCGTCACATGCGAACCCCCGCGCATTGTTGGCGTACCCATTTCGGGCGAACCCCGACCGCGCATTTTCGGCGAACTTTTTGAGCATAAAATGTAAATGCTGGACTTTGCCGTGAAAACACTGCCTAAGTAAACGTCAAGAGTACAGGCACGTGATGCGCGCATCATTCGCGGCGTACGCGGAAGTTTCAATGACAGTGATACAGTGGCATTTTTTTACTGATTTCACGGGGTTATATGCAGGCGAACGTTTTACGAAGGATGCGAACATTGAAAAAAAAAATGGCAAAATGCAGCATTTGCATATTTTTTAAAAAAAGGTTGCTAGAAATACGCGGCAGTTCGCATGCAAGTTGTCTCCTTATTTAATTTATCCAGTCTTTTAATAATCATATATATATATTATATATATACGGTCGATACTGGGAAGACTTTTATATAACAAATGCTTATCAGGATGCAAGTAACATTCAATATACTTTAAGTGAAACCTTTTAAAGAAAAACTTATAAAATTATGTTATAACATTCATGGCGGTTTTTGTTGTGATTGCCGTGTTTTCAGCCATCTGATGATGTTTAAGCTGACTGAGTAATTTGACTGTTGTAAGTAAATTTATTAGGTGCACAATCGAACGACTGAACTGCAGTATTCACATGGGTAAAATGACCTTAATTTTAACTGCAGTTTCATTAAAGTTGTATAATAACATTTATATTTTACTTTAAAAAATAAAAATATCTTAACATGTTTTCAAAACCTCTTACCATCTTTTAGATAATAACAGTTTTTTTTCTGTATTTTATGGGTATAGTATTAACAATACACCTACATGCATATACAAACAAAATATTTTGTAAAACACTTTTGTTAAATTTAAAATTTAATCACAACAGAATTTTTTTAATCATTGGCGATGTTTTAGAAATTAATTGAACAGATTTTTTATATTCTGAAGACTCGTCAGTTATATATTATCTGATTTTCCATGCAAATCAAGTTAGCGGTAATTCAGATATAAATTAGTACATATGACTAAAAATCTATAACCAGAAAAAAAGAAAAACCAGAAAACATTTTTTTTAATTGATATATTTGTGTGATTCTTACCCTCTTTCCTTATGATATATTGACATGCAAACGGTGTCTTTAAATTGTTCATTTAAACAATATTTCAACAAGCAAATGGTTATGTGTATTGAAGATATGTTGAAATTACGTATCACCCTGATTACAACTAGCATTTCACCTAACTGTGAAACAACATTAAGTGTCCCCTGGCAATCCCTGTCACATCTGGGCCATCTGGTTTGGCTTGACCCTGAGATGACCCCTATGAGTGGACAGACTGGAGCAGGTCTATTAAAGCATTGCTGTGGCTGATGCAGGTTCTGAACAGGCCGTCGCATTGATTGAAGCAAACACCACTCCACTGATTCAACTGAATATCGCAAGGTAAGCAGGATATATAAATTTAATAATAAATTTATAAATAACATGTATACTGATTTTCAATCTGTTGCTAAACATTTTACAGGCAAACAGTTATGTGGTCAGTCCCATATGTCAGGATATGCTAAATGACCTATATACATAGCTTGGGTAGGGTAGCCATATTGTGTTGAATGAATGGCCGGCTCTCAGTTCCTTAAATAATTTTACTGGTCAAAATTCAAAGCTAGGCGTACAGTTAGGGACTCCACGAGGATCCTCCCGTTTTTACTGGATTTTACTGAAGTCAGTATCTTCAAGTTGCTTATTTTTATAAGTGACCAAACTCTTAAATTTCAGTGGGTGTGAATCCATTGTTGCTATGACAGGATCAGGGGTGCATAAATATAATGAATAAAACTTCAAGTAAACTTCAAACATAATCCAACTGAATCTAATGTAAGGAAGCAGCATCGGCCCCACTTGATAATCAATAATGGTACAAAAGACTCACAACGTCATACACAAATTACAAGTTTAATTTTAAGTAGAATATTTTTGTATAAAATAAGCAATTTTTAATGCACTTTGGTTGATATCCATTTCACCGTGTTTCAATGTGCCAGTGAAACACGTTTAAAGTACACGAGCTGTCAAACAGGCGGCGCAGGGATTACATTCCCATCACACATCGGACACTGCTAAATGCCAGACCCAAAAATTGTTTAGGGAGAGTGTATGGTTCATTAGCCTTCAGGTAACATTGGACCCACAGGTGTTACAGTGCCTGTACCCGTAACACAGTATATTAGACTTGATGGATTAAATACTTTGGGTAACAAGTGGTAAAACTGAAAACCAGTTAATTTACAAAACTAAAATACTACAATAACTATGAATAATTATTTATCAACAGTTATATCATTATGAAAATGTAAATCTTGCTGAATGGTCATTGGATGTATATATATGAATAGATACGGCAAGAAAGAATATGGTTGATATGGAAATTGTTTTATATATATATATATATATATATATATATATATGTATATATATATATATATATATATATATATATATATATATTAAATTAAATAATTATCAAGTATTAGTCACAGATATTTGTCAATTATACATGATTGATACATGGAATATGATATAAACCTGAAAAATTCAAATGAAAATACAGGTGCAAACTTTATATATATATATATATATATATATATATATATATATATATATATATATATATATATATATATAGACATTCATCAAATATCTATACATATGTCAAGTGCCATCATCAGATCTGACCTATCTTAAGATGGGTCTGACCAAATAACCGATCGGATATTGGGTTAACCATCTTAAGATGGGCCGCCCAAACAGTAACCATGATTCCACCTACACTGTACTAATCTACCAGTACTATCAGTAACATCATACTGCCATGTTTCATTAAAAGATATTCAAACATTGAGAACTTGTGTTTGCAATAGTTAAAGTAATCTATAACTTTAAATATTTGAAATCATAACAACAGCTACTTTTTTCATATCCTGTATTATTCAGTCTGTTTTTATTGATTTTTACAGCATATTAGTAACACATAGATTTAAGAAAACCCTACTAATGTCATACCATTAACAAAATCATTCAGTGTGTCCTCATAAGGACATGAACACCCTGTATTCTGGAATTATTCATGTGTGCAAAAGCAGCCTCTTTCTAGTTCTAAAGGTTTATTATCTGTCTATGACTTTTGGAATTTTTATTTGAGCACTTTTGATTTAGTTACTCAAATTGGTTGTGAATATAAAATTAAATATATATATAAAATATATATTATTATAGTATATATAATATATATAATATGTTATCAAAACCTGTATGATTTGCAGTTATGTAATTGGTATAATCCACAGGTCTATCATCTATCAAAAGTTGGTGGAACAAACATCAGCGAGGTAGTGAGGGGGGGTCCTCAGGTCACTGATGACCAATGCTGTGGCAAAAGGACTGAACTGGGAGGGCAGATGCCGGAATCCTGCCGCGGATTCACCAAGAAATACCGGCAGCATTACCCTCCCTGGCATTGTGTCAATGTGAGTATATTTTTATGGACAGTATCCATCAAAGCTAACGAAGAAATTCATTTCAGGCTCTTACTTTAATTTATGCTGACTTTTCTTAAACAGAAACTGAACTGTGAATATCATGATAAAAATTACATTTTTCAGGGCAATAGTTAATCAAATATTAATGAAAAGCTAGTGAAACAATGTTTAAATATATACTGGGGGAGTCTTAATTAATATTTGTCACCATAGGTTAAATATGGTTATATCTGCATATGTTCACGTCCTAGTAATTACAGTCACAGCAATACAAAATGAAAATGTAACCTTCCAAATATGAACTAATTGACACGGTTCCTTCTATGTTTCCCAGGTGCTGTGAGAGAGAATCCACTGTCGAAAGACGCCACAGTGGACCAGGTAAAAAATACAGTGCAAAGCTGGCTGCGGTTTACTGGTGACCGTGACGGAGGGAAGAAAGACAGAACCTCAAAAAAAATTGAAAAGAAGGCACAGCAGGAGAAATATTAGGAAATATTGCAGGAGCCAGAAACCTTTTATTTAAAATCTCAGATTTCAAGGAATTTATTGAAAAGAGTAGCTTTTATTCGATTTTTAAACTGTAGGTATTATTTACATCAGTGAAATCAGGTTAGCATAGCTGCACTTTACCTTGGTCTAGCTTAGCTTGGCTTCTCTTCTGTGCACTTCAGTGGAGTTATAATTACATGCAAGACAACCTGTCATTACCTTACATGTTTTGTTTATTTAAGTTATTGTAATTAGAGTATCAGATTATTTTTATAGACATTTCAGAGATATAAGGGGGTATTATGAAAGGTTGTTTTTGAGTTCATGCCTTTTTTAAAGTCTGACAGTCATTGTGAATTTGTACCTCCTTAAACTTTGTAAAATGCTAAGTTGAAATTATGGCCTCAAACATTGATCTTCTACTGTAAAGACTAAAGTAGTTGGTTGTTGATACACATTTATCCAAGTTTTAAAATAATGACACTGTGACAGGCTCTTGTAGTTGTAAGATCTCAATTTTATTTCAGTTTGCAACACATAAAATGAGATTGATATGCATTTATATACATCTGTTCTGTTTATGTTTATTTAATTTAACACAATGTTTACATAAGGATGTCATTATTTAACATCTGAAATTTCAAGGATTTTTTTTAAGAGTAGGTTTTATTCAAGTTTTTAAACAATAGGTGTTATTTACATCAGTCCCACCTTCAACTTGGTCTAGCTTCAGCACTTTAGATTAGTGTAATTATAATTACATGTAAGACAGCCTATCTTTAGTTATCATTGTTACTTAATTTTGTAAATAAACAATTAAAGTATATTATTCAATTTCATGTCTTAATTATATTGATTGCTTACCAGAGGAATTCATGGGTAACACCTCCTGTTTATTTCCTTAAGAATTTGAAAGGGACATGAATCTGAGAACATGCAATGTAAATTATCATAAGTGAATGAACACAAAGCACTTTTTTTAATTAAATAAATGAATTGGACATTGTATATATGGTTGTTGTGGATTATCCTGAATATTGTTATTCTAAATTGGCACAAGATTGGTCCTACATATAAATAATATTGCAAGTTTTTCACTACACAGTTCAACAAAGGACATACACTTATTCTTCTTTTTGTGGATTTTACGATAAATTGGTCCTTCAATGTTCTACATATGAATAATTGCAATTACATTTGCCCGAATTTGTCCTACATATATCTAGAATACCAATACATCAGTCCTACATTGGCCCAACATAAGTCCTACGTATATATAGTATACCACTACATCGGTCCTACATTGGTCCTACATTGTCCCTACATTTTTGCCAACGTTGGCCCAACGTATATCCAACGTAGGCCCAAAGAGCAACAATATGTAGGGCCAACGTAACTCACCAACGTTGGTCCTACATAACATGCCTACGTTGGCCCAACGTTAGTCCAACCAACCATTGCCAGCTGGGTAAGCTCCTCAGGTAACTTATAATTATCATTATCGGTGTACCAGAACAGTAAAAAACTCAATGCATTTGGAAAAGTGCAGTAATCTAAAATATAATCTCTAGACATTCTCCGGTAAGCATGCTGATACCACGCCAAGTTTTTTTTTTCTGGACAAGACAAGTGCTGTTGAGCGTTGTCGAGGGCTTGGCGATGGACACCAGTTGATCTTCATCTCTGGCCTGGCAGAAGAGGTTGTGATCAAAGGTCTTGGCACAGTCACTGGAATCCCTATTTGCGGGTGTGATTCTGTCAACATGGACGAAAATGTGCACTAAATGAGCACATGACAACACGTGACATATAGCGATTCTAGCCCGTCATTCAAGTTATACATACTCCAAACATACAGCAGTTTTCTGAAGGACATCAATTTCAACAGTGTCACACCCCGAAGGATTGGACGACCAGGTTCATTTAAACGGTAAACCAGACCAGCTGAAACTCTCACATACACTCCAAAAGATAAAAAAATCGTGTAAACAAACAATAAAATATGTTTAAATATACTTACATTTCTCTGTAGAGGTGTTCCATATATATATATATATATATTATATATATATATATCGATTGTTACTACAGTCCACATAATTAAACACATTTGCTAACACTGGTATACTGCTTCGGTATTCACTGCATTCGAAGTTTACATGTTTAAACTTCTCCCGATCACATGATCGAAGCGCCCACTGTATATATACAAGGGGACTCGCCGGCGCCTCAATCTACCAATCAACACAATTCCTTACTGAAACACGCGCTTGTCCCTCAAGGCAAAGTTGAGAAAGCTTTCACAGACAGGCTCATAGCCTCCTCTGTAGGATTACTAAAGAAATGTCACTCACAGCTGATGTTACCTGGATTCATCCAGTACGATATGACTGAATATGCCAAAACTCAAGAAGATATTCAGTGTCACTATAGGTCATGTGAATCGCCATGGATGCACACACGGTTGATACATATCGTCGGATTACCAGTCCGTCGGCAATAGCGATATCCACTCTGAAGTCCGTAACCGATGTATCTACGGGGCCGTCCTTAGATTTCGACGCTCTAGTTCAGCAACATCGTCTTCTCAGCTGTTTCAGACACAAAACAAATTACCACAGACTGTAGACAGCCGTCAAACTACATCTGACTGGCGTTGACTCAGGCGTTTGTAACGAGGTCCTGCTATCTATGGGTTATATACGCCTGCTGACGTCACAAGTTTTGACCGTCTTTTGACTAATCATTTCACAGAACTACACGGCTTGTCATTAACTGCATGCATGAATACTCAAATGGACACGTCTCAAGAGATCAAACCCTAAAGAAATGCAAAATAAGCAGGTGCGATGCTTTTGGTGGCTGCAATAACAAATGTTGCTATAGGAACCTTCAAGACATAAACCAGTTCTCGCCGATTTAAACTGTACAGATATTAATATCAAATGAGGCACCTGCGTTCTCTAACGTAAGTTCTCACGCTAACATATAAATCTGATACTCCATTTTAATTCACAATATATAAAAACTAAACATCTAGTAATACTCCTTACTTAAATATACAATAAAATAACTAAGTCACAGTCCTAGTGACAAACAGCGTCCAGAAACAAGATTTCAGAGTTAGTCTGTTGGCATATCGCAATCATCAGGTTCATTTCATATTGAGACCATCCATCCTCAGGGGTTTCAAGGTTAAGTAAACATAATAGCCCGTTGCAATGTTATTTGCATGTCTTCTAGATTTCATTCCAGAACAGAGACTGGGCCCTGATTTGATTGACTGGTGCAAAGTGTTAGATTACAAGCAAAATTACTTAGAAATGACTTGAATCAAGCAATTCATGTTGTTTTTATTTTTCCCTAAAATTCTGGAGCTGACAGTGTAAGAAATTCAAAGATTTTGATGATATCTGCTAAACATTGGCATAAAGGATGTAAAAAGAAATACTCTGTGAACTGTATTTTTGTGATACGTCATAGTATCTTTAGAACAACAAAACTTTTACGCCTATTGTGACTTTATTTCTTCCTTGGGGGGAAATACTGGACGAAATTGTAACTTCCATCCCAGAAGACATAACCTGCATGTCAAGCCTTGTTTTATTTATTACCAATCTCCTCAAACGCAGACTAGCGCGGACCCCTAATAAATATCTTTCAAAGTCCAGTCTTAAATTTTTTTCATACCTAATTTTTTTTTTTAATTTTAATTATTAAGTGGAATTTACGATTAAACTGGGAAATAAACTAGAATATAAATATGTCAGCGCTATTGGACATTGGTCCGCTTTATCCACCGAGAGAAATGAAGTGGTCCACGTAAAGCCCCAGTCCCATATACGTGCCGGATCAACACGGATCACATCCGGCACGATCCGGCGTGTGAACCGTGAAGCCGTCGTGATGGTCCGCGGCGATCCCTGTTGGTCCTGGAACGTCTGGGAAGGTCTATGGGGCTCCAGGAGGCCAACACGGCAGTTTTAGGAAGTTCAAAACAGCCGTGTTCGTCCGTGACGGTCCGGGGAGATGGCGACATCCGGGCTGGTCCGTGTAGCCGCCGCATAGGAATCCCGGCGGCCTTATCCGGGGCAGCCGTGTTCATCCGTGCTTATATGGGACTGGGGCTTTACTGGCCCGAAGACGTGCTATGCCAGGGGCAGGTCCAGGAATTTTAACAGGGTGTTGTCAGACCAAGGTGACTAGAAGGAAAACCTGAATATGGGACGAGAGCCGAATATACCTTCTTTAAAATAGGCCCGGGGCCAAAAACACCGAAGTTGGACTGAATCCAGACCCCATGAACCTCATATTATCCCCCAGATTCGCGACTGTATATGTTTGTTGTTGTTTCAATTAACTTTAATTAAAACAACAACAACAACAACACCATGTAAAATTATTTTATTTTTCCAAAATTTTCTGTATATGTTAGATAACACAGTAGGAATAATAACTGCATATATTATATAACGGACGTCCACCAAGCTTTGACACCTATTGCTGAAATGACACAATATAATCATTTCATAATGTAAGAACTCGCTCTTAAGTCCTGAATCTTTAAAATAATATTAATTAACATAACATCTTATTAATGTTAAAAACTTATTGGAAAAAAGCCGATTTCAGTTTTTACAAGCTTTTAGATTACACAAAACGTGTTCGTACAACGAAGCTTCATTACTAGGAAAATGAGTATAAGGTGTATGTTCTGTTTTAGACTGAACATGCAGAGGCAAGGTGGCTCGAAGATACAGCATAGAAAGAGGATTTAGATCTCCCTGTCAGATGGCGTTCCGGCCATTTTAAGTGTTTGTGTAAAACCTTTGCGGATGATGAGAGTACTACTTCGATAATAAATGTTAACAAGAAATATGAACATTTTGTAAAGACCTTAAAATATGGAGGAGAAGAATTTAACCTTAACAGGATTTATTTTTTTGTAATGAAATATCTGACCATTTCTCAATTCATATCCACGATGTCAGTTATCCACATACCAACATTTACAGAAAGCATAACACATGCCCAATCAATAATAAATCAGATTATATTGATGAACAAACCGCCTTTGGATAAAGCAAAAGGTTTTAATGTCTTCAGTTGTCACGGAACCTAATATAACAGATCACGTATGCGTAATGAACACACATTTTGTAATGGAGATAAAAAAATCAGATTCTGTAACACAAGGCAGCGGGAAAGGTCTAGTGGAATGAATAAAGAAGTCAGTGGTTTTTTGTTAACAAATAACTATAATTTATTCTTAAAACAACCCTAAAAATACAATACACTAAATCAATATAATTATACAGTGAAACAGCGGTATCGCAAAAAGTCAATACAATCACACAAAAAGATAATGGTACAATACCTGAATACCAACAGTGTCACCAAAATATAAGTCCTTTGAATGTAAGCTCTCGGAGAATGACAGTCCAGTGGAAAGTTCTTGCGACAACACAGAAAGTAAACTGAAGTCCAATGTATAAAATCCAGGAAAGTTCTTGAAATTTCTATAATTGCCGCATTCGTCGGATAAGGTCTTAGAATCTAACACGCTTCTGCGTCCGCTGGTATCTGCTCTGCTGTCTGCCTGCTGGTTCCAAGCAACAGCCCTTTATATACCTTCACACCCTAAGCCGGGAACCTTCTACTTCTCGAACAGTCTACAAAGTACCCTACTCCACAGTAAACACGCGTTTCAGGAATTCTCTAGAAAGACATAGCCGTGTGTCTCCACGCATACCAGGCTAATCACGTGACCCACAACCAAGCGTGAAAACCCAAGGCCCACATGACAACGAGAGTTCAACCAGTACGGAATGTAACAACAACACGAGTTACGCCCGTTTCACATAATAGAGCACCTGTAACACAGTTAATGGCTTGACTTGCATATCCTCAATGATTCCTTAAAATTATCTTGGATTAAACGCTATAAGTTTGGAAATGGGTCCCAATGGAAGTGCATTTTTATTGTGTTTTCAGTTATCGTATTCTAAAACCTTCGGACCTGTTTCTTTGTTGCTGTAATGGCCTATATAATGAGGACATTCTATATTTTTATCAAGATTTGCTTATCGCCTTAAATACTTTTTATGACATGCGGGAAATTACAAATACAGAGCATGTAAAAAAAAAAAAAGAAATGGTCTGGTACAAAAATTATATTAGGATTAAAAACAAAACTGTATTTTATCCTAAATGGTATAAAGCCGGCATAAAGCGTGTTGATGACATAGTGGCTTATCAGGGAACAATTTTATCTCCAACTGAATTAAAAAGAAAATATGGGCTCGAATTTTATTTCCTGGAATATATGGCAATAAAAAGCTCAATACCTTTTTGCTGGAAATTATTTTGCTAGCCTCCTATATATGTAAGGGTCGGCGAGAGAACAGTCTGATCAGTGGTGAAGAATTATCTTGTGATTTATCGCTTCTTTTGGGTAAAATTTTTACTATAAAATTATTATTATTAATATTATACAGTCTAACCTGACTGGATATCAGTCCCTTTCGAAATTCCGTTATATTATCTATAGATAAAATCTGTAAAATACGACTACCTGACTTTTACAGACCACGAGCAGTTTTCCCCGACCAAAGTGATATATTACTAATCAATTGACCTGCAAAAATGCGGGCACTCTTTGTGCTAACCACTGACCAGCGTACGCTCTTTACACAACGCTTTACCAATAGGCCAACTACCTATATCGTAAGCGCTGTTTGTTATGACCTTGTATCCTGAATCTCTACCTTAGAGGGGAGCACTGTATTTTGGTCAAATCAGATGAGACCCTGTGCTAAAGACAACACGGTTTACCAGCCAAGCGAGGAATACACGGAGCCAATGTCGTTCATTTCGTTTTATGTGACAGCTCATCGACCCGGCGACAGTTTGAACAGGCCACAGGCTCAGAGAGAATTGCCGCACACGTGGTTTCTGGGCGGAGCTTGATGCCTGTCGAGTGTTTGTTGACTTGCATTTGGTTGGTTGCTCGTCCCATCAGCATTTTTATTTTCAGCAGACAGGCCCATCACCACAACCTCGTGTTTTAATGCATCATAAACTGTCAAAGCAGGCAGCGCGAAAATCTGTAGCTTCTTTAGAAGCGCAAGATTCCCGCTGCCTCGGGAGAGTATGACCAGCGCTAAACGGTCGGTTGATTGACCATGCGTGAAGCTGCGGTCAGTTGCACCACTGTCTGTTTGTTTTACTGTTTTATGTGTGTACGGAGCACAGGCTCGTTTTTTGGGAGGACCCTGGGCCGACCCTTGGCCAGGAGCCCCAGGTGGGCGACGTGACTGGCTCACTAGATTGTTTTATTAATCCTCATGAATGGAGATCCCATAATTTTCATCTTTGATCTGTGCCACTGTGGTTTGTCTTTCATCTATTCAGTGCATTACATGAAGGCTCTAATGCAAAGAGTGGATAACATACCATGTTCCTAACAAGCAAGTGATGTTAGTAACCAGTTACGCCAGCAAACAATTTTGAGTCGTTCATATGAGCACATCGTGTCAGAAGAACCTCTATACATATGAGTACGAAGAGTATCTTATCAGAATTCGTTTAGCGATTGACTTACACAAAACTCACCATTATATTCCACTGTAAATTTCACGCTATAAAGATGGTCTAATATGTATATTTCCGCACCAAATTTCATCTAAATTTGTGCAGTTCCTTAATGTTCAGAACCTGTTTAATACGACCACCTGATTATTAAGACCACATTTTCCCAGTCCCATGGGTGGTCGCATTAGATAGGTTCGACTGTATTTAAGTATCGCATATGGAAAAACGTGTTTGTCACTTGGTTATAAAAATGCATAAAGGTTTAAATATCACAATTTTCTACATTTATATAAAGGTTTCTTTAAGCCTTAAAAAAACATGGGTGTTTAGAAATGTCAATTTTTGGATGTGTATTTTTGTGAATTTATCTTGTGACTGCATTGATGATGAGACATGCTGTTAAAAAAACATAGAAAAAAATGCCAATAGATCTAGTATACTTCCATCTCGTACTCAAGACTGTTGGCACCACCTGCAAAAGTTTTAACGTGGCGTCCATCCGTACGACTGCTTTCGATGAAAATTGCTCATATCTCAGGGGTGGTTCAATGTATTGGTCTGAAATTTGGCATGTTCATCCACCTCGAAGAATTTTCTCATAGACCAGACACATACACGTAGTCGCTTATCAACTGCCCGTATTCTATTTTTTTATAACATTAGCCCAATTTACACTAGAAAAATGTGGCGCGCTAGACCGGTTCAGAAAAATGTGCATTGAGCAGGCTACATTTAAATTTTCGTTCACACTGTGCCGGACCAAGTGACCATGTAAAGCGCGTTACCCTGTCAAGTTAGGCTGCATTGCACTTATCCCAGCCTAGAATCTGCATTGCGTTTACGCGCTCCACTTATGTTAACACACATTCGAAGCATAAATGTAGGCCGCGCCAGACTGAGTCTAGCGCGCGCTAGAATCTGGAACCGACTCAAACCGGTGGTTAAAATATAGCGCGCTCCAGACCAAAAATCCTCGAAATCTGACGCGTTTGGGGGTCTTGGCGCGCGCTAAACGATGTAGAGCGCTCCAGAAAAAACGTGTGTAAATGGGGCTATTACCGCACGTTATGGCTGAAAAATGGTGCCACTTTACACATAGAATTGAAGTGTAGTTTGATTAAAAAAATAGAACTAATCGTGTGTTTTTACTACTGGAGATCCTTAGAGCCAGCTGTTCACCTACCTTGATTACAGAATGTATGTGATTTCTGGCTTACCAAAGGTACATATTATTGAACACCAGGTTATTCCTGTTGAGAGTTCTTAAATACCTCTGTGACAGATGTATGATTTTGTATCTAAAAGCTGTTAGTAAACAAAGAAATACTAACAAATCGAAATACCATGTAAGGTGGATGATTGCATATTTGCAGAATTTGAAAGGTGATTAATTGCAAAACTTTGATTCGTTTGACTTTCCGCCAGATATCCGTGTTGAATGTGTCTAGGTTATTTTGGCGGGCCTCATATACGTTATAACCACGTGAATATAAACAAAATAAAAATTAAAAACGAGTAATTTACTGAATTTTTACGAACAAAAAAATACCTGGAAATCTGGAAGAGTCTACTTACCGAAACCATAGGTGATCTTGAAGAGTTTACTTACCGAAACCATTGGTGCTGAATGGGAGAATGCGCTTTTTCTGTGACACCAATGTTCCCCCGGAACCCATGTTCACCAGCAGGGAACATATTAATATTTATATCATAATAGCAATATTAATAGAGAATCCCCGTTTTTTAAATCGTCAAGTGAGCACATGTTTTTTTTTTCTGGAAGAAGGAAATGTTATGATGTCCCCTGATAAATAATTAATAGAATTTCACTTTCTAAGTTTTTTAGGAATAGCTTTATACCTTCAAAATGCCAAAACTTTTGTTATTTTTATGATTAAAACCGATAAAAGTTTTTTAATGGCAAATTAATTGTATAGATCTTTGGAACATAGGTATACAGGAAAACATAGGTACCGGAGAACATCTTGGGCTAATTAAGTGCTGTTAAGAATACCGTATATGCAGATTGTGTGGGGAACAAATTCTTTCAAAACCAACGGTACTCCATAAATTTGAATACAGATATATATGAATTAGTACATTAAAGAAATTGATTTAATATACAATGTAAGTAACTATAAATGCAACAACAAGAGGGTTATTGACTATAATACCACACCACAGTGCAACTAAACTATTTCAACAGATGTCTTTCCAAAGGTCAGTTACATGATTTATTTTTGCAACTGAACAGCTGGTTTGACAGTTAAAAGACCCTGTTCACACCGAGACACACAAAGGTCCGGTACGGCTGCATCGGTAAAATCGTTTACCGCTAAAATGCAATGAATATGGTGCCGGTCATCTTAGCAGCAATATTAAATATGGAGGTACCCTCCCCCACCCATTCACCTCTCCGACTATAAACTAGGTCGATTTGAAGAGTCAGGTTTTCAGCATGATTGACATCATCATTTTATTTAATGGTGAACTGTTTTGACCTCCCTACTGTTATACAGGTACTACTTTTTTATCGCATAAGTAAATGCTAGAATTGTGGTGTGAGTCTACATAAAGGCCTATACATATACTCGTACTAGTAAACCCCATAAACCCATTCCCTACACTATAATTGGACTCGCTCATTAATGCGAATGCCCGTAGGATAAATCGCAGCCAGTGTGTCAGAGAGGGGGCATCATCACATATCTAGCTAGCGGGCCTAGGGTGTAGACCTTACTAGTACCTTATGGCTCGTAAGTCACTTATAGTCAGTAGCTAGGGTCTCCGCGTATTTAAGGAGTTGGAGGTACAGTCATATATTATATAGAAGCATCGGCGAAGTTGAGTAGCCCGCAACCCTCCACATCTTAAATAAAGCGTACACCCCATGCATATAGACTGGCAGTATACTGTTTTGGCATATAACTGATAATTTTATCATTCTAAATTGGGACATGCTTTTTGGCCATTTGATGATGTTTCACTTAAATTCCTGTGTTGTTTTATATTATCTGTCGGGAAAAACCTAAACTATACATGTTCCTTATCATACTGAAAACAAAATGTGTGTCACGCTGTTCGTCAACTCCCATGCATGGTTTCATCACAGGTGAGCTCTAATAACCAAAGGGATCCTTAATTCCAGTGAACGGTGCTAGCCTACGGCCGCTGGGGATGAATTGGTATATAAAATACTTAAAATTAAAAGCATTTGATTTTAATCCATATAACTCGATCATTTCAAATTTAATGGTCTGTTCCATGGGTTTAACTATATATATACCCCTCCACAAATTTCATCAACATTTAGTAATAGCTTTTTTAGCCAAGTTGTTTAACTAGACGTTAAACCAAATAATCAGAAGGGAAACTTACCAGTAATACTGGCATACTGCGCCACCTGGCGGAGGTATTTGTACTTATTAATTGTGAGCGGCAGCCACTAGACCAAGTTGTGACTGTAAATTACAATAGAGCCACAACTGGGTCTACGGCAGCCATCAGCTTCGTTAGAATTGAACAGGCCTAACAGCCATTAAATTAAAGCACGAGGTGGCTTATGTTTGTAAACAGGTTTGTTCATCAGCAGTATGTAATTGAAGTCATGTATTTTGATAAAATATTTACAGAATATATCTTCTCATAAGTCTATGGCAGGAATACCTTGTCTGGGAAAAAAAAACAAGGGAAATGTGGACAGAATTTCGGGGTCCATGGCCCGTACGATTTGGGTTTTACATGATGACATCCACGACAGCAGGCTCCACACAAACGTCAGCTATTGGGCTTATAGTCTGTGATATAGCAAACCCGCATATGTGTGGAGGTTGGCACGCGAGAACCAATGAACCGGAAGTTTGAGCGACAATAAGAGACGCAAGGATATATCCAAAAATTTGATGCGCCGTAGTTTGTAATTTAGTCTTGGTTTCTAAATATTTCAATTATTCCTGAAGTGCGCTGATGGATTTTTTGGAAGACGGGGAAATAGGTAAGATTCATGTATTGTTTAAGACTTCTCTTGTATGTAAGGCTGACCGTAAACTGATAAACATTTTGTCACTGAACTGAAAGTGAAACGAATATGTCACTTGTCAGTGTCACTGTCAAGTATGATCGCGAGGGTCTCCCGAAACAACCAAAACACCGGTGTTTTGGGTAATTTTTGACGAAACACCACGAAACACCTACTTAACCTCAACAGCGAAGCTGAATATTCATTCCATTAGATAAATAATCATTTGGGGAATCTTTTCATGAAATATGGATGCGTAATTATCTATTTTAAAGTTGTACGCAAGTGTTTCGTGTTGATGTCAGTTCAGACGTTGAAGGAGGTCGCCAATTTGATAGCGTGGTTGCTGCCACCTGGTGGCACTAAGGGGAATCATACTCAGCCAGGGTGTTTTCGGTGCAGTGACGAAACACTGCGGTGTACATACGTTTGAAGGAATAATCAAACATTTGACACAGAGAATATGAGAGCCAATAATAATAATTATATTCCCATGCAAATCATACTATCATACCTACTGTTCTAAATCATATTAATTATATTATTATATAAGGCCTATTTAATAAAAACTTTTCATTTCAATTTTGTATCAGGTGCATTACACCTCAAGCAATAAATAAAAATATACTATATAAATATAAAATATACTACAAATCAATAAATAAAAATATACTGTATAAATATAAATATAAAATATACTACAAATTAAAATGTTGACACTCAAAAGATCATGCAATTATATTCCAACAGTAGCGATTATTATATTTTTAATAGGAATATATATATATATATATATATATATATATATATATATATATATATATATATATATATATATATATATTACAATTTCAATATGAACATTTTAGTGTCATACCTTGGTAAAGATCATGTTAATAATATGATAATGATTATTATTATTATTATTATTATTAATTATATGCATTATGAATTTAATTATTACAAAATAAACAGGCACGAAAATAAAATTTTGAAATGCAATGTAAAACTCATTTTAAGTGTATTTTACACCATATTTTGATTACCATCAGAACCTTCTCACCTGAAAGAGGTCGAAAGTCGGGGAAAACCGACCCTTTGATCATCCACCACCTGACACTTGCTGCACTGCAGCCCTGCCTTTGTGACATAATTAATTAGTTGAGTAATGAGATTAGGAGTTGTTACGCAATACGCTGAACCGTTACCTTCTCGCAGGTGATCTATGATGTCCACTGTTGCTTGTTGTGTGCTCAGCCTAATCTTTATCATTATACAGTGTCACTTTATTTGCAAGACATAATTCGTTGAGCAGTACGCACATTAACAAAGACCCGATCCCAATGCTAAAAAAAAGCAGCAAAAATAAATCAAAGTTATATGCCATGGTAATGACGAAACTTCTGATTATAAGGAGAGAGAGAGAGAGAGAAAGCGAGAGAGAGAGCAATAGAAATAACAATAAAATCCATAAGTTTAGACAATATACATTATAATTGATAGTATATATATATATATTTATATATTTCTAAATATATATGAATAACATGAATACAATATTTAGGAATATGATAAATAAAACGTTAAATATATATTTTAATGCTGAATATATATATATATATATATATATATATATATGCCTTTTATGCAGCTGTGTAATATCATCTGATGTTACAAATCCTGAGCATGTTTGATTATTCCTTCAAACGTATGTACACCGCAGTCTTTCGTCACTGCACCCAAAACACCCTGGCTGAGTATGATTCCTCTTAGTGCCACCAGGTGGCAGCAACCATGCTATCAAAATGGCGACCTCCTTCAACGTCTGAACCGACATCAACACGAAACAGTCGCGTACGACTTTAAAATAGATAATTACGCATCCATATTCCATGAAAAGATTCCCCAAATGATTATTTATCTAATTGAAATAATATTCAGCTTCGCTGTTGAGGTTAAGTAGGTGTTTCGTGGTGTTTCGTCAAAAGTTACCCAAAACACCGGTGTTTTGGGTGAGCACTCTGTGATCGTTTACATTTTTTGGTTAAGTAAAGTATCAGTTATAGTAATTATTGAACAGTCACGTGGACACAATAGCAAACAAAGGGGACAGAACATTTGGGTTTCTAAAAGAGCTACATTTATAACGGTACAAATATAGAATACCTTTGTTGCTGATCGACAACTGTGATACGATCACAGTTGTGGGAATGGCCTGTACAGTTAGGCCTCATAATGGTGAAATGGTTAACTCTGGTAGAAGGCACCAAAAAAACTCTTAAAACTACTAAATATACACACCAAAATGCATCCTTTAGTGTCTTTAGTAGACCCAGTTGTGGCTCTGTTATAAAAACAGAGCCACAGGTCCCTGCCTTCAATTATCTAGCGGACAGGAGCACATGCAGGTGACAACGTTGTACCCACTTTCGGTACATTTAGTCTGTGGTTAAGCCCGGTGTAATTGGCTGGTGATTGTTTCAGGCTAGCCGTGTGCACTGCACATGTTTCATCCTTACTGCCAACTTACTGTAGCTGGCCCTTCCAGCTGAAATTTGATACAATAGCCTGGCCAGCTGAAACAATCCAGTGTGCTACCTTGGTAACAACGCTGCCAGTGGACAGTGGTCGTGTGTATCCAGTGGTCGAGTTACAGGACACTCACACCATGCACCAGTGATGATGAAACACATGCATGTACTGCTTGAAACAATCGCACAGAGGCACTGGGTTAGGCACCCAACATCAGGTGAAGCCTACTCTTGTCTGCTAGATAAATGAAGGCAGGGACCTGTTGCTCTGTTTTTATAACAGAGCCACAACTGTGTCTAGTGTCTATGGTAGTAAAAGGGTCTTTCTGGCAACTTAGCCACGTTCTTACCTTAATATATGAATGAAACATTATCCCTAACGATCCTTGTAGGCCCGCGGTGATTTAAACATAACAATATACAGGAATTTGTTATGAGCGGATGTTGATCGACTGGTACCCTACACCAACATCTATTATCGCCCGCTATTTCCACTTCAAACAGCGATAAGATCTGAGTGGGTTCCCAGTTTAAATCCCGATGCAAAGGACTGTGGGTCACTTTATGTAATCGTGGCGGCTTGTTCTCTGTGTAAACACATTAGCTCTTGGCAAAATTTTGGATAAGTAGGGTAATTGAGCATTATTTTGGTGCCAACACTTTGCAGATGTTTCATAAAACATCCAAAGACAACGAAAAGGTAATTATTTTATGTTGACACCACTTGAAATGTCAATTATACAGTTCCAAAGGGGTCTCCTATTTGGGACCTTACGAGGCGTTTTCCTATGAGTTGATCCCAAGACGTTGTCGACGGAGAGGAGCAGAGCGTATCAGAATCACACGTCTTGGGACGAGACAAAGAATACCTCAGCCTGGCTCAGGCACCTATACCAAAAAACTGAAGTGGCAGACCCTGTCTATTGCAGGACATGTATGTACTTTGTAACACATACCTTCACTAATAAGTGTATATTTGTCCATTCCCTCCCATTTGTCTCTCATGTATCATGTATTCCTCCCGCACCTACTCTTATTGTATCCTAAGACAAAGTCAGGATACTACGGTTTCACGACGGTCCCGCCGCAGCCGCAGAAAAACCTTGTGAGCGGGATAACTCCAAAAATATTTCACTGATCTTTTTCAAACTTTACATTTGTATGGATATAGGTAAGGGGACGAAGCCTTATTAAAGTGGGGTCATGACCTATGCTAGGGGAGTGACCTTGACCTTGAATATGTCCGTTTTTGTTGAAAATAACACAAATTCTTAAATATCTCAAGTAAGCTTGCATGGACTGGTCCAAAAATCAAGGTGACCAAAGATCTTATATCCGATAGCCTTGTGATATACCGGAAACTGGGGCGCTACCTATTATCCTTTTCTTGTTTTTACGCCTTTTAATAACCCCATAATTGCCACTTGACAGTACTGTAAGCATTATGAGTCAAAAACCCTTGTGATATTCAGGAAACTGGGGCGCCACCTATTATCCTTTTCATGTTTTTACGCCTTTTAATACCCCCATAATTGCCACTTGACAGTACTGTAACTAGTGTAAGCATTATAAGTCATAAACTAATGGACAGATGGACACATATTATGCACATGTAGAGAGATGGGTTATGGGATGAGGTCTATTTACATTTGGGTCATGACCTTTACCATGAGAGTGGCCTTGACCTTTAACGTGTCCATATTTGGTGAAAATCACACACCTCTTATGATATCTCCAGTGTTGATAGACATATGGATTTCAAACGTGACTTATGTATGGCCCACCACTAAAGTAAAAACCCTATAGGTTCTAGGGTCATGAGGCCAAAGGTCAAGGTCACTGGACTCGCATCTTAAAAGATACTGTGGATGCATTTTAAGCCAAACTTTCATCCCAGGTCTTCCATCTTGAATATATAGCTCACTTGCCAATAGTGGATGATCCATATCAATTTTGGGGTCACAAGGTCAAAGGTGGTGGTCACAGGAGCTATCTGTCAAAAAAATAGTTTCTGGATGATAATTCCTGTTTTATTGATGTATTGATTTCAAACTTGACTTATGTATGTCCCATTGAAAAAGCAAGACTCCAATAAATATTTGGGTCATAAGGTCAAAGGTCAAGGTCACAGGACACATCTTTAAAAAGATTGTGGATGCATTTTCAGCCAAACAATTCATCTCAGATCTTTCATCTTGCACATATAGTTCATCTGCCAATAGAGGAAGACCCCTATCAATTTTGAGGTCACAAGGTCAAAGGTGGTGGTCACAGGAACCATCTGTCCAAAAATTAGTTTCTGGATGATAATTCCTGCTTTTATTGATGTATGGGTTTCAAACTTGACTTGTATATGACCCATTGGAAAGCAAGACCCGAATTGATTTTGGGGTCATGAGGTCAAAGGTCAAGGTCACAGGACACATCTTTAAACAGATTGTGGATGCATTTTCAGCCAAACAATTCATCTCAGATCTTTCATCTTGCACATATAGTTCACCTGCCAAGAGAGGAAGACCCCTATCAATTTTGAGGTCAAAGGTGTAGGTCACATGAGCCATCTGTCCAAAAATTAGTTTCTGGATGATAATTCCTGCTTTTATTATTGTATAGATTTCAAACTTGACTTGTATATGTCCCATTAGAAAAGCAAGACCCGAATTGATTTTGGGGTCAGGAGGTTAAAGGTCAAGGTCACAGGACACATCTTTAAAAAGATTGTGGATGCATTTTCAGCCAAACAATTCATCTCAGATCTTTCATCTTGCACATATAGTTCACCTGCCAAGAGAGGAAGACCCCTATCAATTTTGAGGTCAAAGGTGTAGGTCACAGGAGCCATCTGTCCAAAAATTAGTTTCTGGATGATAATTCCTGCTTTTATTGATGTATAGATTTCAAACTTGACTTGTATATGTCCCATTAGAAAAGCAAGACCCGAATTGATTATGGGGTCATGAGGTTAAAGGTCAAGGTCACAGGACACATCTTTAAAAAAAGTGGATGCATTTTCAGCCAAACATTTCATCTCAGATCTTTCATCTTGCACATATAGTTCACCTGCCAGGAGAGGAAGAACCCTATCAATTTTGAGGTCACAAGGTCAAAGGTGTAGGTCACAGGAGCCATCTGTCCAAAAATTAGTTTCTGGATGATAATTCCTGCTTTTATTGATGTTCAGATTTCAAACTTGATTTGTATATGTCCAATTAGAATAGCAAGACCCGAATTGATTTTAGGGTCATGAGGTCAAGGTCACAGGACACATCTTTAAAAAGATCAAGGCCACAGGACCAAAATCTTCAAAAAGATTGTGGATTGATAGATGGAAGAAACAATAATTGCTTGCCAAGTGTCAGTATATGCTGCTAAAAATGATGGCCTATTCTTAAGGGGGTGGCGTACTACCTGCGGTGCCAAGAAATGTCTAGTTGAATAATAGGTTGACTTCAATTCTTAGTGAAGCGGCAGGTGTAATATATACATTATATTAGATAATCCCGCACCTATTAACAGTTTGTTAAAGCAACGCTGCCATGTCACCAAAGGATTCCCCCAGTTTGCCATTATGTCATCGGGGAAACACCCATTCACACAATCTCACACATTCACAATCTTGCTACACTTCAGGTCGTACCTCTGCCATGAAGCCAAAAGTAACATCAACCGATAACGATGAGTAATCATCTTTAGAATATATCTGTGGAATATTATTGTATCATAAATATATTTCAAAATGAAGTAAAAGAAGAGTGTTTGGCGTTGCAGTTTGTTCACCAGCGGACACAGCAGCCATTTATGCCGTTTATGACTCTGCCCCCTAGGGATCTAGTGGTGCTACCCCCAATCAAGCGTAGCATTTGTCCAAGATTGTTTTCTTTAATTTTTTCAAAGTATTGGTACAACACTGCATTGAAACTTTTAACAAATAATTATTTAGGAAGTGGCTAAACAGCCAGCAAGGTGCCAACAGTATAGTCCACAGGCTAAACAGCTGGCAGGGAAAATTGATCTTGCTGGCAGTCTAGCCCACAGGCTTAACTGCTGGCAAATGAATGCATGCTCAGTTTCAATGTGATACTCTGTACTTTTCATTATTAGTTTTACAATGAGTGCTAACTTACCAAATTAGATATTTTGCTGGTCTATATATAATAAATATGTTGAGTAGGTACATTTTTAGCTCAGCTGACTATAAGATTCTGAGCTATAGTCGTGGTCCATTGTCCGTCGTCCGTCCGTCCGTCCGTCTGTCCGTCCGTCCGTTCGTCCGTAGATGTGGCACGTTTTGAAACCGTAAGACTTAGGAATCCAAAATTCAGCATAATGTTAGATGTCCCCAAGATCTCCTACCAAGCCGAAAACTGGGTCTTTGCGACTTCATTCCTTTGAGAAATTAAGGAAAAACCTCAATTTTTTATTAGAAACCTATTTTCACACTTTAGGACTGCCTAATATCAAAACCACTCATCTGTTTTTCCTCATATTTCCTATAAATAATCCTCTATATAATTCCTATGTACATGCCAGAAATTAGGTCTGTATTATTTAATTTAAAAAAGTTATGAGCCCAAACATAATGCATTTTGTAAATAATCAGGAAAGAAATTTTATCACTTAACACAAAACTTGTTAAAGCTAAGCACTTTTTTTCCAGTAATATTACTTTTATTAATCAAAATTAAATTGTATACCCAAAATTAGATCAAAATCTTTTAAATTTTTAAAAATATTAGCAAAAATAAAAAAATTGGTACCTTAAATTTTGCCCAACTTTGACCATGGCACGTTTTTTTGCTGTAACTGCTGTGGATTTAATTTTCACAGCATGTTTTTGTTAGCATTTCAACTGTTAACACCAAAAATTTGAAACCAGTTGATCAAAAACTGTAGATTTTATTCAAGTTTTCAAGCACCATGTCACATATTGCTAGTGTTATGCAGTTTGCTAGAGCTCAGCTCCCAAGCTTCAGCTCTAAATTCCTTAAATTTGGCATACAGTTAGATTTCTCCAAAATCCCCTACCATGCCAAGAATTTGGTCACTAGGACTTAATTCCTTCGAGATATCAATGAAAAACTTCATTTTTCCATTAAAAACCCAAGGTTACACTTTAAGACTGCCTAATATCAAAACCACTGATCTGACTTTGATCATATATAATATACATATTTTTCTATACATTCACTATGCACATGCCAGAAATGATGTCAGTATTGTGTATTTTTTTAAGTTATGGGCCCAAACATAATGCACTTTGTAAAAAATCAAGAAATATATTTACTCCCTTAACAAAGGCATTGCTGAAGCTAGAGATCTTTTTTGTCAGGGATGTAACATTATTTAATCAAAATTCAATTGAATACCCAAAATTAGTTCTGAATTTTTCAAATTTGATAAGTTATTAGTATAAATATAAAATTAATACCTTAAATTTTGCCCAACTGTGACCATGGCACGTTTGTTTCCCGTGAGCACTGTTGATATAATTTTCATATCATGCACACATAAGGATTTCAGCTTTTTAGTTTAGAAAGCTGAAAGAAATTTGCCAAATATTGTAGCTTTTATTAATTTTTTTTTATGAGACCCTGTCAGACTTTGGCTCTCTCCAGCCCCTCTTGAGTCACCTGTATGTTGACCTTGTTGACCTTTCATCAAATTATGCACACTTGAGGGGAGAATCCAGGCAGCTTATGGCCAGCCACAGTTGATCCAGGTGTTCAACCCAACTCATCTAGTAGTTTTAACCAACAACATAACAATAAACAATAAATTAATAAATTTTTATTGGTTTTTAATAACAAATTAAAGAAAAATAGAAAAGGAATTTGTTAGTTTATAATAACAGGAAATTAACTTGCAGTTACTGATGATATAAAAATCTTGTATCGATGGGTAGAATGTCACATATTCCAAATAACACCATGCAGTCACCTATGTCATTTTTTAGTTCATTTTTAATGATAAAGAAGTAAATCATATTATTCATTACTAATCATTAAGGATTATATGAAGGAAATTAATGATAGACAAAGATGCAGTTGATAATATTAATCTAGATTCCTACTGTGTCTAGTGTGTACATTGATGTGAAATTAGTCCAAAATGAATTTTTTACAGTTATTTTTTAATATAAATAAAAGCCATAAAACCAGGTACTAATGATCATTATTTAAATGTGTGAATTTTGTATATGGGCACTTTCACACTAAAGGTTGGATATGAAAAATTGTTAAACAATGGTTCACAGGTAAGTTTTGTGGCTAGAAATATGATACATATTATCATATTTGTAAAGGCCACACCAGCCTCTATAAACACAGAAAATTTTATAACTCTAGGCCAATTTTTTAAGAAGTTCTGGCCATTTAAGTGTAATTTTCATCAAATTTTGGAGTCTCACTCACAAAAATGGAAAAATTTAATGTTAATATGACTGAAATTTGTTTACCAGAACTGAAATATTCTAATTGCAGCACATGCTGTAACATGTAAACTACAAGTGCTCCAAGTTTCATGACTTTCATACTGGTGGTTAAAATTATCCAATCAATATCCTTCAGTATAATAATTGGTTAAAAAATTCTGCTGGGACCTGTCCTCTCCAGTACATTGCATCCTCACAAGAAAAGTAATTCTCATGTCGCAAAACAAAATCCTGCTTTAAACAGCCATTATTATATCTAATCATGTTTTGGTAACTAAGGGCTGGGTATGTGTGTCCTGACCGGGATGATTTGGCACTTGTTTACCTGGTATATGCCTGTTAAAAAAATTGTCCTCTCCAGTACATACAGATAAAATTCACTTTAATGTAGAAATTAAAAGCCTATTTTAGTTTATATGTAACAGGTAGCTAGAAAGAAAAATTCCCTGGTGTTTGCATTGCATACCATCTAATATTCTGTGGCCAGTTTAGCAATGAGTGTATCTGTTAAAATGTCCTCTCCAGTACAATCATTTTTAACATGAGGCAGGCTAGAGAAATACTTCTCCAAGTAAGCTTAATATTTACTTCAAGTTTGTCCTAGTGATAAATATAAATAGACTGACTGGTTTAGGGAAGTAGTTTGGCTCATTATATATATAAATTAGCATGTAACTCCATTCATTGTCATACCAATGTTTAGAGTGATGAATCTTCATTGATGAATTCATGATAAAGCCTTTCTTTTTCATGTTCCTTCTTTGTACAGAAGTGAGAAGCAGACAAAAAGCATACCTGCAATAACTGCATGTAAATTATGACAGTAGCAGACTTTAATTTTGTGTTACCTAAATGTACTGGAGAGGACATTTTTTTAACACGGGATAAAAGTGTCAAATGTACAACCCTACAGTCTTTCAGATTTGCACGGTAGTTCTTGAAGCTTTCAATCACTGTGGATACCTAACCTGCTTACTTTTAATTTTAATAAATACCATGCAGTTTACTACATAGACCCCTTCATCTAATTCTTTGGGTAATATAAAAAATGTGTAATTGTATCTGTTTTTAACTTGAACCACATACAAGTTAAGATTCTTTACCAAATTAGACCGGTAGAAATAGTCCTAATTTTCATTTTTACCAAAATCTAACATTTCATTATCTGGATCATTAACTCTCTTCATGTCACATATTTTATGTAAATGTGCCATATTGATGATTGCTGACGAATCAACCCACATTGTTTTGGCCAAAGATAATTCTTATGAAAATACCAATATGAATCATTACTTCATGAGAGCAACTACAATCAAATTTGCCAATACTTTTGCCTCAAGAAAAGGTCAACAACTTGTGAAACCAAAGAGTTTGGTAAAACAGCTTTTGACACTATGGTTTCCCAAATTGCTGGTACACATTTTAAATGACACAGTTATCAGTGTTGGGGCTAGGGGTGGTTAGGGTGAAGGCATCATGTGAACTTGGTCTTTGACAACGTGCTTTTACTTTTCCATCCATCTTACCAAGTCTCATAGCAAAGTCTATGAAAACAATGATATCGACATTGTCTTCTTGTAAAAGCTTAATTTTCTGGTTCCAATTTATCTAAGTCTCAGAAAAGTTGTTCATATATTTTAAATTCAAATTTAACGGTAAAATCCACACAAGTAAAAAGCCAAAAGCAACTGAAATGTCCATTTCCACAACTGTTGTGTAACAATGTAAAATACTACTAGCAGGACCCAAATCTGTAGTTACCACATGATACAAAAATGTATGTCCCAAATTTTGAATAAATTAATATATATATATATATATATATTATATATATATATATATACACACACATATATGGATATTTTCCCAAGGTCTAAATAAACATTTTGTTTATATTACATTCAGGTGAGCTATGTTGTCTGTGAACCAACTGTTTAATGTATGTTGTAAAATAAGTTGATAGATGTTGATATTCAAAGTAAATGTGTTGGAAATAAAGCATGAGTGCAAAAAAACAAATTATATTTGCATTACTGATTGTGAACAAAACTGCTTCTGAATAAAATTCTGTGATATATTTAATTTTCAAGATGACCATTTCTCCAAATTATTGTTAAAAATATATTTTTTTTTCAACAAAACAAAAGGTACAAGCCGTTCAGTATTTATAATCTCGCTTTAAGTATCATTTAATATCATAGAGTCATAATTGACTTACATTATACTTAATAACTGATAATTGGGTATGTCTATTTTGTGCTCCTTTCACCACAAGGTCCAAATAGTTGCAGATGAACTTGCCTCTGGAAAATGAGGTGGACACTGATTCACTTAATGTTCAAAAGGTCCATGAACAATACAAGAGAGAGAGGGAACAAAAACATTCCTTTTGAATTCTTCCACAGTGCATGTTAAAATAATGTCCTCTCCAGTACAAATGTTGGTAAAAACCGTTATCATATAAATCAAGTGACAACAGACTAAGGCATCAACATATATCCTGATTTCTTGAACTCTGTACAGCTGAACAACTTCTCTCACCATTTCTGTTACTAATTGACCAGAGCAGTGTCAGAATAAAGACTGACAGCATACTTCCTTTAATCATAATTAAAATGCACTGTTAAATTTTTATAAAAATATGAAAATTTCATAAAACAAACAAATGTGATTGCAGATTTTTTTACCATGCACTTAGGACATGATCAAATACATCAGATAAAGACATTAGAACAAACCAATGAGCGAAAATTTAAACTATGTAGAGCTGTGAAGAGAAAAAGATTATTGTAAAAATATGGGATGTTTGAATTCCTGAATTCAATGTAACTTTTATTAGTTCACAGGTAAAATGGTATACTAAACAGTTTCCTTTAGCTAAGATATGTAGCTTTTCAGGGGTAAACTTAATAATGCTCTGTTAGGTATTCAGTTTTTACTCCCCAGTGAGACTAATCACTCAACCTTTTGTGTGAAAGTGCCCATATTCTGGATTCACAACATCATTGTTTGGTGAAAACTGAATAAATACCAGTCATGGTGTGAATACTTTGTAATTGTATTTAAATACGAATATGATTATGTACTCCATTATAAAATTTCTTGCATAAAGAATGGGAATTCAGGTAAAAATGAAAGTATATGAATACTCGTGCAAATACTTTCAAAATGTATTCATAAATGCATTCATGAATATATTCTTTAATATTATTTTAATAATCATATCAGTTATATTTCATTTTAAAAAATCATATGATTCTCTTATTATTTTTAATAAAAATTATATTTGGGACAATATTTGTAATTTTTTTAATAAATAGTTAAACTCTTATATTATATGTTCTGCTTATAAGTTATATGGCCAAGTCAAAATCTGTGTGACAGTAGTACTCCATTTGTTAATAAAATAAATGAAATCAATCCTCTTCCCTGTCTCCAAAGGTACTATCAAAATCATACATAAGCTAAACAACAACAACTCATAATACAGCTTATATTTATTACCACACAAAACCAGCATGTGCCTCATTTCTAAATAATATTTTTTTATCATATATAACAGCTGAGCGCCGTGACCCATAGGTCCCTTGTTTTATATTTACAGGGTAGTTTTGTACATATTTATATCATTCATTGGAATTGAACTGAAGTTGACTGGCACATCAGCTGCTTAATTGTGCTTAATAGCAGACAATGGTAATGTGTGAAAGCACAGACAACTCATGAGATGTCATATCAAAGGATATGCAGATAATTTGAATTTAAAGTCAGTCAAGTGTGAAACATAATGACTGCTACAGCTTATCATTAATGTGGTAATGAGCAAATAAATAACCAGTGTTTGAAAACAAACAACCTAGGATATGTCAAATAAATGGTTCAAAGATCAGCTTATTACTTGGTTAAAAGTATTCAAACAATTATCTTACACCAACTTATTAAGCTGTTGATCCTATTGTGTTGTGATGATGCAAGATATTTCCACACCAAATGGTAATTCTTACGTTTGGTAAGTTTGCACTTTATTGTCAAAATAATAATGGAAACTATTAAGTATCACACTGAAACTCTGAAAGAAAGCATGCATTCATTTGCCAGAAGTTTAGCCTGTACTAGCTGTGGGCTAGACTGCCAGCAAGGTCAGTTTTCCCTGCCGGCTGCTAGCCAATTCAAAGCATATATCCACTGATGCCAGTTTTTTGCTTCAAATTAAAATGAGTATTTCATAGTGTTTTGTCACAGGTACCCAAAACACCAGTGTTCTGGGTGACTGTTCATAAGTTATAACAGAGGAGTGGATAAGACCAAGTACTGAAAAACACTGAAGCAGACCAGTATATACTGAATAAGTGATGAGTCAGTGAAAGAAAATGTCTGGTTTGCGTTCATAAATTCTTGTCTGATGAGTCTGACATAGGAACTCCACACCCTTGGTCAGAAGAGATTTTGCCATAATGATAAGGATGGTAAACCTTTGCCTCCCTCTGAATTTAGTGTACTTTGGTGGTAATGACTATTGCTTTTTGTTTTCCTGTGTACTTCCGTATTTCTTTTGTATATTTTGGTATTCAGATTTTAACAGGGTTGGCACAACCTTCCCAGAGGGAATGAAGGGAAGGGAAGAAATACTTATTTCTTAATTTTTAAGCTCCTTCAACAGTGTTTCCACTGTTAAAATATATAATTATCTTATCATTATTAGCCAATCACATACTGCTGGGCTTGTCATATAATTTCGTTAGCCACATCAGTGTTAGGCTTTTATACAGACACGAGGTGGCTCTACCCTTGCGCTACATTCACTGCTTATGTTAGCAAATTTTATCCATAAGCATTAACTATGGCATATTTTGAAAGAGTACCACCAGTTAAATATTCATTTGGGCCCCTCTGGATGTCTTCTAGTTTGGCAGATATATCTATATAATATATAATATAGGTAAAATACTGTGAGATATAAATGAACTTGCATGTATTTTTTTCACTTTTTAAAAAATACATGAATAAATGATTATCTGAGATTTTGTATGGATTTTACCATATAAAGGGCGTAGGTTGGGGGCGGGTTTGAGCTAAATTTTTAGTGCCAATTCTGTTAAGGACTTTAGCAGAAGTGGTATGTGTGCATCAATGACTAAACCTTCTAAGCAAAATCGGGGTGAGTATTCTAATGGGACAGCATATTCTGTTTGGAACTTTATGATACACATAGCTATGAACTGCTGAATTTAAGTGATGTTATTATTGCTGTATTTTGGTTCTTTGCAGGGAGTACAGGGGGAGGCACTCCGCTGCAGGATGAACCAGACTATGATGAGACCTACGACCCAAATGCACAGGTGAGAATATACCTTAATTAACTTTCATTAAACTTCTATGAACTGCCAGAATTTTAACCTTAACTGTTTTGGCAGTAAAGTTTTTGTGTCCATGTTTCAAAGCTGTTATCTCAGAAGTGAACAGTGAATAGTGAACAATGTTCAAGTGACTAACACTTTATTTATGGATGTGCATCTAGTAGATTTGGCTTATTTCCCCCCTTTGTAATGCATAAAAATATGTGGTTCCCCCGACCTTGTCAGCTGTATCATACTTGTGTACAAGTACAAGAGTCAGCACAGAGATACAGGAGACAAGAATTATGCCATTATTGGTCAGTCAGTATGTAAACAGTACTTGAGGTGACTGAGTAGTTCCGATCTAGCCTGGCAATCTCCTCTTTAACAAGGATTCATATGCTCCTTAATGCATATACTGTGGTTGACTTTATATTTGTGAACTAAAAATTTGCAATTTCTGCATTTTGGGCATCTCACGAGGGTTTTGCACCAGAACCTATACAATCTAAGTACAGCTGTATTTGTATTGATTTTAAATTTAGAACAAATCCTACAATACTTCGCTCATTTCTAGATCAGTATTTCACTTATGTCTGGTGTCACATGTATCTCGTGAGATTACGGCATGACTAATCTGTTTTTGCAAATTTATCATCCCCTCTTGTTCATCTTAGTTGATGGGGCATTTTATTCCCGAGGGTTTTATTTTTTGCCACCATTTCATATTCGCAAATATTGTGAAATTAAAACCCTTGCGAATAAAAAGGCAACCGCAGTATATTCCTAAAGATATTTGAATGTCAGTCTGTGACCTTATACCCTTCTCTGGGGGCTGAAGAGTAAACTACGATTAAAATTGTTTTGTCTGTTTAAAAAAGTAGAGGCCACATAATCAATGCAAGGCATACTTGTATGGTGTCAGAGACACAGTTAAAATGGAGGGTGATTTACCAGAATGCAGAGTTATATTAATTTGCCGCACAAGCTGTGAACAAACATAACTAATGGTTTGTCTAGAATATTCTAAGTAACACTGTATTGTGAATGGCAAGGCTGTGAAAAAATTACGAAAATGTTTGCTGCCTCATCAATACTTTCAGCACAGTTTTTGCCATGGCATGTTGTGCCACTCTGGCATCTTTTCAAGTTTTATGTCAGATGTTCTTAAAGGGGCCAAATCACCTATCTGACCTTTTAAACTTAAGGTAATCCCTTTACTTGGATCTTTTATAAAAATAGGCCAGAAAACATGTATATCAACACACACAGGTTGCTTATTTTTTTTATACCAATGTGTTTATTAAATGTTGGGGCCTGCCAAAATAAACAAAACAAATAAAACAAAGGCATCTAGCTGCAAATCATATAAGCTAGAGCTTTGCAAATGGCATTTTGCAAAAAGTGACTCTGCATATATGCAACCTACTACCTTTGGTAACAAATTTTCCTGTTTGTCAACATTGCTGTGTTTACAAACACGTGGAAATGTCCTTCACAGAGGCATTATAAGAACTGTTCATAACCGGAATTACCCTTAGATCATTAATATATTCACAGAGAGAGCCTGAAATTAAATAAATTCTTTTTCAAACAGTAGGTGAAAGGGCACCTTTAAATGCCACTACCTTTCAGCTCAACAAGCAAATCATGGACTCACTGTTTTTATTGTTTTCAGAATGACGAAGAAATGATGGAACAGGGGTCTGCTCCTGCCAGTCCAAGTAAGTTGCATCCTTTTAACGAGAAAATTATTAAGTGTTTAATTATTCCTTTACCATTCAAAACATATAATAATAAGGTTTTACCTTTTTCAGCTACCATACATTTTTTGTGTAGCAGGATAATAAATTCTTGATTGCCATTATCATATACAGCTAAAAATATTGCTGATGATCTTGGTAAATTACACATCTTGAGACAGTGTTTAAAATGTGTTTGTGGATTTCACAGCTTGCATGGTAAAAATAAATTTTAAACCCTGTAAAGAGCAGAGCAATTGTTAATTGGAGAGCTGTGCTGAAATTTCCTCTGGCAGAACTTAGGCCGATCACATTCAGGCTTCAATATGATTCGTTGTTAGATGAGTTTAGCAAATTAGTGAGGGTTTACTATGTGTTGTTTATTGGTTATATTGAGTTGTTTATGAGTTTGGCAAATGACTAAGGGTTTACTATATATTCTTTAATGGTTGTATTAATTGGCAAACAGTTGATAGTTTGCTATTTATTGTTTGATGGTTGTATTTATTGATGGATGAGTTATGTGAATGGCTGAGGGTTTACTGTATATATTGTTTTATGGTTGTGCAGAAAGTCCGGGGAGCATTGGAACTCCAGTACAAGATGAAGAATACAGCAACCCCAGGAGTCCAGGGAGTCCGGGGGGAGAGGACCCAATGGAGCAGGGTAGCCCAGGACAGGTTTGTAAATATACTCCCACAAAATTATATATTTCCAAGTTTAATGCAATAATCAATCTGAACTTGCTAGTTTACTGAGTTGCAGGACGGGTTTATCATTTACATTAAGAGAAAGGATTTACCACTTTAAAACCTCCCACTACCACCATTTAATTCACATTTGTTGTGCATCCGTCTTAAAACTGCAAATCTGTTGTTAGAGATTAACATTTGATAAACTGTTCAGTATATTACATCATTAAATCAAATGATGCATGTCTTCCCATGATTGACACGTGAGGAGCAGGATGTGGTGGCGGTTACCATGTAGATGGGATCTGCATTTTAGTTCATGTATTCACATGTATTCCTTTATATCAACTCCTGAGTTAAAGCATAATGTTACTTACCCAGCCGTGAACAGTGTCATTTGATTGCACAGACTACCATTGCTGTGCAGTTTTTGACATGACTCATGTCCACATTTTATGTATTCTTGGCTAATGGGGTAATCTCTTTTAGGTTTATAAACTGCTGTGGAGTTACAAATGCTTGTTGATGTACTTGTAGAACAGCTTTGTGCTTCAGAACAATGTCCACGGTCTTACTAGGTCACGCCTGATAAGTGTACAGTGGTTCCCTCTATGTTGATATTACTGAATTAAACAATAAATCAGATTTCAGGAGAACTTCTCAACACATGGTATAAACCTCTTCTGTACAACTGGTTCACACCCAAGTTACCTGTTGTAATTTGTCTGTAATGCTGATACATGTATTCTCTTTGGTGCAATACTATTCTGTGCATATAATTGTCTCACCTCCCATGGGCTGAGACAGTGTTTGGTCTGTCGTCTTCAGCGGCGTTGTTGTCTGTGTCATTTCTTGTGAATATGATAATTTTTAATTACTTTCTCATGAAATTTGAAATTCAAATTGTTTCTACCAATATCTTGGATCAATTTGATAAATAGTGACCTTGTACTTCATCATCAAGGTCAAATAGGCTGAAATAGACATTTTTGGTGAACCCTATATGTTTTGAAGTTTCACATATTTTTCCTAAAATTTGAAACAAGTACAAATTTTAACCAAGTACTTTGATGAGTTCTAAAACAGGTGACCTTGACCTGGATCTTCAAGTTTAAATTAGCTAGAATAGAAATTATATGTAAATGTTGTGACTTTTGAAGTAGTCTGTATTTTTCCTCAAAATTTGAGATCAGAAGCCCATGGGGATTGGAGTCCCATGTCTGTTTTTGCATTACAAAAACAACCTCATTCTAGTAATATTTATGATAATCTATCTCCAGGTGGAGAGTGCAGAAGAAATGGAGCAGAATCCAGTCAGTCCAGATGGCTGTCAGAGTCCTGGTCAGGACCCCGAGAGTCCTTCTGGGCCAGTGGGTAGTCCAATAGGAACCCCAGAGGGTTCAGGCAGCCCAAGAAGTCCTGCTGGAAGCGGAAGTCCAAGGAGTCGCAGTGGGAGTCCAGCTGGGAGTGGGAGTCCAAGGAGTCCGGCTGGTAGTGGGAGTCCAAGGAGTCGAAGTGGGAGTCCAGCTGGTAGTGGGAGTCCAATGAGCCGCAGTGGAAGTCCTAGGAGTCCAGCTGGTAGTCCAAGGAGTCGGAGTGGGAGTCCAGCTGGTAGTGGGAGTCCAAGGAGTCCAGCTGGTAGTGGGAGTCCAAGGAGTCCAGCTGGAAGTGGGAGTCCAAGGAGTCCAGCTGGAAGTGGGAGTCCAAGGAGTCCAGCTGGAAGTGGGAGTCCAAGGAGCCCTAGTGGCAGTCCTGCAAGAAGTCGCAGTGGGAGTCCTAGGAGTGCCAGAAGCCGCAGTGGGAGTCAAAGAAGTCACAGTGGGAGTCCTAGGAGTGCCAGAAGCCGCAGTGGGAGTCCAAGAAGTCGCAGTGGGAGTCCTAGGAGTGCCAGAAGCCGCAGTGGGAGTCCAAGAAGTCGCAGTGGGAGTCCTAGGAGCCCTAGTGGCAGTCCTGCCAGAAGCCGCAGTGGGAGTCCTAGGAGTGCCAGAAGCCGCAGTGGGAGTCCAGCTCGCAGTGGGAGTCCTAGAAGTCGCAGTGGGAGTCCTGCAGGCAATGCTCCAGGAAGTCCAGAGGGTCCAAGAGGAAGTCCACACAGTGGAGCAGGGTCTGGTAAAGGTGGATCTGGATCTCCTCGAAGTTTTGCCTCAGGATCTCAGAAGATTCCACCAGGCAGTCCACAGAGTGGAGATGAACAGGAGGGTGGACGAGCGAGTCCAGTGGGACTGAGTGCACTTGGGAGTCCGGGAGGGAGTCAAAGTGATCCTGGCAGTCCACCAGGGAGTCCGACTCAGGTGGAGCCAACAGCCTCAGCCTCTGCTCAGCAGTATGTAGATGTGTTTTGCTATAAAGTATGGCTAGCTTTTGGGGAAACTAATATCACTTTATCAGCACATTTTCCAAATTTTTTAAATTAAGGAAAATTCTCAGAAAAATGTTAATACTGGTTATCAGGAAGGATATTAGCAATGGAATATTAAATTTTGATGAAAAGGTCTGTAAATTTGATTGAGAAATCATGCCTTGCAGCAACATAGTTATGGTAGCATAATAGACGTTGTATCACAATGCCTTTATGTATCGAAGAGAAAATTCATGTTTTGAATGAATTAATTTGTTATGAAATGTCAGTGTCTGTTGTCACAATGTATCAATAAATAATCAGTGAAACAGGTAGTGTAGAGGCATAGCAAATCATGCTATGTCTTTCCGTCACCTGGTAATGGGGAAGTGGAAATTTATGGAATTTAAAATGCGTTGGATACAGGCCCTTAGATATTCTAATTATGTCATTATTTATTCTCTTTTATTTATTTAGCTCTAGAAAATGGAACTGCATTATCAGTTTTAATATTCATAGGAAAACTAATTGCATTGTGATTTCATGCAAACCTGAAACTTCAGTCAGCTGTAATTAATAGTATTTGACATGTTGAGTTACTTACAAGGAACAGAAGTACTCAAAATGTTAAAATCTAAAATGCTAATAAGTTATAATCAATCAGTTTTTAGCTCAGCTGACTATAAGTCATCTGAGCTATAGTCGTGGTCCATTGTCCGTCGTCCGTCCGTCTGTCCGTCCGTCCGTCCGTCCGTAGATGTGGCACGTTTTGAAACCGTAAGACCTAGGAATCCAAAATTCAGCATAATGTTAGATGTCCCCAAGATCTCCTACCAAGCCGAAAACAGGGTCTTTGCGACTTCATTCCTTTGAGAAATTAAGGAAAAACCTCAATTTTTTATTAAAAACCTATTTTCACACTTTAGGACTGCCTAATATCAAAACCACTCATCTGTTTTTCCTCATATTTCCTATAAATAATCCTCTATATAATTCCTATGTACATGCCAGAAATTAGGTCTGTATTATTTAATTTAAAAAAATTATGGGCCCAAACATAATGCATTTTGTAAATAATCAGGAAAGAAATTTTATCACTTAACACAAAACTTGTTAAAGCTAAGCACTTTTTTTCCAGTAATATTACTTTTATTAATCAAAATTAAATTGTATACCCAAAATTAGATCAAAATCTTTTAAATTTTTAAAAATATTAGCAAAAATAAAAAATTGGTACCTTAAATTTTGCCCAACTTTGACCATGGCACGTTTTTTTGCTGTAACTGCTGTGGATTTAATTTTCACAGCATGTTTTTGTTAGCATTTCAACTGTTAACACCAAAAATTTGAAACCAGTTGATCAAAAACTGTAGATTTTATTCAAGTTTTCAAGCACCATGTCACATATTGCTAGTGTTATGCAGTTTGCTAGAGCTCAGCTCCCGAGCTTCAGCTCTAAGTTCCTTAAATTTGGCATACAGTTAGATTTCTCCAAAATCCCCTACCATGCCAAGAATTTGGTCACTAGGACTTAATTCCCTCGAGATATCAATGAAAAACTTCATTTTTCCATTAAAAACCCAATGTTACACTTTAAGACTGCCTAATATCAAAACCACTGATCTGACTTTGATCATATATAATATACATATTTTTCTATACATTCACTATGCACATGCCAGAAATGATGTCAGTATTGTGTATTTTTTAGCTCAGCTGACTATAAGTCATCTGAGCTATAGTCGTGGTCCATTGTCCGTCGTCCGTCCGTCTGTCCGTCCGTCCGTCCGTCAGTCCGTCCGTCCGTCCGTCCGTCCGTCCGTAGATGTGGCACGTTTTGAAACCGTAAGACTTAGGAATCCAAAATTTGGCATAATGTTAGCTGTCCCCAAGATCTCCTACCAAGCCGAAAACTGGGTCTTTGCGACTTTGTTCCTTTGAGAAATTAAGGAAAAACCTCAATTTTTTATTAAAAACCTATTTTCACACTTTAGGGCTGCCTAATATCAAAACCACTCATCTGTTTTTCCTCATATTTACCATAAATATTCCTTGATATAGTTCCTATGTACATGCCTGAAATTATGTCTGTATTATATAATTTAAGAAAGTTATGGGCCAGAACATAATGCATTTTGTAAAAAATCAGGAAAGATATTTGATCACTTAACACAAAACTTGTTAAAGCTATGGACTTTTTTTCAAGTAATATAACTTTAATTAATCAAAATTAAATTGTATACCCAAAATTAGATCAAAATCTTTTAAATTTTTTAAAATATTAGCAAAAACAAAAAATTGGTACCTTAAATTTTGCCTAACTTTGACCATGGCACGTTTTTTTCCTGTAAGTACTGTGGATTTAATTTTCTCAGCCTGTTTTTGTTAGCATTTTGTCTGTTAACACCAAAAAATTTGAAACCAGTTGATCAAAAACTGTAGATTTTATTCAAGTTTTCAAGCACCATGTAACATATTGTTTACATCAGGCTAGTGTTATGCAGTTTGCAAGAGCTCAGCTCCCCAGCTTAAGCTCTCAGTTCCTAAAATCTGGCATACAATTAGATGTCTCTAAAATTCCCTACCATGCCAAGAATTTGGTCACTAGGACTTAATACCTTTGAGATATTAATGAAAAACTTCATTTTTCAATTAAAAACCCATTATTACACTTCAATACTGCCTAATATCAAAACCACTGATCTGACTTTAATCATATATAATATACATGTTTTTCAATACATTCTCTGTGCACATGCCAGAAATGATGTCAGTATTGCGTAATTGTTTTAAGTTATGGGCCCAAACAATATGCACTTTGTAAAAAATCAAGAAATACATTTACTCCCTTAACAAGGGGCTTGCTGAAGCTAGAGATTTTTTGTCAGGGATGTAACATTATTTAATCAAGATTCAATTGAATACCCAAAATTAGTTCTGAATTTTTAAAATTTTATAAGTTATTAGTATAAATATAAAATTAGTACCTTAAATTTTGCCCAACTTTGACCATTTCACTTTTGTTTAATGTGAGCTCTGTTTATATAATTTTCATATCATGCACACACATGGATTTCAGCTTTTTAGTTTAGAAAGCTGAAAGAAATTGGCAAAAAATTGTAGCTTTTATTAATGTTTTTATGAGACCATGTCAGACCTTGGCTCTCTCCAGCCACTCTTGAGTCACCTGTATGTTGACCTTGTTGAACTTTCAGCAAATTATGCACGCTTGAGGCGAGGCAGATACCGGGGCAGCAAGGCAGCTTATGGCCAGCCACAGTTGATCCAGGTGTCCAACCCAACTCATCAAGTAGTTTTAACCAACAACATAACAATAAATTAATCAATTTTTATTGGTTTTTAATAACAAATTAAAGAAAAATAGAAAAGGAATTTGTTAGTTTATATTAATAGGGAAATAACTTGCAGTTACTGATGATATAAGAATCTTGTATTGATAGATAGAATGTCACGTATTCCAAATAACACCATGCAGTCACCTATGGCATTTTTTAGTTCAATTTTAATAATAAAAAAATAAATCATATTATTCATTACTAATCATTAGGGATCATATGAAGGAAATTAATGATAGACAAAGATGCAGTTGATAATATTAATCTAGATTCCTACTGTGTCTAGTGTGTACATTGATGTGAAATTAGTCCCAATTAAATATATCACATTTATTTTTTTTTTAATATAAATAAAAGCCATAAAACCAGGTACTTATGATCATAATTTAAATGTGTGAATTTTGTACATTCTGGATTCTCAACACCATTGTTTGGTGAAAACTGAATAAATACCAGACATGGTGGGAATACTTTGCAATTGTATTTAAATACGAATATGAATATGTACTCCATTATAAAATTTCTTGCATAAAGAATGGGAATTCAGGAAAAAATGAAAGTATATGAATACCAGTGCAAATACTTTCCAAATGTATTCATGAATGCATTCATGAATATATTCTTTAATATTATTTTAATAATCATATCAGTTATATTTCATTTTAAAAATCATACGATTCTCTTATTATTTTAAATAAAAATTATATCTGGGACAATATTTGTAATTTTTTTAATAAATAGTTAAACTCTTATATTATATGTTCTGCTTATAAGTTATATGGCCAAGTCAAAATCTGTGTGACAATAGTACTCCATTTGTTAATAAAATAAATGAAATCAATTCTCTTCTCTGTCTCCAAAGGTACTATCAAAATCATACATAAGCTTAACAACAACAACTCATAATACAGCTTATACTTATTACCACACAAAACCAGCATGTGCCTCATTTCTAAATCATATTTTTTTATCATATATAACAGCTGAGCGCCGTGACCCATAGGTCCCTTGTTTTAAGTTATGGGCCCAAACATAATGCACTTTGTAAAAAAATCAAGAAATATATTTACTCCCTTAACAAGGGCATTGCTGAAGCTAGAGATCTTTTTTGTCAGGGATGTAACATTATTTAATCAAGATTCAATTGAATACCCAAAATTAGTTCTGAATTTTTCAAATTTTATAAGTTATTAGTATAAATATAAAATTAGTACCTTAAATTTTGCCCAACTGTGACCATGGCATGTTTGTTTCCCGTGAGCACTGTTGATATAATTTTCATATCATGCACACATAAGGATTTCAGCTTTTTAGTTTAGAAAGCTGAAAGAAATTTGCAAAATATTGTAGCTTTTATTAATGTTTTTTATGAGACCTTGTCAGACTTTGGCTCTCTCCAGCCCCTCTTGAGTCACCTGTATGTCGACCTTGTTGACCTTTCTTCAAATTATGCACGCTTGAGGGGAGAATCCAGGCAGCTTATGGCCAGCCACAGTTGATCCAGATGTTCAACCCAACTCATCTAGTAGTTTTAACCAACAACATAACAATAAACAATAAATTAATAAATTTTTATTGGTTTTTAATAACAAATTAAAGAAAAATAGAAAAGGAATTTGTTAGTTTATAATAACAGGAAATTAACTTGCAGTTACTGATGATATAAGAATCTTGTATCGATGGGTAGAATGTCACATATTCCAAATAACACCATGCAGTCACCTATGGCATTTTTCAGTTCATTTTTAATGATAAAGAAGTAAATCATATTATTCATTACTAATCATTAAGGATTATATGAAGGAAATTAATGATAGACAAAGATGCAGTTGATAATATTAATCTAGATTCCTACTGTGTCTAGTGTGTACATTGATGTGAAATTAGTCCAAAATGAATTTTTTACAGTTATTTTTTAATATAAATAAAAGCCATAAAACCAGGTACTTATGATCATTATTTAAATGTGTGAATTTTGTATATTCTGGATTCTCAACATCATTGTTTGGTGAAAACTGAATAAATACCAGACATGGTGCGAATACTTTGCAATTGTATTTAAACACGAATATGAATATGTACTCCATTATAAAATTTCTTTCATAAGAATGGGAATTCAGGTAAAAATGAAAGTATATGAATACTCGTGCAAATACTTTCAAAATGTATTCATGAATGCATTCATGAATATATTCTTTAATATTATTTTAATAATCATATCAGTTATATTTCATTTTAAAAAATCATATGATTCTCTTATTATTTTTAATAAAAATTATATTTGGGACAATATTTGTAATTTTTTTAATAAATAGTTAAACTCTTATATTATATGTTCTGCTTATAAGTTATATGGCCAAGTCAAAATATGTGTGACAGTAGTACTCCATTTGTTAATAAAATAAATGAAATCAATCCTCTTCCCTGTCTCCAAAGGTACTATCAAAATCATACATAAGCTAAACAACAACAACTCATAATACAGCTTATATTTATTACCACACAAAACCAGCATGTGCCTCATTTCTAAATAATATTTTTTAATTAATAATTAATATATAGGTCCCTTGTTAAAATCCTATTTTCACACTTCAGGACTGCCTAATATCAAAACCACTCATCTGTTTGTCCTCATATTTACTATAAATATTCCTCTATATAGTTCCTATGTACATGCCAGAAATTAAGTCTGTAAAGTATAAATTCTTTAAGTTATGGGCCCAAACATAATGGACTTTGTAAAAAATCAGGAAAAATAATAACTCACTTAACATGAACAATTTTGAAACAAGAGTCTATTTTCTCAAGTATATAACTATGTTTAATTAAGATTCAATTGTTTACCAAAAATTAGATCTGAATTTTGTAAATTTTTTAAGTTCTTAGCATAAAAAAAAAATCAGTACCTTAAATTTTGCCCAACTTTGACCATGGCACGTTTTTTTCCTGTAAGCACCATTGATTTAATTTTCACAGCGTGTAAACATAAATATTTAGTTTGTCTAAATCTGAAATTTGAAAATAAAAGCTTGAAAATTAAGCTGGTTATTGATTTTTTTTCTGTAGTCACTTGCTTTGATTACAGATGCAGGGTCCCACTCCAGGTCACTGGAAGTCAGCTATGCCAGGGTTTCTGATTTGTTACAGTCACTGGGGGAGATCCCCTGCTGTGACAGGTGTACAGTTATTCTCATATCACCACCCCAATCACCCCCCCCCCCCCCACCGGCAAACCCAACCCACCAAGTGTTATGCAGTAATTGTTATTGTTTTCACTGTATCTCCTTAATTGTAATGCTGTTTCAACTTTCCTTGAAAAAATAATTCAAGGTGTAATCCAGAAGAAGCAATGTTGTGTAATGTAGCATTTTTAAAGAAATCAATTTTCTTTTAAATGATTTTAACAAATATAAATGAACCCATCAGTATGCTTTAATTATTATAAAATATGAAGCACATTATGGATAAATAAAGACACAATTAAAAATTGTGAAATCTAAATCAAGTATTATTTTTAGATATTTATTGTTTTGCAGATTTAAAAGATATATTTTTGTGGTAAAAAATAAATAAACATTTGTATGCATGATGTGGTGTTATCTGACAAGATTGAGATTTATGATGATGCAATTGAGAATTATGAATCAACTTTTATATTCAGATATATATGTTAAATTGGAAATGTATAAAAATATAAACTTAAATTAGAAAATAATTGATAAAAAAATCAGGATTTAATACAAACATTTGTTCATTATTTTCCTGCCTCAGCAGAATTTGAGATCAGGCTTTGTTTGCCCTGTTTTATGTTGTTAATTAGCTATATTTCAACTGTATACATTTCATAAAAAAATACATATATATTTAATAATATATATTATACAAAAATAGATGCAATTGAACAAATGTGTAAACTACTGAAATGTCAACAGTTAATCGAAAAACCAACTAATGATCATGGTAATAGTACAGATCATTTGTTCACAAACTGCTCACATGCTTTAGTTTCAACATTAGGAAACACATGGTCAGGTCACAAAATATTTTTTGCAACAATTTCTTGCTCATCAGTACAAACCAATCATATAAACCAACCATGGCCTTTATTACCTCTTCCTCTTACACTTTATCTCCATTAGATATTATTTTAGATTTTTACCTTCAAGGTTAACGTCAGCTGAGCACAGAGACCCATAGGTCCCTTGTTCCTGATTAGGCCACCCCCATATGAACCTGCAGGCTACTGTCAGTTTTGTGTAAAATCTCTGTTGTTGTTGTACAGTCTGTAACAACAACTCTGTCTGTTATAATGGATTTTCCTCTTTTTCTTTCAGGGAAGCGGCAGGGTCAGACAAGGAAGATGCAGGTAACTTCATCGGTTTCTCAAACCTTGATGTGTCATGGCCACTTCAACCCTCATAACATTTCAGACCTGCTGTCTTTGTTTGCTTTAACCCTTTTTATAACTGTTCATATATATATATATATATATATATATATATATATATATATATATGAATTTAATGTATGTATGTCAAATTCTGAAGTATTTGGGCTCTAATACAACCCTCTGTCTTTGATGTAAGCCTGACTACAGAAATTTAAAAATTCATCAGGGCAAAAAATTATGTAATTTTGTTTTTCAGATATTGAGGGAACCCTGTGTTTTAAAGTTCTTTCAGAGCCATCAGTGGTTTATCTTTTGACTGGAATCAATCATCAAATCTGTGTATTAATGAATAACCTGTGCCAGCTATAATTGTTATCATTTGTTTATCCTAATGAGCATTCATGAGACATTGTCACTGTCAGTGGTTTTGTTGGTATATGATTGAGTATTTAAATGTTGTGATTGTAGAAGTCAAGGAGAGGAGCAGTCCACATCACAGTGATGATGAAGGGTAAGTCACCCATCAACATGTAATTGTACAATAATTATAGCTTTTGGGTGTTATCAGTTAATATATATATATATATATATGTAGTGTACCCATAATTTTGGCATGTTACTTGTTAAATCAAGAGTTTTAGTGTACGCAAAATGGCAGCCCCCTGAGCACTTTTGACAAAATGGGAGAAAAAAATGTGTCAGGGTTTCATAAAGATGCGGGAATATGACAGGAAAGTAGTCTGAGGACAGCGTCCATTATTCTTAGAGTTTTCTCCCCAATGCCAATTAGTTGTCAAGGATCTCAAGCTGTAAAAACTGCATTTGTTGTGAATACATAAAAATCAAATATCAGAGTTTGTGAGGCCACAAAGTTAACACAAAACATAAGAAACCTAAGAGTCTGAGGACCATTCAAAATGCTTGTAAAAATGCTTAACCTTGCAGATTTATGATAAAGAAGTAATATTATTGTAACCCCAGACAAAGTCGGGGGATACTATGTTTTCATACTGGTCCCGCCGCCGCCTGCACATATAAATCTTGTTGGCGCGATAACCCAAAAAATATTTCACGGAACTTTACCAAACTTGGTATATGTATAGATATGGGTGAGAGGACGACGCCTATTTAAAATGAGGTCATGACTTTTACTAGGAGAGTGTCCTTGACCTTGAATAGGTCCAATTTTGGGGAAAATCACACAAATTCTTTAATATCTCAAGAAATCTTGCATGGATTTATCCCAAAATCAAGTTGATGGAAGATCATGGATAGGGTTGTCATGTTCCAGAAACTGGTGGCGCCACCTATTATTCTTTACTTGTTTTCGTGTCGTTTAATACCCCCAAAATTGCCACCTTACAGTACAGTGAGCATTATAAGTCAAAAACTAATGGACAGATTTCTTTTATATTATGCATATACATAGGTATGGGTTATGGGGTGATGTTTATTTAAATTGGGGTCATGACCTTTCCTTTGATAGTGGCCTTGACCTTGAATATTGCCATATATGGTGAAAATCACACACCTCTTATATCTCCAGTGTTGATAGCCATATGGATTTCAAACATGACTTATGTATGGCCCACCACTGAAGTAAGAACCCTGTTGGTTCTAGGGTCATGAGTTCAAAGGTCAAGGTCACTGGACTGGCATTTTAAAAGATACTGTGGATGCATTTTAAGCCAAACTTTCATCCTAGGTCTTCCATCTTGAATATATAGCTCACTTGCCAATAGTGGATGATCCATATAACTTTTGGGGTCACAAGGTCAAAGGTCAAGGCCACAGGAGCTATCTGTCCAAAAATTAGTTTCTGGATGATAATTCCTGCTTTTATTGATGTATTGATTTCAAACTTGACTTATATATGTCCCATTGAAAAAGCAAGACTACAATTTATTTTAGGGGTCATGAGGTCAAAGGTCAAGGTCACAGGACACATCTTTAAAAAGATTGTGGATGCATTTTCAGCCAAACATTTCATCTCAGACCTTTCATCTTGCACATGTAAGTCATCTGCCAATAGAGGAAGACCCCTATCAGTTTTGAGGTCACAAGGTCAAAGGTGAAGGTCACAGGAGCCATCTGTCCAAAAATTAGTTTCTGGATGATAAATCCTGCTTTTATTGATGTATGGATTTCAAACTTGACTTGTATATGTCCCATTGGAAAAGCAAGACCCAAATTGATTTTGGGGTCATGAGGTCAAAGGTCAAGGTCACAGGACATCTTTAAAAAGATTGTGGATGCATTTTCAGCCAAACATTTCATCTCAGATCTTTCATCTTGCACATATAGTTCACCTGCCAAGAGAGGAAAAACCCTATCAATTTTGAGGTCACAAGGTCAAAGGTGAAGGTCACAGGAGCCAACTGTCCAAAAATTAGTTTCTTGATGATAATTCCTTCTTTTATTGATGTATTGATTTCAAACTTGACTTGTATTTGACTCATTGGAAAAGCAAGACCTGAATTGATTTTGGGGTCATGAGATCAAAGGTCAAGGTCACAGGAAACCTCTTAAAAAAGATTGTGGATGCATTTTCAGCCAAACAATTCATCTCAGATCTTTCATCTTGCACATATAGTTCACCTGCCAAGAGTGGAAGACCCCTATCAATTTTGAGGTCACAAGGTCAAAGGTGAAGGTCACAGGAGCCATCCGTCCAAAAATTAGTTTCTGGATGATAATTCCTGCTTTTATTGATGTATGGATTTCAAACTTGACTGATATATGTCCCATTAGAAAAGCAAGACCAAAATTGATTTTGAGGTTATGAGGTCAAAGGTCAAGGTCATAGGACACATCTTTAAAAAGATGTGGATGCATTTTCAGCCAAACATTTCATCTCAGATCTTTCATCTTGGACATATAGTTCACCTGCCAAGAGAGGAAAACCCTATCAATTTTGAGGTCACAAGGTCAAAGGTGAAGGTCACAGGAGCCAACTGTCCAAAAATTAGTTTCTGGATGATAATTCCTGCTTTTATTGATGTATGGATTTCAAACTTGACTGATATATGTCCCATTGGAAAAGCAAGACCAAAATTGATTTTGAGGTTATGAGGTCAAAGGTCAAGGTCATAGGACACATCTTTAAAAAGATGTGGATGCATTTTCAGCCAAACATTTCATCTCAGATCTTTCATCTTGGACATATAGTTCACCTGCCAAGAGTGGAAGAACCCTATCAATTTTGAGGTCACAAGGTCAAAGGTGAAGGTCACAGGAGCCATCTGTCCAAAAATTAGTTTCCGGATGATAATTCCTTCTTTTATTGATGTATTTATTTCAAACTTGACTTGTATTTGACCCATTGGAAAAGCAAGACCTGAATTGATTTTGGGGTCATGAGGTCAAAGGTCAAGGTCACAGGAAACCTCTTAAAAAAGATTGTGGATGCATTTTCAGCCAAACAATTCATCTCAGATCTTTCATCTTGCACATATAGTTCACCTGCCAAGAGTGGAAGAACCCTATCAATTTTGAGGTCACAAGGTCAAAAGTGAAGGTCACAGGAGCCATCTGTCCAAAAATTAGTTTCTGGATGATAATTCCTTCTTTTATTGATGTATGGATTTCAAACTTGACTTGAATTTGACCCATTGGAAAAGCAAGACCTGAATTGATTTTGGGGTCATGAGGTCAAAGGTCAAGGTCACAGGAAACCTCTTTATAAAGATTGTGGATGCATTTTCAGCTAAACAATTCATCTCAGATCTTTCATCTTGCACATATAGTTCACCTGCCAAGAGTGGAAGACCCCTATCAATTTTGAGATCACAAGGTCAAAGGTGATGGTCACAGGAGCCATCTGTCCAAAAATTAGTTTCTGGATGATAATATCTGCTTTTATTGATGTATGGATTTTAAACTTAACTTGCATATGTCCCATTGGAAAAGCAAGACCAGAATTGATTTTGGGGTCATGAGGTCAAAGGTCAAGGTCACAATCTTTAAAAAGATCAAGGTCACAGGACCAACATCTTTAACAAGATTGTGGATTGTTAGATGGAAGAAACAATAAATATGCCAAGTGTCAGTATATGCTGCTAAAAATGGGGGTCTATTTATAAAGGGGGGGTGCCTACTATGTCTGGGGATACTCTGGCACCTGCGGTGCCAAGAAATGTCTAGTTTGTTTCTGTGACAGCAAGTACCAAACATCATTATTTAATTGTTGCAAAGATGGGCCAACATGAAATATTTTTATTGTCTTTTCTACCTCCAGATCAGAAGAGGGCGAGCTGATTGCGGAGATTTTTGGTTCCAGTGATGAAGAAGAAGAGTTTGAGGTATATGACAATAATTTTTGGTTCTCAGGCACTTTTTTTAAACCTTTTTTTTAATTTTTGATAAAACTGTCATATCACAAGGGAAAAGCATGATAATAACATAATTTTTCACTAAGCTGGTAAAAGGACTACATAAGAAAGGAAATGTTATCAAAATTGTATTATTTTATCTACTTGAAAGAAATGTCTAAGTAGCTAGAACTCAAAATTGGTAAGTTTCTCTTGAAAATCAAAATAAAATTTTTTGATGCGTGGGATTTAAATTGATGCAGGCCTTACTTGAGATCCATACCTGATATTTTTTGGCCTTACAGTATATTTTCAGATAATGCATATTTAAGGAATTTCATTGTAAAACTGACATGGCTTTTGATTAATTTTATTTAAGATCTGATGTTTATGAATATTTTAAGCTCTGTATTAATTGTAATGGAATGGAAACCAGGAGTATCATTGCTTTAAAAATAAACTGTAAATAAACATTAATTTATGTTTCTTCAAGTTAATTGGTATTGGAATTGCAGTTAGAACTGATCCTTATTATTTTAATTTATTAAATGTTTTATGTTTTACAACCAGAGCCTTTCAACACATACTTAGATAGATACAGCATATGGATTAGTATGAAACTTGTGTGACAGTAAAATGATGGTTATCTGAAATGAACTGTGAAAAGACCACTTGACTGGACATGGTTGATAATAGTAGATAAAGCACACCATAGAGGCAATACTATTTGTCGTCACGGAATTATTATGTAAATTGTATAGTCTAAATTTTCATATTAAATCAAATAATGATTTGCATACAAAAAGGTCACTTTAAAATTTTAACTTTGACAATAACAGCATTCATTACGAGGTTAAAATGGATGGGGTTATTCAGGATGAAGACTTACCGTATTTCCTTGAACAGACGCTGGACCTTAAATAGTCGCCATCCTTATTTAGTCACCGGGGCAAAACAGTGTCCCAGAAAAATAAACGCCGGCCTTAAATAGACGCCGATCTTGTTCACAGGCCTTGTGTCAGAGTAGTTTCTATGTTTGCCACCAGATGTCTTTTCCCTTCATTATAATTGGTGTATTTACCGGCCAAAATGACGATAGATTGTTGTATGAATTTCGGTTTGTGTTGTATTGATAATATGTTTAATTCCTCTTACTCTATAAATCATTCTTTTATCTTACGTGAATGCTTGTTTCCTTGAGGGACACCATATACTCCCGATTCGTTCAATAAGCGATGCACAAATAGGTCAGCAGTGAGAAGGCTAATACTATCACTGCTACCAAGCAATAGTAATTAGTTCAGCTTGAAACAAGCAATAAAACTTGGTACGGTGAAAGTCTATATCTCACGGATGGTTGAACAGAACTGTTCAAATATGTTTTGGCACACATTTCTTCTGTAGCATGCAGACGCCAAATGATGGTGTCGAGCGGTACAATTTGTAGCTACTGTCAAGCCAAATAACGCTCATTGCTTTCATTTTTAGCGGTGAACAGTTAATGGCATTGCCACCCCGTGTTTAGTATATACAAGGCCAGAAACGCTTGATTATGCTGTGTCGAGCTGAATCAGTTAAATATTTAACGAGAGGAAAGTGTCATGAAAATGAATTACGCTGTGCCGTTATAAGCTGATAAGTACCAAACCCCCTTATTTCGATGGAACAAATGCTACCAGTTGTACGTTGAGAACAGTAAATGGAAGAGCCACCCCGTATTCAGAGCGTAAAAATGTTACCAAGTTCACGCGGTGTTAAATAAATGGAACAGTCACATAAAACACCTGGAAACCTGGTTTCGAGGGGCCCGCGCGGACAGATTTTTGTGTACAACTGCAATCTCTCGCTGTGATTCTGTGTTAATTCCAATTATGGTGCGTTATTGTGGAGATTGCGCGTGTCCCATATACCTATGGCATCTAAGGAAATTTCGTAAACACAATCCGTGTACCGGCGATGTTTTCAAATGTGTCAGTGATTAGTGACCGGCAGGTTCATTGTTTCGACGCATTCTTTTTTTAGTTTGTCTGACGAGCCTGATGACGTATTTTTTTAATAAACGCCGGCCTTAAATAGAAGCCTGCCTTGTTTAGACGCCAGGTCAAAGCAGTGTCTGAAAAAAATAAACGCCCGGGCGTCTGTTCAAGGAAATACGGTATTGCAACGCCTGATATCAATAGCCATGTCTATGTCATATTATAATTGTATGTGTTATATATGTGTGTTATATATGTCTGTGTGTGTATACAATATAATGTGATATAACAAAAGTAGTTCCCCTCCTCAGTACCGTTGATGTGTATACTAATAGACCTGTATGATGGTAAATTAACGAGAGAAGAACAGGGCCTTTATTCTTTTGTTCTTTCGGTCTTTGTTCTAATGGCAGGTTACTTATTCAATTGTTACAGGGTTTTGGGAAGACCACAGATGCTCAGGAAAACAAGAAAGAGAAGAAGAAAGCATGTAAGTATTTTGACTTATCAGCTGATCTGATCTTTATTATAGCTTCATTAGACCAGATTACAAAAGTACTAAAACATTTGTCATACAAAGCCTCTATCAGCTTACTATCTGTGACAGTTTAATTAAATGCACTCTAGATCAAGCATGTTCCAGAACTTCCAACTACAGCCCTTACATTCATGACAAAAGAACTTGTTTAGATCATACTGGCTGTCTGTGTATTTCGAAAGGGCTTTAAACCAATTACCTAACACAATAGTTGAGAGGGGTTAATAAAGGTCAAATGTCCTGCCAAGGTTTGCCTGGGGAAATGTGGCTTGATTTGGTTAGGTTGAGTCATATCTTTCTAATGTTTGGATAACTTATGATTGATTTTGAGAGTATTTTATGATTGCTTTTTTTTTTAATGTCTGAAATGGTAAATCTTACTGTTATATGACTTGCAGCCATCTTGTCAGATGATGACAGTGATAATGAGGCACCAGCACCCAAAGACAACGAGGGGGAGGTGCTGCCAGAGCTATCATCAGACGACGAGGGAGTCAACGATTCAGTCCGCAAAGAAAGAGACTCAGAGTATGTATGACCCATAATAAATGTGATCTGATACAGGGATGTGTATACAATGTACCCTTGTTTTAATGCAACAACAGTCCTGGTGGTATTGAATTAGAGCACATGACTCAAAGCTGGGTGATTGAGTCCAAATCTCAACCAAGGGAGTGAGATTTTTCACGGTCGGCCATCACCCAGGGTGAGCTCTTTGCAGGCTTAATGGGAAGGCCGTGCACCATGGCTGTATTTCATTAAAAAAAAGCTAACATTAAAAATGAGGGTAACCTCCAACTAAAAAAATATTTAGAAAAAAGAGAAAATAATACTGATTTGTCTCAACAAACCAGGTGTGAAATCCTGTTATAATTCCCCCATCTACAAGGTGAGGAGCATGGTTACTCCAGCCTATTCCTGGTCGCTATGGGTCCAATTGCTGTCAAACTCTGGCTGCAGATAGATTCGCATGTAGGGACAGTGCTTTTGTGTCATGAATATTTCTGAGTCCTTGTCAAGCCCTGATTCATTTATTGCTGCCCAGAAAAGGTGGGTAATTAAGAACAAGACGTTGTTGAAAAATCAAAGCATAACCATTGTTGGCTCTTAGTAGGGTAAACATTTCTTTTTCAATTTAATTAAAAGTAATTACCATGGACAATTTGTGAAAATGTCATGTTCATGAAAAGTCAGACCTAGCCAAATCTAGAAATAAGTGATTTGTGAAAATAGCATGACCCACAGGTCTGCTCATAGAATTTACAGATGCAGTTTAACAATAAGGGTTGAAAGTGTAGACCTGTTTATGCTTTGTTTTACAGGGACTTTGTTTCTGACTTTGATTTGATGTTAGCAAGAAAGAAAGAAGAGAACAGGAGCAAGAGGAGGAGGAAAAAAGATTCTGAAGTCATAAACGACAACGATGATCTCATCAATGAAATTATACAGAAAATGAAGGAGGCTGCAGAGGTAAGGTCAAAGTCCTCAGCTGAATCATTGTCTGTTGTCCTTCTGTCTGACCGTCCATCTGTCTTAGTAAACTAAAAGTCAGGTCATAGTGTCCTTTATTCTATGACATGTGCATCATGTTTTGAGCACTATAACGATCTTAATATTTATGAGCGTTGAAGCCTTTTTTAAAAAGCCTTTTCATTTCAGCTGACTGAAAGTTATCTGAGCTGAAGCGATCACTCTTTGTCTGTTGTCCATCTGTCTGTCCGTCCGTCTGTCTGTCTGTTAACAAGGCACAAATCGTAACCCTTGGGACTAGAAACTTCTAACTGATAACCCATGGAGGTCCATTAAAAATCTCTTTGGAAACCTAAAAAATTAGGTCACTGTAACCTATATTTTGCGAACTATAGACTGAAAACATGATTTCGAACACTCAGTCAGTCAAATGGGGCACAGATTGTATCTGCTAGGCCTAGAATCTTTGTCTTACATTACATCCATTGAGGTCCATAAAAAATCATATTGGAAACTTGAAATTAGGTCACTGTGGCCTATATCCTCCAAGCTTTTGGGCTTGTAAGTAGCCCCAAGAATAATGAAAAATTTGATACAAAAGCTCCAATACCTGAATAACTAATGCATTGATTGCCATTGATTTCCATTTATAATAATCAAATAGTGTTACATCATTTCCTAAAGACTGGTGCCGCCACCTTTTTTTCAAATTTTTAGGCATTTTTTCTCTATTTTAGAGACCTTAAGATGAAGCTGTCTGTCCGTTAACAGGGCAAAAGCGTTACAATTTGACCTAGAAACTTCTAACTGTACATCCTGGGAGGTACTACACCAGTCTCCTGGGAAACCTGAAATTAGGTCATGGTGGCCTATATTTTGTAGGAGTAAAGACATAGATGACAATTTGCCTAAAATATCTAGTTCCCAACATTTCTGGGGGTGTTGCTTTGAAATCACTCGTGCAAACCATATTAAATACATGAATCAGCACTTTTCAGTTAGGCTACGTTTCTGGATAATCTGTTTGATTAAGAAAGTTGAATACTTTGCTGTCATGTGCCCTTTAAAACATAGGAGTGCAGTGGCAAGTTTGGTAGTGATATTTTTTATAGTTTTGGAATAATATGCAAATTACGAAAATGTGACATCAGCATTTTTAGCTCATCTCTGAAAATGCAAGAAAAAACACCCAAACTTCATATGTTAAACTGAACTATAGTTGTTCCTCAACTGTTAGAGCTGGATAAAAGATCAGGGGGAGATTGGCTGATAGGGGATGGGGAGGTGGGGGGGGGGGGAGATAGGTGGAGATCTGTGACTGTCCAATGACAGTTACAGAAATCTAGTTTACATATTATATTTATTTACTTTATGAAAATATAACAGAAATATTGTACTTTGTGACGGGGTAGGCAGACAGGGTTATCTTTGTGTGTTCGAAAAGAAATGTTGTTTATATGAATGAATGTACCAGTAATCCTAACATCACCTTGCTTCCTCTGCTGTTTGTATAAACTGTTGTCTACTGTGGTTCATTTTGTTTTAACAGCAAGACCGAGAGTTGAATGCTGACAGGAAGCCAGCCACCAGGAAGCTGGGATTAATGATCTACATTATTTCTCAGCTCAAAAAGTAGGTAACAACTTTCTGCCTTATCTTAATTAATGAAATATTTGTAATATTTAATCGACCTCCATTTAACTAGTGACACCAGTTGGCGATATCAGATATGTATGATTCGGGGTCAGTAATCCACATGTACAGAAGTCAAAAAGGAAGCGGTTGTGTTATGGGCTGTGTTGCATTGACATAACTTGTAGTGTCCTTGACAACTGTGAGAACCTGAACAAAACGGTTCATTTTGAAAAGCTGTGTTTTTATGTATATAAATCTGACAATCCATGCTACGTATGTTAACAAAACAATGATGTTCATTCATTTATTGTCGTCCTATAAGGTCAGAAAAATTAATATGTTTCTCAGGCATTTTTTAGGAAAATGATGCAGCCAGCCTTTCTTATTTTTTTTACCGTGAAAATAGTATTTAATATAAATACTTTCTCAGGTACTGGCATAGAAATGACAAGTAATGATTAAAATATGAGATAATAAAGCATGTATTGTTCAAATTTTTTCAAAAGTGTGAAAGTATCTTCGAAATATGTGACATTTTTATTACTTTCATATGTAATATTAATATACAAAGCAGATTATATAATACTACAGATGTCAAGATCTCGCTGTGAATGCCAGAACAAGTGGCCCTGCCGATGGCCATGACACTGGGGATTCCCCATCATAATGCATTATGGTCATGCGTTGTTAACACAAGATCCAAGATTGTTTAATAAAGATATACAACAGAAATTTCTCTAAGTCTTGCATAACCTTTCTTGATATTTCTTATTTAAATTTTATTGCAAAGGAAGTATAATGGAAGTTTATTTAAAACACAATTTCTGCCAAAGGGCCACAATGGCAGCCATGTTTAATCTCACCGAATGGTCAAGAAGCGTGAGAATAAGGAAAATACGCAAACAATTAATTTCTCTTTGTGAGAAAAAATTTTACATTTGAATTTTTTTTTCACACAAAAATTCGACTAATTCCAAGTGTTTGTTCAAAGATTAGTGTACATTTTCTTGGAAACTGAGTGTATTAGCACAACCTTAGCTATTAACAGTGGCGGGGCGCCAATAAAGAAAAAAGTCCACAAAGGCAGGAATATGAGATAGGCCTTACAAAAAATATAATATCCTAGCTATAATATAGTTACAATCTACCTCCCATTTAATAAGGTTAGGCACCTGAATACTTTTTACCATTGTGTTGCCTGTTTACCCGCTGAGGTCAGCTTACCCCAACCCTGCAGACCCTTATCTGTCTCAAACATGTGCAGTGTGTATGCTGGTGGAAAAGGTCTATTGAATGTTTGACTATAATTAAACGGCAGAGTTGGACAAATCTATCATTCACACAAAAGGGGTATTTAAAAAATTCAAAGGAAACAATTCCGAAAGTTTTGTGTGTTAAAGCACATGAAAGTGATATAACAAGTCTATTTTTTGGCCATCAGTACTTCACTTCAGCACTGTTTTCTCAGGAACTACATAAACTATACAAGGATCCGTAACATGCTGATAAATTTGAAGACAGACTAATGCAATGAAGGGTAATGAGGGTTACGACTTTTAGTTTAAAGTTTAGTTTAAAGACTTTAAAGTTTTAGCATCAAAGAGGTCCGCTGTTTTACTGGTATTGCTCATGAACTGCTTCAGGTGAATTCATACATAAAGTAATCTGTGTATTAAGACAGTCGTAGGCACTGGCCAAAAGTGGTCTTAAGTTGCAGACGGTCAGTTTTAAGCAATGTGAATGCTTTTGGTTTTCTCAAGGATGGTCCTGTAAGACAGATATCATTGTATATACATGTGTTTTCCAGGTCAGATCTACACATAGCTTTCCTGGACCAGGGGATACTCAGTGCAATTACAGTAAGTCATCAATACTATATATACAGTAGAACCTCTGTATTATGGACATGGACGGGATCAGACATTTTGCCAGCAATAGAGATGTGCCCTTAGTTGGGAGGTTAAAGATTTCTAGACTTTCTTTAAAGGGACTACCCATAAGTAGCAGTTCATAGAAAGTGTCCTTAGTACAGAGGTGGTTGTAACTAGAGGTTCCACTGTATACATTATTAAAAACTAAAACACAGCCACTATGACAAGTGGAGACATCTTCAGGCAAAAATAAAAACTAAAACATTGATAGGGCAAGCATGAAGAACAACAAGAGGAAATAGTGGGGGACATGAACTCCACAAATTTTGTTTGTTTTAATATGTGGTTCTTATAGATGTTTTGCATTATAGTATACTATGGTGGGTTTTATATTCGCAGGGGTTAACATTTCACAATTTTTACTTTGACAGTGTTTTGCGAGGGTTTATATTCATGATCTTCCCATAATCTTCATTTCATTACTGGCAGTTTATTGTAAAGATTTTATATCATTCATTATAGCAGTCTTTGATTTAAGGGTAATATCCAAGATCTGTTACTAATTATATATCAAAAGTTTGCTTTACAACTTCCCTTCAAAGATCTGGCATCTCTTTCATGAGGGTTTTATTTTCGCAAAAATATCCCTTTTGGGAATATCATAAATTTGAAACGCTCTCAAACAAAAGGCAACCACAGTATGTAACTTACCAATTATAACTATAGATATTTTTTTTTTTTCATAAGCCACATTTATAGATGGGCCATTTTAAGGTATTAAATACTTGCCAGGAATTTGAATGAATTTTCTATATTAATTTTTACCAATATCTAATCTCCTCAAAATGTCTGCACTTTTAATGAGGTGAGAAATCACAAGACATACAATAGTTGTATTATACATTCTCACAGTGTCTGTGATTTAAATTTATAAAGTAATTGTTCCCCTTGTCACTTCTGCAAGCATGGAACGTGCTCAATTATAAATACTAGTGGTCTACGCATAAATATGCAAATGGGCCCTGTGACATTCAGGTTTTAGTGTGTACCCAATATAACGACCCCTATGAGCAGTTTTGAGATTGGGGGAAATAAAACTGTTAGGCTTTAATAAGGGTGCAGGGATGTGACACAAAAGTATGCTTGAGGACACTTGGAAATACCTCTGCAGAGAGAGTTTGGTTGTTAGGGAACATGTATCAACAAAGTTTAAAGCAGAATAATATTTTGTTTGGACCACGCCCAAATGCTGAAATTATTATAGGATTACAGTTAATATTTTGTCATTTTATTATGCCTGAGTAGGAGAACAAAGTAATAGAATGTATGAAATCATTAGGTCAATGTATGCCTAAAGGAAGTTTGCATGATAACTCTGTAAAGTAAGACTTGAACAGGAGCAATGTTTGTATATTTGATGTTTTGATCACAGGAATGGTTGGCACCGTTACCAGATAAATCTTTACCACATCTGAGTATCCGTTCCAATTTACTACAGATATTGAAAGAGGTAAGTGATAAGTCTTGAATATTGAAAGCTCTAATCACATACACCCACCTTGTGATAATACTACTCAACAACAATCTTACATTGAGGTAGTTGCATCCGTCAGAGTCTCCTCAGCCCTCTTCAGCTATGTCTTCTCACTTTGGGACGCCATATGCTTTTGTCACATTCTTTCCTCCCCTCCCTGCTAAGAGCAGATAGAGGTTAACAGCATGTAAAAACAGTCGCTATAGAAACAGTTTTGATTCCCAAGGCTATTACACTCATGCCACTTCAAACTATTAGTATATAATGATTATAAACTAGCTGTTTTTATCACTCTCATTAACTGTCCTCAATTGTCTTTGAACTTGCTAACATTTATTTGAATGTCTTTCTTGTGTACAGTTCCCACCCATCAGTCCAGAGTCACTGAAGATGAGCGGAATAGGTAAAGCCGTGATGTACCTGTACAAACATCCTAGAGAAATCCGGGCCAATCGTGAACTGGCCGGTAAACTTATCAGTGAGTATGATTACATAATATAACCATACATCTGTTACTTTGAGTACACCTGTTTCATTGCATGGAATTATCAAGGCTCACTACGGACTATGCATATAACTTTTACAGCCAGATTTTGATGGCATGGATATGGTAAGAGCCCTAATTTCAAATCATGCCACCAGAATTCCTACTTGGGCTACAACTGATGTTACTATTAGATACTTCTCAGTTGGACCTTGTGACTTCTGTTGCTGGTTGGGCTTCGTCAGTGCTGCTGGGTACTACCTGTGTTTCACCTTCCTTGACTTACTGTCCTCCCTTGTTTCATGTGTATCCATAGTTTTATGCATGGTCTGTAGTGACCTACAATAAGTCCAGGTAAAGAAACATATTATTTCCTGGTCAAATGTAATTTAGGTTGTTGATGTGTTAAGATTAATCATCCATTAGATTTAACTCCTAAAAGATCTGAAAAATTACTACAATGAAATTAAAGAGGAGCATTTACCAGAGGTGTAACAAGATTTATGTTTCTATGCATTTGTTCCAATTATGATCAACTCATGATCTGATTTCACACATAATTTGTTGATCACATGGATATGAAGATGAAGCCATCAACAGTCCACATTATCTCAGATGATACCCCGGGCCAGCCTACCTGAGTGTCAGATACAGTAATAATTATTAATGCACTGTCTATTGATGGATTGTGAATTTATTTTTTAACAGATGAGTGGTCTCGTCCAATCTTCAATTTGACGTCGAATTTCAAGGCTTTGTCAAGAGAAGAACGGGAACAGCGAGATTATGAACATTTACCAAAGAAAAGGCGACTGAGGTCAGCTTCATTTGTAGATATTGGATTAGTGTACCCTTAGGATTTCTTGATAATTCCTTATATTGAAATGTGAAATTCAATTGTTAAAAGTAAGGAATTTGTGTTTTAAAAAAATCAAATGGTGTTAAATAATGTTATGTAAAATATGTTAAATTCTTAATCTTTTTCATCATCTGAAGAGTGTCCTCCATTTTCAATTAAGATAGAAATCTTTTATATCTGGATGTAGTCTTGCCAAAACTCACTCTGATTTTCAAGCATAATATTTGTTCATGCAAAAGTACTCTGGTATTTTCAAGCTAAATGATTGTTTTATGTTAAGCACCCTCAAATTTAAATAGAATGCATGGAAAGGACTGTATGATTCTATCAATACTCATTTTTTTAGCTCAGTTGACTTTCAGTCATGCTGGGCTATAGCGATGGGTCTTTGTCCGGCGTCCTTCCGTCTGTCCGTCCGGCCGGCCGTCCGTCCGTTAGCAGGGCACAAATCGTAACCATAGGGGCTAGGGCCATGAACCCTATGCAGTCTTAGAGGTTCTAAAAAGATCTCCTTGCAAACCTGAAATTAGGTCACTGTGACCTATATTCTTGAAGTTATGGGGTGTGTTTGCACCCCCCAGAAATAATTCTTTTAGCCAAAATTTTCATCCCAAACCGTCCATCTTTTACATACAGCTCACCTACCAACGGGGGAAGAACCATAATTATTTTGAGGTCACAAGGTCAGAGGTCAATGTCACAGAACCAACTTCTTTGAAAAGCCTCAGGATGCATTTTAAGCCAAACCTTTCATCCCAATTCTTTGATCTTTCACATGTAGCTCACCTACTAAGTGGGAGAAAAATCCTATAGATGTTGAGGTCACAAGGTCAAAGGTCAGGGTCACAGGATCCACTTCTTTGAAAAGGTTGTGGACACATTTCAAGCTAGACCTTTCATTCCAAACCTTTCAGCACTGATATCGCTTCTCTGCCAACAGGGGAAAAGACCTGTTGATTTTGAGGTCAAAGGTCAAGTTCACAGCACCCTCTTCTTGTGTGGAGTCATTTTCAGCAAACTTTTCAATCTATACTTTTCATCTGTCATATATGGCTTACCTACCAATAGGAGAAGAAGCCTATTGATGTTGAGTTCAAAAGGTCAAAGGTCAAGGTCACAGTATTGTTCTAACTGTTTGTGACATATTTCAAGTGAAACTGTTCAACCCAAACCTTCAGTCTTTCACATATGCCACATCTATATGCATCACTGAATTTGATTCAAACTTCATATTTATGGGTCTTTTTGCATGAAGAAATAACTAATTGATTTTGAGGTCAGCTGGTCAGGAGGTTAAAGGTTGCAGGTCTAAGTTATTCACTCATTGGTTGCCAAGTAATAACACCCGGCCAGATGTAAGTGGTTAGTAGTTACCCATCATTTAGAAAGAATCCAGTTGATATGTGGGCAAAAGGCCAAGGTCATAGGTCAGGGATGTTCACAATAACTTATTTTGTAGACCATCTCTATTTTTCTTGTTTTCTTGTATATATAACCATATGGCACTCACAACTGGTACATCTCACTATGTGCCCATAATTGTCAGTGACACTTGTGATATATGACTCCCTTTTGTATCAGCTCATGGAGTGATAAGGATATATCATTAGTGCATAACAAAAACACTGTTGCCGGAATGCTTTGGCCAGGCATTAAGACTATGAGATTTATAAAATGATGGGAACATTTTGCAGTTTATATCATGGAATCATAGCAATAAACTTAGTTTTCTAGATATCTGAATATTATTATACAAATCATCAGATATACCAGCAAGTGTTTGTTCTGATAATATGTTGGTCTGTACCTGGATTTAGGATGGCTTTATTTGATTACAAGACTCTTAATGATGCTTTCTGCATTTCTTTTCTTAGGTTTTGCAGTTTACCTACCCTGCTAACCCCATTGAATAGCAAGCTGATAATTAAAACAAATTGGACTTGCACTTTTTACATTTGCATGTTCATAAATCTGATATTAGAGCTCTCCAACCTGATCATGCCTTTTGAATTGTTTTGGACATTCATAACTGTTACATATTTTTAGAAGCAATTGCTACAAGTATATTGTCTTATTGGAGGATGTGTGACTTGTCAGAAAACCATTATGTCTGCCAGGTAGCCATTTTAGAAATCCTTTTGCCAGGACAGTTTCTGTGATTTTTTTATGATGTTTGGTCCCTTTTAGAGGATGTTTGTTGTTCAATTTCCGACCTTTCAGAAATCCAATATGGCCACCAGGACGCCATCTTTAAATTCCTTTAGAACATATTATCTCAAGAACTATTAAAGTGAATGCAGTGGGATGTATATTAATGTAATCTTGCATTGGGTCAAAGATTTCTTAATAAATATGACCATCATTTATAAAAGTGCAGTACATTTGGCTTGTATTGAATAAAAATTCACACAGAAGCACCTGTTTCTCAATAATTCTTGCATGGATTTCCTTGATCTTTTGCTATATTTTGATCTTATATGTGGCCTGTGTAGTATTCCTTTTGAGACTGACAGTTATCGAGCAAGCTGTGGGATTAGTTCTGATAGCTCAACAACCATACATTTTGCCTCAGGCCATCATTCACTATGTTTTAACCAGACATATATGATAAGAATTTATGGCAATGTAGAAAGTTTAAACAAAATTGGCATATAGGTTCTGCAACAATTTTACTAGAAGTTGTGAATTGCAGCCCATGATGTCGCAGGTCATGCTTGGCAGCTGAGCGTCATGACCCATGGGTCACTTGTTTAACAAACTATGAGGTATTCCAAGAGAAGGGATGTAGGTTAAACAAGTCAAATTTCTTAATGGAATCTCCAACAGTTTGCATTTCAGTAGTATTGACATGTTATTTTATAATGTAGGTAGTATATTATAGTCCTTATTAAATCAGTTTTATTAGTTACTGTGTATTTCTTTGTTTGTAGTGTTGAGAATACGCCTGGTCCAGGCAGGGATATCGACCAGGCTCTGTCAGGGGAACCAGCGTAAGTTTATTTGTGATATATATAAATATATAATGTTCATCTTGTAAGTCATAGTAAAAATACTCGTGTATGGAAGACTACTACCACTAAGATGTATTGCATTCCTGTTATTATTATTAGGGCCTGGCTTGACAAGTGGTGCCCTACAGTGATCACCGTGTCAGTCCGTCCTTCTGTCCTTCCGTCCTTCAATCAGTGACACTTTCTTTCGCCTGCGATAACTCAACAACAACATACTGCAGCTTTCCCAAATTCTCAGGGATGATTGGTACCTGTGAGGGCACCAGACCTACTGAATTACAGACATGTCTGAATTCCAATATGGCCACCACAGCCTAATCGCTGATTTTTTTCGCACGCAATAACTGAACAACAACATACTGCAGCTTTCCCAAATTCACAGGGATGATTGGTACCTATTGAATTACAGGCCTGTCAAAATTCTAATATGGCCGCCAAAGCCCGATCGCTGATTTTCTTTCGCCCGCGATAACTCAACAACAACCTTCTGCAGCTTTCCCAATTTCACAGGGATCGTTGGTCCCTATGAGGGCTCCAGTCCTTTTGAATTGCAGACTTTCTCAAAATCAAATATGGCTAACAGACTACATTCATTGATTTTCTATTACACACATTATTTCAGATATATCTTCTTTAATAATATTTGATCCAGTAGGAGTTTTTCCCTCATTTATATTGATAAAAACCTGTTTCTGTTTGTCATATTTTACAAATTTAACTTAATTTTTCACATATATGTAAACTAGTCCAGCACTAGCAGAAACGCAGGCCCTCTGAGGACCATTGTCCGACCAAATCTAGTTATTATTATTATTATTATTGTTATTATTATTATTATTATTATATTTAATTCCCATCTCAACTGGTTGACATTGGAATATTCCCATGTACACTGGTTCACACTGGAATATCTAGAAGTCAACCAGTACACTTTGGGATATCCTGAAATACACTAGTGTACTTTAGAATATCTGAATATTTTACTTATTTATTGTGAATGGTGCATACTGCACTATTTAGATTGTGACTACAGTGTAGTTATGGAATGCTACATGTAAAATATTATAAGAGAGTATCTTTTATATGCGTGTTCTGTTTTGTTACTCACAGAATATACATATAATAGACTATTTAATTCCCTCATTCATACACAGATAAATTTTAATATCTGTAATTTTTTGCAGCTACTCTTATGTTCTGAGGTTTGGCCCCATATTATCACCCTGTCATTAAATTAAAAGATATTCTCTTTTCCACTTAGAAATAGGAAAAAAATATATCTTAACAAGTTTAATAGTCGAGATTGAAATTCCCTTCTCAGCAAGTTTAGTTCCCGACTCAAATGGATTCTCATCTACACTGTGACATATATTTATATATTTTTTTGTTTATTGTATTTACAATTAGTGGATTAAACTTATTATTACTGTGAAACACCTTGATATTAACTATTATATTTTTCTTAAAATTAATGCAAAAAATACTTAATGAATTTTTAAGTAAGTTAAAATTATAAAAAGATGTCTATAATGGCATATTATTGAAATGATAAATAGTTACAATTTTTTTTATTATTTCATGTAGACTGTATGAAATGTTTGATAGTTTCCTAAAATTATATCAGATTATGTACAAGTTCCCTTATCATTGTTATAGCAAATAAAAAATAATCTTTTCTTTGTCATTCAACATTCTTGAAAAATATATGATAATTTTTTGTAGGGGTGTGCGTCCTGGAGAGAAGGGATTTGTGGGAAGAGCGCGAGTTCCACAACCTTCCAAGAAAGACTACGTTGTGAGACCAAAGTGGAAAGTTGAGGAGAGAAAGGTGAGCTGTCATTTCTGTATTGTTTGCCATCACACTGCAGGGAGTTCCTAATATCTTGCTGTGTTTTTATTATGCACCCATCTTAGACAGGAGGTATTATGATATATACCCATGGTTGTAGTAGTGTTAATTATTATGTATATACATCAAAAACCTTTCTTTTCCAGATATCTTCTTATTATTGACACCTGTCTATTACGGATACATGTTGTCGACTCAATGTTATTGTCCCAAGCTTCCTTGGAAGGAACAGGGGACATTGATTTAGGTTGTCTGTTTGTTTGTCCGTCTGTCAGGTTTTTGATTCTGTGCGATAACTTTCCTATATATTATTCAATTTCAATCAAATTTGGGTCAGTGATTGCTCTCATGCTTATGTTGGTTGGGATTGGTTTAGCAGTGTCTGTCTCACAAGATAATAATACAATATGATATTTTTTTATATGATGAATCAGAACATTTAGTTTCACTTATCACCAACAGGTGTCACTAGCCCTGGACATAGAATACTTGAATATTTTGCGGTAGCTACCAGGTGCTGCCATCTTTTTAGCGTGGTTAAAACTATTTGTACTTAGTCACTAAATACTTCCTTGACTTGAAGGGGGAATTTGGGGACATAAATTCCTTGAATATGCTTGTTCACACCTCATTACGGACACCTTCATTAAGAACACCTCTCTATTATAGACATTGTCTAATATGGACACATTTATTATGGACATATCTTGTTAGAAACACATAGTGGACATCTGTTATGGACACATCTCTTATATTATAGACCCCCTGTTATTGACACCCCTATATTATGGACTCCTTTTTACTATAGACATCTCTCAATTATGGACATCCATCAGTTATGAGCACTTGAGACCTCCTGGAACAGGTCAGTTTACTCTTTAATTCAGTTGCCTTTCTGTTATGGGCAAAAACCCTGGTTTTATTAGTGCTCATCATTATGAGGTTCTGCTGTATGACAAAGGGTAAAAAAAAATCTAAGTTTATGTTTTATTCTGTTTTCAGGCAGTTGGAAAGAAAGCACTTAACAGATACGAGAAGCATTTGAAAGAATTTCAGGAGAAGAAGAAAAGGAACAACGCTCAGAGGGCAGTCACGATCAGCATAGAAGGACGTAACATGGCCATCTGAGACGCCGCATTAAAAAAAGTACAGTTCAAACAGGCAGTCTCTCTCTTAATGTCTCACAGAGGACACCATCTGTGGTTTAGTTTTAATGGCTACACAAAGGCGGTGAGCTGAGTTGTTGGTGTTGAACTGAAAAAAAGTCACAACAGTTTTCACGTGAGCTTGTGTATAATGAACATAAGAGATAGCTCACGTTGTGAAACTTTGACGGCCACTCTTGGTTTTACTGCCATGGAATACAGTAATATTTACATGCTGTTAACCAGGCTGTACTCAAAGATGCTTCAAGTCAACATAATACGAACATAGACTCCGCCCCAGCAGATATGGTTTGCTGGCAATTAAGTGCATTTAAATTTAACTCTGATGTGACATACATATATCAGAATGAGGCAAGACTTCACCAAACTTGATCATTGAGGTTGATACAGATAGCAGCAGGATTCCCGTGAAAATTAAACGGAAGGAAAAAAAGTTCAAACTGTCAGGAGGGTATGATTTATTTAAAGTACGGCCAATTTCTGTAACATTAAAGTTACAAGGACTGACAGACAGCTGTAACACAGGTGGGGGTTTACCTGGTGATTAATCAAATTCATACCTGGGCATCAGCCTTTTAATTATAGAAAGCAAGGTGTTTGACTTGAACTAATTGATTTTAAGTAACTTCCATAAAAATAAATTATAATTTGAATCACAGTTATATATTTATTTTGAATTTGGAAAAACAGGCTTGTATCTTTCAGCAGTATTTAAGTTATTTAGCAACAAGGTACATGAAACAGTGAAAATTCTGCTTGATTCAAAGGTATAAAATATACAGAAAATATAAAGCATTCTTTACAGAGTGATAGTCATCTGTATTGTGAGGGGAAAGGCCTAACACTGGAAGTGACATAAAGCTGGCTATTCTCGTATATTTTCTCAAATATTTTCTAAATTTATGTGATTTCTGGCTTACTCTGCATACATATGAATGAACTCTATGAAATTTCTGTTTGGAAAAGTTCCTATTACACCTCCGGGATGGATGTATGTGCTTTTTTATGTACAAGCTGTTGGTAAACTCAGCAATGTTGACCAAGGAAAAAACATTTGACCTAAGGTGGTTGGTTTACATGCACAGAAGAATGGTGGCTATGTTTAGTGGCAAAATGCCCTTTACAAAACTCTGGGTTGCTGACTTATCAACAGATGCCCTTGTTGATTGTGTTTGTATTATTTTGGCAGACCCCCCACATGTTATAGATATGTAGATATAAAACAGATAGCCTGTGTGGAATGGGATTGCCGTTTTCTGGCCTGTTTTTGTGAAAAGGTTCCAGGGATAATCTTTAATAAATTGATGGGAGGTATCAGAATAGGCTCCTTTAACTTATTGTGTATTTTGTGATTCTTATTTTTTCAAATAATTGTAGCTATTGGTTGTGCACATCTTTTCCTTATCTAAAAATAAGTCAGAATTATTCTGCACTGTCAATTCTATTGTAATATGAGGTTTTTAGAAATCCATCACAAATTTATCTAAATAAGAGCAAGTCAATGTTGATAAAAATAAAACTATAAATACAAGTATATATTAACAGTGTCCAGATTGGCTGCATAACAGTACTTTTTTTAATTCTTCTTTTCTTTCCCAAAAATGTATTTTGTTGGATTTGTTTTTTTCACATGCACATGTTCTTAATCTTAGTTTTGTAAAAGTCCCAAGTACCAATGACTAAAAACAAATCAAGCCTCAAAGATCATATGATTGGTGCATGCAAACTTTTAAAAGGTGAACATCGTACTGGATAAATATATATTTGTAGACTGAGAGAGATTTCCTCACATCTTTTTGATGATTCTGAATAACTTAGTGTATATGCAGTGTGTATATGAACACTTTGTGATCCAGAAGATCATTTATGATTTGCATATTATGTATATGGAAGACCGCAAGGAGCCAATAGAAATTGGCATTAGATATGTTATCAAAGATGGTGCTATGTTTAAATACTCTGTCATTATCACTGATTGGTCAGTTGTAGATCTTTAGTTTTGTCAGTCTTTACAAGAATACAAGGGAGTTTGTGATTGGACATTTTTCATCATGAATAATGCATGACCTAGATAATTGGTATATGTCAGATGGCAGTGTAACTTTTAAAACCAAGTTATTTAATATTCTGTACATATAATTAGTACTGTCAAAATTCTATTTGTGAGTTATTTGGTGGTCATAGTCTGCACTTTTGTTATAATTTTGTTCTCAGCTCATACTTGAGTATTACCTTGAGTTGGGTCGTGTCAGTGACACCATCTTCCTCTGGTTTACATGTTTCAATGAGTAACTAGATACGTCTGTCAATTGTATCAAGGTATTATGGTAGCCTCCTATAATTTGCAGGTTTGGGCATGGTCTTGAAATAAGTGTTACTCTGCTCTAAACTTTGCCCATACACAGCTTCTTGCCTCTAAAGTTCTTGCAAAGATAGATTCTTGCCTGGACCCTGACCTTGGAGTACTTTTGTGTCACATCCCTGCACCCTGACAGGTTTTTTTTTCTCTCAGTTTGTTGAAACCACTCGTTGGGGCTGCCATTTTGCAACACTAAAACTTGGATGTCACAGGTCTAATGTTTGACACATTGGTAAATGCTAATATTATATGAACACCTAGGTGGAGTGTCTCATTCATGGTGTCTAGAACAGCTCAATAAATGAATGTGTTATTTTATGCAAAAAAATCGAAGGGGCAGGCACCTTTTTCCTGTCATGAGGCTGACGATGAAATATTACGGATTTATTCGCTGGGGTTTGCTGCACTACGTTTAATTTGCTGTTTCATGCCTTGCATTGTGAGTTAAAGTTATTACTGGTGATTATTTTTGTGTAGGAAGGAAAAGGTACTGTATCAGTGATTGAAAATATACATCCTCATTGGTTCAGCTGAATATGAACTTTGTACCATGTTAATCTATGTGACAGTATACGTATATATATATATATATATATATATATATATATATATATATATATATATATATATATATTCTGAAACTGAAAGATGTTCCTAACAGGTGACATTTTACTGTTTGGGATAAGGAAAACAATTGAAAGCCCCTTTTCCTTAAAATTTTACCAATTCGTTAATGTAGAAAAGAGAAAAAAGAAAAAACATGAAAAAGAGTTACCATGTGGGGGTATATTGCGTGGAGAACTCTCATGTTTGAGGATGTAAAATATATGTAAATAAAGCTACTTTTGTATACTCCGTGTTATTTTCTGTTATTGTTGACATGACTGGTGGTGGAGTGGAATGCTTGTTGTATGTCTTCATTTCATTTTTAGCGAACCTGTGAGCTTATGCGATGGTGTGGCGTCGTTCGTCGTCTGTACCTTAACCCATACTATCTTGAAAACGGCAAGAGTTAGCATTACAAAATTTTATGCAAAAAATTAGTCATCTTAAAAACTCCATCAAATTTTGCTTATTTTTTGGCTAACTGCATTTTCTTAGATTTTATAGGAAAAAGCTTAAAAACTTTTAAAAATCTTCTCTGAAACTGTTCAGCCAAATTGTCCAATATTTTACAGAAATGTTCCCTGGAACAATCTCTCAAGTTTGTTCGAATGGTTTAAGTTCGGTAATTTTTGGCAGAGTTACAAGAAGTTAAACTTAGTCATCTGTCCAAAAAAGGATACTTAAATTACAATCTCAGAAACGGCTGGAGCTATCATCACAAAATTATATGCGAGTCATATCTGAAACTGAGGTATTGGTGGTGCCACCTGCATCAGCCTTTTTTGTATGGAGGTCATCATTGCCCTTATCATACTGAGGGCTACAAAAAACTACTCTGAAACCATATGGCCAAATTGTTTAATATCACACAGAAATGATCTTAGGGTACTGCTTTCTGAATTTTGTTTAAATGCTCTCGGTTCAGTGACTTTTGGCTGAGTTATGGGAAGCTGAATCTAGTCATATGCCATAACAGCCCATTTTAGCTCAGTGGCTACAAAGATCTTCTTCTCAAAAACCACCGGGCAGAATTCTTAAATCTCACACTTTAATTATCCTTAGATGTTGATAATTCCTTTTTTCGTCAAATTGTTTTGGTTCAGTGATTTTTGGCCGAGTTATGGGAAACTTAACCTAGCCATTTTTCTGTATTTTCCTATATGAGTTATAAATCTGCAAAACATTTTTGATTGACACAACTGAGGCTAATTTGTTTAATATTTTACAACAACTGGAGCTAGCATCATGAAATTAAATGCAAAAAATTAGCCATCTGAGAAACTCTGCATTTTTCCTAGATTTTATAGAGAAAAAGCTAATAAACTGTTTAAAATCTTCTTCTCCGAAACGGTCAAGCCAAATTGTTCAATATTTCACAGAAATAATCTCTTATACCATCTCTCTTATATTTATCTCTCTTAAGTTTATTCAAATGGTTAAATTTGGGTGAATTTTGGCCGAGTTACAGGAAGTTGAACTAAGTCATCTGTCCAAAAAGGCATACTAAAACGACAATCTCAGAAACAGCCTGAGCTATCATCACCATATTTTATGCCAGTGTTGGTCACATGAGTCATATATGAAATTCAGGTATTGGTGGCGCCACTTGCATTGACCTATTTTTGTACTGGGGTCATTGGTCATCTGTATATTAACCCATAATTTCTAAGAAATAGCAGGAGCTACCATCCCCAGATTTTATGCAATTATTTGTCACATATATGTTATGGGATTCAGCTTATTTTTTTTTGTTATCTGCATTAACTTGAATTTTATAGGGAAAAGGATGAAAAACCTCTAAAAGTCTTCTTCTTGTAAACAGTCCGGCCAAATTGTTCAATATTTTACAGAAATGATCCCAGAGGCAAGCTTTCTCAAGTTTGTTTAAATGGTTTGCATTTGATGAATATTAGCGGAGTTGCACAAATTTGAACTTAGTCATATGGCCAAGTAAGCATACTGACATAGTAATCTCAGAAATTACAGAACCTAGCATTACCAAGAATTGTGCAAATGTTGGTCACATGACTCATATTTGAAGTTGCAGATTTCATAATGCCACCTACATTGAGCTGTTTTTTTATGGGCAAAAACGTCATAACTTTAGCCTCTTTCAGCTTATAATGTTTATGATGAAACTGTCAAGTTGAATCGTCAATTTTTAGCTCAGCTGACTATAAGTCATCTGAGCTATAGTCGTGGTCCTTTGTCCGTCGTTCGTCCGTCCGGCCGTCCGTCCGTTAACAGGGCACATTTTAAAACTGTTGGACCTACGAATAAAAAAATCTGCATACCAATAGATATCCCCAAAATCTCCTACCATACCGAAAATCGGGTCATTAGGACTTCGTTCCTTTGAGATATTAAGGAAAAACCTCCGTTTTCCATAAAAAAGCCATTGTTACACTTCAAAGCTGCCTAATATCAAAACCACTGATCTGTTTTTGATCATTTTTAGTATTCCTGTTTTTCCATACATTTTCTGTGCACATACAAAAAATTAGGTTAGTATTGGGTATTATTTTGAAGTTATGGGCCCAAATATAATGTAGTTTCTTAAAAATCAGGAAATATATTTGCTCACTTAACATGAGAATTGCTGAAGCTGGAGACTTTTTTTCAGGAATATAACTTTATTTAACCAAGATTCAATTGTTTACCCAAAATTAGATCTGAATTTTGCAAATTTTTCAAGTTATTAGCATAAATAAAAAATCAATACCTTAAATTTTGTCCAACTTTCACAATGGCACGTTTTTTTCCCTTTAAGCACTGTTGATTTAATTTTCACAGCATATATACATAAGGATTTAATCTTTTAAAATCTGAAATTTCAAAGGAATTGTTTGAAAAGAGTAGCTTTTATTCAAGTTTTCATACACCATGTCAAATGTTGTTTACATCTGGCCAACCTAGTAATACAGTCTTTACTTGCATTATGTAACCCACCCCAGGCAGCTTGCCTTGGCTTAGCTTGGCCACTATTAGCAGGCTTCCCCTCTGCCCTGCACTCCCCCCCCCCCAAGCTGCTGCATAAACTAGATGAATGTTATAATTTTCTGTATTTTATTTTATTTTTGGCTATGCTACATTTTAGATTTTGTATTGTACCACCAGGGTTACAATGATTAAAGTGCACATTTAATTGTGTCCACAAAGTGATGTATTGCTATGAAAGTGTGGATGTTCATCAGAGTGCTCATTAAAGATTTTAATTTGTTTGACTTATAACTCATGGTTGTATCAGTTGTTACATGATACTGGCTAAATAATCAAAATTTATATTGCTGATCCTTTATTTCAGTTCATAAAATTAAACATTCCCAACTCCAGTTTGCTCCTGGTATAATATATTGGGTGTTTTGATCCTTGGATTAATTTTAACACATGTATTAGTTTCATAGTTGAGAATACTTTTCTTTTTTCCTGATACCATTTAAAAAAATAAAATTATTTAAATTTTTCCTGTTAGTGCTGTGGATTTAATTTCACAGCATGTACACATTAGCATTTCATCTGTTAAAATCTGAAATTTGAAACCAATTGATTAAAAACTGTAGATTTTATTCAAGTTTCCAGGTACCAAGTCTTCATTGTTTACATCAGGTCAGTATAAATGCAGTGTACTGGGCAGTTACATAACACCTTCAGGTCTGACCTACTGCCACTGTGAGTGTCTGGGTCAGGGTGGGTCAGGCAGTAATTACCAGAGAGCCTCTCTTTCTCTCTTTCTCTCTCTCTCTCTCTCTCTGGCACTCCAGCTTTCTCTTTCTCTCTCTCTCTCTCTCTCTCTCTCTCTCTCTCTCTCCCCTCTGCTTTTTCTCTTTCTCTCTCCATCTTACTCTCTCTCTCTCTCTCTCTCTCTCTCTCTCTCTCTCTCTCTCTCTCTCTCTTATTGCCTCCCTTCCTCCCTCCATCCCATTTTGTTTTACAGGTACTATAAACTAGATACATTAGCTATAAATGTTGATGCAATTTAGAAATGTGAATCAACTGAAATATTCACAATCACATGTATGTTATACTGTAAATTTATAGTAACATTCGTAAACCTGGATAAAAATTATGTAATGAAAAGAAGGAATAAATGCAAATGTTGTTAATTTTTTATTGGCTCAGTAGAATGGGGAAAAAATGATTTGCTTTGTTTCTCCATCTTTCTGCCTGTTTTAAATATTTTATGTTCATGAATAAACTTATTTTTTAGCACTGTTGTATTAAATTTCATATCCTGTATGTATATGCAAGGGTGTTGTAACTCTCACCATCCCCTTCTTCATCCCACTGAGGCTTTGCTCCTTGGCACTGTGAACAATAGTTCTATGGCTATAGCATAAAATTTAATAATTAAAGAAAATATCTACAGAGAGACAGAGGCGTTGTAACTCTGATCATAACACCCCCCCCCCCCCCCCCATCAAGTCATTGCACCTGTGGAGTGGGTACGTTATGGCAACTGTATACATATAAAAAAATTGATAAAAAAGGTTTACCAAATAAATTGGATCTCATCAGACAAATGTGTAAACTGTTGAACTGTCAACAGCTTATCCAAAAAAAAAAAAAAAAATGTAACCAATGGAAAGGCATGGTCAGATCTCAAATATTATTTGCAACATTTTCTTCAATCATATAAACCAACCATGGCCCAAATTACCTCTTCCTCTCAAACTTTATCTACATTCATCATATTTTTAATATTTTAACCTTCTAGGTGGTTCAGTACTGTTGACCACTTGTCCATAGGTACCTATGTACATGCCAGAAATTATGTCAATATTGTGTAATATGTAGACGTGAGGGTCATCAAAATAATGTACCTTGTCAAGACCGATCTTGTCAAGATATCATGTCATACAGTCACAAATTCATAAATCCCCTCATCAGCATAGTTAATCATAACCTTGTATCTGTCAAATTGAACTCTTGCAGTTTTCCATACACTATAGATCCTTCAACAAATAGCCTTATCATCATTATACCACTGCTTAGTATACTGTCATTGCATTCATATTTGCTCAAATAAATTGTTTTTTCGACCCCTCCCAAATAAAAAATAAACCACTATATTTTACTCCATATTAATCCATCAGTCAGATTATTTCATATATCATTTACTCACATATTACATTATATTCCTTTATAAAAGCCCAACATGACCATGATATTCATAAGCTTTTTCTACTCAATATAGTATAACAATGGTGATACATTTATAGTCCAATCATGATCAGCTGAGCGCCGTGACCCATGGGTCCCTTGTTCAAAAGAATTATTCTAGGACATGGTTCTTTCAACCATATAAGAATAGATTGAGTTTGTTGATTTTTGGTTTAGTTGTGAAAAGTTTAAGTTGGTCTTATGGCCAGTATTATGTTTATTTCAAACTGAGGACTACAATAGTGTTCTTCTACAAAATTGTTTAGGTGGCCTTTGTTCAATTTTACTTGAAGGATTTTTGGCAGAATTATTGGACCTTTTACAATGAAAGGACTGCATCTTTTATTATTATAGTTAATTTTGGTAAAAAGTTTATGAATATGTCAGCTTAAAAAAAAGCATTTTAGCCAGTCTTTCATTATGTGTAAACATATTTACCAACAGGCAAAGATTGTGTTTGTTTCATTAAATAGGTTGAGAAACTGCCAACTGTTTCAGATTTTGCAACATATCAAGAGTTCATTCAGTGCAGCCAGATAAAGGTCATGAGTTCAATCAGTGCAGCCAAGCACAAGGCATGTGATCACCGCATGGGTGTCATGTGAACACCTCATTGACAGCATGTGATCACCTCATGGGTAGCATGTGATCATCTCATGAGTATCATGAGATCACCTCATGGGTTCAAGGGTTCACTCATGTACAGGTCAAAAGTTTACTCAGTCTAGCCAGGTGCAGGTTATGAGTTCACTCAGTGCAGTATCCTAAGCTAGCAATTTGTCACAGTTTAATCGGGGCAACTGCCTTTCTCATCTAAGCCTGGTCAGCCCCATGCATCAGACTCAAGGTAAGTTTGATGTATTGGCCTGATATTTTGACCTGTCTATGTGTCTTTGATGGCTTTCTCGTTCACAAGACAGGTGTCGCCACCTACAATGACTTTTGCACAATGTATGTGCCTCCTTATTTCTACAGAGGAATTTGATATAATCAGCCTGAAATTGGGCATAGTTATACATATCGAATAGCTTTGTCATATACAAGACTGGTGGTGCCACCTACAATAATTTTTGCACAGTATGTGTCCCTGCTTATTTCTCAGGAGGGGTTTGATATATCAGTCTGAAATTGGGCATTATCAGTCTGAAATTGGGCATATGTATATATCTCTGATAGCTTTGTTGTATACAAGACTGGTGGTGCAAACTACAATCATTTTTGTGTTGTGTGCACCCATGCCAGAATTTCAGCAGTGATCTTTGTGCAATTGTTTCTTATTCAAAATGTTTAGTACTGGCATTGTTCATACACATGAAAAGTAATGGTCCAGTATTGAAGCATTATACCTAGTGTATTTCCTAATGCACAGGTTCGCATTCGGCCTGTAGGCCTTGTTTTAGTACAAGTACCTGAACTGTACCTCAGAATAATGTATGTATGTATATTCCTTGGCAAGAGTTCCATGTTTTAAGATTAAGACCTAGCCATTCTTCAGAATTCTCACCTAAACAAATTAGAAGAAGATGTGGGCCTGAAACTAGATATCACAGCTACCCACCCCTGCTCTCACTAAACAGTGAACTACTGTGTAACCCATTAACATCCCTATGATAAAAAGGGTATTCCAGGGATCAGGGTTGGGGAGATTTAACTTGTCAAGTATCCTTCCTAGGGTCCAGATGGACTACTGTCTGGCAATGGCAAGGCTTCACACTATGCCACTGGGCTAGTCACTAAGTAAATTGCCCCCCCCCCCTTGTATGCCTTGATAAAGTGGCCAATATGTAGCCTTAGGTGATCTATTCACTGAAGGAGATCAGTTTGCAACTTATGGTGTATAGGGCAAAAAAATTAATTTAACTGAGATGTAAGGTATAGTTAAAGGACTGGCAGTATAGTATGTTTCTGCTTTAATGATGACATTTATTATCCCCTGGCAATGAAGTTGCGAAGGGGATATAGTAATGCCTCTGTTTTTATCGCATCCATCTGTCTGTCTGTCCGTCTGCCTGGAACTGGCTTGTGGATCTATTTCAAGCCAATCCGTTTGACCAAAACCTTACATCTTGGCCCCACTGGGCCTTCTTCTTGAAAAAGCTTGTAGACCAATTTAAAGCCAAACCATTTAACCAAAACCTTTCATCTGGCAAATATGGGTCACCAAGCTATGGATGAAAAACCCTATCGATTTTTAGGTCACAGGGTCAAAGGTCACGGCAACATGGCCCACTTCTTAAAAACTGCTTGTGGACCCATTTTAAGCCAAACCGTTTCACCAAAGCCCTACATTTTCCACATATGGCTCACCCATCCATGGATGAAGAACCCTATTTAGTTTTTGAGGTCACAAGAGCAAAGGTCAAGGCCAGAGAGCTGCCCTCCTCATTTTAACACTGTGTAATAGAACCATTCTAAGTATACACCATGCGAGGGGATGCCCCGCTTTGCGGTGCCATTTTTTCAAATTTATAAAGATCAGATAAAGCGTGTTTTCAAGTACATGTATTTGGGAAATAACCAAATTTGTCTTTTAAGCTAGTATACCATACCCAAACACCTAGTGTCAGTCTTCGACGACAGGTGTCGCCAGTGCAGGGAAACATTGACATGTTGACCTCTGATGGCCACTGTATATAACTTGTGACTTCTGTACCCCTCAAGACTGTGTTCTCCCAGTTTTCCTCAGTCACTGTGTTTCATTTTGTTGAAAAGACCAAATTCAAATATCATTGCATGATAACATTGTTTTCTTTGTAATGTTTTAACATTGTGAATCGTTCGATGTATGCCCTATAAGACTGCTATTAATGCCTACCGAGTCATGCTTTCACGGCTAATAATCACAAAGCACCATCTTTTTGTTTCTGTTTGTAGTCACTGTATTGATTTGTGCACTATACATATCACAAGGTTTCGCAAAATACACAATATATATATAACTGTGGGGAACTTTCTTTAGCTTTTTTTTAAAAGGTTTGTTGATTCCTGCATGTATCATACCTTTTGTCAAGAAATAGATCCATATCAACTCGCGACAGCTATGACCGGTCCTCACAATTTAGTGTTTTCCTCGCGTATTTACTCGCGTTTTAAATGTCTGACCAAATCGCATGAGATCGCATAAAAGCGCACACAAACGCATGACAACCCGTGAAAAGTCGACAGACACACTATGTGTTGAATATTTTGGACATGTTCAAAATGTTTGGGTCATTGCAGGTGGACGCCAAGAAAACACGACAAAACGCACAATAACGCATAGAAATGTCAGGAAACGAACACAGAAATAAAGTAAAATACAGCTAAAACACTGGTCACATCCGCCTTATCTCAACTTTCGTGTTTTCTGGCCAAACAAGTTCAATCACGCACACAAAGCCCATAAGCACGCATGGAAAATTGTAAAAGAACGCAGACAGTCCTTAAAACCAATGCTCATCGCGTGCCTTGAAAACATGGCCTCTGTTGCGTCTAACGCCTGGCACAATACTTGTCAATGAGTGTGAGGGGGCCTTTTACAGTATATTTGCTGTCCGCGTTAAATCTGCCAGAGGGTTATCACTGGTTTAACCTAGATGTAGTCCAGGTGTTAAGAGAAGAATTGTGCAAAAAGTGAAAGAAGCATGAAACTTGGCATAATAGTTGGCCAGACCATACTTAACATTTTCAGATATAGGGCCAAGCGGAATTCATCCGGTCTTGGTCAAAATCAAAGATGGCGGCCAAGATGGCCGCCGGATTGTCAAATATCAACACATTCGGTTATATTTGTCCTAGAATACTTTCCAAGTGCACTATTTTTATGTTTTTTTGGGTCGATAAATTCATTTATAAGGGTTTAAAGTCTGTAAAATGACTCCGTGAATGAATCCTGGTTTTGTCTATATTGAAATTGCCCTATATTTTCCCTTGTTTACTAGCAATGGACAGCAAACATTATTTGTTGAGTTCTGCACAGGAGTCGCATACAATGTGATCGTAGTCAAATGAAAGTGTCATTTGTTGGCTTAGGTTTGTCTGCTTTGTCATGAATTCGGATGCTTTAATAGTAGAACAATTTTTATTGCAATTTTTTTTCTTTCTTTCTTTTAGTTCCCCTTTATTTGCATGCTAACAAATATAATTCCTTTTAAGAGGTGAAGGGTGCAAAAAACTTATCTGTCGAAATCTGCAATGAAATTAGGATTGAACTTGATATGTCCGTAAACACTTACCATTAGAATATTTGAAACCTACATACATGTACTTAGGTTTTACGATCAGCATTCATGTAAACCTTTGTTAGGGCGATTTGGAAATAGCAGATGCATAAATCCAACTGTGCTGACATTTAACATATATATTAAATTTACGTATTTGAGCCCAATGTCTGTTTCAATGTAATGGAAAGTGGAATGGACAATTGAGTGGTTAAACGCTCGGCTATCTCCACTGGCACACCAGGTTTAAACAACATTGTTTAAACAAACATAACCATTGGGTTATAATGGTGGGTGAATTCCTCCTTGTCCGTCGCTTTCCATCACCCCTGTATATATACAACCGAACGCCACCATCCGAGCCATGGAGAGTGGCTTGTAATAGTAATTACAACTAACTGTACAATCCACATTAATTATATATTATAATAAAATAAATTAGACAATCCATATAATATAAAGTTTACCCTGCTTATAACTTTTATATCAGATTAGATTCGTGCGTGGCAGGATACAGACCTATGTAAGAAGCTCACACCTGTCAGCTGTATAGATTCCGCCTTGTGTGTACTTACTGAAATTTTACTTAAAGTCCCTTTTTCATCAGTACACCCAACGGTAAACTTGATAAAATTTGCTTTTTACATGAAAGTGTCATTTGCTGGGGTAGGTATTATTATATTAATATTTTATATCTGACTTCCATTGTTTGAAATCCCTTTATTTGCATGCTAACGAATGTATTAACTGCTTTGCCGAGGTAAGGGATAAAAAGAAACTTATGTATCTTGTCTGGTATCAGTGGGCGCTTCATATATCAGTGAAGAATAGGCAGGGTTTTTGAAAATCTACAAACATGATATTTAATTTTACCATCAACTTAACATTCATGTTAATCTTGATTTGTGCAATAAAAAATCAAATAGTTCTGCTGAAATTTAATTTACATGTTCTAGTTAAAAGTATTTGAACACCATGTCTGTTTAAAAGGAAAGGCTTTTATTTATAATGAATTTAGAGTACATGCGTGCATGACAAGATACGCGCTTATGTAGAAGCTCACACCTGTGTACTGTATGGATTCTAAGCTTCTTCTGCCATGAAGTGATGGCTTTCGGACTGTATGTTGGCAAAAAAACAGAATCCACACACATTAGAGGTGCACAACATGTTGCTGTATGCTACCTTTGTACTATGGTGATGAATGCATGAAATAACACTCATGCCGATTACTAATTTTGTGATATGGTGACGATGCAGACTTTAGACTGCATGATCGTAGGAAAGAACCGACACATGTGTCAGTAAAGAATCACTGCCATTTCCTGTGGTGCAATTTTTGTGATTTAAAACTTGTTCCTTCATAACGAGTTGCCATTAAAATTCATTTTGCATAATGCGTTTGGTGTCAACAAAATACTTTCATTTGCTGACATTATGCACATTTGTAGATTCATGTAATACATGCATATTTTTTAGAAATATTCACCACATATATGAGTCGGTGCTGCCAGGTTCAAGCTAGCTGATCTTTCATGGATGGATGCTAAGAAAATGGTACAGCAAGACGGAAGATAGAAAGTCTAATTCACAAAACAAGGTTGAAAAATAGAATGCACCCTCAGGTTCCAGACATACATTCTTTCTTCATTAACTTGATTACCTAAAAATTCAGTACAAAGTTTGGTTTGAGTTTTTATCGACTTGATTGGTGATTGCAACTTTGCTGTGCTTTCAGCTTCTGAGCTCTGGCAACCTTTGTACTTTCCCCTTATGTCAGTTTTATGCCGAAATGCAGAATGCTTGGGAAACGGGTATTTCATACCTTTCGCTTCATCAAGTGAACAAATATTAATGAGGATAGACTACTTCTGAATATTATTATTGAACAGAACAGTTTATTACATTATTTTTTTTGTAATATTGCCAGCAAATTTAATAACCTTGCGTGGATATATTTTTTTTATTTTACAGGACAAGAGCGTTTTTCTTCTAGTAAAACACCCACAATTCCAACATACTATCCGTTTTTTATCTTATGTGCAAAGTTCAGTCCTACCTACAATATTGCATTCTGTGCATATGAAGATACATTATTTCAATAAATGAAGCAAATATTTATTATTTCTAATTATCATTATATTTATTAAATGTATGCATTATGCAAACAAACAAAGTATTTTAAGACATCACTTGGAAATGCAAGGTTAGCTTCTAGGTAAGGATCATAAACCAGATTATCAATGTAGAAGGTAAACGGTGTCTACAAGTGTCCAGATTCTGTCATGCACCATCACCACAGTACAAACGGGGTTAGAACGTTGCCTCGTGGTTAAGGACGTGTTTGTAGGTCCCCGGTTCAAACCCCGTCGATGTCGCAATGGCATAATAGTGAAATCTCACAACAATCCATGAGATTTTCTCTTATGTCTTAACGATAGGTTATGACTTCTTTCTGACATCAAACCATCTTTATCATACGGATAAATTCATTCTCATTCAGTAGAAAGTGATACAAACAGGCCTCAATCTATCAATTTCAAAGAAAGCGTAGCCTACAGCATAATGTGGTGAGCCGCTAAATATGTACTGATTCTGTCTTCATGCAAGCAAAGAGTCTTGAAGATGCACCGTCACCTCAAGGCAAAAGAGCCACAACTTATAAATAAATAAAATTTCTTTTACATTGATTGTACTACTGGTTATAATAACTACTACAAGGCACATTCCGTGGCTCGGATGGCGAAGTGGTGGATGGAATCAGAGGACATGAAGAAAACAACCGACTCTATATGGACCACAACAATCCACTCTCATAGCAACATCGGGGACAGAAACTTGGTCGCCAGTGAAGAGAGCTGAGCGTTTTACCAATCGACTGTCCTTTTCATTACATTGAAAGAGACATAGTGCTCAAATACTTAAAATTAACAAATATATTAAATTTCGGCAGGGTAATCAACAAATACGTATTACCGTTAGATGTGCTGGTAAAAATAGGTAATTTTAGCATAATTTCAATACCAACAAAATCAGACTTCATTCACACATGCATGATACAGACCTGGAACCCTTATAAATAAATTTTTCGATCCTAATAACATAGAAACAGTGCACTCGCAATGCATTAAAGGACAAATAAAACCGACTATATTGGTACTTTATGTTTCGGTGGCCATCTTGGCCGCCATCTTGGAGTTTTAGCAAGATATTGTGAATTCCGCTCGGCCCCACATCTGATCATATAGAGTATGGTCTGGAAAATTATTATGCCAAGTTTCATTCTTCTTTCCAAGTTTTCATTTCAGTTCTTCTCAATATGCAGCTGAACTGTTGGTCTAATGGGAATATTACCAAATCCATGATAAAAACTAGCTAATGAGTACCTGGAGAGGGTGTGAACCCCAAATATTGAATTTCTCAGTCCAAAAAACATGATATTAGAGTACTTGCAATGCTTTCTCGGGACATCTTAACTCAAGTTATTGACATTTTCTAATTTGGATTTTGGCCAAGATAATTTATTTTCAGCTTGGCCCTATATCTGAAATTCATTTATTAGCTCCAAAGAATACTTTTGCCAACTTTCTTGCTTCTTTCATTTTTTGCACAATTCCTCCAAATATGGGAGCTTAACCGCTGGACTAATGGCGCCTCTGAGCTCAGAAAGCCTTTCAATTGTACTAACTGTTGTAGGAAGTACAGGTGATGCTACCTATATATGCCAAGCAGCATGCGTTTCCTTTTTTTTAAACCAAAGACTAACTGGTTGGTTATATTTATTGATAGATGTGAACAATATGTTGAACTCCTACCAGCGATTTCGGAAAGAAGCTGACAACCAAGGATGCAGTCTGTTCTCATTACCTCCAGGGCCGTCAATACATGGTGGATGGGGGTATATACCCCCCCCCCCCCCCCCCCACACACACTCTGTGACAAGTTTGTAAAATAAAGAGATGGACCAAATAGAGTGAAAAAAGCTAGGAAAATGTCAGATAGGTAATAGTTATAAGGAATGACCAAGGACAATTACAGATTTAGGCGAAATCTCACTAATAGCAATACAAGCGCCTGTGCTTGTATCGACCTTTTTTGAACGGTCATCAGTACATTAACTCCTAACTTCTCTGGAATACCAGGAGCTAACATCCCCAAATTTTATGCAAAATTCTGTCACGTATTAAATATTGTGGGATTGTGCTTTTTGTAACGCCACCTGCATCAACTTACATTTTATGGGGAAGAGCTTGCTAGCCTTGAAAATCTTCTTCTTCCCTGAAATCATTCAACCAAATTGTTCAGTATTTCACAGAAATTATCCCAGAGACGAGCTCTCCTAATTTTGTTCAAATGGTTTGGGTTTGATGAATTTCAGCCGTGTTACAGGAAATTGAACTGAAGTCATTTGGAAAAGTAAGCGTAATAACATAAAAATCTAAGAAATTAAAGGAGCTAGCATAACCAAGTATTTTGCATGTATGTTAGCCACATAAAATCTTATACTTAATTGAAATATATGTGAATTGTGATTAAGTATATATATATATATATATATATATATTGTTGCATGGACGTCACCCGGACATCGGAGGATGGCGCCACGAAGTGGTGTGGCCGCCCCCGTTTCCACGCTTATGGATCCACCCCGCTATCAGTGACTACTGACGCGCTTTTAGAAACATAAAAACTATTCTTGGACCATTCAGTACTGGTTTTGCAGTTCTGCCGGCGCTATCGTTTCTCTCAAGCAAAACCACAAACTTCTGCGGTTTTCACCCATTGTTGAAAGCCTATAAAACGAACTCGCCTGCAGTACGAGGCGGGACTATTGACTTTGCTACGCCACGTTGCTGTTATCCCCGGGGACCGTGACCGTGGGCTCTTGGTCCCCAAGCCCACGGAATGCCATAAACCACGCCATGAACTTTATTATTTAGGAAGAGGAGAGACTTTATGTTTGTTTGGTGCCACATGGATTAATACAGGACTTCAGTTTTGTGTGTGCCCGAATTATGTGTTGATGATGGACTTCAGTTTCTCGTATACCGGATTCAGTTAAGTATTTCGTTGCAGTTTGTTATTTAGAGACTCAGTTTTTCTTCAGAGACTTTGTTATAAATTACGTTATGTATTGACTATTATATTATTTGTGTATGAATGTCAATATTGTAATATAGTAATATAGTACTGTTTTTGCACCCATATTTTGGTTACGTATTCATTTGAAGAGAACGTGTCTCAGCATATGTGTTACGGTTCGGCCTGAGTTGTTTGGTGTGAAAAGGGACCGTAACAATATATATATATATATATATATATATATTCGAAATGTGTCATACAGACGCTTAATATATATATGTGTGTGTGTGTGTGTAAAATGTGTGTGTGTGTTCCATGTCATCCCCCCACCCTGGAAGATAAATTGACGCCACTGGTTCTTTGCCCCAACCCCCTCCTTGTTAACTCCTCCAACCTGGCACGTATGTTGATAAGTCTGGGTATAAAATAGATTCATGGACAACACGGGTCCATGGCATATTTCGAGCCAATCTTGTTTGATTGCGTGAATTCGCCTAGAGTAGGGCGCATGCACGTTAATAATTCATCCAACTGCCGTATAATGTAGGCCTGTAGTTAAACTCTGCACTCCTTTGGCAGTATAGCTCATATCGACGTATACCACACCAGAGTTGTCCGGAAACAATGATTTATAAGTTATGCTGTTGAGTATGTTGTATGTGTGTGTGTGTGTACATGTATGTTCATATTCTGTACTGGGTAGGTGAGTACATGGCATATACGGGACCCTACCTCACGTTTTTGCGCGTTCGATGAGCACATCATGCAATTAATGCCTCTGCTCACGTTAACCCTCCATTATCATCATAACAATATACAACCTGCCCACTCTTTGATTCATTATACCATAAACACAGATGTTACATCCTGGGATGTATATGTTAAAGCATACAGTTAGAAATAGAGTCAATATTGACAATTAATATACAACCTCTTCTCATCCTATCGTGCTATACACAAGTAAAATGATCCAAGCTGCAAACATGTACAGAATGGAAGTGATAGATGTTAAGAAACAGAACGTATGAGACGGGAATAATCACTACAAGATTGTCACAGACTGTTTCCCAATACGATGATGAGCAAACGACATTTCAGCCATTTGAAATGTACAGCTGAGCCACGTTAACAACAGGTCAGGGTCCTGAGACAAATGACTTGACTGTTCCATGCATTTAATAACTTTTCAATGGGTCCATGGCCTGTCGGTGGCACTGTCTTTTGAATGTGAACGAACGTATCCATACAATAAGAATGGTCTGCTGCTGTTAAACCTTCAGGATTTTAGGGTTTATGTGCATTGGGTGAGGAATAATCACGAAATCATAAGATTTTATTCCTTTGCCATTGGGCAGCGGCGGGGTTCGAACCGGGGATCTTCATCTGCGAGGTCCAACGCTACTACGGCAAGCTACCTTCAAAGCCAAGCACTTAATCCAGTTTGCAAATCATAATCAAATTGCAGTATATTTAGAGAAATGACATTAAAGTTATTGTGAGCCAAAATCTGCACGTGGGTAGTCTCATCCGGAAATAATTCGACAAGCGTTTATAAAAAAAAGAACCTTTTCTTGCTTTCATGACTGACCGCACACCATATGACTACGATCAATGTCCGCCAGTAACCACAACAAGATCCTAACATAGTGTTCTATTGAAGCCCGGAGCCGTACTGCTGAATAGGCTTAATGACTACGTTGATCCAGGGACTTGTATGCCTGCTTTATATGTAACACGGATTCTTTTTTTGTACATATATGTCATGGTTAATACAACACCTTGGCAAGGTCTCAGTTACCACCACAGACAAACACTGGTCTGTTGATGTTAGATGTCGTTTTTAAGCTTCATATGTCTTAACCAACGGAGAGAACTTGTGATTACACCAACTGACACTGCCAACTCCTGTGGATCCGAACTTATTTCTCGTAGGTATCGGCGGATTCGGACAAAACATAGTATTTAAAGATTCACTTGTCTGCCTGAACTGACGTGACGTGATCATGAGATACAAGTCAGGTGATTTCCGAGATCGAGGCTGGGCCTGGATGATCTTGGTCAGTAGCTGCGTCTGCCAGCTTCTGTTATCAGGTCCGTTGTTCGGCGCGGGGTATGTGGCGGTTGTTTTAAAAGAAACGTTTAATGCAAATGTTGCCGTGACGTCACTTCCGGGCGCGCTTGTGGGATGTTTGACTACTCTTCTTGGTAAGTTGCAATTGTTTCTTTATGTTTCAAAAATTTTATAGGGGTTTCCTTATCATAGATCTGCCCCATTGACCGTAACGTACAGTGGAATTTGCCACATTACTAAGTGAACAGATTATATTTATATAGATCACAGTGACCTAATTTTACCACATCCTGCCAGTAGTAAATCTTAAAGGTGCCCATTCACTTACATTGTGAAATGAATCTGTGTGATTATTGGCTTATTCTGTGTATTTATTAATGATCTAAGGGTAATTCTGGTTTAAAAAAGTTCTTATAAGACCTCCCTGAAGGATGTATGGACTTGTTTATCACCAACATGTTTGTAAACACAGCAATGTTGTCAAACATGTAACCTAAGGTGGTAGGATGCATATATGCAGAGGTAGTAAGGTCACTTGTTGCAAAACGCCATTTGCTAAGCTCTGGTTTATCTGAATTACCGCCAGGTGCACTTGTTGATTTTTTTTTTAATTATTTTGTCGGGCCCTCCACATATTTGAACATGTTGATATAAACAAAACAAGTAGCCTGTTTGTGGTGATATCCACTTTTCTGGCCTATTTTGATAAAAGCTCTAAGGGATTACCTTTAGTTTATAAAGGTCAGATAGGTGATTGGGCCCCTTTAAGTTCTATGGTTTACTGGTTACATATTTTCAAAGGGGCCCAAGCGGAGTGCTCTTTATGAAATTTTGCTTAACAGTGGGTTATAACAAAATAAAAACAAAAATTCAACATGCCATTTATCTGTGTAGATGGTCCAATATAGGCTGCGCCACATAAAACTTAAATTAGCGTGCTGATGAATAAAATTCATGTACTTTTGGTGCTGATAGATGTAGATATTCCAAAAATATCTGTTATAATAAATTTAAATTTAAAAAACTCATCCAGTAATATTTTGATGAACAGCAAAATTTAGAAGCAGGTTTTGAAATTAATTATACTGGATATATACTCATTGAACATCCCTTGTTCTATATAATAGAATAAGTAACCATGGTAATAAGTAAAAGTTTAATAGTTCTTTAAGGGAAACACTTTATCAGCAAGCGTGAAATTTGCAAAGACATATGACATCAATTACGCAAATGCAGCTGATTATAATTCAAGAGTCACGTGCTGTACCTGCTCGTATTATTTGGTGCTGATAGCTGCAGCAAATCTTTTGATCATGCTAAGAAAAAGTAACCATTAGCGACATCACCGAAAGTTTATTTTTTTTAATAAGTCGCGTACCTGGTTAATTCGTTTTCAAAATTTGGTGATGCTAGCTGTAGCGATTATATATATATAAATATAAATATTATCAAATAATATGCGCCGCAAAAAAAAAAAAACACACACACACACAATTTAATCCAACCATTAATTTTTGTGTGAATCCTCATATTGAGTGTCTAACAAGTGATATAAAAATGTATATAATATGTATATGCCGTTAATGCCCGGTTGAAAGGCCGGACGACCGAACGGACGGATTCACGGGCCGTTTGGCAGAAGGATGGATGAACAGATCAAGCACATAGTTTTTTTTTCAATTGGGCCACGGGTACGTATGGGTCTGCAAACACGCGAACGTTTATTTGGTTGCAATTGCGAGTTGAATACTCTTGTACTCTGTATGTACCTTATGACTCGGCCTACTTACAAGTGTGGCAAATACACATAACACACGCCTCTGTGAATGAGAGGCATACATGTAGCTGGTACTCGAGATCAATACAACATACCAACCCTGAAGTTTTGATCAATACATTTAGGGTGCTGTCCTGTTTTCTTTTTTTCGTCTAATTATAACAGGAAAACAAGAGTGGAACATGACTCATGACTCTACATTAACGCTCCCCCGGTCAACTGATGCTAATAAAACTATCAGTAAGACAAGGTTTGAACTCGTCTTTGGATGCGTCGACATATGTTAGAACATGTCAGTTTCATAGACGATTTGACGGATGGACGGACATAATTTTTGGAAATTTTTTTTTTAAATGGGCAATCTAGGTAGTTTCGGTGCTGCCAGTTTTTTGTCCGTCGTAAGTAATATGGGGGGGGGGGGGGGGATGGAGCCGCCCCTTAAATCAACAGAGCAATATAGTTTAGATTATTAGAATGGCCGTAGGTCAGTCCAAATTTACAATAATCAGTTACTATTGAGCCAAATCTGTTTATATTTGCCAGTCCTGGTGTAAGCGCATCAGTTAAAGAGGCCGAGAGTCGCTGTGGCTGCCACAATCTTCACGGTTGCTAACCTTCATCCGTCTCCTAATAACTCTGGTAACATGCCTGATTATCCTCAGGTGGTGGCTTGACAGAACATAAACAAACCCGAAGTATGTGAAGAATGCCGTCCGTTATTGTGCTGGGTGGGTGTATACACAACCCGAACACATGATATAAGCCGTGGCTTATGTTGGAAATTTTATAAAACCAACGGGTTGGAAAGTCTGGTAGAAATCGTATCTTCACGGTTACACGTTTGTTTTCTTTCCTTCACTACCAGCCAGAGTCAGACAAAGCATTTTCTTCAAGAGAGTGGGTTTGCGGCTTCTATATGTTTATATGACCCAGAGGTGGATCCATGGGGTTCTGAGATTTAATACCCTTCTTTACCCTTTTGTTTTTGCATTTTTGAATGCTAACCCTCCCTACCTTGAGATTTGTGAACTTTATCAAAGGTATTAGTCTTTCAGTGTAAAAGATAAACCCTTTTCGAAAATATCAGATCCGTGTTTGAGACGTTGTGACACATCCTACTTGACATATCAAAACTTGTACTAAATGATTGTGTATAATATTTTCTTGTTACACCGAACCCGTTTTAACTTCGACTATAACTGACTGCATAATACTCTATATTTCAGGACCTTTGTCAAGTTTTATGACCAGCAAGTTCGGCTATCGGGTGACTGTGATGGTAGGGGGCGCTCTGTTCTCAGTTGGCCTCGTTGTGACAGCGTTTAGTCCCAACATTTCGGTTGTTGTTCTTGGTTACGGCGTTCTTTGTGGTAAGTCAGAAAGACCAAATGCACATTCCACGTTGTGATATATATATATATATATATATATATATATATATATATATATATATATATATATATATATATATATATATATATATATATACTCGATCAAGCCTAAATATAAACAACGTTTATATAACAATTTCATCTTTCAAAATAGTATATTACCTGATTTGGCGTTTTTAACTCAGCTGACTGTAAGTCATCTGAGCCATAGCGATCACTCTTTGTCCGGCCGTCCGGGCATCCAAATGTTAACTTGTCACAAATCGTAACCGTTAGACCTAGAAAAATTAACTGTTTACCCGGGGAGGTCCATGAAAACTTTCCTTGGAAACCTGAAATTAGGTCTATATTACCCATATCCTCTGACCTATGGGGGTCGTAATACCCCCCCCCCAGAATTATTAAAAAAATATACAAATGTTCCAGTATGAATTACTAATGCATTGATCTCCGTGATAACTTGCATGCATTTTGATCATGGAGTAAATTTCATCGATCCTGCAGACTGATGGCGCCACCTGTATTTTTTTTCGAATTTTTACTAATTTTTTCTATGTTTAAAGAACTTTAAAGAAGCTGTTCATAGGGCACATACTTTAACTGACAAACTGTACATCCGGGGAGCTCCTAGGCAAATCTCCTTGGAAACCTGAAATTAGGTCATGGTGACCTAATTTTTTGCGAATTAAGGGCCGAAAACATGATTGTATCCATGTAGCTATTTTCTGCCAACTGAATGAAAGAAACATTATTTTTACACTGTGTAATTCCAGTTTGCACAAATGGTAGTAGCTGGATGTAGAATAGAAGGTCAATGTAACCTATATTTAAGGTCTCTTGGCAAAATGCATGATATGAGCACGCTGGGAGTCATTTTACCCATTGTTCAAGGCGCCTTGAATTCAGTTGAGCGTCATGGCCCATAGGCCAGTTCTTCACCATTGCTAGGGAAAGGATTACCTCTGTATGCTGTGTCCCTTAGCAAAATAATGTGACATCCTCAGGATTTTTAGGAATATATGGAAACTGAACTCCCTTAGGACACACTTGGCATCGTTCCCGACAGTTCAAGACCAAAACGGGCATTCCCGTGGACACTGTAAAAAATAATTTAGGCCCGGCTTTGAGTTTTCTTCGTACTATACTTGAATTTTTTGATACCAATGACTGTCCTAACTAGCTGGGAATGGCTGTAGGTCAGGTGGTAAATTTAAATGTACTTTATACACGCAATTTAAAGTTGAAAGGACGATATAAAATATATTTTATCATTGAAACGTTTTACTCTTATTGAGAATTTATCTCTTTACAACTAAATGTGAGCATTCCACGGAGGTTAACTATGGATGCGTTCCCTTTTCTGCAAACTATTGTCTGAAAGCATGAAGTAAAACTGGAATTCTTCATTCTAATGAATGCAAGCCTCTGCCATTCACTTATTCGGACCAGGTTTCTCAGGTTCATTCGTGTATCAGTGACTGTACATTTATAAATATTCCTTAATGATGTTCCTGAATCCAGACCATGTGCCGGATCCACACCAAAATCTAATAGATTTGTCTTTTGCACATTCGGAAAATGCCGCGAAAATTTTATGAAAATCCTTAAATGATAAGGCTATGTTGTGAACAAACACACACACACACACACACACACACAAATCATAATGGAACGAAATACCTCTTGGCGTAGGCAATTACAGCCCACAAGTGCTAGATAGAGTTGGGATATACATGTAAAATCCAACAAAATATGGGAAAAAAAGTTATCAGAATTCCTAGCACAATTACGGCTCTCTGACATTTTAGGCTTTCAAGTTAGGCTTTAGGATTAACAGTTCAATATAAAAGCCTATTGAGTCGCGTTTTCACGGCTGTTTATATCCTAGTATTAACCAGGCCCGGTGTCCAGCGGACATGATACTCCTGGGTTTGTAAACATCCCGATGGTTGGGTCATAACATCAAAGTATTCACCAAAGGCAAATTTATTTGTGAGTGATACTCGTTCGTTGGGCACGGCCTTCCCATTAAGTCTTCAGAGGGCTCACCATGGTATAGACCAGAGGCAGACCGTGAACCGCTCTTTGGCTTCGATTCGAAGTCACGACAAAAATTTAAAAAATGACAAGAAAAAGGACAAGTGTTTTCCACGATTTCGTCTTGAAAAAAAAACTAGAAAAAAACAACACACATTTGAGAACATGAAACTGGTGCCCGTACAAGATCTGTAAACGTTTTCCGTATTTTTTTCAGGTATCGGGAGTGGACTGTTTTACACGCCGGCCTATGTGATAGTCGGCTATTATTTCAACCAGAAACGGACCTTCGCTACAGGATTATCATGCTCGTTCATGGGCCCCGGACTTGCCATATTCCCGCCACTTTTTGAATACCTTTTCTACCTCTATGCCTGGAGAGGGGCTTTAATTATACTTGCAGGAATTACCTTGCATGTGTGTGTCGCTGGGGCGTTATTACGCCCTATTCCACAGCAGGGAACTATTAACCATGAGGAGACGAAAAAAAGAATTGATCTCAAGCATGAAACCAATAACAAGTCTACGCCATTTTTTACTGAATTGGGTTATCAAATTCGAACGGGTTCTTTCTTCTGCGTTGTCCTTAGTAATCTGCTAGTCGGAGCGGGTATTTCGGCTGTTTATATGCATTTATCAAACTTTTCGGTAGTGAATGGATTAACATTTGCCCAAGCAGGCATTTTAACAGTCATTATTGGTATCACTATGGTAAGCGGACGGTTTATTATGCCTATTATCGCCCAGTTCTTATCAGTTAGTAGTGTATGGATGATGTTTACGTGTATCGCGCTTGGCGCTGTGGCCACTGTTACATTGCCTTTTTACATAAGGTCGTCGGTAGGGGCCGCTGTGTTCGCTTCAATGTTCGGTCTGTTTACACTGTCGTACGCTTCCTTCACATCTCAGCTGATCGTGGACTTCAATGGGTTGCAGTACCTGAACACCGTGTATGGAGTTGCGATGTTTGGCTATGGCATCGGCGCCATACTTGTTCCGCCAATCACAGGTAAGTGTGTCTAAAACAGGAATTAATTATGTTTGTCTCTCCTTTTATTCGTATGTCTATTCAACAATTGTCTGCTTGCTTAGCTTTATTATCTTGGTCATCTGCGGAATGTCTGCATCACTCCTTACCCAGCAGTCTCATAACATACCTTCAACTAATCCATTTCATTCAAGCACTGCTTGTACGACGAGAATTTGCTGTAGACTGAAATTCGGCCCATGGACCATGATGTCCATCCAGTAGATATATATCGGAGGACGTGAAGGTCTATGTATGGACTAGTTTGGACTACTCTTTGTTTTGGATCTGTTACGCATGCTCAAAATCGGACCACTTTTTATTGTAAACAGACACACGTGGACTGTGTTTACTCACACGCAAAGCCATAATAAGGTGTTAAACAGCTCAAAGGGAGTTACTGAGACCGTATGCTGGGGTGGTTTTGCTGGGAACTTTTTGGGAAATGTTAACTGAAATAGATGTGAAAGAATAGTTACAATTTCGCACCTGATTATGTCCCTTTTAACTCTTTCGTAAGATGGGCGTTGAGACAAGCAAATGTTGAATAAATCTTGAGCGTAATTTGATTTCGTTAGGTTTTTCTAGCATTGAGCCGCTGAGCAGGTCTACTGTTGTATAAACCAGTTTCAGTCATGTTCTAAATCGCACTTAAATAAGGAATGAATGTAAACAAGTAAACAACTCTCTCGATTTGTAGGAGCGCTCGTAGACTTGACTGGTGTTTATGACTACTGTTTCTATATTGCGGGTAAGTAATTAATTTTTATAGCCTTGTGTTAACAGCTTTTACAACCATGCCTTGGCAGATAAAAACCCATTTAGTATTTGGTAACGGTAGATTTACTTGAAGAGCCACTCTACGTAAGAAATCTAAGAGCAATTAGTGATTTCATTGACTGGAAATGACGGGCGGGTGATATATCATAATATCGCCCACATGTCCCTGACGAAACAAGTGCTAGAATGAAGCCCCGCGACCACAGACACAATGTACTGATTAGGTGGGCGATATAACAAGCATCAATAGATCGTCGACTGGGTGGGCGAAATTAAAAGCATCAAAAGATCGTCGTTATTAATTATCGCTTATAAAAATGGGTTTTAATGTTAGGAACATATACGTCACTGTTCCATTCACTCTTTTCACTCTCTTTCGAAGTCCTGAATAAGAACGAGGTAAAGCGGCTCTTTGCAAAATATTTGACAATTGTTTGAGCGTTTTTTTTTTGGGGGGGGGGGGCGGATAACGGCATATTTTGGGTGAACTAGCACTTTAGGTTAGTAAAACTGGTTTGATTAATGATAATATTTGCTGGATGACGGTAAATTACTCTTTCATGATATTTGGCACTGATTTCGTTTCTTCATTTAGAGGTTGTTGAATGATACCTCAAATTGGCATGGAGGTCTTAAATGGTAAAATTGTTGTATCGGTAATTACGTGTGATGATGATGTGATTATGGTGATGATGATGATGGTGGTGATGATGATGATGGTAGTGATGATGTATCTTCCATGTTTCAGGTATTATGATGATGCTGTCCGCTTTATGTCTCGTTCCGTTGCCTTTATTACGGAGACGTCGTGAGGCGACCTCTGGCGGCCAATGTGAGATCACCATCAACAGCTAAGACGGTCATGATATAAACGCTATTCGAGGCACACAAATTCAAGCCCTGGCTTTACAACCAGGACTCTAACACGGGTATTGCGCCATCACCCTCACTCCTGTGCTTCTGTTTAACCTACATGAATGTTTAAGAGAAGAAAAAGAAACAAGGGCACCAGTCTACATTCAATCTTCCACTCTTCACCAGAGGGCACTCCGCTACATTATTACGGTCTAGTGGTATCGATCTATTGTTGAGACTGACTCCGGCAACAAATTGAATGATAAAACAAGAGGAACCACCAATGACAACATAACATATAGCCTGCTTTAGCAGAGGTAAAAATTCAACCGCCATTGTTATGGATCTGTGAGTGAGTAAACACAGTCCAGGTGTTTTTGTTTTCAATAACGACATTACGTGGCCACAGATCCGGAACTCCCAAAAGAAACAGATGAAACATGAAAAAAGATGAGACACTGGCTGGAAGCTTGATTAATTTTTATATGTAAAGTTGTCTGATATGGCTACCAGATGGCGTGTGCGCGCGCAACTTTTATGTTTTGGGCCACTGGTCGCGCCCGGTTCCAGTTTATTTCAACTTGTGTACAGGAGTTGGCAAACGGTTATTACAACGAAATGTTCGGAGATACCATAATGTTCAAAGGAGATATACCATAATTTATATATGTATGTATTTATACATATATACATATATATTTAACATATCTGTATGGTATATGGATAGGGCATTTCAAATAATAAGCAAAACTACATACATCAGCTTCAGAGTAGTATACAGAGTAGTTGTTTCTAGTACGACTCGCATTTCTAGCGGTGCTGGTGGCTCTTTTTTACATTTAAATGGTATTTTCCAAAACAGGAAAATAGTGTACAGGTGAATCACCGTTCTGGACAATATAACCACGCACCGTGTGCTAATCATCTCTTTAACAAATAACGTAGAATCTGTGTTATAGGCCTAATATATGTGACGTTTGACCTGTTGAAGCTCACCAATGTTACTGACTAATGAGATGACAATACTGGGACATTTTATCATTTGACATTGTCACGTGAATTTTACACACTTTTTAAATATTTTATGTCTTTTTTATCGTTTACGGCAACTGACAGGGATAACAGCTCAAAAAGGTGACTCAGGGTCATAACATGCACACATGCGCAAATGTGTCGTTTATTTATGCAATGGTAATATTATATGCAACAAGATCTGTATTTGTTGAATTATACTAAAATTAAAACGAATTAAAGGGAATATTAACAAAACATTCTTTGCATTGGTTTCTAAGAAATATTATAATGTCATATTCATTTTTCACATGAAAAATTACAGGGGAGTATTAATTTTAACATTACTGTCTGACAAGATAGAAATATAGCTTTCAATTAACCTATTTATTACATAACTAAAGTTATAAATTCTACCATTGAAATGTTTATATTTTAGCAAGTATCATTCGTGCCTGATAGATAATATAAAAGTTGAGGGATTATCTGTTGTTAATGCACGTCAGATTTCCTAATAGGCCTCTTTAACGACGAGCTTTTTATCGTTGCTTTTCTGTCGGAGCCTGAAGGTTAAATTGGTAATACGGACAATAATCCGGTCCCGTGACTGTCCGCCCCAGAGGGGTTTCACTATATAAGATGGTGGGTAAGCTTGCACCTGAACACAATAGACGACTGATCAAGCATGAATAGAACAATGCGCCTGCTAATAATTGTAAGAATTAAAAGCATTGCAAAATGTTTCCCTAATTGCGTAGACTTATGTTAATATCTGGTCGACTACTTTAATGTCTAAATGACCCGGGCTAAGATATGAAAAACGTGACATCCAGGTATACAGAAATATATCACAGTATTTATGTGAGTTATTTGCCAACAAAATACATTTCATAATTAACTCTCGAGCTCCGTGCATTTTAATATTCCCGGTAACTCGAAGAAAACTAAAGGACAGTTAATATAATATGTGTATGAGCCAGAAGAGCTTGATACGCAATGCATGTGTTAATTATGCTCGGTTGATTCATTGAGGGTCGTGGGTCATGGGTCACTTGCCTATCTTACAGGCGTCTTTAGCTAATGAGATGCAGTTCCTTCAAATAATGATATGAACATATTTATAAAAAAACCAGCAATGTCGGCACTGGCTGATTAATCTCTGTAATAAACCTGCAACAAGAAGTTCATACTAATTAATTTAACAGACCACAGGCTCAGTTGTTATGGAGACGCAGTTCTTTTTTGACTGGAGGACCACGTCACACTAGCATAACAAATTGATAAAAAAATATTAATGCAATTATTTATGATATATTGTTATAGTAGTGCCGAAGAGAAATAGCATGCTCTCCAAAAATGTATGCGGAAGGTAAAATTTTATTTCTAAGTTTCTAATGCTGCATGCGTTACCTCTGGGAATTATGGTAATCACCAGATGTAAAATGGAAATATCTACCACCTTTTGGTACCGGTACCCAATAAATCGAGCAAATGACCGGATGTCTAGGTTGTCAAAGGAACCAAACAGACATGATTTATAATATATGTTTTATGTCACATTTGTAAAATTTTATTTAAAACTAAAAACTTTTTTTTCACTAGTAAAACCTTAGGTTCATTATTTGCACTCTTGATGCCGTTAAATACCACTGGGACCACAGATCGAACGCTACTTTCCACTTGTCAACTTGTATTTACCATAATACACAGTTTTAAAATAAAAACCAATGAAGAATTATATCATTATCAGCTAGACCATTTCATAAAAAAAATATCAACATGGTGGGGTGAGGGATTTATAAAACATCACTGTTATAGTCAGTCAATAAAGTCAGCGATTTGACAAGTCGGGGAAAATTTTGGCTCTAAATGTTTTGGGTGGGTTTGTCTTTAAGGATCTAGATGATAAATAATAAGAGGTCAATTAGATCAAATACGGAATATAAATAATTATATATATATATATATATATACGCATGTTGATTTTATTTGCATGTACTGCTGTTGATTTACAGCCGTGGTGAAAGTAAGATTTATAGACACCTGTTTGGGATGATGCGTGGTGACGTCACATGTTGAGATCATTATTCCAAGAGATGGAGGATACGCTTGGGAACTGAGAAATTCGTTGTTAAATATTCAACAGGGGAAGAGCTGAATATGAATAAAAATTAATCCACCTGATTTTTTAAATTGTCTCATTAATAATTCATGCTAGGGGGCTCGCTGAAGAAAGGTCCCTGCTCAGCCAAGCTTCAGAGCTTAATCCTAGAAAGATGTACAGCCCAAAAGATACAAACATAGAAACATGAAAGATTAGTAAGATCGATGTAGGTTATAATGGTCGCCGATTTTATTCAAGCTGGTAAATTTAACTAACATATAAATATGGCATCAATAACATGTGAATTATCATATATTACCAATTTCGTAATGCGCCCTTATCACGTGGATCAAGAAACCTTTAGTCAAACATAACATGAGTCATGGGCTTCAAGATCATTTCCCTAATCAATGCGATGGGACACCTCCGAAAGCCTTGGGTGATACCAAAGCTACCCTTGTTATCATTTCATGCACACTGTTGCCAATCAGGTCTCGGATAAATGCATCACCTAATTATAAAAAATATGTAATCGTTAGCCGGAAATCCGTCATGTAACCACATCTTCTGACTTGTCAAATAAGGGAGTACAGAAATCGCACTTTTTAGCGAACCTGTGAGCACCATGCTGTGGTGCGGCGTCGTCTGTCGTGTGTCGTGCGTCGTCTGTACGTTAACCACAGCTATCTCAAAAACAGCAAGAGCTTGCATCACCAAAGTTTTTGCAAATAATCAGTCATCCAAAAAACTATATCGTATTTTGTTTATTTTTTTTCTTACTGCATTTTCTTAGATTTTATAGGGAAAAAGCTAAAAAAGTTTTAAAAATCTTCTTCTCCGAAACTGTCCAGCCAAATTGTCCTATATTTACCAGAAATGAACCCTTGAACAATCTCTCTCAAGTTTGTTCGAATGGTTCCAGTTCGGAGATTTTTTGCCGAGTTACAGGAAGTTGAACTTTGTCATCTGTCCAAAACGGCTGGAGCTATCATCACCAAATTTTATGCCAATGTTGGTCACATAGGTCATACCTCTGAAATTGAGGTATTGGTGGCGCCACCTGCATCAGCTTTTTTGTATGGGGTCATCAGTGCCTGTATCACACTAAGGGCTACAAACACTTCTTCTCTGAAACCATATGGCCAAAATGTTTAATATGGCACAGAAATGATCCTAGGGCAGTGCTTTCCGAAGTTTGTTCAAATAGTCTCTGTTCAGTGACTTTTGGCTAAGTTATGGGAAGCTGAATTTAGTCATATGCCATAACAGCCCATTTTAGTTCAGTGGCTACAAAGATCTTCTTCTCAAAATCCACTGGGCAAATTTCTTAAATCTCACACATTAATTGTCCTCAGATGTTGATAATTCAAGTTTGTTCAAGTGGTTTTGGTTCTGTGCTTTTTGGCTGAGTTACGGTAAGCTGAACTTAGCCAGTTTGCTGTATCTTGCTACATGAGTTATAAACCTGCGAAACTTTTTCGACTGTTGCCACTGAAGCCAGATTGTTAAATATTTTACAAGAATAATCCCTACAATAATTCTTATAATAATTGTCATTAATGGTTCCACATGAATGATTTTTGGCTGAATTATGGAGATTGAATTGAGTCATTTTACCATATATGTTAGCTGTGTGATGCTGTTACATCTAGCCTGGCACCAGTTTATCAGCATCTATTACATAATGCCACTAGACATTTAGATTTCAGGTTATCATTGGTTAATATTGAAAAGAAAGTTTTTTAAAAGCTTTTTAAAATTAGATTTATGATATAAGTTATTCATCATACCAGGCAATAGGATATTCATGGATATTCAGCTCTCTGTGGCTATATAAATACAACTGTACATGGATTATAAATTATTGGTATCCCTACTTAACTTATTTTAAGAATTTGCCATCAATGAGATATCTGTATTTTAATTTTGCATTCAGTATGCATCTGTAATAATTTTACATGTATTCCTGTTTGTAAAAAGTCAGCTGTAAAGCATTTTGTATTGGGAAAATTAATTTCAAAGTTATTTCAAGTAGGGACCACTTTTGTGTTCAGATGGCAGCACTTGGTTTACCATTGGCAGATTGCCAGTGCCTTGATGTTGGCCATTAGCCAAGATGATGTCAGCTCTATAAATAGTTTTGGCACAGTGCCTGGATTGGAAGAAGTGCAGCCAGGTATAGGTCAAGAGTTCACTCGGTGCAGTAGCTGCATTCTATTTATAGCTTTGCCAGACTGCTCACTGCATCAGATTTGGCACCAAAGTTCAGCCTGGATCTATTTATAGTTTTGGCAGACTGCCAACTGTGTCAGATTATGCAACAGGTCAAGAGTTTTCTCAGTGCAGCCAAGTACAGGTCAAAAGTTCACTCAGTCTAGCCAGGTGCAGGTCAAGAGTTCACTCAGTGCAGTAGCTTGAGGCAGCAATTTGTCAAAGTTCCCTCGTAGGCAACTGTCTTACTCACCTAAGCCTCGTCAGCCCAGTGCATCAAACTCTGGGGAAGTTTGATGTATTGGCCTGATATTTTGACCTGTCTATGCGTCTTTGTTGCTATTCTCATTTACAAGACAGGTGGTGCCACCTACATTGACATTTGCAGTGTATGCGCCTGCTTATTTCTGTAGAGGAATTTGATACATCAGCGTAAAATTGGGCATGTTCATACATATCGGGTATCTTTATTGTGTACAAAACTGGTAGCGCCACCTACAATAATTTTTGCACGATGAATCGGCCCTGCTTATTTCACAAGAGGGGTTTGACATATCAGTCTGACATTTGGCATATGTATATCTCTTCGTTGTATACAAGACTGGTGGTGCCAGCTACAATCATTGTATCCGCTAAAACACAGGGTTTTGTGGATATTATGTTTTCAGTCGGACGCCGCTGCCGAATAGGTTTCCAGAGTACTCCTCCGTAACCACCGGGCAGAATTTTTTTAAAATTCGGAATTATGATCAGGTCACATGTAAACTGCCGCGCCCTCATTTTTGGTTGACCTCTGACCTTTCCTCTCTGCCCAGAGTTCATTTGTGCGTCTGTTTCCAAACATAAACCCACATATCTCGGGAACCGTTTGACCAATCAGGCTAAAAATTTTGTACAAATGTACCCCTTGGATAGCTTTATAACATACACTAAAAATGGTGGCGCCGCCTGCAACCATTTTTGCACAGCGTCCGTCTGTTTGTTTACCGTGGGATAAAATCACTTAAATCTCGACAGTGGTTTGACATATCTGCCTAACATTTTGCAGGTTTATACATCTCGGATAGCTTTCTGGATTTTGTGGCAGGTGGCGCCACCTACATTTATGTATACGCTGCAGAAATTCAGGCTTATATCTCAGCACTGGTTTGACATACCCCCTGAAATTTTGCATGTGTATAGATCTCACATAGCATTTCATTATATGCAAAATGTGTGGCGCCACTTGCCTTCATTTCACAGCGTCTTTCTGTTTGTCTGCTGTGGGATAAAATCACTCATATACAAGTAGTGATTTGAATTATCTGCCTAAAATTTTGCATATGTATACAACTTGGACAGCTTTCCGGATTTTGTGGTAGGTGGCGCAACCTGCATACACATTTCAGCTGCAGACATCCAGGCTATTATGCAACACACCTCACTTTATTTCCCCTTGCCACTCTATCCATGCCTCACTTCACCCGTCCCACTCTGATTTTGGCGGATACACGTAGTCGCTTGTTGACTACTTGTATTCTAGTTTTTGTGTTGTGTGCACCAATGCCAGAATTTCAGCAGTGATGTTTGTTTAAATGTTCCTTGTTCTAAGTGTTTAGTACTTGCATTGTTCATATACATGTTACACATGTTCTTGAAAAGTAATGGTCCAGCATTGAAGCATTATACCTGGTGCAATCTCATTGCACATGTTCGCATTAGGCCTTTAGGCCTTGTTTACAGAGAATATGTAGATGAGCCATAAAAGGTAAATAATATGGGCTTAATGGGTTGCTGTAAATCAAATAATGGCAAGTTCCTTCTGTTTGTCATAGATCCCTCATAAATCGCCAACAAATGGACGGACTGTCTACCGTGAACTACACCCTCATGAAAACCAAACAAGTATATCTAGCATTGTTACTGTTTGTTGATTCGATGTTGTCTTGCGCTGTACAAGGTGAAATCCGTTACGGATTTTAGTGCCTGACACACAAAATACATTTGTTACCGTTGTACAGCGACATCACGTGTACAGTTGACCTGGCTTTGACATGACCTTGCCGGACTACTTTCTGTGGCGGCTCTAAATATACATCCGCGGCTTAAAACCAGCGGATTTGAACAGCCGAGATGTTTCGAGGGCATTTCAAGAAGTGCACCTTCCACAAGAGGTTGTTTCAAAAATAACTTATACCAGTTTGGGATTGTGGACAGGAAAGGAACTCCTTGTCTAAACTGTCAAACGTAAAAATTAATCTTTGCTATATAATTTAAAGAAAGACCTTATGTTTACATTGTTCAAACACATGTTTACCGATGGTATTATTTATTCCGTGAGGTCCTTACCACAAAACATAGTTGTTAATGTAACCTGCCTTGTAACAGTTCTTATCCAACATATATTTTTATGAACTTCATTACACCCCTCACTTTATTTACACATACGCCAATCGTGTTTTTAGGAGTACTTGTACATTATGGGGAAAGAATGTGTTGTTTACCCCGATCACTAACCAGCAAATGTATTTTTTTGTAAGTAAGCTTCTGCGTGTGTCCCGAAGGTATTAGGAATCTGACCAATCAGTTTAAAGATACCACATATTTGCAGCAGTGGGTGCGTGTGATCCATTTATTCCTCACGTAAATAGTTTACCTTACCCCCTTTTAAATTATTGAATTGTGTGGGTTTTTTTTTTGGGTGGAGGTAACCGCCTCTAATTTTTAATGCTGACTTATCTAATTCTTAACCTAAGTATGTACATCTGCAGAATTTCCATTTCAGTTTGGGACTACATGACAGGGCGGTAGCACTCGCTTCCTATCATTTTTATTTTGTAATAAATGTTTTCACCCAGGCTCGATGTTTACCGCACCTGCGGGTCCTGGGTGTGTAATCAATCCCCATTACTAGGTCATAACATCGAGCGCTCACCCTGGGTGGGGGCCGTCCGTGAAAAACCTCATGCATGCTCCGCCTCGGCTGAGATTCGAACCCACGATCTCCCGGTTTTGAGTCCTGTGCTCGACCCCTGAGCCACAGAAGCCATTTTTTTTGCTAGATTGGACCTTATTGAGCGCTTTTGATGTTTCATCGCCATCACAAGCGGTCAGAGGACCCTGCGCTTACTGAACCAAGGCCCATCGTTTTGAATGTGATCGGCAAGTCTTGATGCATGTTATATAGACGTCCGTGTAGAGCGTAGTACAATGTACTATAACTGTTATACACCTATATATGGTCTCCTTCCAAAGAGTACATTTCTTTTAGCCTTATTCAGAGGTGCATGACGGGGAGGGATTAAAACTGGTCACTGAATGAGTCAGAAGTCGTATTTTTGCCTATATATGTCGCGTATATATTTTGTAATAAATATACTAAATGATGATGTAAATAAAGTTCCTTTAGCCATGCTTGTATTTTAAGGATACCTTATCGAGGTACACCTTCACAAGATCTACCTTGATCAAAAGACAGAAACGTTAATACCGCTTATCACATTGTACTTTTTCGGGGCCACAAAATGAAAATGCAGTTGAGTGTTTACACTAGCATGAACGTTTAGTGATTTAGCACTTGATTAAATATGATAAAACAAATCAGAAACAAATTATGAGTGTATTGGTGCTCGCTATGTGAATAGCCACACACAAGATATATGATCCACTGGAAATATTAAACTACAATGTACTAAAATTAACATAGTTCCGTACTGAAAAGAAAACAACAGACCTTTCCATCAAACTAGCGTCACCTAACGACGACAACTGACACTAAATGTTTGCTCTCGCAACATGGACGAGAAGGATCAATGGGAGTCCCATTTCAAAGCATAATTTTAAAGCGATGTCTTGTCTGAAACGGCGTCATTGTTCCTGGTTTTTATCTTATTTCACTTTTTTACTCCCTCGATACCGGGTCATATTACGTGAACACAACAAACGACAGTTAAGTGGAGCTCGGAACCGTGCTAGCCACAAAAATGCGTCTGGCTTGGACAAAAAGACGGCTGACCTTAGTAGCAAGCCGAATTTTGTGGCTTGATTCGTCTTGCTAAATGTGGACCGGTTTAAACTCATCTGAACAAATATTCATTCATGTTCCAAATAACCCATTTTAATTAAACAAGTGATTTATATTATGTGTTTCCCTTACATTTTTAGGAGTGTCAGGCTTGACTAAGTTTTATCATGGGGGGAACTTCAACTTTGTCAATCAGCATCAAAATCAGCAAAACTAACTTTGTTTTAGTCTGTATATGTTTCAGGCATCTTAAATTGTAAATAAAAATATCTTGTTGTATTATTTTTTCCCAGCATAACTGAGCTGCAGAAAATCGGTTTACTTCGGCTCAATGAAACATTGGAGGCGAACCTGAACTTGGCTCGGCTCGGCTCGGCTTGGTCTTAATGTGGCCGAATCCCCGTGGTCTGGCAACCAGGACAACCAGCATAAGCTGACCAAGTTTTATTCTGACGTATTCCGGTTACATACATCCGGGACATCCACAGATAACTGGGACAACAAGGAACCTCAGAACATCAAAGAAACCCGCGGTTAACAGTTTTCTAAAGGTGGGACCACCGGACGCCATTACGGCGAGGCACGACTTTCGTCATGTACAACCTTCTGTAGCCGCAGGTTGGCGGAAAGCCTCCGTTATAGACCGGCAAATCTGCATTGACGGCAGGAAACGTCGTCACATCGAGCTGTGAACGGTAAAAAAGCCTGTTTCCCTGAAACTCCCCAGCAGATGGCGCTGGTTGGCAGAATTGGTAGACTATTGACGGACACTCGATTCCGAATCCAGGTGGCAGCACAGTACAACAGAACAAATTCTCGGGTGTTCGTCACCAAACACATACAAGGGGAAATGATATGAAAAAATATTAAAATTCTCAGGATTTATTGTTATCCTGAAATGATGCAGGAGAAACACAAACAGTGTATTACAAGTACGTATTGTACCGGAATCGGCAGACTAATACCCAGCAATACACTGTTTTACGATGACTGACAATAACACGGACGAAATGATGAAATCTTTTTATTAACATTTAATTATCAAATTTTTTTTTTATAACAATTCATCATTTATGTTATGACGACAAGAAAGAATAACATGAGTCCAATTTGATAAAAAAAGCAATTTAGCCAAAGTCTTTCAGTATGTACAGATATACCAACAGGCCAAAATTCAGTCTGGATCTGTTAATAGTTTTGGCAGACTGCCAACTGTATCAGATTAAGCAACAGTTCAAGAGTTCAGTCAGTACAGTTAAGCACAAGTTAAGAGTATACGCAGTGCAGTAGCTGCAGCTAGCATATGCTCCGGATCACTCGGGTCAACTGCCTTCCTCACCTGAGCTCGGTCAGCCAAGTGCACCTGACTCAAGAAAAGTTTGATGTATTGACCCGGCATTTTGACTTATCCATGCATCTTTGATGGCTTTTTCGTACACCAGACATGTGTCGCCACCTACAATGATTTTTTTAATAGAGTATAACCCTGCTTATATCTCAGGAGGGATTTGATATATCATCCTGAAATTGTGCATATCTTTAAAATCTCGGATAGCTTTGTCATATATAAGACCGGTGGCGCCACCTACCATAATATTTTGCACAGTGTATATCTCAGATTTTTTCTCAGGAGGGCTTAAATATATTAGCTAGAAATTGGGCATATTTATACATCTCGGATAGCTTTGTCGTATACAAGACTTGTGGCGCCACCTACAATTGTTTTGGGTTTCATACATCTGTTTACATAGCTCAAGTTTGGTTTGAAGTATCTGCCTGAAATTTTACATTTCCATACATCTTTGATGACTTTCTCATACACAAGACTGAAGGCGCGACCAGTAATAATTTTAATATTGTGTACATCCATGCCAATTTTTCATGAGTGATGTTTTTGTAATTGGTGCTTGTACTTCAGTTTAAAAGGTTTAGTACTTGCATTGTAAATGTAAATTTCAGACATGTAATTGAAAATTAATCAAGTAATTTTCAAATAATTGTAATGGATGTAATCAAGTTAACATTATACCCGATGTATATCCCATTGCACAGGTTCGCATAGGCCTGTAGGCCTTGTTTACGTTTCTAAAAGAGAATCCCAAATTTTGTGGAGAATACTTGTACAAATGGTGCTAATTATGGCAGGCAGCATGCGTGACCAATTTTTGTTACTTAAAGCCTAACCTGCCTTTGATGAAAAAGATGCTGAAACGAAACGAATCGAAAATACATTTTAACAGTAAATATTTATGGTTCGTATCATGTATATGAATAGATGTGCAAAAATTGTGAAATTCTGACCAGCAGTTTTCGAGAGAAGCTGCTTACAAAGGATTTAGTAAAGTGCATGCTACACGAGGGTTGGGGGGTTACCTGTACCTGAACAGTCACATAGAGTAAATGGCTACATGTCGTTAGAAGTATATTCACACTTTACTACACAACTAATAGACACTTTTCTCATAACCCTTTCTTCTAGGCGAGACAGATAGGTCACGCGTCACTCGTAATATTCGCAAGGAAAAAAACTTAAATTATCTGTTAAATATTAATACAGGGAAGAAATAGCAATGAAAATAAAAAATGACATCAAGAAATAATGTAACTGATTGATTTGGAAAACACAGTCACCAGTCATTTACATTTGTTGAATAAGAATGCGTTCTTTGCGGGGGCGTCAATGAAGGGGGGGGGGGGGATGAGTAACATATATACCCCCCACTTTTTGGCGGGGGGGGGGGTGTCAAAGTAATCATCCCCCACACTATAGAGAGAATTATATTTACACATTGCAAGTAAAATATATTAATAAATATAAATTATAGACTTTGGGACCATTTATGAGTTAACCTTTAAATAATTATCTAAACCTGGTTTAGTATTAATTAACTTATGCTGGAAACATAATTCCTTATTTTCTAAAATTTTATACTTGATTGTAATATATGTGAAATGTGATTAAGTATATATATTCGAAATATGCCTTACAGACGCTATATATATATATGTGTGTGTGAAAGCGTATGTGTGTGTGTCCCTGTCATCCCCCCCCCCTGGAAGAAAAATTGACGCCACTGGTTCTTTGCCCCCAACCCCCTCCTTGTTAACTCCTCCCACCTGGCACGGAAGATGATAAGTCTGGGAAAAAAAATAGATTCATGGACAACACGGGCCCATGGCATATTTCGAGCCAATCCCGTTGGATATCGTGAATTCGCCTAGAGTAGGGCGCATGCACATTAATAATTCATCCAACTGCCCTATTATGTAGGCCTGTAGTTAAACTCGGCACTCCATTGACAGTACAGCTCATATCGACGTATATCACACCACGGTTGCACGGAAACATTGATTTATAAGTTATGCTGTTGTGTATGTTATATATATATATATATATATATATATATATATATATATATATATATATATGGGACATACCTCACGTTTATTGCGCGTGTTCGGTGAGCAAATCATGCATTTAATGCCTCTTCTCACGTTAAACCTTCATTATCATCATAACAATATACAACCTACAAACTCTCCTATTCATTATATCATAAACACAGATGTTACATCCTGTGGTGTATATGTTAAAGCATACAGTTAGAAATAGAGTCAATATTGACAATTAATATACAACCTCTTCTCAGCCTTTCGTGATATACACAAGGAAAATGATCCAAGCTGCAAACATGTACAGAATGGAAGTGATAGATGTTAAGAAACAGAACGTATGAGACGGGAATGATCACTACAAGATTGTCACAGACTGTTTCCCAATACGATGATGAGCAAAGGACATTTCATGGCATGTCACCGGTTAGAGATGTATAGCAGAGCCACGTTAACAACAGGTCAGGATCCCAAGTCAAATGACTTGACTGTTCATGCATATAATCACTTTTTATGAATAGATCCATGGCCTGTTTGTGGCACTGTCATTTGAATGTGAATTAACGTATCCATGCGATACGATAAGAGTGGTCTGCTGTTATTCAGGCTTCTGGATTTATGTGCACGGGTTAGGAATAATCCAGAAGTCATGACCTGTCGTTGAAACATTACAGCGAATCTCCGAGGCTCAAGCGAGATATCATCATCTTGCCATTGAGGCTCCGGCGGGGTTCAAACCATGGACGCTTAGCTCCGACTTCCAAAACCTTAACCGCAAGGCTCTGTTCTAAACCAGGCAAATACTCAAGTTGTTTGTAGTTAAATTTGAAAGTCACATTCAAATTGCAGTATATTTGGAGAAATGACATTACAGTATCTGTAAGCAAAATCTGCACGTGGGAATAGTGTTACCCTGAAAATAATTCGACTAGCATTTATTAAAAAATGGCACCTTGGCAAGGTCTCAGTTACCATCACATGACAAACACTGGTCTGTTGATAATGGATGTGGTTGGGGTTCGCTCACGCATTTAAGCTTCATATATCTTTACAATGGAGAGAACTTGGTAATTACACCAACTGACACTGCCAACTTATTTCTTATAGGTATCAGCGGATACGGACAAAAAATGGTGTTTAAAAGATCCAATTGTCTACCTGAACTGACGTGACGTGATCATGAGATACAAGTCAGGTGATTTCCGAGATCGAGGCTGGGCCTGGATGATCTTGGTCAGTAGCTGCGTCTGCCAGCTTCTGTTATCAGGTCCGTTGTATGGGGCGGGGTATGTGGCGGTTGTTTTAAAAGAAACATTTCATGCAAATGTTGCCGTGACGTCACTTCCGGGCGCTCTTGTGGGATGTTTGACTACTCTTCTTGGTAAGTTGCAATTGTTTCTTTATGTTTTTCATAAGTTTTTATAGGGGTTTACTTATCATAGATTTGCCCCATTGGCCGTAACGTGCAGTGAAATTTGGCACATTACTAAGTGAAACAGATAATATATAGGTCACAGTGACCTTATTTTACCACAACCTGCCCTTAGGAAAGCTTAAGTTCTAGGATCTAATGGTTACATATATTCAAAGCGGGCCCAAGCGGTCTGCTCTTTGTGAAATTTTGCTTAACAGTGTGATATAACAAATAAAAACAAAAAATTAAAATGCCATTTATTAGAGTAGATGGTCCAATATAGGTGGCGCCACATTTAACTTGAATTGGCGTGATGGTGATTAATATGCATGTACTTTTGTTACTAATATATGTAGATATTCCTGAAATATCTGTTAAAATACTGTTTGTACGCAGACAGTTAAATTTAAAATTATCTAGTAATATTTTGATGAACATCAAAATTAAGAAGAAGGCTTTAAATAAATTATACTCGAAGAATACTAATTGAATGTCGCTTATTCTAAATAATGGTATTAGTAATCATGGTAATTAGTGAAAGTTTAATAGGGAAAACACTTTAAAGGGAAACACTTTATCAGCAAGCGTGAAATTTGCCAAAACATATGACACCAACTATACAACTGGAGCTGATTTTTCTTCAAGAGTCACGTGCTGTACATGTTCGTATAATTTGGTGCTGATCGCTGCAGCGAATATTTTGATACTTACTAAGAAGAAGTAACCATAAGCGACATCACCGAAAGTTTATTTTGGATTAGGTGCGTACCTGGTTATTACGTTTCCAAAATTTGATGATGCTAACTGTAGCGTTTATATGTATATAAATATAAATGTATCAAATACTATGTGCCAAAAAAAACCCCACAATTTATTACAACCATTCCAGAAAGTCGAAAAGCGGGGAAAGTGAAGTAATTTGGGGCAAGATAAATAAGCAAACCACATATCATGACAGTTTTCTAGCCACTCCTACTGAGTGCGATTTTTTTTTCTTGTGAATCCTCATATCATGAAGTCAAACAAGTTATGTATATATATATATATATATATATATATATATATATATATATATATATATATATATATATCTTTAGTGCCCTGTCAAAAGGCCGGACGACCTAACGGACGGATTCACGGGCGGTTTCACAGAAGGTTGGATGAACAGATTGAATGTTTTCAATAGGACCACGTGTGCTTACGGGTATTCAAACACGCGAAAGTATATTTGTTACAATGGCGAGTTGAATACTCTTGTACTCTGTATGTACTTTATGACTGGGCCTATTTACAAGTGTGGCAAATACACAAAACTCACGCATCGTGAACGAGAAACATACATAAAGCTTTGATCAATACATTAATGGTGCTGTCCTGTTTTTGTTTTTCGTCTAAGCATGACATAGGAAAATAAAACTGGAACATGACTCATGACTCAAAATTAACGCTCCACCGGTCAACTGATGCTAATAAAACTACCAGTAAGACAAGGTTTGAACTCGTCCTTGGATGCGTCGACGTGTGCTAGAACATGTCAGTTTCACATACGATTTGACGGATGGACGGACATAAATTTTGCAAATGTTGGCTTTTAAATGGTTTAATCTGGATAGTTTCGGCGCTGCCATTTTTTTGTCCAGTGTAAAAAATATGGGGGAAGGGGCCCCTTAAATCAAACATAGCAATATAATTTAGATAACTAAAATGGCCGAGAGGTCAGTTCAAATTTACAATAATCGGTTACTATTGAGCCAAATCTAATTATATTGCCAGTCCTTGTGTAACCGCCTCAGTTAAAGAGACCGAGAGTCGCTGTGGCCACCATAAGCTTAACTGTTGCTAACCTATTCGTCTCCTAATAGCCCTTGTAATAGGCCTAATTGTCCTCAGGTGGTGGCTTGAAAGAACATAAATCAACCCGAAGCATGGGAACAATGTCATCCACTATTGTGCGTGGTGGGTGTATACACAGCCACATGATGTAACACATGATGTCAGCCGTCGCCTATAGGTTGAAAATTATATAAAACCAACGGGTTGGAAAGTCTGGTCTAAATCGTTTCTTCACAGTGACACGTTTGTTTTCTTTACTGCACCACCAGCCAGAGTCAGACAATTTCCAGCAAGAGACTGGGTTTGCGGCTTATATATATTTATATTCAGAGACGGATCCATGGAGGTTATGGGATTTAATACCCTTCTTTACCTTTTTTTTCAGTTTTTAATAGTAAACCTTTCCTACCTTGAGTTTTTTAAACTTTATTAAAGGTATTAGTCTTTCAGTGTGAAAGATAAATCCTTCCTTTTTAAAAATCTCAGATCCGTATCTTGACAATTCAAAACCTGAACTAAATGCTTGTGTATAATATTTTCTTGTTGCAGCTACATCGTTTGTAATTACTTAATACAATAACCTGGACCATCGCTGACTGCATAATACTCTATATTTCAGGACCCTTTTCTAGTTTTATGACGAGCAAGTTCGGCTATCGGGTGACTGTGATGATAGGGGGCGCTCTGTTCTCAGTTGGCCTCCTTGTGACAGCGTTTAGTCCCAACATTTCGGTAGTTGTTCTTGGTTACGGCGTTCTTTGTGGTAAGTCAGAAAGATCAAATGCATTTTCCACGTTGTTATATATATATATATATATATATATATATATATATATATATATATATATGTTACAGTAAAAGTGTGTCACTAGGGATTTCACGAAATCCCTAAAACTTTCAGGGAATTCGTGAAATCACTGTTTCACTTAGGGATTTCATGAAATCACTAAAATTCTAGGGATTTTGTGTAATCCCTGAAATATTGCTCTAGTTATTTCGTGAAATCCATGAATGCATTTCATTGTATAGGCCAATCCTCACCACTTCAGCGACTGGGCTAAATCATTGTTTATCATGTTAAATATAATGACACAATGAAAGTTTATGCAGATCATTTTATTTCAATCACTTAATGCTGGACTGTGCAGGATAATCAAAGCCATGTGCCACATTGCAAGTCTGCAAGTCTAAACAAAAATACTAATAATACTAATAATAAAAAAAAAATAAAAAATAATAAAGCTGCTAACTTGACACTTGGTGTGTATAATTAAAGCCATGTACCACATTGCAATTATGCCATTCCTGCACAATTATACTAATAAAAAATAAATAAATAAAAAAAATAATACTGTTAACTTGACACCTGATCTTCCTGCAGTTATCATCAGATACGGGAAAAAATAAATTAATCAATCATTATTCATTATGGATGTGTTTAGCACTTATTACTCTTACCTGTAAGGAAATATTTCTTGTATGCCATCTGGCAGACATGCAAATTTCCTTAAATGTACCTTTAATCTTTGGTATATCTGGCCAACTTGAACATTTCATTTTAAGCCTGTCATAGAAGCCTCTACATTAAGATGTCTAAATTTGTAATAAAAATATTATTCTTATGAGCAAAAAAAATAGTTTTATGCAAGTAAAACAAAATATAGAGAAAGAATTGATATTTGAAAACTGAATCAACGCAATTTGCGATTCACCGTATCGCGGTATACCAATGTATCGATTATATCGCGCAGCCCTAATAGTCACTGGTTATCACAGAAATGTCTGGGTCAAAGCGTAACATTGCTGATTCTTATTTTGACAAGTCAGACTGCTGTGACACCTGCTATTACAAAGTCTCTTTATTTTAAAGTTTGTCTGACACTGTTTCTTGCCGTTGCTGCAGTCACAGCGGAAGAACCCTTGTCCGCCAGAAGCCTTGAGCGCTTGGCACAGCGAAATGTTACATTCTCTGTTTACATCAGATTCACTCAAGAGTCGCTGGGGACAGATGTCAAACTGGTTCCTACAATATTTTGTGCTCAGCATTCCAGTCTTCTCTGCAATTCTGTACATGTTCGTCCCGATCTAGAATAAATCCAAGTATGTTTCTGGGATCACCTCTACCCCTGTCAACCATTGGAATCGGAACAGCAACTTTATCTCCCACTTCACCAGCCATTAATTCAACACGGGAGCGCTTGACCATTCTTTCTGCTTGGGATAATTGAGAATCGCATGCTCTTTTACGCTGACAGGAGATGACTTGAAGCCGCTTGTCCAGAGGTGCAGGGTCGCTGTTGGCAGCTGGTGACGGTTGCTGATCAGTTGCAGGTGGTGATGGTGGACTGTTGGCAGTAGGTGTTGGTGACTTGTTGGTTGAAGATGATGGTTGGCTGGTGGCCGGAGAGGATGGCTCCTGGGCTTCTGGGGGTGACTGTGGCTGGTTGTCTGCATCTGCTGAAGGTGGACTGATGGCAGGAAGTAGAGGCTAAGTGGTGTCAACAGAGGCTGACTCAGTGTTGACAGTGATGACAGCTGATGAAGTACCAGGAGATCATCTTCTGATTTAAGCTTTCTAAGGATTTTTTGTGGGAGAATTGAAGAAGTAAGGAGTTCTGTTAATGCCAGCATGATGAGCACAGTTCTTCTGTTGCTGCACAAATTTGAGTCCCACAGTCGAGTCACAGGTACTGTTGTCACCCATCCAAGCTACAAGCATGTCTTTAATGTCAGCATTAGCACTTTCAACAGAGCCCTGACTTTGTGGATGCCTGGGCTTGCCATTAACTATGATGAGCTGAGGCCACAATACCTTGAGTTCTGTAATGACTTCTGAGCCATTGTCACTTTGGAGGATGGCTGGGGCACCAAAGAGGAGGAAGATATCTAAAAGTTGAAAGGCAACTTCAGTAGCTCCCTTTGAAGTCAAGGGTCTCAGGATAACAAACTTTGTGAGGTGGCACTGGTAGACCATGATCCATTTGAACTTGTCTTGTGCGGATGACTGCATGTCAACAAGATCCACCTGAATAGGATTTAAAACAACGCCTTTAGTCTTAGGACGTTTTCTTTTCTCTTGACACACAAAACAGTAAGACTTGTAGAGTTCAACAGCATCTGTTGTGACGTTGGCATACTTTTGCCCAAGGTGTTTTAACATCCTGTCACGACCATCATGTCCAGTTGCGATATGAGCTTTACTGATGATGTCATATGTGTCCTCTATTGTTGTGTAGTAAACTTGGCGATCCTCTGGTGAATTTCTCTTCTTTATAAGCTTCTCCACATCACCACACTGTAGTACTTCATACTTCTTTAGGATGTAGTACTACTGACGTGACTTTGAGCTTTAAATTTCAGCTGCTGTTTTCAGATCTTGAATAGTCTTGTAGTGATTTCATGAAATCCCTAAATGAAACAGTGATTTCAAGAATTCCCTAAAAGTTTTAGGGATTTCGCGAAATCCCCAATTACACACTTTTACTGTAATATATATATATATATATATATATATATATATATATATATATATATATACAAATATATATACTTGATCAAGCCTAAAAAAACTGTCAACGTTTATACCTTAATTTCAGTTATTCAAAATAGTACCATATAACCTGTTTTTGCATTTTTAGCTTTTAGTTTCTAGAAAATTTTAAATGTTTATTCAGGGGGTCCATGAAAAATATCCTTTGAAACCTGCAATTAGGTCTTTGTTACCAATATTCTAAGTACCTAATAACTAATGCATTGATCGCCATGATTATTTGCATGCATATTGATCATGGAATGTTTCATCAGATCATGCAGACTGGTGGTGGCGCCACCTGTATTTTTTTATTTTTTTACGAATTTTTTTTCTATATTTTTTAGACCTTCGAATGACGTAGTCTGGCTGCTGATAGGGCACAAACCGTAACCATTAGAAAAAGAAATTCTAAATTAACTTCCAGGGAGGTTCTAGCCAAATCTCCCTGGAAACCTGAATTTAGGTCATGGGGCCCTATATTTTCCGAAGAAGTGGTTAAAATATGATTTTTAAGCACTCAGTGAGTCAGATTGGGCACAAATTGTATCCATCTGGCCTAGAATTTTCTAAGGTCCAAATAAAATCTCCTTTGATGTCTGTAATTAGGTCACTGTGACCTCTATCCCCTGAGCTATGGAGATTATAAGTACCCCCAGAATATTAAAAAATTTGAACCAAAAGATCCAGTATCTGAATAACCACTTTATTGACTGCAATGATACTTTATATGCATATTGATCATGGAGTATTTCATCAGTTGTTGTAGACTGGTGGTACCACCTGCATTTTTTCTACTTTTACGCATTTCTTTTGTCGCTATTTTAAGACCTTCAAATGAAGTGGTCTGGCTATTAATAGGACACATACCAATTCCAGGAAAACATTTGCATTAGCCTAACGGCTATTTTTGTAATACTGCTTAAATAAATATGTTTAAACCAAACCAACCATTACACAAATAAATTCTAAATTTACATCCAGGGAGGTCCTAGGCAAATCTCCCCGGAAACCTGATATTCGGTCATGTTGACCTATATTTTCCAAATAAGTGGTTAAAATATGGTTTTAAGCACTCAGTGAGTCAGATTTGGCAAAATTGTGTCCATTTAGCCTAGAATCCCAATACACGACTCTCAGGGATGTCCCTACAAAATCTCCTTGACCTATTTTCTGCAAGCTGTGTGAAAGAAACATGACTTTTTTACACTCTATCAGTCAGATGAGCACAAATGGTAGCAGCTTGATGAAGAATATAAGGTAAATGTAACCTATAGATATATATATTTAAGGTCTCTCGGCAAAATGCATGATTTGAGCACGCTGGGAGTAATTTTACCCATTGTTGAAGGCTCTTTGAATTCAACTTAGCGTCATGACCCATGGGCCACTTGTTTACCATTGCTAGGGAAAGGGTTTTCCTTGGCCAAGTCGACTGGCATGGCCTCTGATCCCTTCGCTAAATAATGTGACATCCTCAGGAATTTTTAGGAAAATATGGAAATGAACTCCCTTGGGACACACTTGGCATCGTTACCGACAGTTCAATACATTAACGGGCATTCCCATGGACACTGTATATAAAAAATTTAGGTCCGGCTTTGAGTTTTCCTCGTACATTACTTGAACATTTTGTCACTTATGACTGTTCTAACTAGCTTGGATCGGTTTCAGGTTAGGTGGTAAAATAAAATTTACTTTATAAACGCATTTATAAGTTGAAAGTTGAAGCCTCTGTTGGACGATTTAACAAATATATTATCAATGAAACGTTTAACGCTTACTGATAGTTTATCTCTTTACAACTTAATACGAGCATTTCACGGAGGTTAGCTATGTATGCGTTCCCTTTTCTGCAAACTATTGTCTGAAAGAATGAAGTAAAACTAGAATTCTGCATTCTAATGAATGCAAGCCTCCGCCATTCACTTATTCGGACCATATTCTCAGGTCTAATTCATGTATAAGTGACTATATTTATGAATATTACGTGATAATATTCCTGGATCCGGATCATGTGCCGGATCCACACCATATCCAATCGATATTTTATTTTGCCGATTCCCGAAATGCCCCGAAAATTTAATGAAAACCCATGATTAAGCTATGTTGTGAACAAACACACACACGAACCATAATTGAACGGAAACCTCCTGGCAAAAGCAATTACAGCCCACAAGTGCCTCAGATAGATTCGGGATAAACCTATATATCACAATATAACGGTTGAGACAGACGATAAATTGGTCATGTATATCCTCCAAACCCTATAATTACCTCTGAAACATTTATATTGTAATGTGAAACGACATTGCTTGTCATGAAATGAAATGTTCAATCCCACTGAGCGGTCAAACTGATATACGTCGATTTTCTGAAAAGATCGTGCTTGATCATTATATGGACATTTTCATAAATAACAGAAAGAAATACAGGGTAAACACAACATGAGATATACAAACGTTTTCAACACGGAATTGGAACAGTCTTGGAATTTCGAGATTCCTCATGAGTAATGGCAAGACATAAACAAAAATTCTAGTTATACTGAAATATAATCAAACTGTAAAATCCAAGGTCTTAAACCAGTAACTGCAACAAACAAAATATCCAAATGTCAAAGATAAGAAATAAAATTTATTGTTCTTATTGTTTTAAAGTACCTGCAAATACAGCTGCCCTGAAATATCGACTAATATCGTAACCGCCTCCATTTTTTAAATGGAAACAACAAAATATGGGAAAAAAATATCAGAATTCCTTGCGCAATTTCGGCCCTCTGACATTTTAGGCTTTCAAGTTAGCTTAACAGTTCAAGATAAAAGCCTACTGAGTCGCGTTTTAACGGCTGCTTATATCCTAGTATTAACCAGGCCCGGTGTCCAGCGGACATGACACTCATGGGTTTGTAAACATCCCGATGGTTGGGTCATAACATCAAAGTATTCACCATATGTATTCCCTTGTGAGTGATACTCGGTCGTTGGGTACGGCCTTCCCATTAAGTCTTCACAGCGCTCAACATGTTATAGATCAGAAGCAGACCGTGAAGTCAAGACAAAAATTTAAATAATGACAAGAAAATTGACAAGTGTTTTCCACGATTTCTTCTTGAAAAAAAAAACAAAAAAAAAAAAAAACATTTAAGAACATGAAACTGGTGCCCGTACAGGATCTGTAAACGTTTTCCGTATTTTTTTCAGGTATCGGAAGTGGACTGTTTTACACGCCGGCCTATGTGATAGTCGGCTATTATTTCAACCAGAAGCGAACCTTCGCTACAGGATTATCATGCTCGTTCATGGGCCCCGGACTTGCCATTTTCCCGCCACTTTTTGAATACCTTTTCTACCTCTATGCCTGGAGAGGGGCGTTAATAATACTTGCAGGAATTACCTTGCATGTGTGTGTCGCTGGGGCGTTATTACGCCCTTTTCCACAGCATGGAACTATTAACAATGAGGAGACGAAGAAAAAAATTGAGCTCAAGCATGAAACTAATAACAAATCCACGTCATATTTTACTGAATTGTGTTATCAAATTCGAACTGGTTCTTTCTACTGCGTTGTCCTGAGTAATTTGCTAGTCGGAGCGGGTATTTCGGCTGTTTATATGCATTTATCAAACTTTTCGGTAGCGAATGGATTTACATTTGCCCAAGCAGGCATTTTAACAGTCATTATTGGTATCACTATGGTAAGCGGAAGGTTTATTATGCCTATTATCGCCCGGTTCTTATCAGTTAGTAGTCTATGGATGATGTTTACGTGTATCGCGCTTGGCGCTGTGGCCACTGTAACATTGCCTTTTTACATAAGGTCGTCGGTAGGGGCCTCTGTGTTCGCTTCAATGTTCGGTCTGTTTACCCTGTCGTACGCTTCCTTCATATCTCAGCTGATCGTGGACTTTAACGGGTTGCAGTACCTAAACACCGTGTATGGAGTTGCGATGTTTGGCTATGGCATCGGCGCCATACTTGTTCCGCCGATCACGGGTAAGTGTGTCTAGAAAACAGGAATTAATTATGTGCGTCTCTCCTTTTATTCATTTGTCTCTTCAACCCATGTCTGCCTGCTTAGCTTTATTTGCGCGATGTCTCCTCTTTGCCCAGTAGTCTCATAACATACCTTCAACTGATCCATTTCATTCAAGCACTGCTTGCACGGGAAGTATTTGGGGAAGACTGATACAAGGGGGCAGCGAATCATTGGCACTATGCCAAGCTTACAAAAAGTTCCTCACGCTGGTTTTTCAGTTTCATCGCTTAGGAACAACGGTCGAAGAATCTTTGCCTTGTGCCAAGACCTGTCGGAGTCTATGGTCAATGTTTCCAGAGCAAGCGGTGGTTGACTTAAATGGATTAGTAGATAGAATGTTATGAGACCGCTTTATAAAGCGTGTAACTGTATGCAAATGTTCTGGATAAAGTGCTTTAAGACGATGGTTATAAGACAAGGATGACGTTTGATAGTTGAGATTTACATGAATGTAGTCAGAGGAATAATTTTGGTCATTTTCTACCTCAGTCTCTCTTTTAAGTACAAGATGCAGCAAATGAATCAAATTTTAGGTGACTAATCACCTGTAAACGACGGTGAATTGACATAAAATATCGTTTTCTCTTTGCCCAAATATTGCCCCGAAACCGTTGGCTTACTCATGTACATGAGTGTTAAAAACATAGCACAGGGCGCGATTACAGGCGTCAACATAAACACAGCGAGTTACACTTCTGGGATCGCATGGGCCACAAAACCGGTCAATCGGTAGATGCCCTGACTGACTTGGCTCCCCCAAAAATACATCACATGCTGAGGTCAGGCCTTGGACCCTATAGACGATCTGTGCTACATGTGTTATTCCCACTGAGGCCCCTGGACCTATCGTACAAATCTGTTTCAACAGGTTCTACAATCAATTCGGCCAATGGACCATAATGTTCATCCAGCAGAGGATGACTAGTTTGGACTACTCTTAGTTTTGGATCTGTCACGCAAAATCGGACCTCTGGTCTCGCCGACTTTTTATTGTAAACAGACAAAGATAGACGTGTTTAACCGCAAGAAGGTATTTAACAGCTCAAAGGGAGGCACTGAAACCAAGTGCTTGGATGGTGTTGCCTGGAAACTATTGTATTAAGCAAATGTGAACTGATATTGTGAAAGAATAGGCATATTATTCTCTCGATTATGCCCCTTTAAATTCTGCCGCAGGATAGGCGCAGGAAAAAGCAAATGTTGAATAAATTTTGAGCATAACTTGATTTCGTATGCTTTTTTACAATTGAGCAGGCCCAATGTTGTATAAACTAGCTTCAGTTCATATACTATAACGCACTCAAATAAAGAATAAATGTAAACAAGTAAACAACTCTCTCGATTTGTAGGAGCGCTCGTAGACTTGACTGGTGTTTATGACTACTGTTTCTATATTGCGGGTAAGTAATTATTTTTTTTGTAACCTTGTGTTTACAGCTTTTACAATATCGCCCATTTAGTTTCATAAAATGAGCCATGAGGTCGATAAAAATCTACCGGGTATTTAGTATTTGGTACTAGTAAATTTTAAGTGAAGAGCCACTCAGCGTAAGGAATCTAAGAGTAATTATAGACTGGAATTGAAGGAGGGCGATATATCATAATATTGCCCACATGTCCCAAACGGTGGGCAAAATAGCAAGCATCAAAAGATCGTCGTTTTGTATTAACGCTTATAAAAATGGGTTGATGTTAGAAACATTTACGTCACTGTTCCATTTCACTCTTTGAAATCAGATCGAAGTCCTGAATAAGAACGAGGTAAAGCGGCTCATTACAAAATGTTTGACAATTGTTGGGGCTTTGGGAGGGGGGGGGGGGAGGATTGCATCTTTTGGGTGCATTAGCACTTATATTAAACGTGTTTGATTACTGATAATATATGCAGGGAGGGTAAATTGCTCTTCCGTGATACTAATTTTGTTTATTCAAGTTTAAGTTGAATGATACCGCAATTTGGCATGGAAGCCTTAAATGAAAACATTGTTGTATCAGTATTTACGTGTAATGATGATATTATTTATGATGATGAAAGTGATAATGATTATGGTGATAATGATGATGGTAGTGATGACGTATATTTCATGTTTCAGGTATTATGATGATGTTGTCTGCTTTATGTCTCGTTCCGTTGCCTATATTACGGAGACGTCGTGAGGCGACCTCTGGCGGCCAATGTGAGATCACCATCAACAGCTAAGACGGTCATGATATCAAGGCTATTCGAGGCACACAAATTCAAGCCCTGGCTTTACAACCAGGACTTTAACACGGGTATTGCGCCATCACCCTCAATCCTGAGCTTCTGGTTAACCTTCATAAATGTTTAAGAGAATAAAAAGAAACAAGGGCACCAGTCTACATTTGATCTCCCACTTTCCACCAGAGGACACTCCGCTACTTTATTACGGTCTAGTGGTATCGATCTATTGTTTAGACTGACTCCGGCAACGAATTGAATGATAAAACAAGAGAAACCACCAGTGACTACTCAACATCACATAATGCTTACTTTACCAGAGGTTAAATTTTAACCGCTATATACGATGACTGCAACGCCTACTTGGGGCTAACTAAATGAATGTTAAAGGCATCCAAATTAATAGTTGCAGTGTGATGTGTTTTAATTGCAATAAAAGTTCCTTTTTTACCGACATAAAAAGTTTCCCCAAAGAATTCATTCCGATTCACGGACTTACTCTCTTCTTGTTACCTGTTTTGTATGTTGTTATGGTTTTGTGAGTGAGTAAACACAGTCCAGGTGTTTTTTTCTTACAATAACGACATTGCGTGGCCACAGATCTGGAAAACCAAAAACAAATAGATAAAACAAAACAAAAAAAAAAAACACTGGTTGGGAGCTTGATTAATTTTAATTTGTGAAGTTGGTGATATGGTTACTGGATGTCGCGTGCGCGCTTAACTGTAATGTTTTGGGCCACTGGTCACGCCCGGTGCTAGTTTATTTTCACTTGTGTACAGGAGTAAGGAAACGGTTTTTACAACAAAATATTCGGAAGGAAATAAAACTATATATATATATATATATATATATATATATATATATATATATATATATATCTGTATGGTACAAGGATAGATATGGCATTTTGAATATTAAGCAACGCTACAGACACAAGCTTTAGAGTAGTATACAGAGTAGTTGTTTCTAGTACGAACCGCATTTCTAGTGGTGCTGGTGGCTCTTCCTTAAATTTAAATGGTATTTTCCAAAACAGGAAAATAGTGTTCAGGTGCTTCATCGTTCTAGACAATATAACCACGCACCGTGTGCTAGTCATCTCTTTAACAAATAACGTAGAAACTGTGTAATAGTTCTAATATATTTGACGTTTGACCTGTTAAAGCTCACCAATGTTACTGACTAATGAGATGCAATACTTGGACATTTTATCATTTGACATAGTCGCCTGGATTTTTCACACTTTATAAATATTTTATGTCCTTTTTTATCATAAACGGCAACTGACAGGGATAACAGCTCAAAAAGGTGACTCAGGGTCATAACATGCACACATCCGCAAATGTGTCGTAAATTTATGCAATGTTAATATTATATGCAACAAAATCTGTATTTGTTGAATTATACTCAAATTAAAACGAATTAAAGTGAATGTTAACTAAAAAATCTTCGCATTTGTTTCTAAGAAATATTATAACATCATATTAATTTCAGATGAAAAATGACACGGGAAGATTAATTTAAACATAACTATATGACAGGATAGAAAATATAAAGCTTTGAAATAGCTTATTTTTCATATAACTAAAGAGATAAAATCTACCATTGAAATGTTGAGCAAGTATCTTTCGTGCCTGATATATAATAAGAGAATTCAGGGATAATCTGTAGATAATGCACACGTCAGATATCCTAATAGGCCTCTTTACCGACGAGCTTTGCCGTTTCTGTTGGAGCCTGAAGGTTGAATTGGTTATACAGACAAATCATCCGGTCCGCTCCAGAGGGGTACCACTGTATAAGATGTTGCACAAGTTTGCACCTGAACACAATTGACGACAGATCAAACAGGACACATGAAATACGATGGAACAATGCGCCAATCCTAACTGTAAGAATTAAAAGCATTTCAAAATGTTATCGTTATTGGCGTCAATTTATCTTCCAGGGTGGGGTGGGGTGGGGTGTGGGGTGGGGGGGGGAATGAAAGGGAGACACACAACCACCCTTTCACACACACACACACACACACACACACACACACACATATATATATATATATATATATATATATATATATATATATATATATAGCGTCTGTATGACACATTACAATTATATATACTTAATCACATTTCACATATATTACAATTAAGTATAAGATTTTAGAAAATAAGGTATTATGTTTCCAGTAAAAGTTAGATTTTATATTTCATGATAAATGATTAAATTGACAGTTTGCCCCCCCCCCCCTGCCAAAAAGTGGGGGGTATATATCCCCCTCCCCCCTTTATTCACCCCCCTTGTTATTGCGTAGACTAATGTTAATATCCGACATCCAGGTATACAAACATATATCACGACACGCTAATTATATGAGTTATCTACCAACACAATACTTTTCATAATAAACTCTCGAGTGCTGTTACATTTTAATATGCCCGGCAACTCGAAGAAAACTAAAGGACAGTTAATATGATTTGTGCAGGAGCCAGAAGAGCTTGTTACGCAACGCAAGTGTTAATTATGCTCGGTTGATTCACTGGGTCACGGGTCACTTGCCGCTCTTTGATTTTACAGGCGTCTGTAGCTTATGAGATGCAGTTCATTCAAATAATGATATGAACATATTTATAAAAAACCAGCAATTTCGGCACCAGCTGATTCATCTCTGAAATTAACCTGTAACAAGAAGCTCATACTCATTAATTAAACAAACCACAGGCTCAGTTGTTATTGAAACGCAGTTCTTCTTTGACTGGAGGACCTCGTCACACTAGCATAACAAATTGATAAAAAAATATTAATGCAATTATTTATGATTATATTATAGGACACATTAATAGTACATAATTATATACGTATACATCGAAAGGTAATAGTAGTCCCGAAGAGAAAAAGCATGCTCTAAAACAATTTATGCTGAAGGTAATTTTTTATTTCTAAGTTTCTAATGCTGCATGCGTTACCTCTGGGAATTATGGTAATCACCAGATGTAAAATGCAAACGTCTACCACCTTTTGGTACCGGTACCCAATAAATCGAGCAAATGACCGGATGTCTAGGTTGTCAAAGGAACCAAACAGGAATTGATTTATAATATATGTTTTATGTCACATTTGTAAAATTTTATTTAAAACTGAAATTTTTTTTTCACTTGTAAAACCTTGGGTTCATTATTTGCACTCTGGATGCCGTTAAATACCACAGGTGGAACGCTACTTTCCACTTGTCAACTTGTATTTACCATAATACACAGTTTTAAAATAAAAACCAATGAAGAATTATATCATTGTCAGCTAGAGAGATTTATAAAACATCACTGTTATAGTCAGTCAATTAAGTCAGCGATTTGACAAGTCGGGGAAAATTTTGGCTCTAAATGTTTTGGGTGGGGGTTTGTCTTTAAGGATCTATATAATAAATAATAAGAGGTCAATTAGATCAAATACGGAATATAAATAATTATATATATATATATATATATACGCATGTTGATTTTTTCTGCATGTAGTGCTGTTGGATCACAGCCGTGGTGAAAGTAGGATTTATAGACACCGGTTTGGGATGACGCGTGGTGACGTCACATGTTGAGATCATTATTCCAAGAGATGGAGGATACGCTTGGGAACTGATAAGTTAGCTGTTAAATATTCAACAGGGGAAGTGCTGAATATGAATAAAAATTAATCTACCTGATTTTTTCAATTGTCTCATTAGTAATTCATGCTGGGTGGCTCGCTGAAGAAAGGTCCCTGCTAAGCCGAGCTTCAGACCTTGATCCTAGAAAGATGTACAGCCCAAAAGATACAAACATAGAAACAAGAAAGATGTACAGCCCAAAAGATACAAACATAGAAACAAGAAAGATGTACAGCCCAAAAGATACAAACATAGAAACAAGAAAGATGTACAGCCAAAAAGATACAAACATAGAAACAAGAAAGATGAACAGCCCAAAAGATACAAACATAGAAACAAGAAAGATGTACAGCCCAAAAGATACAAACATAGAAACAAGAAAGATGTACAGCCCAAAAGATACAAACATAGAAACAAGAAAGATGTACAGCCCAAAAGATACAAACATAGAAACAAGAAAGATGTACAGCCCAAAAGATATAAACATAGAAACAAGAAAGATGTACAGCCCAAAAGATACAAACATAGAAACAAGAAAGATGTACAGCCCAAAAGATACAAACATAGAAACAAGAAAGATGTACAGCCCAAAAGATACAAACATAGAAACAAGAAAGATGTACAGACCAAAAGATACAAACATAGAAACAAGAAAGATGTACAGCCCAAAAGATACAAACATAGACACAAGAAAGATGTACAGCCCAAAAGATACAAACATAGACACAAGAAAGATGTACAGCCCAAAAGATACAAACATAGAAACAAGAAAGATGTACAGCCCAAAAGATACAAACATATAAACAAGAAAGATGTACAGCCCAAAAGATACAAACATAGAAACAAGAAAGATGTACAGCCCAAAAGATACAAACATAGAAACAAGAAAGATGTACAGCCCAAAAGTTACAAACATAGAAACAAGAAAGATGTACAGCCCAAAAGATACAAACATAGAAACAAGAAAGATGTACAGCTGAAAAGATACAAACATAGAAACAAGAAAGATGTACAGCTCAAAAGATACAAACAGAGAAACAAGAAAGGTGGACTGCAGTAAGATCGATGTAGGTTATTATGGCCGCGGATTTTATTCAAGCTGGTAAATAACTAACATATAAATATGGCATCAATACCGGTACATGTGAATTATCATATATTACCAATTTCCCTAATCAATGTGATGGAACACCTCCGAAAGCCTTGGGTGATACCAAAGCTACCTTTTTTATCATTTCATGCACACTGTTGCCGATCAGGTCCGGGATATATGCAGTGACTCAATGAAAAAACATATGGTATCGTTAGCCATAAATCCTTCGTGTAACCATATCTACTGACTTGTCAATTAAGGGAGTTAAGAAATCACAGTTTTTTTACAGAGAATATATGTAGATGAGCCATTAAAGGTAAATAATTTTGGCTTAATGGGTTGCTGTAAATCAAATATTGGCAAGTTCCTTCTGTTTGTCATAGATCACTCATAAATCGCCAACAAGTGGACGGTCTGTCTACCGTGAACTACACCCTCATGAAAACCAAACAAGTATATCTGGCATTGTTACTGTTTGTTGATTTGATGTTGTCTTGCGCTGTACAAGGTAAAATCTGTGAGGGATATTAGTACCTGACACACAAAATACATTTGTTACTGCTGTACATCGACAGCACGTGTACAGTTGACACTGGCCTTGACATGACCTTGCCGGAATACTTTCCATGGCGGCTCTAAATTTATACCATCGGCTCTAAACAACCGGATTTGAACAGCCGAGATGTTCCGAGTGCATTTCAAGAAGTACCCCTTCCACCAGAGGTTGTTTCTACTCAAAAATAACTGATTCCAGTTCGGGATTGTGGGAAGGACAGGAACTACTTGTCTCAACTGTCGAACGTCAAAATTAAACTTTGCCATATTATTTAAAGAAAGGCCTTATGTTTACATTGTTCAAGCAACCCTAGTTTACCTTGTATTATTTTTTCTGTGAAGTCCTTACCACAAAATATAGTTGTTAACATGTAACCTGTCTTGTAGCAGTTCTTATCCCACATATATTTTAATGAACTTCATGACACCCCTCACTACATTTACACATACGCCAATGGTGTTTTTCGGAGTAGTAGTACATTAAGGGGGAAAAATGTGTTATTTACTCACAATCACTAACCAGCAGATTTATTCTGTTGTAAGTAAGCTTCTGCGTGTGTCCCGAAGGTATTAGGAATCGGACCAATCAGTTTATAGATACAACATATTTGCAGCAGTGGGTGCGTGTGATCCATTTATTCCTCACGTATAAACAGTATACCTTATCCCCTTTTAAATTATTGAATTGTGTTTTTTAATTTTTTTGGTGAAGGTAACCGCCTCTAATTTTTAATGCTGACTTATATAATTCTTAACCTAAGTATGTACATCAGGGTTTCAATTTCAGTTTGGGACTACATGAAAAGGCGGTAGCACTCGCTTCCTATCATTTTTATTTTGTATCATGTTTTCACCCAGGCTCGATGTATACCGCACCTGCGGGTCCTGGGTGTGTAATCATCCCAATTACTAGGTCATAACATCGAGCGCTCACCCTGGGTGGGGGCCGTCCGTGACAAACCTCATGCATGCACCGCCTCGGCTGAGATTCGAACCCACGATCTCCCGGCTTTAAGTCCTGTGCTCTACCCCTGAGCCACAGAAGCCATTTTTTTTTGACAAACCTCATGCATGCACCGCCTCGGCTGAGATTCGAACCCACGATCTCCCGGCTTTAAGTCCTGTGCTCTACACCTGAGCCACAGAAGCCATTTTTTTGCTAGGTTGGACCTTATTGAGCGCTTTTGATGTTTCACCGCCATTACAAGCGGGCAGAGGAATTCATTTTTAACGACCCTGCGCTTACTGAACCAAGGCCTATCGCTTTGAATGTGATCGGCAAGTCTTGATGTTATATAGACGTCCGTGTAGAGCGTAGTACAATGTACTATTACTGTTATACACCTATATATGGTCTCCTTCCAAAGAGTACATTTCTTTTAGCCTAATTCAGAGGTGCATGACGGGGAGGGATATAAACTGGTCCACTGAACATCCACGGAACATTTGGACATAAAAAAAAAACCTCAGGAAAGCAAAGAAACCCGCGATTAGCAGGTTTCTAATGGTGGGACCACCGGACGTCATTGCGCCGAGGCACGACTTTCGTCATGTACAACCTTCTGTAGCCGCAGGTTGGCGGAAAGCCTCCGTTATAGAGCGGCAAATCTGCAGTAACAGCAGGAAATGTCGTCATATCGAGCTGTGAACGGTAAAAAAAATCCTGTTTCCCAGAAACTCCCCAGGGGATCGCGCTGGCTGGCGGAATTGGTAGACTGGTGACTGACACTCGATTCCGAGACCAGGTGTCAGCACAGTACAACAGAATCTAATACTCGGGTGTTCGTCTGAACCCAGTAGGACGGTCACACTAACTCGGCTGACGGGGTTGCAAAATGGCGACGGCGCCGGACTCTTCAATTAAGAACCCAGAAAACATATACTAGGGGAAAAGATATGAAAAAATATTAAATTTTCCAGGATTTCTTGTTTTTCCGAAATGATGCAGCAGGAAAAAAATGATTTATCGGGTATCGCAAGAAGTGTATTGCAAGAACGTATTGTACTTAATTATCGGCTGACTGTTACCCAGCAATACACTGTTATACATTGACTGACAATAACCCGAACGAGATGAAAAAGGACGCACATGGCTATATGGCTGGTTTAAATATACAGATATATCGATTCGTATCAATACTCCACGTCGTTACGGTTTGCAATTTGCCTCGCATCATGTATTGTTGTATCGACAATAGTGCACTTATGCCTGCGCAGTCAAGGTTACTTGGAAATTCATGTGTAACAAAGTGATGAAACAAGTGGTCGAACCCCTTAGAAAAATCATATATATTAAGAGAAATGGGATTAATTTGAATATCATTACCGAAAATGTAGGAAAACTTTAATTACATGACATAAAAAATATAGGGTATAATCTCATCCATAAAATTCAAAGAACGGGATTTTTATTTATTTTTTATTTTAATTCTTTTTTTTTTTTGGGGGGGGGGGGATTCTGAAACGATACATGAGCGAACATGATCGTCAACACGTATCGGGTACCGCAAGATGTATATTGCAACTACGTATTTTACCTGAATCGGCTGACTGATACCCTGCTCCAAACTGTTAAATAACAAGGGACACTAAAACGGACAAGATAGTGAAGTCGGTTTATTAACATTTCATAATCAAATGCATTTTATAATAATTCATCGTTAATGTCAAGACCAAATTTCTTCTTTTTTTTGGCCTTTTTTGAACAAAGGAGATAAAATATATGAAATATATAATGTTGAAGAAAAAATACATAATGCACCAAAAAAAATTATTTTAATGTTATAAAGAACAAATAAAAAAATGGTTTAATAAAATTGTATGATATAAGATTATTTATTATCATGTATAATATAATTATACCGTTATATCTTTGAACAGTTTAATAATTAAATGTCAGTATTAACCTCAAAAATGCTAGTCATTATTAAAAAATTAGATATTCATTCTCAAAAGCACATTCCACCTTAAAATGACGTGTTCAACATGATGTAAAGGTAAATATTACTACAATGCATAATCTATATGATATAATATATATTAGAGTATATGTACAAATCTACATGCATACACCGACATATAAATATTCAAGGATCATGAATCGGCATATACTTTATCACATTTAGAAAACAATTGTTACAGGGTAAACATGATCAAAACCTATACTTGTATACAGTTATATTCCACCTGCACAAAAAATGTGCACTGCTCCAATGTATTTATCGTGGTTGGTTCATTGGTTAGTTAGTTTGCTGGTTTGCTTCTACTCACAACGATATGGACGGATTTTGTTCTGGCCCGCAGAGATGGCTTTTAATATGAGTTGCTTTGATTCATTCAATGTGTAGTAAAACCCTTGCGGAGGAGCGTGCGTAGTCTCCGACTTTTATTCTTGTTAAAAAATAAATCAAAAGTTGTCTATACCGATACCTGACGTGAGTGACGTCTATTAAATAAAGATAATTCCTTGAAATTTTATTTTAAAAATGTTTAATCTTTCGCATATATATGCAACCGACCAACTTCAGTACCATGTTTTTTTTCAACATTGGCGCATTTACCGTGTTTACTAACAATTTGTAAATAAATAAGGTCTTAAATCCATCATATGTAAGTTTTTTTATGAGAACCTTCCTTTCATAAATCACCCACAGGTCATTTAGATGTACGCAGAATCTGTAAGAAATCATATAACTTTTTAAGATTAAGCAATTGAATAGCTGCCTTTAATTATTTTTCAGGAAAAACGAATACGGTTACTAATGAGGTTTATTTATTGTCTGCCATTATGTGGACGATATACAGAGATAACATCCTCTTCAGTCGCGAGAAAAAAATTTCATTTTGATTTCATTGATTTGATACGAATGGTATATATCTAGGTGGCTCCCTAAGCGCGGCATACGGGTCAACTCCCCTCTCCATCTCAAGGGTGTCGTAATCCCCTTCTGCCTCGCACGGCCCCGGTGTGCCCCGAGCCTCGTTCTCGGCATCGAGGTAGTTGTCGTCTGCTACAGGCTTCCTCCACCTGGTCAAAACACGTATACAGTATAGCCTCGTTCATTTTCATCCGCTAATTCGCCAATCTCAACTAATGCGAAAGTGTCATTAATTGTAAGCTCACTATCCGCCAATATCTAGGTGGTTTGTTGTTAAAGTGTGTCATGTGGCGATTTTCTTTTCCTGGAAACACCGCAACTATTATCATAAAGGGAATATGTGTTAACTATAAAATGGTGTGCAAATGCATGCTGACATTATTTTTTTGGTCAATTTAACTTAATCTCAATTTTATAAGATTATCCACCACCGTCACCGGTCTCCAGTTATACCCTATACTCCTCATACAGCGGTCGCATTCCATTCGTTTAATCCATTTCAATCGACACACTGCTCCCGGGGAGGGGGGGGGGGGGAGGGGGGTGCTTTGGACCGCCACCAGGGGGAGCCGTATATTTTGCAGTCGACGGCTGTCATAACTTGATTACCACCAACGAATGCCTTGCTCTCATTGATCGAAACATTTTTCATTTATCGCATGAACTCAGGTCACATTAGGAGCATTTATTGACAGATAATGATAAGATTAACCCAAATAGGAACCAATACACTTTGCCGGTCGTAGGACGGGATACAGTGTCACACATACAATTAAAATGACACTGCAACAAACGTCACCAGAAAGAAGGGTTCCAGTGACCGCTTTGCGATTACATTCATCAAGATCATTCAATGAAAGTGAGGACAAACTACTTTTACCTTCTCAAAAAGAAGATCAACGCCACCACGATGATTATTACCGCCAGCACAGCAATGACTGATCCCGCGATCAATCCTGCATTGCTCTTATTTTCCGCTGACTCTGAAAGAATAAAAAGGTCACAATAAACACAGTTCACCTCGAAATTCCTAATCTACCTACACCATGGGATGATTTATTAAATTTACTTCATAAATTACATGCAAACATTATTGAAAATCTCTGGTTAAGACAAGATTCATTAAATCATATATCTCCGATAAGACCCGAAGTTGTAATAAATGGACCCAGGTACAGTACATCCGCTTTTATTTGTCAAAAAAGTGGCCATTTCCGAGCAACATCTTTAATCGAGGATTGGTGTACCGGACAAGAAACGAGGCAATCATTTAAGCATATGCACTTTATTCGGTATAATATATAGGTCAAATTTTAATTAAAAACAAAATATACAACATTTTAATTATATTACATGAAATGTGACATTGGTGCACGAGAATCTAACTTTGGGGTTATGTTGTTAATGGCGATAAACGATGTTGGTATGTAAACGGTGCGCAAATGAATGAAATTATACTGCTCTTATATACCGAAAGTAATTAAGATTTAAATGGAGTATATATATTATAACCGACGATGATGTAATTCAACCATTGCTCCCAACTCCTCTGTGATCAGGCAGCACAAATGCACGTTTATTTTTGTCTTTAAGTGTCAGGAACGATGGTCAGTCTATCTCAAGCTAGCCAATTTCCATATTTTCCTATACATTATGAGATTTTTTTTACATTATTTTGCGAAGAGGTTATCGCTTCGCCTCCTACCAGAAACTACGCAAGTAAAATTGACATAGGTCAAATCAGCCAAACAGTGTTCAGTCTAGGGCCTAAGTGTTGTCGTCTGAGGGGCATTGTGCGATGCTTGCCCTACAAGGTCGTCATGTTCTAATAAAGTCGTCATGTAACGCCTTTCCGACTGTCTCAGACAGGCAAACACGTGCACGGGAAGGTATTTTTGAGTCGCGCCCCAAGGTGTTTGAATCTATAAAAACATTATATATATATATATATATATATATATATATATATATATATATATATATATATATATGGTTTGTCAAAGTATATATTATGATACTTAGGTATTCTGACACGTTTCAGACCTATGGGCGGGAATACGTCTCCCATTTCTGCAATAAAAGATAAGGATACTAAGGACTTCTTAGTTTGAGCGATATTATTGATTATATATGCCTCATTTCAATAACTGAAACGAATTATAATATTCCCTGACAAGCTCGCAAAATTCCACGCATTGTGTCTCGGTCGGTAAATTAGAAAAGAAATGAATAAAAAACGGCCACCCGCACCATATTTTCTATTCATCTTAGTCAGTGGAACAATTATCGTTTGGCCTTGGTTTTGCCTTAAGCTGCTTTTGTAGATCACTACTGGTGCCGCCTGGCGGGAGTGTTTGTGAAGTCCTCCTTGTGACAATGATAAAAATGATATGTATGATGCTCAATATTCAGATCAGGGCTTCCGGTTGGAAGGATATATGGAAATGTCTTGCAATTTTGTTTTATTTTGGAACATCCCGAGAAGAGGGATATGTGTCACTTGAAGCATTTTGTAAAATTTCATAAAATATTCTAATATTTACGTCATTATCGTACCAGTGTATGGTAACATATATGGTTATATATGGTTATCTATGGTTAAGTACCATTATATGATTTTGCTGTTATGGTGAATGTAAGGGTCAGTTGTCACGGCCTATTTTGACTTGTATTGTTTAAAGTAGTCAGCAACAGAAAATGGCTGCTATGTGATCCCTTCTGTCTTATACAGCCAGACATTCAGCCCCGTCCAATGGGCCGCTGCGAACTCGGAAGCTAGCATTCGTAAGATATTTCAAGCGCCACAGACGCTTGTCCCAGCGTTCCTGAAACCCTATAAATATTAAGCGTATATTTACGTGGGCAGGCCAAGTCGTCTCCGACCCATCTCCCCTCATTTGTACAGCGATGTGTGCTGCCACCTGGCTCACTTTCGTCGACCTTCTTACACTTTAATCCACACACCAGGCTATTGGCGCCCGTGGATGAGTGGCAGTCCACGTGATTGACGCCTTCCGGTACATCTAGTGGTCCGCACTTTGGAACTATGATAAACAATAAATTTTCATTGTGATGTAATGCAATATGTTTAATTTTTGTGACAATATAGATATACATTTCATCCAGAAGTCCAAGGGTAAAAAATCCCAGCACCCACCCATTTGAAGTTAGTGAACTAACCACTAGCACCCCTGTTTCAGAAATAAACTGCTCTCTCTGGACAGCCAATCAGATCCAATTCTGGTACCCTGACCCTTGAATAGAATACAAGATACTTCGCTTTAAAGTTCTGTTTCCATGTGCGCGTATATGCGTATGTGCGTATATGCGTGAAAAAAATAGGCGTGTTTCCATGCGCGTGTATATGCGCATATGCGTGAACTGGCAAACTTATATATTTATACAGTGGATCAAGCAGACCTTGCACAAAGAGATGAAGTGACGCCATTTTACCCTGAGTGTCTGAGTTCACGCAGATCCAATGCGTGAAAATCGCTCCTATGGCGATTTTCACGCATATACGCTGACGGACACATAGAAACACTCCAAGCAGTTACAAGAAATTAAATGAGCGATTTTCACGCATACTAGAATATGCACATTCGCATATACGCACACATGGAAGCACTCCTTAAAATTCTGGTGACGGGAGATATCCAGCCGTTGGTTAAGAAATAGTAATGTGGTCGATATGCTGCGTCCTCACAGACGACATATTGGCCAGTGGGTATTTCGTGCTAAGGAGCTAAACATAAATTGACATCTTGGGAAACCTTTTGAAGTAATGAATACGTTTAATTTGAGGACTGGCAATATAGCATATTCCGGCTTAATAGTCACACCCTTTCAAACTTCGGACAGACCTTTTAATCATTTTGATGATTTAAAAATAATCCTCTATGCTTTGAATCCAACACATTCAGGTAATAAGACGATGGATTAACATAATGTTTAACATGTGAATGATACTGGTAATGCTTCACTGGTATATTTTAATGCTTTATAATTCATATTTACAAAATGTAAGTCACCTACTTATACATACTGTGATATATTGTATAATACATATGAATATAGCATATGAATATAAAGTTGAAATTTAATTTGCCATGAAACTAATACTTATTTCGCCTCTCAATCAAATATAGGGCCTTTCCGTTTACCGATGCATTGCAGATCGGAGCCAGACCATGTGAGCGTTGGTTGGCAGATGCGTTCGCTGTTTCCTCCAATTGCAACTCTTCCTTCAGTACACGTGGTTTCGCACTTGGCTCCACTCTTGGCCGGCGTATCACATTTCAGTCTAGCGCCGGCAGGTGTCGGCAGTGATAAGCATGTCGTCGCTGAAAATGAAAACATCCAAACATTAACAGTCATTTCCACAAGTGAAATTCATCTGTAATACGAAATTTTGTTAGATTTATCAGACCTATAGAAATTATAGAGAGTTCTACAGTTTATGCTTTTCCCCATAAATCTCGAATTATCAGTTCGCTGTTTTCAGTTAGCTCTGTCTTTGGAGATTTAGGAAATAACCATTCAGCCGGTCTGTTTGGGGGGATTTCTCTTTAATTTTTTTTAACCATACTGTTACCGTATAAATAAATGATGATTTAATAGAAGAATCAAAAATTAAGTCTGCTATCTCCACCGATAACAAACAGTTAATATATATGAATCTCATGAATACCAAAAGCCACCATCTGTGCCATGGAGAGTGCGATCGCTTAAGTTATTATGACTATCGTACAGCCCATGGAAAAAAAGATTTCATTCATATATTGTAGCTTTACCGGTACATTGAAGCGGTGATCCAGACCACATGAAAGTGGAGAGACATGTCCGCTCGCTGTCTCCGCCAATAGGAACACTTCCCTCTACACACGTGCTTGTACATTTCGCGCCAGTCACAGCCGGAAAGTCACATTGTTGTCCGGCGCCGACAGGTGTCAGCAGTGGCGGGCATGTTCTTGCTGAAAAGAAATATCCGTCGATACGAAGATAAAAGTTCTTGTTGGTGATAACGCAATTGTTTATCAGCGCCATCTATTATTTAAGCTTGGAAAATGATAATTGAATGCGCTTCCTTAATTAAGCTTTTTCAATCAATCTTTGCGTGACAATATATGTTAATTTATGAAAGCATTTGGGGTAGTATTTTCATACAAAACACCCCTCCCATAGTTCCTTAATTACCTTCTGTAAATGGACACTAGGTGTTGCTGAGTGCAATTTAAGTATGACTAAAATATGAAAAATGACACGCTCAGTAAGACCCACTGTTTTCCACATAAGGTGGACCTAACATACCCTGCATGAATGCTTTCAACGCACTACGCAGAACCAGACTCGCTGGTCAGGGTATGTGGGCTTCAAATTCTCTGGCCCTCAATGGCCCGGGGTGTCTGAATACACCAGAGGTGCAGGTATAAGTGTAGTGAGGAGAGTAGTTTGGTCTGTTTAAATATGTGTCGGATATTAATTGTTTCATGGCAAATTACATATTCATGGGTGTATTTGTGGAAAGGACTTTACGATTAAGTAATCTTTTGTAAGCATTCGCCTGTGTAATGTTAACAGGTGTTTCTTTGATAAGTAACAAATGTTGGTTTGACAGTTTGACAGTTAAGATATTAGAAACAACCCCTGAACGAAGGATGGACTTGTGAGACTGTTATTATAGACAACATAGTTTGCTCACGTTCGCACGTGGGTGACGCGCGTGACCAGAGTCTGTTTGGCTGACAGACTTGAGAATGATTGGCTGGTACGGGTTGGTAACCATCGGCACATGAAACCCAGCACGTGGATCCCGCCTTCCCCGAGTTACTGCAGTGTCTTGTTCCATGGTTAACAGGCTGGAGAGCCGGGCACGAGGAATCCACGCTGGATTCTAGATAAATAAATTATAACAGATTATCACAAATCATAAAGAATTGTAACATAACATAATTAAATACGAAATGACCTACGGACCTTCTAAAAAACCGCCAGACAGCCGACAGGTGGGCACAGGTGTTTACATACTAGCATCACGGAACATGAAGCCTTTTTATGAAAAGCTGCATACAGAGACTCAGTGACACATTACCTGTATAGATATAGTCCTACCTGGTTTACAAGTGTATCCATCCGCGTCGAGAACAAATCCCTCCACGCACAAACAGATTCGGTTCCTCGATGATGTAGGCAGACATATATGGTCACATTTCTTGAAGATCCGCCTTGTACAGGCGCTCTGTGCTGTAATCAACGCTGATATTAAAAACATAACCTAAACTGACAAAAAATAAACGTATAAACATATCAATACCTGAAACACATAAATATACCTTTAATGTGCTTCCAAACAAACCAGCCGTTCAAGTTACCCATAATTTCGACATGCGACCTGTGACGCCCGATTTTTAGTGTGTAGGCAAAATGACGGGCCACATGGGCGTTTTCGAGAAACTTGTTTAACAAAACCTTTAATGGTTCAATAAGGGCGTGGGGATGCCATACGAAGTATTCCGAGGGCAGCGTCCAGGGAAGAGTCTATCTGCGGGGAGAGTTTGGTGACAAGGGGACTTGAATAACGCTGCGACCATGCTCTAATCTACAAACTGTAGTAGGATATCATAGCACAATAAGTTAACGAAACATATACATAACATTTGAATAATGGCAAAATATGCGTCCAACTTACGACGACCTCTGACAATATAGAATTCAGTCACACCTTCATATAAGACCATGGCCAACAAAGGTATTGTTTTAACATTTTCATGATCATCACACTGTTCGGCATTTCTAATATATTATTTGTCAATATTTATATATGTAAACATGGAGTTGAATTGGATGCACAGTGCGATGCATTTTTTGGCCCTGTGCTAGCCACCTGGTGGTGAACACCGGTAAATCCTATTTAAGCAAGCAGTGGTTAAGCGAAATAAGAAATCCACAGGGAAGAAGTGCAAGGAACTGACGGTGGTCATACTATGGTTTGTAACGTCCACATGAATTCTCTTGTGATAATTCGTTTTCGTGGCCTAATCATGAATACTGACTGTGTACAGCAATATCAATGCAATAGGATGGTTGGCCAATGGTGTACAGTTTGCACATGACTAACATTACGACTCGATGTAGGTCTTGTCAGTCCAACGTAAATGCTCACTGAGTCGTGTGTACAGGGCATACAGACTGGCTATTACTCTTAAATGCTTGTCAGATGACGCAAATGACGGGTCTAACATAGCATTTGGGAAATGAGAGAAAGGAAAAAATCAACCAGACTCTGATACATTGTATTTGAACTGATTGATTCAAACAAAAAATCTCTTTATATTAATATTACTATACAAAATGAACATACTTCCATTTCTGTACATTAAAATATGTAAATCGTCACATAAAGGTTTGTAAAATAAATATTCCATAAGAAACATATTTGAAGTTTAGGTAAACAAACATGAAATGAAACAATAATACCGTTGTAATTGTAAAAGGAGAATTGAGATTTAAATTCAAAATGTTTAATTGTATTTTATTTTATATTATTATTTTATTTGTGCTGTTTATGGTTGCCTCCATGCTTGAAGTATTACCTGTATGTACGATGCATTCATGTGATATACGCCATATTTGTACCTTGATTCTTAATGAATACTAAATCTCCTTGATTGTGTAAATGAGAATAAATGAGAAGAACAGCCAGTCTATATACATGATTTATTAACGGTGGCGCCACTCGATCTTTGCCAAGAGATTGGTATTGTTCTGGACAGTGGGAATGCATGTTAATGGTATTAAAATGTCCGAAACGACGCAATGTGTGCCTTGAAGAAGATTATTTTTTCCTATTTTCTCATTTATCCTGAGGAATTTGACTTTATTTTCGTGACGGGGCTGTCGCATTGCCATCTGTTGAAGGAGGAAAGTGTATCCACTGAGGAATGTGCAGCGCCAAATATGGATTTGGAATGAATCTGAACTGGTTTTCAGGTTCGAAATAATATACGGCAAACAGTGCCAGGATGTATAACTGATTGTACTATGTGAAATATCATGACGTCATTCACTGGGCGCCGAATAGTATTCACTTGAATACGACACTGCTATTTAGGAATTGTGGGTAAAGGATTCATTTCTTCTGTTTTATAATGCACAGGGACGATTAAATACATCGAATTCTAGGTATTCATGTAGAGGAGAATGTTAATGTAAACCTTTAAAGATATTTGATCAGAAAATATTAAATGCAATTTACACGACAAGGGAAACTGATGAATCAAACTCGAAAAGTATATGTGCGTATGTGAACTTTCAAGAAATACCTCTTCATGAATTGTAACGAATAACCTGTCGTTATGGTAACTTGGTATCAGTACACAACATATGTACTGTGACAGTTAAAACAGACTTGGGAAATTTATCATTACTTAGTTATTACTACTTAAGTATATCTAATTGTTCGCTGACCACATCTGCACAAATTCAGCATGTAGTAGTTAAAGTACTAATGGATTAAACGGGATTCACAGTTTGTTGTATGGTCGACACGGTACCGACAATCGTTGGTTTAATAAGCCTTGTCACTGCTTGTGTTTACCATCACAATTTAACCTTTCTGGAAATAATCTCATTACTTTCACTATCAAGACGGTGATTAACTGTGGAAATATTATCACATTTATAAAGACAATACTACACACAGTCTACCTACCACACAGGGAACAATGACTGCCGACATAGGTTGCGCCACTAAGAATTTCTGTTAAAAAGTGACATTGATAGCCACAGCGTTTCCTGAACTGACAACAAATAGAGGTATTGGACACTGTCAAATGGTGATGGCATCTTCATGTTGAAATTCTACCACGATACCGGCATTATGATAACGATTCATTGTGTATCAATATGTGAATCGATATTAATTGAATATTGTTATGTTGGGATCCATCTAATTTATTTTTTGAAAAAAATTTTTTTTTCAGAATTGTAGTTCAACGTAGATGCCGCCACCAAAACTTGATGGACACGTGTCAGTATTAATTGTACTAATAGCTGCGGCCATTTTGGAAATATACTTTTATATTTTCCGTTCTTCGGTTGACATAGGTCCGAAGGACTTCGGCTCTGGTTTGTACGGCATGGGTTTTCCATGCGGCGTGCTAACATGGGCCGTGTTTACCCTTGGTCCGAGTTATAGGGTAAGGGTAGGGATAAACCCTATTAGCATGGGCAGAGTTAACTGGGGGGGGGGGGGGTTCTGTTTGTTTGTTCTGTGATAACCCCCTCGGCAAAAAAAATCGAAATTTGTTCAGATTTAGAAAATGATCCCATCAGGACACACTTTGCATTAACCCGACGGTAAAAAAAACAAAAAACTATCATTTTCACAAAGGAGTTGACTGACAACAGGTGAGTGGCACCGTCTTGAGTCCTCAATACTGGTACTTACTCTGGGCGTTCTTGGTTTTGTTAACATACACAGCCAAACCATATCCGTGGGTACCGTTTCCATAGTAACCATGGCTTCCGGTTGGGTAAGAATTATAAAAGTCCTTCGTAACGTACATGATTGCAGCTTCCGGTTTCATGCCGCCTCCAGTTTTCGTTTCCGTCCATGCAACGTAACCCTGTCCGAAAAAATTGAAACGTCATATCAAATAAATTTAATTTTAAGAAACTTGTCTAGTTGACGACGTTAAATAACTTGTAAGAACCGTTTTAACGTCAGGTTTAAAAGGTGTTTCAAGTTTTACTTAATGTAAATGCACAAATCAAACAACATGTGAATCTGTTAAATGTTGAATTTTATGCTTTAACAAGGTATTAATTAGTACGTTTAAAATGGGTAAAAACGTAATTTCATGAAAAAAAATTGTTGATGCTTGGTTCTGGATTTGAACCGGATACCCTTCATGTGGTGGCTCTGGGTTCCAGCGTAGCATGTATTGTGACACTCTGGCTGGTGTTTAAAAAGGCTGTTTAAATTGAAATGAGGTTCGTGTCAGAGGTCAGTGTCAACTTTGGGGGCATGGCATTGATGTCACTTCCTGTTTTCACATGTGAACAGAATTGTAACATGTGGTGCAGTAATTTTGCCTTCAGGCCACATAGAAGTATGTGTAATGTCTTTCATTCATTATTAGAAGTCTTGTCACCTGCTATATATATATATATATATATATATATATATATATATATATATATATATATATATATATACAATAAACGCCTAGGAAGCTTTTTTTCTGTTTAACTGGTGGCATATATCGCGTTCATATGTAGAATACAAGTTAAAGTAATTACGTCATCAATACATGTCAAGAGCTATTACCTTCCATTGTGTATAAAACCATCTTGCAGTGTTACTGGATATAGCAGCTCTGTTACTTAAAATATCAGTACGGTAGTATTATACTTATCCATATTATGATTCGTTCCTGACAGTATTCTTATTGTGCTGTGCATATTCAATGTTAAAATAGCATTTTTATATTGACCTATTTACCTTATATATGGACTCTGTGTTACAGTTTACAAACTAGAGAGATTAATTTCATTGTTTCAGTTTTCAAACGGGATTGTTTGTGATAAACGATACAACGCAACAAGCAGTGTCTGTGTTGAGCTCTGTAAGAAATAAAAGAAGTGAAACGTTTATTGGTCACTCTTTGAACTGCACCTACACTTAAAATTACATATACTGTTGCTCTGGCACCACTTGACATGTATATTTTCTCAAAACTAATATGCTTACTATAATGTGGTATAGAAAAAAGTTTAGGATACGACAAAACTGAATTATAATATATAAAAAGAAAAATAGGTTTATTTATTTGCACTTCCATTTGATATTTCTCTGCCTTTCATGGTTCAATATATGGATTTGTAAACATGTTAAATTTTCTGTATTTGGCGAATATGCAATGCTAAAAAAGTAATGATGTCAACAACAAAATTTAGTTTTCCCTAGTTTCCGAGATCTTGGTGGCAATAAATTTGAGGACAAATATATGCATCTTCTACAATAGAAACTACAATAGTTCTCAAATCCTACAGAGGATTACAAATCAATTATTTCTTACTTCATGAACAGCTGTCCCAAAAATGGCTTCGTTTTGCCTCTTCAAAAGAATTTTATCCTCGGTACCGTAGAACGCGACAGAAATAATCTCTCCGGTGTCTGGGTTTGCAAGATAAATCCTACAAGACAAAACGATGTTAAAGGAACATAATTCAATTTGCTTTAAACAAACGTTTTTCAGCAAAACCATCCCAGCACACAGTTTCAGTACCTCGCATACGGCTGTATAACACATTGTTAGGGCTCTGCATGTTTCTCCACGTCTGTCTGTTTACCATAATAAAGCCACGTGACCGGAGGTCGATTATGAGCCATAATACTCGATGTGTGAGTCATCGGAAACATGTATTACATTTTGGGGGCTAAGGTACTAATTTTATATCCATGAACACTCGTTTATAGAAGTAAGCAAACGGTTTCAGGGCGATATTGTGGCAGGTACAAATTTAAGGAAGAAACTATTTTTGTGTTAATTCGTGTTAAATTCTTAATCAGGCACCTTTAAAAATAAGATAAATAAGATAAATAGACATGAAACAGGCTCAATACATAAAGAGATAAATTGGTGCCAGCTCTTTGAATACTCAGCGGTATATCTAAGTTCGTGCCAACTGACTGCTAAAAAGAATTTCTGAATGTTATTTATTCACACGGATTGCCTACAATACTGGCTCCCAAGAAGCATACATTTTACAACCGAAAGAGGTTCCGCTTTCAGATTTTAGAACATATTTTTCATTGGTTTTATTTTTTTTTTTTATTTTCAACATTTACTTAGAACACGCATATTGAGTAAATTAAAATTAAACAAAGCATCGCCTAATTCAGATATGGTATTGAAGAGAAAGGATGAGTCCCTTTTCACAATGTGAATTCATGTACTCTTACAGACAGACAGAGACAGATAGATAGATTACAGGTTATTGCCACGCCGATCGGCGCCGGTCGGGGATAGCCGGGATGGGCTTCTGCCGGCCGGCACGAAGCTAACATTAGCACCCACCGACCGGCACAGAAGATTTTAAAGATCTTTATAAACAGCTACCATCAATATTCTTTATTACACCAAATTGCATTTAAATTGTATCTCATACGTAAATTTACAAAAATTAATCAATCGAGATCCAAAATAATGATTAAAAAATAATGATATTAAACACATAGAACAAGACAAAGATAAACTTACATATTTCGATACCGTGTGTGTATGCACCTATTGAAAATACCTGACATTTTTTAATTTTTGCGTGTTGAAATAGGGAACCTGGGAGACGACATCATGAAATATATTTTTTAATTCGTGCCCAAGAATAACTAATTCGTGCGCAGGAATTACTTAGTGTGAAAAGTACATTTCCAAGGTGGAAAATATCTGTTAATTCGTGCGCACGAATATAATCCGTCCGCACGAATTAGACTTATTACTAGGTGTAAAAGATATATTTAGCTTAAACATATTCATTTCAGTAGGAAAACAAAGTAGCTGATAAGGCTAATGAAATTGCTCTCCTGTATAAAAATAAAAAGAAAATGAAAAATTAACATGAATGTATATGTATTTATAAATGATCAGATTGGAAAAGTGCACATATATTCACACACGATGAGATACATCATGTACGTTAATACAGATTGACATTCCACATACACAGATACATATATTATTACTGGTAGGCGTAATACAATAAAAAATAAACGTCTCAGTCCATATCGAGCTTATCAATTAGATCAAAACCATCAGTCTCTCCAACTGAAAATAGGTATTGATTTAAGTAATAGGCACCTAGTCGTAACTGAGTATGGATAATTTCCTGCGGACGATTATAGTTACAATAATAACTTATATTTCTTTAGAGGCAGGGTTTAAATAGTCGCGCACATTTTCCTTAAAGGGATCTAGTTTGCAGGCTATTGGAAGGAAACAAAGGAAAATTGGAAGGAAAGAAAAGCGACAGTCTTTCCGTGTGAACCTCGGTATCTTTAGCAAATGCGATTTGCGCGGACTGTTTAGGGCGGAGCATGAGACAGAGTCTGAGTTTATATATAAGAATATAATCTGGAGCTAGTCCATAAACCATTTCATAAAGTGTGGATTGTATAGCCAGCTCTCTTCTTATTTTTATACTTGACCATCTTATACCATAGCTCGAGTGCTGATATAATTGCCGCACACGTCGGATAAGGTCCCAGAAACTGACACACGCTTCTGCGTCCGCTGGAAAACTTCTCTTTTCTCTGCTGTTTCGCTCTAAAAGACAGCCCCTTTATATATCTTTTCACCCCAAGCCGAGAATTTTCCACTTCTAGAACATTCGAAGAATAATACATTATACACGGTAAGCACGCGTCACTGGAATTATCGAGAAGAACGTAGCCGTATGTATCCCCACACACCAGGGTCATCTCGTGACCTCGGCCAGGCGTGAAAACCCCAAGCCAGCATGACAACGAGAGTTCAACCAGTACGGATTAAACATAGAGTGCAACAACAACACCAGTTACGCCCGTGTCACACAATAAAAGGAGCACCTATTGCAATATATATATATATATATATATATATATATATATATATATATATACATATACATATATATGTATATATATATATGTATGTATGTATCTATATATATATATATATATATATATATATATGTATGTATGTATCTATATATATATATATATATATATATAAATATATATATATATATATATATATATATATATATATATAATCTATCTGTCTGTCTAGATCTATCAATCTGTGTGCTGTATCTAATATGTCCGCTTGTAATAAAAGCAATGCTAAATAAAGGTAAAGGATCTCTGATAGGAATTACATACAATGATGACACAGTGATATATTTATTAATATGGACATAATGACATAATAAAATGTCATATTAATATTATATTTACCTCTCAGTTCGCTCGTCAGAAGCCAGATATCCCGTATATCTCGTTCCGTACCTTATCCGCTCGTTCTGTCTGCCGTCCGGACGAGCCCGATACAGGCCGGGATTTCCCGAGGTTTTGGTCCAAAATAGGTAGCAATCACTTTAATATATAAAGAAGGACCTGTGTAAACAGACCACCTGTGGGACTTGCCAAAGTGTACTTAAAAACACAGGTGGTCTTACTAGATGAATGCATTACTAAATATGAATGCATTTGGGCCCCTCAGGGTGGTCTCAATAGACAGGTGGTCTCTTTGGTAGCCTCCACTGTATATGGAATATAAATGTGACTGTTGCAATTCTATCAAATTCGGGTAAACCTATTTCATTAAACAGGAGTATCAGTACGATCCATAAATCTACCATATTTTAAAGTGTTTTAAAGGCTGGAACCAACATGCTGCAATTTTGTAATATATTCTTGTAGTATATTGAATTAACAGCGTTTGTCTTAGTTATCAATATCTGCCCATCAACCGACAAAGCACACTTATCTCTCTCTAACTCTAGAAAACTTAAATTTTGTTAGTAACATTACAGTTTTAATCCTTTATGAAGGATTATGTCAAATATTCATGTCCACCAAAATCACATCTTTCAACAACACTTTAGTACACTTCTCCACACAGCTGTTGTGGTCAGTGACATCGATTTATCTGGGGGGGGGGGGGGGGGGGGGACTCGCAGGCGTTGGAGGACGATCGAAAGTGTTTTATAAACACACACACCATTACACACACCTATACCTTTATTATCTGTGTGGTACGAATCAAATATATTACAATTAAGTATAATATAAGGTATTAAAAAATAAGGTATTATGTTTCCACTCTATTGCTATTCCAAACAGGTTCGGATATGTAATATTTGATAGTAAACTCAGAAATGGAACCAAACTCTAAAATAGGAATTATCAATATATTTCATTTCTAATATATATATATATATATATATATATATATATATATGTAATTTTCTTAACTCGGGGGGGGGGGGTGGAATGATTACATTGACCATCCCCCTTGGTAAAAAATGTTGGGGGGGGGGGGGTCCCCATCCCCCTTATATTGAAGCCTCTGTTGGACGTATTAGTAATTAATGAGGTGAGATGATTAATTTTTACCTGTTGCTGTACATGAGCGTTATTCCACGTGGAGTTTCTGCTTTGAAGGCCTCAGTGTGACCCTTCTCAGGGGAACCAACAAAAATGGCGCCCTTTTCCTCGTCGGTCCAAAACAACAGGTTCGTGACGTCATCAAAAACCATGGCTATTGAGGACACAAATATTCATAATGAGTTCTTATTAACCACCTCTCTCTCTCTCTCTCTCTCTCTCTCTCTCTCTCTATATATATATATATATATATATATATATATACACGGTGAAACCTCCAAATTATTACCACCAGCCGGACCTCTATAATGTGTTCATGTGTTCAAGGTGGTCTTCTAAACTAGAGGTGACCAATATAGCCGGCACAATCAAGTGATGTGCGGGCTCAATCGATGAGTGTGAGCATATAAGCCGGCCGTTTGGATTTAAACGTTAAAAAACAAGGTGTAGCTGGGAGCACAGTTTATGTTTTGAATCTATATATAAATGACAATAGACGCGCTTTTTTATGTAAAAACGGAATGTGTTTGCTTCGCTGAGTCTCCCTAACACTCACAGCCCGATTTGGTGAAATTAATGCAATATAAAAAAATCTAATACCTGCATTATATCAACAATTTGTTCTTGTATCTTTAGGAGCTGACGTATGATTTAATCATTATTATATTTAATTATTAAATATATAATATATTATTCGACTGTGAAATAATCGTTTCTGTTATTATGTTACTTCATACAAAGGACGATGTAATCATGAATATACTTTTTTTCTACAATTTGCAAAAAAAAAGTCAGTATGAGGAAAATTAATATATAATAAAAACTATTTAAATATGTTGTCAACGAAACTCCTGCTCTTTAAATGTGGTACGTATCGAATCAGTCGATCATTTAAATCTTATTTTGAATATTTATTCCCTTTGAATTCACACATATTTATTAAAACGCTTAACAAATGAATTTATAGATTCCAGAAAAATGTCCTTCTGCCTCAGCTCTTTGTTAAAAAAAATCACTTTAAAAAGGGTTACCTCCAACTTGGCCGATGTTTTTAAAAACTTCTCGTGCCGTCCCGGAAGTTGTCATTGGTGACTCATATATGACCTTTGAACCTTTGATATAGTAATACATCAGGGGGGCATGTGCACTGACTGTCAATGACGTCACATCCGCCAGCTTTGACCAGATACATTCATGGGCTGCAGACCGTATACCATATTTTTCTGCATTTAACAGATCTTCACTGCAAACTGCCGAACCCACTGAGAAGACGAACTTGGGCGGTGTCACAGACGTGGCAGCTGATAGGAGATAAGATAAAAGGATTTATGGAGGATTATGGGCTACAGGGTCAACTTAATATTCGTTTCTTTTGGATTTGTCTTATTAGCAATATCTGAATTATAGATAAATATACGATATACAATGGTGTCTGGCTGTAGAATGGCTTATGTGGCTGCTTTTTTGCTTTGTCCTTGCAAATTACATTCTGCATTTCAGTTCACACCTACTGATGCACTGGCCGCCATATTCCGTCTTCCCCTCGGGACATATACACGTGGGTGGATTTGACGGTCCGTTGTTGACACAAAATCCGTTACAGGCGGATGTCTTACAGGCGTCTGGAGGAAAGAACGATCAAAAGAAAAAAAAAGAATAGGAACAGTAAGAATAAGAATAAGAATAAACGTAAAAACTAGAAAAATATAAGTTAAATAATGAAAGAATAAAAAAAGTATAGAAATAAGACTACAATAAGGATAGCATTGAAAAAAGAAAAATACCCCAAAAAAAATTATAAGTAAAATAGGAATAAGTATGAAAGTAAAGAGAAAGAGTAAAAATAATGATGAGAACAAATAAGAGCAAAAAAATAATAAAAATATAATAATAATTATCATCATCATCATCATCATGTGAAATCGTTTAATCAAACTTTCCTTCGTTGTAAATTGTGTCAAGCTTCAGTGATATATAATCATTTGAATTAATAACAATGCATATGGGGGGTAAAGGTAACACCAAAGGAAGCATAAATTAAATTGTGGAAGTAATAAAGATCATCATAATGTTTTAAAATTGATGGTTTCATAATTGATCAGTTAGCATTGTGAGGATATAGGTCACTATAATGACCCCGTCTACATATTAGAGTCATTCAGTGGTATTGGGGCCGCCTTTGGTTCTTGCACACATCGAAGTTTGATTTGGATGCTGGAGGAAGTAGACAGGCGGTCTCTGACTACTAGTCTCAGAATGACATCAGCGACAGTTGTTCACTGGAATTGCATTCTAATAAATAGAACTTATTCAGCTTATATCAGAACCATGAATCTGAGCTTCATTTTATAATAATTAAGTCTTCTCAGATTTTCTCTCACGTTTTTCCTTTGGTTGTCGACGTTCGTCGTAGAATATGATGTCTTTCGGACTTTCGTTCAGTTCTGTAGGTAGAACAATCGTTTTTCTGGGATTGGCAGTGACGTCAACTAGTCGTACCTCCTGCAGATATTCATCAAGGACGGCAAAAATCCCCTATAAAACGAAAAAAAACAAAACAAAGTTACCATATCATCTGTAAGGCCAAACAAAAAAGGTACGGTTCTAAGGCACTTTTTTTCAGAAATCAGTGCGGAGAGAGCGGGTATTTTTAATTAATTTTTTGTATGCTGCGATAAAAATTTGATATGAATTGGGAAAAGCATGATTATAACTTATTATTTGGCTAAACAGGTAAAACTGCATTACAAAGGAAATCTGATCAAAATTGTACTATTTTATCTTCTAGAAAGATGAAATAAAATAAAAATGTTTGAAGCAAGGGGTTCAAATTTACGCGGGCGGTGCCTGAGAATCACACCTTTATTTTTTTTTTTGGCTTAACAGATCACAAATGAAGACAAAATTCATACCGGCCATATATGCGATAAATATATTTTTCTACCAGTAAACGCAATGAACGCTTCTTTCTTGTCGTGTGCTGTCTTTTGTCATCCAACCAAGGAACACCGGATATCGGCAAGTGCAGACAGATTAAAGTCACAATTTTCTCTCAGTGGGTATATTTTTGATAATGTTAACTAGTTTAAGCAGCTAGAATTCTCAATACAGTAGTAAACACAAAACAAGAAAGTTAGGATATGTCAATGGTTTTAAAAATTTTATGGATCAAGCGTTATATGGGATTAACCGTTTTTTATAAGTACCTGACTATATGTGGGCTTTTTCATACACCCAAAAGACGTTAGTCTCTCAAAATGACTTTATTGTTCATGGAAACACCCATCACACCATCGTGTGTCCAGTATTGACACAAACTTATGCTGATTGTCACAAAAGAATACATTGAGGTACACCACCAGAGTAAAATACAATACTATGGAGTCCGTGAACGATAATGATGGCAATATCATAGGCTAGTAAGAATGACGGTACTTTAAATGAAGGTTGTATAATTGAAGATGTTATAATTGAAGGTGGTTGGCTACCGCTATCTTCAAAGAGAAAATAAGGTATTTCAGTATTTCATATAATAAACACCTTTGCAGTTAGCATAGGTTCAATCTGACATATAAAAGTCTACAAAATAGCCCAACCAACTATGCATACTATTCTCAATCATTTACTAATCACAATAGATTTTAGGTTGTTATAACAGACATTACACTTTATGTAACAAAATAAAATAATAAATGTTTTGTTCTTGATACATTATGACAAACCTGGATATAAATAATAATACATTGCCAAAAATAATATTCTATAACATCTTTCAAGGTTTACTCCAATTCCAGCATAAACAGTGTATTATGACACAATTCCTATCAATGCAATGCTCTGGCAGATATAAAATATTATAACACTATGCCAGTATATTGAATGTTCGAACAGGAGCTAATCAGGAAGAGACCCATCAAGCCCTCCATGCCAGTACAGAGACCATAAAGGTATGTAATAATAGTCGGCATCCCACAATGTTTGGCAAATGAAAGAAAATTAATAACACTTGCGGTCACCGATGTCGCCACCTTACGGTGTTCACACTAAAGAGTAAATAAACCATCGACATGACTACACCCACCCCCTCCTACGTGTGCGCAGTCCCTGTTGAACTAGCGACTATGCCATCTCACTAAAAGAGGTTTAATGAGGACGTGTACTCATGTTCAGTCGCAGACTGAGCGGGGCTCATGATCAGGGTTCCTATGCTTCCTAGCACTCACTCTATTTGAACGTCTGAACGGAACTGATAACTCTTCAACAGATAAACTCTCATGGTCATTTACTGAGCTCCCGTCTGACACAACAGACTCTCTATCACTGTTACTTCCATCCTCGGAGGTAACTTCTAGCGGGGTTTCTACGAAGACAACAACATCACTTTCCGATCCTGAGCTGGTTTCGGTTCTCTTCCTGTCTCTTCTAACATGTCTGAACTTCTGATCTCTCCGTACCTTGGAAATTGTGTTAATCCTCTGACATATCCGAATCTCCCTATGGTTCACCCATTTGATTAGACCAAAGCCTTCCACTGGTTCAACTAACCAACCCATTCCTGAGGCAAACTTAAGTCCCTTCTCTTAACTCATCTCTTTTGACATTTTTGTCACCTCGAGCCTTCCTTTTTAAGACAAGATTATATATCCTCTTTCTGAGCGTAGGCCTGTTGGAGCCTCCTCTGATGAAGGGTCTCCAATTATCAGAGCCAGGCCTCTCTGAGTCCTCATTCTCAAGTATTATCTCCTAACAAAGACGCGGTTACCTACCATATATCATGTTAAAGGGTGAGTACCCAGTAGTTGTATGGGGTGTCGTGTTATAGAAATAAAGCAGTTCATTTATATGTTCGCTCGCATTGGGCTTTTTCTCCGTGGGTGGTATGGAGTCGTTCTCGATTTCTTTATCCCTTAAAGGGCACATAAGTCTCTGAAAAGCAGAGCCTCGAAATTGCGACCCTGGTCTGAATGGATTCTCATAGGAGGACCGAACCTTTGTATCCAATGTTTTACAAGCGCTTTTGCTACTGTAACAGACATCTGGTCCTTTGTCGGAACCAAGATCGTGTATTTCGTGAAAATATCAGTTATAACCAATGCGTTCTCATACCCATTTGAGAACTTGTCTAGGAGGGTGTAGTTCTATCGCAACCACTTCCATTGGCCGGGAGGCCTGGAGTGTGCCTAATAGGGTTTTTATTTTGACCTCTGTTGACAGTATACATCTGGGACACTTGTTAATCCAAGCCTATAAATCTCGCCCCATCTTTTGCCAGTAACACTTGGATTTTAACAGAGAATATGTGCGGTCAAACACCTGGTGACCATGGCCATTGTGGAGTGAGAAAGCACCTCTTTCCTTAGGACCTCTGGGAGAACCAGTTGCCTCAATTTTCCCGGTCTTGGGTCTAATATTACTCTATAAAGGATATCATCTTTAAACTGTAACTTACACACTGGCGGAAACGAAGCTGATTTCTTCACCTCCTTTGTTTAACCGGAGGCTTCACACAACTTCTCAAACATGCCATTACCTTGTGAATATTTGCGTAATTGGACTGTAATTCAAGCATCCTCTGTCTCGTCATGATTGGCAAGAGGGTAGCAGTATCATCGCAAGTAAAATAATTCTCATTATCTACATCTTCAACTGAGATCTCATAAAAGGCTACAAACTTGAGGTCTTGTGGCAGTGCAGCGCCCCCTACAACAAAATGACACTGGGTGAGCACTACCTCGGATTCTATATCTCAAGGCCTCTGCTCTTGACGCGAAAGTGCGTCCGCACATGCATTCGTCCTGCAAGGTTTATACTCAAGTTTTCTTTTGATGTGAGCTAAATCAGAGGGCCACCTCTGCTCTACCGCTGGCACTTTACTTTTGGTGAGGAGATAAGTTAGAGGGTTGTTGTCAGTTAGGACACGACAAGGGGCAAAACTAAGGTAATCTTTGAACTTCCCCGTCACGGCCAACTTCAAGGCAATAGGTTCCAGTTTCCTAGAGCTGTAATTTCTCATGTTTCTCTCAGAGTCCCCTGCTTGGGAAAGTTATAACTCTACGGAAACTATTGATCTCCTGGCTAAGTACAACCCCCAAGCCCTTCTCTGTGGCATCAATTTCTAAAACAAAAGCATGTTCAAAGTCTGGATATGCTAGGACAGGTGCATTTGTTAGTCTATTCTTTAGTTCCTCAAAGGCACATCTTGAATGAGTAAGCCGTTTCCAGAACTACAACGGGATTTTCTACTAGTTTTCTCTCTTACTAATGTTTAAAGTGGGGCAGCGATTGAAGCAAAGTTTAGGACGAAACGCCTATAATAGGATGCCAACCCCTGGAAACTGCTAAGCTCCCTAAAAGGCCTAGGTGGTAGCCACCTTGCAACGGCTCATCCTTACCCGGGTCGGTGTGAACTCCCTTGCCAGAGACGAAATGCCATTAAATCTCAGACTTGGGCCTAAAAATACACACTTATCTGCGTTTATCTTTAGTTTGTGGGCTTCTTACTTGCTGAACACGACCGCAAATCTATCAAGTTATTCCCGCATGTTCTTTCCATACACTATAATGTCATCTAAGTACACAAGCAACGTCTCGAAAACATCTCTAAAATCTTGACTCATAAGCCTAGAAAAAGTTGCTGGGCCCTTCACCAAACCAAACGGCCTTTTTGTGTACTCGTAGAGGCAAATTGCAGTAATTAAAGCAGTCTTTTCTTGATCTTTCTTCGATCTAATTATTTGCAGAAGCTAGATCTATGGTGGTAAATATAGTAGAAACTCCAAGATCCTCAAGGGACTCTTCGATCCTGGGCAAAGGGAAGAAATCACGTTTTATTTAGTGTTAAGTTATTTATGTCCACACATAACTTGATGTCGCAGTTCTTTTTCTAAGCAAACACTATCGGTGAGGAATAGCTAGACTTACTCTCTCTAATCACCCCTGTAGATAAGAGATCCTGAATGTGTAGCTTTACATCCCTTCACTGACCTGGAGGTATTCTACGAAAAGGGCGGAACACTGGGACATTATCATTAGTACGTATCTGGTGTTTCAGCGTTGGTGTACAACTAAGTGGTTCGCCCTCACCCAAGAATATATTCGTATGCGTCTCAAATAATTTCCTGGCCCTATGTAACTCCTCTGAACTCCTCTGTGGTACCTGGAAAATTTGTAAAGTCAACAGGAATGGAAGAAGCATTGCTTTGCCTGCCATCCAAGTTTACACAAGGAAGGGATTCAGAATACTGCATCACAGAGACTGTAATTTCAATTTCTATTCTATTTCCAGCCGTACATCAGTGTCCCGATCGACTAGACCCGTCACTTGTCTACAAACCCCAACCCTCATATTAGGCTGTAACCAGACATCTGAATTGCCTATATTTACTACTAAAGCAGTGGCTGGTCCCTTAGTGAAATCCAAGAATGTAGGGACTACAAACACATGCGGGTTTCCACATTCAGAACTGGACAGAGCCTCAACTACCACTTCGGTTAAATTCTTAGCAGCTGCTATACGCACCCCACATGCGCTTTGGGCGGGAACTAATTGTGCATCAATGCCAGCTACCAGTGCTGTTTCTCTAGATTCAACTTCCGTCTCAAATAAATGATTGTACATAGCTATATTTTTCAGAACTTTAGTCTCTAGGACCCCCGGAATTTCTTAACTAAATTACCAACATCTCTGACCAACTCGCCATCTACTATCATGCCACTATACGGAATCTCAAGCCCATTTGCTCCACTCAAAGTGAACCATTTCCCCTCTTCAAAGGTAACCCTTGTTGGTTCGATAAAATTATGGCAAATGACTCCGAAATGGCAGTAATTTAAGATCCTGTATCCAATAAACAATTAACAGGCATCCCCTAAAATTTTGCAACTGTTATCGGGCGAGTACCTACTGTATTCCGGGGCTTTAAGTCAGAGGAGGAAAACTGGTATTGCAGGGGCCCTGTTGCATGTCTTACTGCAACGGGGATTCGGCGTTTAAAGGATCCGGTTGGAAAGAACCGCTGTCTCCTGACTTAATATCCGTGTTACTATTAACCAATGGGACAGTTTGTGCGACTGAAGGTACAGACTGTACATAGTACATGGGATATGCACCCTGATCAGGCTGAGGCGCAGGAAAGGTAGGAGGTTTTTGGGCTCTACTCTGGGACGCTTTAAATTTATAACAATCCTTCTTACGATGCCCAGGTTTCTTGCAAAAGAAACAGGATTCGACAGACCTGGGGGGGGGGGGGGGGGGTTGTTGTTTTATGAAAGCATCTAAGTAATCAAGTTTTGTTGCTGACTAAACAACTCCTACTGTTGTCTTTGCGTATCTGACAGCTCTTTAAGTTGGCTTTCTGTCTTTTTCAACTCTGCCTGCAAAGTAGTAAACGATCCAACTTGTCTGTAATCCTTGGGGACCGGTTCTGTTGTCACTAAACTATGCATAGTTGCTCTCTTCTTGATAGTTTTATCTGACCTATCAGCTTCCTCTTTAAAGGCCCCAAATTTCATAGTATTATCCTGTCTAATCCGACTCTTTAAATATTTCCTTAAATATCTGTCCCTCAACTTCTCTACAAATCTGTCTCTTAGACAAACATCCTTATTTGTGATACACGAAGGATCTATAGACACGGCACGATCTAGAAAAGCCATCATTGCATGCGATAAGTCCCGTATGGTTTCCCCTTCCTGTGGTCTCCGTGCATAAAAATTATCTAACGCTTCGTTCGCTGTGACAAGTTCTGAAAAGGCCCTTATGAGTGCCTCATATATATCATCAACAGTACAACCATCCTCATCTAAGGCATATCGGACCTCTTGCCTAGCATCGCCTTCTAGGTGAGACCAGATGAAATCCACCCCATGCCTTCCCTCTAATGCCTGTTAACTAAATACACGTTTAGCCTCGGCTAACCAGTCCTTAACTTCTCTGTTGTCCCAGGAAAACTTACGTAGTTTTTGGCTGGACTGTACTACTTTTGTCACGACAGTCTTGTATATTTTTTAGCTAAATCATTCTTTAAGCTTAAGAGCTCCCCTTTAGGTCATCTAAAGTGAGAGGCATCTTTAACACTTCCTAGCCAAACATGAGAAATATGCAATATATATATATATATATATATATATATATATGTGTGTGTGTGTGTGTGTGTGTGTGTATGTGTATATGTGTGTGTGTGTGTGTGTGTCAAACATGAATAAAAAGAACCTGTGGTGCTAAATGCCCATAAATCCCTGGATAAATATCCCAATGATTCAAATAAAGTTCAAGATAAAAAATTCACATATGCAGGATAGAACAAGTACTTCTACCGTATGTGATTACAATTAACGCCTGCTGACTATCAATTACCCTGAAGAAACCTGAATTCCTCAGAAGCTACCAACTGACATACTATCATATGAAAATTAAATAAATTCAAAACATTAGACATCTGGTTGACATTACATGTGTATAGGTACAACCATCAAACCACGTTTAAAGAAATATTGATCAACACTGTGACAGTAATCTGGCGACATTTTTCTCGAAATACTGTCTCAATACCATTGTCCCCTTGCGAGACAAATGTAGCTTGTCCTTGGCAAAGAAGTCCAGGTGGTCACCACTAGAAAAAGCTCTATACGACTTGAGAAAAGAAAATCGATAGTTCCTGGAATTAAGAAAATGGCTATCTTCCCGGAAACCCAGCGCGGCATCCCACAATGCTAAGCGAATGAAAGGAAATTAATACCACTGGGGGCTACAGATGTCGCTACCTTACGGTGTTCACATTAAAGAGTAAATAAACCACCGGCATGACTACACATATAAATATGTACATGCAGGACACACCTTAAACATGGTTACTCCAACGAAACGCGTTCCTGGTTGCTTGTATACAATTTCGTGTCCGGTGCCGTTCGTGTTCGCACGGTTCACGGTCGCCCGCCCCTTGTCCACCCAGAACCATTGGCCGGACGTGAAGTTAAAGGTGACACCTGTAATAATGAAAGGACATAAAATGATAACACATCATGTAAAATTTAAAAGTGATGTAAAAATAAAATGCAGTATATGTATTACTCTTAAGTATTGATTCCTACCTGGATTGATAAAATTGGTACAAAATGTGTATCCCATAATATTCCACTTCTTGTTTATAATCTGACGAGTTATGCGGAAGAAATGTCGTCACAGTACCTGCAGCCACTTGTATCGATAATTACTAAGATATTTTATGATAAACATTGATTTGAATATGAGTATTCTCAACAGTATGCCATAATTTGAAACTCTGCACTATGTTATCATGCACAAGATTTAGCATAGATGGTAGACACTTAATACGTTTATTTTTCATTGAACCGGCTTCTGTTTTAAAGGGGTAGAGCACAGGATTGAAAGCTGGGAAAGCGTGAGCTCAAAGCTCAGCAGAGGAGCGGTGAGATTTTTCGCAGTCGGGCCCACCCACGGTGAGCGCGCTTGATGGGAAGGCCGTAACCCACAGCCGTGTTTCGCTCAAAAACGTGTGGGCCAGTTTCTGGTTGGCATGATCCATCAAGGGGAAAGATTACTTACCTAGGGCCCGCAGGTGCAGTAGTAACTGGACCTGTATGACACCAGGACATAAAATAAATGCCAGGAAGCGAATGTTACCGCCCTGCCACGTAGTCGAAAACCGAAATGGAACTCTTCAGATGAACATATTTAATGCTAAAAATTAGAAAAGTCAACATTGAATAAAGGAAAGCGGTCCCCTCCAAAAAAAAGTTATTTAACTTCTAATTAAATTTTAATATCTCATTTTACTATACCGGATGGTTCCTCTGGGTATCTGGCTGGGTGTATTATCTCAGTCCGCGTCATGTCACTCAGCCGTATACACTGCAAGTGATGTTTACCGGAATGACTTGACCAGCATAAAAACCTATAAAACAGAAAACAAAATAATATAGATGTCTTAAGATCCTGGATAAATTTTTCACTTAAATAAAACTGTATACATTTTAAAGAAATTATGTTTATAGTAGAGCGCCGTATTTCCGAATATCGTTTATTTGAAAAATCTTTTTCCGATATTGAAAACTGAGAACCGAAATTCTGACCGTTTGTAGGAAATCCAAATAGGGAAGAAAATACGAAAATTTTATATAAAGATCGTCTGATTTCAAGTTAATTTACAGGGATTAGCAGAAATGGGTAAGGCAGGTTAATTATTTCATTCGGTCAAACGCAATAGTTGGGTAAAACCGTCTATTATTATGATATTTAAATATGTGAAAAAAAAAATGAAAATTTAATATTACCATTCTTAAAATAATAACAGATAAGAAAAACTATTAACTTACCCTCTTACAGGATCAACAGCCAGTCCGGCTGGTTCCTCAATGCCGGTATGGACAAGGACCTTGCTCATTTTCTTATCCAGTGACGTCACAACGATGGCCGAAATCCTTTCATCGATGTAGTACAAATTCCTGGTCAACCAATCAACCGCAATGCCTCTCACCTTAGAATGATATTAAAAAATAGAACACGTCCATGCAGGGATTTAAGGTAGCATTGTAGGGAAATACATACTCATTCAAAATCAATAAAAAAGTCATTTAAAATTGATATTAAACTCATGAATTATCATTTCAAAACCCGGAACAGCGTTTGTGCCGATACATAATTTTAAAATATTAATTCGTTTTCATACGAAATTTTGATATTTTAATAACTTTAAAATTTTTAAATAGTACACAATTTAAAGTACCAAGTATCAACTAACTAAGTAACGATGGTTGTTTATTTAATTGAATTAATAATTAAATTGAATATTGAAAAATAAATGCATGTTTTACAGGGATGAAAATCCACGAAGATAAGTGCACCAAGAAAATTTTATGATGCCACATTAATTTACCTTGTCAGATGTCATGTCAAATACGGTTGTCCGGTTAGATGTTCCAAAAATAATTCGTTCAATGGAACGACCTTCCGAGTTGTGTATAAATATCGCATGGTCGCTGTAGAGGAAATCTAAAAGAGACAGTTGTAGATAACATAGCTCATAAAAAAGAGAGAGTTACTGCATGAGATATCTGAATGAAATAACGTAAATATTACAAATGGGTTTGATCTGCATGGCTGGTTAGATTTGTGAATATACCAACATTTTCCATCAAAATTCACAGATTTCAATACCTTATCTGATATAAAATAGCTCCATTTTCAATTCTTTTAATGTTTCCGTGCATATTCTCAAAAAGGGCCTGTTTTCGGAGAGTTGGTATATTTTTACAAGATACAAGATTTATTCCATACCAATACAGGAATTTGCTTTGCGGGTGATATCATATGTCAGACGTAGTGCTGAGTGAAAAAAAAGATACAGTAAAAATAGTAGTTAGAATATAAAAAAAGAAATGAAGTATTTATATTATATTTTGATTTAATTATGCATTAAACAATGAATCGCCGATGGTACAAATGGACTGGAGTACGTATCTTTTTGAGACTGCAGCCTTCGGCCTAATTTTAGGCAGACAATATAATCACTGAGCAAGCTTTTATCTTCAACTATTTTTATCATCATATTTATGACTTTATTTTCATAAATAATATTTATGTCCTCTAAATTAAAACCAATAACTTTTTCTGCTATTTTTTTAACCGTTTAATTTTCTATTTGTTCTTAATGGTCTGATTTCCTTCCAGCATATCAAATCATAAGATATCACACCCTGGACCATCGAAGAATAAAACAAACCAAGTAGTTCACTATCAACATTAAACGATTTCAGTTTCCTCAGAAAGTATAAACGTCGCTGCCCTTTACGGTATACTATATTTACATTATTATCACTTTTAAGCCTGTCATTAAATATCTTAAGTATTTATGTTATTGTGAAATTTCTACTTCTGTTCCATCAATACATTGACAGGTTGGTCTTTGTCTAAAATCAATTTTTAATTCCTTTGTTTTTGAAGAATTTAGTAAAAAATAATTATTCTTGCACCAAGCTACTTCTTGTTCAATTTCCTGTTGATATTTATTTTCATCACAATTGGAAATTAATCCTACAACAACGGTATCATCTGAATATATAAAAATTAGACATCTGTGTTGATATAAATTATGAAATAAATGGAGAAAGCATGGATCCTGTACTCAACACTAGAGTAAATGTAGCTAAAACAATACAGTGAGCAACTGTTGGTTTGATACTAAGTAATACAAATATACTTTGCACATGTTCGTGAATTCATTATTAAATATAATTTTGCATTTTATTGTCCGTATTTCTCTCAGAGGAATTGCAGTATATTATAAAACTCTGCCCTTTGATATCGAAACACAGTATCCGGGTTTAGGGCTAAACTTAGTAATATGTATATAGTATATATAGTCAAGCCCCCTTAGTGTCATATCGGTTAATAGAAAATCTCGCTTATTGTCACATAAATCTAAAATATCAAACCATTTCCTATATAAACAATGGTTAATCTGACCGTTTATTATCATGCAAAATTGTCATAATCCCGTTTATTGCCATGCTTTGAACCCTTGACAGTGAAACCAGTTCGCAGTTAATATCACATCAAACGCCGACACGGCTATCAAAGAGGCCAAGAGCCTGTAATCGGTCAGGCGTATCAAACGATCACATCTTCCACCTGTGTGCGGCAGGCAAGTGCAGTGATGCATGCGAGTCACGCCTCGCCACTTAGCTAATTAACATCTTTAGATACCACGGTAATCCAGATCATTGCTTTTCTTCATACATTAACAAGGGCGATGTTTACGATCACATATCATACATAATTAACTCCTGGCTTTTGAAAGGCCTCGTTTTTAACTTCAGTGACATTTCACCGAGATGATATAAAGCAGAAGCTCTAAACTTGGTTACGACTGGAATTTCCCTTAAAGGGTCAACGAAAAGCTGGAGGATTTAATTTCCCTTAAAGGGTCAACGAAAAGCTGGAGGATTTGTGAGCACTGGAGGAGATATCCGGTCAAAAACCTCAATCGCGGCGAAACTTCAGAATGTTGACAATGGCATGACGATGTCCGCTCCCTGAACAGTCCTATCATAAAGACGATCATGGAAGTTTGAGTCATTAATAAGATATCTGGAAAATAAGGCGCAATAGTCGGGCAAAGAATTATTTAGTAAAATAGTTTGTTACAAATTACATTATAACTGTGCCGCATATTTCCAGAAATTTTACCTCATGACCCAGACGCTACGTCTCTTTCTGTTGGCAAGTCGGATTTTTGTCAGTTATTGCGGCATGCGGCATAAAACTTACAGGAAATAAATTTTCAGGTGTGCATAAACGTAATTTAATATGCCGTTGTGCAATAAAAAACGTTTCTGTTTCCTGTTTATTGACGATTTATTTAATATCATTCGAGACATAACGCTTCTTCTAGGACTCAAAAGTACATCGATGTTGAAGCCCTGATAATGTCACATCCCGGTTATTATCATAATTTATGCATATACCACCGATATGACAATAAGCGGGCTTCACTGTATCTGTTTAATCAATAAAGCTCTGAAAACACAATAAAAAGCTTATGCATCTGTTACATCATAGCAAGGATGTATGGTTTTGACTCATGGTTTATATAATATTGACAAATTAATAACTACAACATTTTCAATTTTTTTTGTAATGACGCGATATATCTGCAGAGGCAGTTGAGGAAAGGACAGTAACTAACGTTTTCAGACCTAAAATTGAATTCCTGATTTAGTTAAAGGGTGTCTCTTGACCCTCATAGGTCATGAAAAGAAAAAAAGACTAGATGTAGGTGCTCTTTACTTTTAACGCAAAAGACAGTACCTACTCATTTTGAATGAAAATAAAAACAGTATCAGAAGAAAGATACTTTTAAGTTTTTAGTTAAAACATCTAGCCAAAGTTAAACTTACTGGTTATCCCATGTGAATCTCTCGGGGGCTACTTGGAATTATGGAATAAAAACCGTCACAATCATGAAAAACATGTTCAAGATTCAGAAACCATTTTTAACCGAGTTACGATCTATTGCCCAGTTAGTTATTCTGTGTTTTATAGGGACCTAATCACGCAGGAAACATGTTAAATTAACACGAAAAATAACGTCTTCTCTTTGAATTAAAATTTTACCAGGCAAAATATTGTACTTGAACCTTTGGCTTGTTTGTTTTCTTTTCAGGCTTACAACCGGTGTTTCACAACCGTACACGTTCATTTTTGGGCTACCTCTTGTTTGGGATTTATCGGGCATGCGCAAAATCGGACCTCTGGTGGCGTTACCTTGTCTTGATAAACAGACACTCATGGCCCGTGTTTACTCAGAACCATAACAAGGTGTAAGGCAGTTTAAAGGGAGGTACTGAAACCGTATGTTGGGATGGTTTAGCTGTGAAACTTTCGTAAAACTGGACTGATAGTGTGAAAGAATGGACTCAACATTGCTCTTGATAATGACCTTTAAGATCACAGTCTAGAATTTAATTGTCATTTGTCTGAAAGTAATGGAATTTCCCGACTTATTCAGAATATATAAACGATAAAGCCGAGCAACATGTGATATGAGATTATAGATTGGCGTAACAGATCATGTGTTTTCGCTTTACCGAGAGGTCCAATTTCAAGGTTGGTCAATCTTCGTTTCCGTTCAACTGTTCTCGAAGTCGAATTATCCAAGGCGCAGGAAACACAATCAGAAGGGAAATCCAGGATGTGAAGAAATGATCCCTCGTCATACGTCACTGACGAATAGATCAATGAAGGGTTCCCTGAAATAAATATTCTCTACTGATTATACCAAATTTAATAGCTTCATCAGAGACGATCGCTCAACGGTTTATCTGATCGGTGGACACTAGTTTAGCCGGCTTATATTCTCAAAGACAAACTTGTAAAATCCCAAAATAGCCCTTACAGCTTAATTCGTTCTAATTACGGTTAATGACATTGTTCGGTTATTTCTTGGATCATACATACAATTCATAAAATACATAAGGCTTACGTTACTGGTAACACATAATATTTATATAAAGTTTTCTATATCCTTAATTATCTTAAACTATCGCCAACAGAATGTGGATTCAGCAAAAAGTGCCTTTTCTAGTTCTGTACATACGAATCCTGAACTACTGAGGGGTCATAAAAAATACAATTGATTTGGCAGAATGATCTTCATATAGACATGGGTTCAATATAGGCTCAATAGACACTGCTACTTACAGGTTGGCACCGCACTTAATTCCTAGCTCCATTATGAAAGCATGAACTTAGAGGGCTGAATAATAACACATGCCTCCCTTATAGAAATAACATGTATATGACATTCAAGAAACATTTATATTATATCCTTATATCCATACAGACTGTGAATTGCATATGTAGCATGGATTAAATACATCCTGGAGATGTTTCTCTACCATGTGGGAGCGTTTATTTTTTATTGATATTTCGTGAGTCGGATTTCATCCTGTTTATACTATACACTACTGTTTCGTGGGAATAGTGTTACATATGTTCCAAGAGAGAGAGAGAGAGAGAGAGAGAGAGAGAGAGAGAGAGAGAGAGAGAGAGAGGTAACATTAATACATGAACATTAAAGTTTTCTCACTCGGTATATATATAATGCATGATATAAAATGGAATTGTATTATCGCCCATGTATAGTCAAGACAAAAGTCAATAGTCATATTTCTTTTCTCTCCTCACCTGACTCGGATAGTTGTCCTAACATTAGAATGCATGCCATCCTGAGTCCAGCAGACGCCATCTTGGTTTCTTGTATGATTCACCGATAGTGAATTATTGTAATATAGTCATATACGCCAGTAATGCTGTCTCTCAGACGCTGTGCATGTTACGAACAATGCCCATCGTGTGTATTACCATAACACTTGTCACTGTTTCCTAGATATGCATCACGAAGCAATTCTTTTTGTGTCTATCTAAGGAACCAAGCTGACATCCTTTGCGGAGTAAAATTGACTTTTGTTTATGTGTACAGGTGACATAACTGGAGTGGAACACGTCAGGCACGGTAATATCTTACCTCGAACACGACTGATATACACCAACACGTAATTGGTCATGTCAATCAAAGAGAAGTCAGAGACCGCATATATATATATACCTCCGCCAGGGACGTGATAAAATTTTGGCGTGTGCTACCAAAGCAAATGAAATGTGTGAATGTAAGCAGTGAAATGTGTAACCTAAATTTCAAATTGACGAATGCATCAGAGGTGGGCTTTTCCTGTCACAAAAAAGGAGGTACCTGATTAATAAAACACTCGTAAATGCCAAATGCGTCAAAATTGGTAAACAATATTACCAAACCCTTCATTAGGTTTAACGCATATCCGGCCAGTACAGGCAAACCCCCGGAACAACCAAGCAAAAAAATATACCTTATAAAAAGATAAAATCGGGCTCTATCTGTGGCGTGGATGTGTATGCATGATGTATGTGACACTTTTAACAAACCATCGTCTCCCTGCTTCCCTCAAAGAAACAAGTCAAGACTTCGTGTGACTATAGAAGGCCTATGGGGAGACGCGATTTGTATGATCTTTGAAAGGTAATTTTATTTTCAAAATGCAGAAAAAAAGGTGTAAACCGTGAAAAATAAATCAATCCTCGGTGCCTCATTCTCCTTGAATTTACATATATCCCTTAACCGTAACTCCTGTGTAAACACGCGGTTTTAGCCAGCATTGCCCACCTGTTCAGACGCGGGTCCCGGCTTTCGGGAACTCAGTCCACCTTGACACTCGGCCAAGCTCTGCCTATTACATCAAGGCACATGGTGTGATCGCTCGCTCTTGTGACATTACGAACTTTCATCGTTTAAAGTAATTTTAAAAGCAAAATAGTCAACTAATCTATGATTTTGTGATATGGTTTGATAGGAACTACCATCTTGTTCAAATTCATGTGACTGTCAACATGAAGTTGTGCTTATACGTCTGTAGAACGAATGATCTCTACGAATGTAGTTTTTGGCCATTTTCTCAAAACATTATTTCACCTGAACACCTAAGCTTTTGAGCGTTACTCCTCAGTAATTACTAGTCCGAAACATACCAATTTTGACATATGCAGTTGTGAATATGTTAACTAAATAGCGTTTTTTTTTTATTTTACGTCTAAACTTAATTGGAAGGATTCTATTTAGGAATATTCAAAAATTGAAATGATTTGTAAGGGTTTCAAAATTAAATACTCTGTAAAATTGAAAATTTTAAACTTAAATCATCAAAAAAGCCTGGGGATTTTCATCTAAATTTTTTATTAATAAAAAAATATATTCTGTATCTGCATTAGATGTGCTCGAATAAACTGTTTTTGTTAAATATTTAAATTAAATAAAAACGCTTCTAAATTGAGACATATTCCTCCAAAACAAAGTTTAAAATTTAAGAAATGTAGAGAATCTTCTTAGCTTTCAGAAAATGTTAACTTTAAGGGAACCTAAGGTATTAGATTGTTCAATGCAAAGGACAAACCGAAACAAAGTCAGGTCATGTGGGTGGAACAGTTCTGCTGCCTTAACTCAGCTGACGGGGGCGCAAAAGGGGCGGCGCCGAACTCTCACATTACGAACCCCCAAAGCACATACTAGGGGAAAAGATATAGAAACAATATTAAATTTTTTAGGATTTTTTGTTATCCCACAATGATGCAGTAGGAGAAATGATTTTTCGGGTATCACAAAAAGTGTATTGTAAGTACGTATTGTACCTAAATCGGCTTACTGATATGTCTGTATATTAACCCAGCAAATCACTGTTATACAATGACTGACAATAACTCGGACGAGATAATGAAATCGTTTTATTAACATTTAATTATCAAATGTATATTATGACAATTCATAATTTATGTTATGACGACAAAAATGATAAACGTGAGTCCATTTTGAAAATTAAATTATAAAAATTTTCATGATTTATAGGAAAATATGGAAAATGACCCGCTGAACACACTTGGTATCTTTTCCGACACATCAATACCAAAAACCACCATTTCAGTGGCTTGGCCACAGGGGACTTGCGTGACAAAGGATTAGTGCCACAACCATTGTATTCACAGTATCTGTTGATGAAACATATAGTGAAAGATCTTGATGAAAAAGGATGTACATGGCTATATGGCTGGTTTACTATACAGATACATCGATTCGTATCAATACTCCACGCCGTTACGGTTTGCGATTTGCTTTGCGTCCTGTATTGACAATGGTGCATTTATGCCTGCGCAGTCAAGGTTACTTGGAACTTCATGTGTAATAAAGCGATGAAACAAGTGGTCAAAACCGTTGGGAAAAAATCATGTAAATCAAGAGAAATGTGATTAATTTGAATATTATTCCCGAAAATATATGAAAACTATTTAATTACATGCATGACATAGAATATATAAGGTATAGTCTCACCCATGAAATTTAAAGAACGGATGCTTTATTCATTTTTCATTATTTTTTTTTTTTTTTTTGGGGGGGGGGGTCTGAAATGATACATGAGAGGCCATGATCGTAAATACGTATCGGGTATCTCCAGATGTAAATTGCAAGCACGTATATTACCTGAACAGGCTGACTGATACATAAAGAGGGACAATAAAACGGACAAAATATATGAAATATGATCATTTATTATCATGTATAATATAATTATACCATGATATCTTATAACAGTTTAATAATAAAATATCAGTATTAACCCTAAAAATTCTAGTAGTTCCAAAAAAGTATATATTCATTCTTAAAAGCACTATTCCCCATAAAATGACGTGTTCAATATGATATCAAGGTATATATTACTACAATGCATAATCTATATGATTTAAATATATATATATTAGAGTATATGTACATATCTACAGCAAACACCGAAATATACATGTTCGAGGATCATGAATAGGCATAATTTATACTTATCACATATAAAAAAATACCAAATTATTACAGTGTAAACATGATCAAAACCTATACTTGTATCCAGTTATATTCCACCTCCACAAAAAATGTGCACTGCTGCCATGTATTTATCGTGGTTGGTTCATTGGTTAGTTAGTTTGCTGGTTTGCTTCTACTCACAACGATATGGACGGATTTTGTTCTGGCCGCAGAGATGACTTTTGATATAATTTGCATTGATAAATTTCATGTGTAGTAAAAACCTTGCGGAGGTACGTACGTAGTCTCAGACTATTATTCTTGTTAAAAATTTATTCTAAAGTTGTCTATACCGATATCTGACGTGAGTGACGTCTATTAAATAAAGATAATTCCTTGAAATTTTATTTTAAAAAATTAGGCAAAAAAGTAACGATCCCATGGCCCACCACACACATTGTGCATTTGTTTATATCCACGTGTATATAACATGTAGGGGCCTGATAAAATTATCCAAACACATTAGACTAGGGCATCTGGTGGCAAGTCATGCATACTGCAGAGTTTTGTGAATTGCATTTTTTACCTTTGGCATATACATGCAACAGATCGACTTCAGTACCATTTTTTTCTTCAACATTGGCGCATTTACCGTGTTTACTAACAATTTGTAAATAAACAAGGTCTTAAATCCATCACATGTAAGTTCTTTTATGAGAACTTTCCTTTCATAAATCACCCACAGGTCATTTAGATGTACGCAGAATCTGTAAGAAATCATATAACTTTTTAAAATTAAGCAATTGAATAGCTGCCTTTAATTATTTTTCAGGAAAAACAAATACGGTTACTAATGAGGTTTATTTATTGTCTGCCATTAAGTGGACGATATACAGAGATAACATCCTCTTCAGTCGCGAGAAAAATAATTCATTTTGATTTCATTGATTTGATACGAATGGTATATATCTAGGTGGCTCCCTAAGCGCGGCATACGGGTCAACTCCCCTCTCCATCTCAAGGGTGTCGTAATCCCCTTCTGCCTCGCACGGCCCCGGTGTGCCCCGAGCCTCGTTCTCGGCATCGAGGTAGTTGTCGTCTGCTACAGGCTTCCTCCACCTGGTCAAAACACGTATACAGTATAGCCTCGTTCATTTTCATCCGCTAATTCGCCAATCTCAACTAATGCGAAAGTGTCATTAATTGTAAGCTCACTATCCGCCAATATCTAGGTGGTTTGTTGTTAAAGTGTGTCATGTGGCGATTTTCTTTTCCTGGAAACACCGCAACTATTATCATAAAGGGAATATGTGTTAACTATAATATGGTGTGCAAATGCATGCTGACATTATTTTTTTGGTCAATTTAACTTAATCTCAATTTTATAAGATTATCCACCACCGTCACCGGTCTCCAGTTATACCCTATACTCCTCATACAGCGGTCGCATTCCATTCGTTTAATCCATTTCAATCGACACACTGCTCCCGGGGAGGGGGGGGAGGGGGGTGCTTTGGACCGCCACCAGGGGGAGCCGTATATTTTGCAGTCGACGGCTGTCATAACTTGATTACCACCAACGAATGCCTTGCTCTCATTGATCGAAACATTTTTCATTTATCGCATGAACTCAGGTCACATTAGGAGCATTTATTGACAGATAATGATAAGATTAACCCAAATAGGAACCAATACACTTTGCCGGTCGTAGGACGGGATACAGTGTCACACATACAATTAAAATGACACTGCAACAAACGTCACCAGAAAGAAGGGTTCCAGTGACCGCTTTGCGATTACATTCATCAAGATCATTCAATGAAAGTGAGGACAAACTACTTTTACCTTCTCAAAAAGAAGATCAACGCCACCACGATGATTATTACCGCCAGCACAGCAATGACTGATCCCGCGATCAATCCTGCATTGCTCTTATTTTCCGCTGACTCTGAAAGAATAAAAAGGACACAATAAACACAGTTCACCTCGAAATTCCTAATCTACCTACACCATGGGATGATTTATTAAATTTACTTCATAAATTACATGCAAACATTATTGAAAATCTCTGGTTAAGACAAGATACATTAAATCATATATCTCCGATAAGACCCGAAGTTGTAATAAATGGACCCAGGAACAGTACATCCGCTTTTATTTGTCAAAAAAGTGGCCATTTCCGAGCAACATCTTTAATCGAGGATTGGTGTACCGGACAAGAAACGAGGCAATCATTTAAGCATATGCACTTTATTCGGTATAATATATAGGTCAAATTTTAATTAAAAACAAAATATACAACATTTTAATTATATTACATGAAATGTGACATTGGTGCACGAGAATCTAACTTTGGGGTTATGTTGTTAATGGCGATAAACGATGTTGGTATGTAAACGGTGCGCAAATGAATGAAATTATACTGCTCTTATATACCGAAAGTAATTAAGATTTAAATGGAGTATATATATTATAACCGACGATGATGTAATTCAACCATTGCTCCCAACTCCTCTGTGATCAGGCAGCACAAATGCACGTTTATTTTTGTCTTTAAGTGTCAGGAACGATGGTCAGTCTATCTCAAGCTAGCCAATTTCCATATTTTCCTATACATTATGAGATTTTTTTTACATTATTTTGCGAAGAGGTTATCGCTTCGCCTCCTACCAGAAACTACGCAAGTAAAATTGACATAGGTCAAATCAGCCAAACAGTGTTCAGTCTAGGGCCTAAGTGTTGTCGTCTGAGGGGCATTGTGCGATGCTTGCCCTACAAGGTCGTCATGTTCTAATAAAGTCGTCATGTAACGCCTTTCCGACTGTCTCAGACAGGCAAACACGTGCACGGGAAGGTATTTTTGAGTCGCGCCCCAAGGTGTTTGAATCTATAAAAACATTATATATATATATATATATATATATATATATATATATATATATATATATATATATGGTTTGTCAAAGTATATATTATGATACTTAGGTATTCTGACACGTTTCAGACCTATGGGCGGGAATACGTCTCCCATTTCTGTAATAAAAGATAAGGATACTAAGGACTTCTTAGTTTGAGCGATATTATTGATTATATATGCCTCATTTCAATAACTGAAACGAATTTTAATATTCCCTGACAAGCTCGCAAAATTCCACGCATTGTGTCTCGGTCGGTAAATTAGAAAAGAAATGAATAAAAAACGGCCACCCGCACCATATTTTCTATTCAATTTAGTCAGTGGAACAATTATCGTTTGGCCTTGGTTTTGCCTTAGGCTGCTTTTGTAGATCACTACTGGTGCCGCCTGGCGGGAGTGTTTGTGAAGTCCTCCTTGTGACAATGATAAAAATGTTATGTATGATGCTCAATATTCAGATCAGGGCTTCCGGTTGAAAGGATATATGGAAATGTGATTTTCTTGCAATTTTGTTTTATTTTGGAACATCCCAAGAAGAGGGATCTGTGTCACTTGAAGCATTTTGTAAAATTTCATAAAATATTCTAATATTTACGTCATTATCGTACCAGTGTATGGTTACATATATGGTTATATATGGTTATCTATGGTTAAGTACCATTATATGATTTTGCTGTTATGGTGAATGTAAGGGTCAGTTGTCATGGCCTATTTTGACTTGTATTGTTTAAAGTAGTCAGCAACAGAAAATGGCTGCTATGTGATCCCTTCTGTCTTATACAGCCAGACATTCAGCCCCGTCCAATGGGCCGCTGCGAACTCGGAAGCTAGCATTCGTAAGATATTTCAAGCGCCACAGACGCTTGTCCCAGCGTTCCTGAAACCCTATAAATATTAAGCGTATATTTACGTGGGCAGGCCAAGTCGTCTCCGACCCATCTCCCCTCATTTGTACAGCGATGTGTGCTGCCACCTGGCTCACTTTCGTCGACCTTCTTACACTTTAATCCACACACCAGGCTATTGGCGCCCGTGGATGAGTGGCAGTCCACGTGACTGACGCCTTCCGGTACATCTAGTGGTCCGCACTTTGGAACTATGATAAACAATAAATTTTCATTGTGATGTAATGCAATATGTTTAATTTTTGTGACAATATAGATATACATTTCATCCAGAAGTCCAAGGGTAAAAAATCCCAGCACCCACCCATTTGACGTTAGTGAACTAACCACTAGCACCCCTGTTTGAGAAATAAACTGCTCTCTCTGGACAGCCAATCAGATCCAATTCTGGTACCCTGACCCTTGAATAGAATACAAGATACTTCGCTTTAAAGTTCTGTGTCCATGTGCGTGTATATGCGTATGTGCGTATATGCGTGAAAAAAAAGGCGTGTTTCCATGCGCGTGTATATGCGTATATGCGTGAACTGGCTAACTTATATATTTATACAGTGGATCAAGCAGACCTTGCACAAAGAGATGAAGTGACGCCATTTTACCCTGAGTGTCTGAGTTCACGCAGATCCAATGCGTGAAAATCGCTCCAATGGCGATTTTCACGCATATACGCTGACGGACACATAGAAACACTCCAAGCAGTTACAAGAAATTAAATGAGCGATTTTCACGCATACTAGAATATGTACATTCGCATATACGCACACATGGAAGCACTCCTTAAAATTCTGGTGACGGGAGATATCCAGCCGTTGGTTAAGAAATAGTAATGTGGTCGATATGCTGCGTCCTCACAGACGACATATTCGCCAGTGGGTATTTCGTGCTAAGGAGCTAAACATAAATTGACATCTTGGGAAACCTTTTGAAGTAATGAATACGTTTAATTTGAGGACTGGCAATATAGCATATTCCGGCTTAATAGTCACACCCTTTCAAACTTCGGACAGACCTTTTAATAATTTTGATGATTTAAAAATGCTCCTCTATGCTTTGAATCCAACACATTCAGGTAATAAGACGATGGATTAACATAATGTTTAACATGTGAATTATACTGGTAATGCTTCACTGGTATATTTTAATGCTTTATAATTCATATTTACAAAATGTAAGTCACCTACTTATACATACTGTGATATATTGTATAATACATATGAATATAGCATATGAATATAAAGTTGAAATTTAATTTGCCATGAAACTAATACTTATTTCGCCTCTCAATCAAATATAGGGCCTTTCCGTTTACCGATGCATTGCAGATCGGAGCCAGACCATGTGAGCGTTGGTTGGCAGATGCGTTCGCTGTTTCCTCCAATTGCAACTCTTCCTTCAGTACACGTGGTTTCGCACTTGGCTCCACTCTTGGCCGGCGTATCACATTTCAGTCTAGCGCCGGCAGGTGTCGCCAGTGATGAGCATGTCGTCGCTGAAAATGAAAACATCCAAACATTAACAGTCATTTCCACAAGTGAAATTCATCTGTAATACGAAATTTTGTAAGATTTATCAGACCTATAGAAATTATAGAGAGTTCTACAGTTTATGCTTTTCCCCATAAATCTCGAATTATCAGTTCGCTGTTTTCAGTTAGCTCTGTCTTTGGAGATTTAGGAAATAACCATTCAGACGGTCTGTTTGGGGGGATTTCTCTTTATTTTTTTTAACCATACTGTTACCGTATAAATAAATGATGATTTAATAGAAGAATCAAAAATTAAGTCTGCTATCTCCACCGATAACAAACAGTTAATATATATGAATTTCATGAATACCAAAAGCCACCATCTGTGCCATGGAGAGTGCGATCGCTTAAGTTATTATGACTATCGTACAGCCCATGTAAAAAAAGATTTCATTTATATATATTGTAGCTTTACCGGTACATTGAAGCGGTGATCCAGACCACATGAAAGTGGAGAGACATGTCCGCTCGCTGTCTCCGCCAATAGGAACACTTCCCTCTACACACGTGCTTGTACATTTCGCGCCAGTCACAGCCGGAAAGTCACATTGTTGTCCGGCGCCGAGAGGTGTCAGCAGTGGCGGGCATGTTCTTGCTGAAAAGAAATATCCGTCGATACGAAGATAAAAGTTCTTGTTGGTGATAACGCAATTGTTTATCAGCGCCATCTATTATTTAAGCTTGGAAAATGATAATTGAATGCGCTTCCCTTAATTAAGCTTTTTCAATCAATCTTTGCGTGACAATATATGTTAATTTATGAAAGCATTTGGGGTAGTATTTTCATACAAAACACCTTTCCCAGAGTTCCTTAATTACCTTCTGTAAATGGACACCAGGTGTTGCTGAGTGCAATTTAAGTATGACTAAAAAATGAAAAATGACACGCTCAGTAAGACCCACTGTTTTCCACATAAGGTGGACCTAACATACCCTGCATGAATGCTTTCAACGCACTACGCAGAACCAGACTCGCTGGTCAGGGTATGTGGCCTTCAAATTCTCTGGCCCTCAATGGCCCGGGGTGTCTGAATACACCAGAGGTGCAGGTATAAGTGTAGTGAGGAGAGTAGTTTGGTCTGTTCAAATATGTGTCGGATATTAATTGTTTCATGGCAAATTACATATTCATGGGTGTATTTGTGGAAAGGACTTTACGATTAAGTAATATTTTGTAAGCATGCGCCTGTATAATGTTAACAGGTGTTTCTTTGATAAGTAACTAATGTTGGTTTGACAGGTAAGGCAGTAGAAACGACCCCTGACAGAAGGATGGGCTCGTGAGACTGTTATTATAGACAACATTGTTTGCTCACGTTCGCACGTGGGTGACGCGCGTGACCAGAGTCTGTTTGGCTGACAGACTTGAGAATGATTGGCTGGTACGGGTTGGTAACCATCGGCACATGAAACCCAGCACGTGGATCCCGCCTTCCCCGAGTTACTGCAGTGTCTTGTTCCATGGTTAACAGGCTGGAGAGCCGGGCACGAGGAATCCCCGCTGGATTCTAGATAAATAAATTATAACAGATTATCACAAATCATAAAGAATTGTAACATAACATAATTAAATACGAAATGACCTACGGACGTTCTAAAAAACCGCCAGACAGCCGACAGGTGGGCACAGGTGTTTACATACTAGCATCACGGAACCGGAAGCCTTTTTATGAAAAGCTGCATACAGAGACTCAGTGACACATTACCTGTATAGATATAGTCTTACCTGATTTACAAGTGTATCCATCCGCGTCGAGAACAAATCCCTCCACGCACAAACAGATTCGGTTCCTCGATGATGTAGGCAGACATATATGGTCACATTTCTTGAAGATCCGCCTTGTACAGGCGCTCTGTGCTGTAATCAACGCCGATATTACAAACATAACCTAAACTGACAAAAAATAAACGTAAAATTATATCAATACCTGAAACACATAAATATACCTTTAATGTGCTTCCAAACAAACCAGCCGTTCAAGTTACCCATAATTTCGACATGCGACCTGTGACGCCCGACTTTTAGTGTGTAGGCAAAATGACAGGCCACATGGGCGGTTTCGAGAAACTTGTTTAACAAAACCTTTAATGGTTCAATAAGGGCGTGGGGATGCAAGACGAAGTATTCCGAGGGCAGCGTCCGGGGAAGAGTCTATCTGCTGGGAGAGTTTGGTGGCCATGGTACTTGCATAATGCTGCGACCACGCTCAAATCTACAAACTGTAGTAGGATATCGTAGCACAATAAGTTAACAAAACATATACATAACATCTGAATGATGGCAAAATATGCGTCCAACTTACGACGACCTCTGACAATATAGAAATCAGTCACACATTCATATAAGAGTATAGCCAACAAAGGTATTGTTTTAACATTTTCAAGATCATTACATTGTTCGGCATTTGTAATGTATTATTTGTCAATATTTATATATGTAAACATGGAGTTGCATTTTGCGATGCATTTTTGTCCCTGTGCTAGCCACGTGATGGTGAACACCGGTAAATCCTACTAAAGCAAGCAGTGGTTAAGCGAAATAAGAAATCCACAGGGAAGAAGTGCAAGGAACTGACGGTGGTCATACTATGGTTTGTAACGTCCACATGAATTCTCTTGTGATAATTCGTTTTCGTGGCCTAATCATGAATACTGACTGTGTACAGCAATATCAATGCAATAGGATGGGTGGCCAATGGTGTACAGTTTGCACATGACTAACATTACGACTCGATGTAGGTCTTATCAGTCCAACGTAAGTGCTCACTGAGTCGTGTGTTCAGGGCATACAGACTGGCACTAACTCTTAAATGCTTGTCAGATGACGCAAATGACGGGTCTAACATAGCAACCGGGAAATAAGGGAAAGAAACAAATCAACCAGACTCTGATAAATTGTATTTTAACTGATTGATTAAAACAAAAATCTCATTACATTAATATTACTATACAAAATGAACATACTTCCATTTCTGTACATTAAAATATGTAAATCGTCACATAAAGGTTTGTAAAAATAAATATTCCATAAGAAACATATTTGAAGTTTAGGTAAACAAACATGAAATGAAACAATAATACCGTTGTAATTGTAAAAGGAGAATTGAATTTAAATTCAAAATGTTTGATTGTATTCTATTTTATATTATTATTTTATTTGTGCTGTTTATGGTTGCCTCCATGCTTGAAGTATTACCTGTATGTAAGATGCATTCATGTGATATACGTCATATTTGTACCTTGATTCTTAATGAATACTAAATCTCCTTGATTGTGTAAATGAGAATAAATGAGAAGAACAGCCAGTCTATATACATGATTTATTAACCGTGGCGTCATTCGATTTTTGCTAAGAGATTGGCATTGTTCTGGACAGTGGAAATGCATGTAAATGGTATTAAAATGTCCGAAACGACACCATGTGTGCCTTGAAGAAGATAAGAAGATCATTTTCCCTATTTTCTCATTTAACCTGAGGAATTTGACTTTATTTTCGTGACGGGGCTGTCGCATCGCCATCTGTGGAAGGAGGCAAGTGTATCCGCTGAGTGAATGTGCAGCGCCAAATATGGATTTGGAATGAAACTGAACTGGTTTTCAAGTGCGAAATAATATACGGCAAACAGTGCCAGGATGTATAACTAATTGTACTATGTCAAATATCATGATGTCAGTCACTGGGCGCCGAATATTATTCACTTGAATAAGACACTGCTATTTAGGAATTGTGGGTAAAGGTATCCCCTGTATTATGATGCTCAGGGACGATTAAATACATCAAATTCTAGGTATTCATGTAGAGAAGAATGTTAATGTAAACCTTTAAAGATATTTGATCAGAAAATATTACATCCAATTTACACGACAAGGGAAACTGATGAATCAAACTCGAAAAGTATATGTTCGTATGTGAACTGTCAAGAAATACCTCTTCATGAATTGTAAGGAATAATCTGTCGTAATGGTAACCTGTCATAGATACGTACTCTGACAGTTAAAACAGACTTGGGAAATTTATCATTACTTTGATATTACTACTTAAGCATATCTGAATGTTCACTGACCACATTTGCACAAATTCAGCATGTAATGGTTAAAGTATAAATCGATCAAAATGGATTCACAGTTTGTTGTATGATCGAGACGGTACCTACAATCGTTGGTCTAATAACCCTTGTCACTGCTTGTGCTTACCATCATAATTTAATCTTTTTGGATAAATGTATTACTTTCACTATCTAGACCGTGGGTAACTGTGGAAATATTATCACATTCATAATAACAATACGACACACAGTCCGCCACACAGGGCACAATGACTGTCAACATAGGTGGCGCCACTAAGAATTTCTGAACTGTGCTTTTCCTGAACTTACAACAAATAGAGGTATTGGACACTGTCAAATGGTGATGGCATCTTAATGTTGAAATTCTACCAAAATACCGGCATTATGGTAACGATTCATTGCGCTGTGTATCAATTTGTGAATCGATATAAATTGAATATTGTTATGCTGGGATCCATCTAAATTATCTTGGATTTTTTTTTTACAGAATTGTAGTTCAACGTAGATGCCGCCACCAAAAGTTGATGGACACGTGTGAGTATTGTACTAGTAGCTGCGGCCATTTTGGAAATATATATATAGCATAATTTCCGTTCTTGAGTTGACAGAGGTCCGTGGGGCTTCGACTTTGGTTTGTACGGCACGGGTTTTCTAAGCGGCGTGCTAACATGGGCCGTGTTAACCTTTTGTCCGAGTTAGCATGGACAGAGATAACTAGGGGGGTTTCTGTCAGTTGGTTCTGCGATAAACACCTCGCAACATAATATAGAAATGTGTAGATATAGAAAATGATCACCTTAGGACACCCTTTGCAGTAAAAAAACCCTGACATTTTCACAAAGTAGCCTGGCAACAGGTGCCTGACAAGAGTGGCACCGACCTGAGTCGTCAATACACGTACTTACTCTGGGCGTCCTTGGTTTTGTTAACAAACACAGCCAAACCATATCCGTGAGTACCGTCTCCATAGTAACCATGGCTTCCGGTTGGGAGAGAAAAATCAAAGTCCTTCGTGACGTACATGATTGCAGCTTCCGGTTTCATGCCGCCTCCAGTTTTCGTTTCCGTCCATGCAACGTAACCCTGTACGAAATAAATAAACCATCATCTAAAATAAACTGAATGTCAAGAAACTTGTCTAGTTGACGACGTTGAATAACTTGCGTCTTACAGACAGGTTTAAAAGGTGTTTCAAGTTTTCCTAAGTATAACATATACTATTGCTCTTGCAACACTTGACATGTATATTTTCTAAAAGCTAATATGTTTTCTATAATGTGGTATATAAAAAACTTTGGGATATGAAAAAACTTATTTATTTTTTATTAAAAATGGTTTATATATTTGAACTTCCATTGATATTTCTCGGTCTTTCATGTTTCAATATATGGATCTGTGAACATGAGTTTCAAAATGCGTTTTTATAAAATTCATATGGAAGCCTTTGATCATGAGCTGTTAAAAAGTAATCTTTTATTTTAATCTATAAAAGATACCAGTGTTTGAACTCGTCCGAAATGATGGTGTCAAATTTGGCGAATATGCAATGCTTAAAAAGTTATGATGTCGACCCAAGTTTCCAAGATTTTAGTGGTAATAATTTTGAGGAAAACATATGCATCTGTCACAATAGAAACTACATTCAAATTCCAAAAAGGACGACAAATTACTTATTTCTTACTTCATAAACAGCTATCCCAAAAATGGCGTCGTTTTGCCTCTTCAAAAGAAGTTTCTCCTCGGTGCCGTCGAACGTGACAGAAATAATCTCTCCTGTGTCTGGGCTGGCAAGATAAATCCTACAAGACAAAATGATGTTAAAAGGGCTTTATTCAATTTGCTTTATACAAAAGTTTTCCAGCAAAACCACCCCAGCACACAGTCTCAGTACCTCGCATAGGGATGTTTAACACCTTATTAGGGATCTGCGTGTTTCTCCACGTGTGTTTGTTTACCATAACAAGGCCACGTGACCGGAGGTCTGATGGTGAGCCGCAATACGCGATTTTTGTGTTAGCGGGAAAATGTTTTACATTTTTCGGGCCAAGTCACTCATTGCATCTCCTGACAAACATTTTTTTTGTGGCCCTGGCGATGCACAGAGTCCCACGCGCTGTGTTCATGTTGACATTTGTGATCTCGCCCGGTCCACTGTTTTAACACTCGTTTACACGAGTAACAACGGTTTCAGGGCGATATTGTTGGAGGTACAAATTTAAAAGGAAGAAACTATTTTTCGTGTCAATTCGTGTAAATTTCGTTATCAGGCTCCTTTAAAAAAATATGATAAATAAATATGAAAAACTCTCCGTACATGAAGAGAAAATCTGTGTCAGCTTTTTGAATACTCAGCCCTAGGTTTTAGTTCGTGCTAACCAACTGCTAAAAAGAATTTCTGAATGTTCTTTATTCACACGGATAGCGTACAGTATTGGCTCCATAGAAGCACACATTTTACAACCGAAAGAGGCTCCGCTTTCAGAGTTTACCACCTATTTTTCATTAGTTCTATTATTTTTATTACCTCCTTTTACTGTGAATACATTGAGTTAATGAACATTAAACAAAGTATCGCCTAAGTTCAGATATAATATTGAAAATGAGGGATGAGTCCAATTTTACATGGTGAATTCATGAATCTTTACAGACAGACAGACCAACAGACAGACAGATAGATAGATTCCAGGGTTATATCCACACCGGTCGGCGCCGATGGGATGGGCACAAAGATAACATTTGCAACCAACCGACTGGCACAAAGGATTTTAAAGATCGTAAAAAAAATTATTATTTTATTAACCCAAACTACTTTATATTGAACCTCATCAGAATATATATAAATTACTCAATCGGGAGCCATAAAATCATAAAATAATAGTTATATCAAATAGAACAAGGCAAAGATAGAACTTAAATATTCCGAAAAAGTGTGTGTACACCAAGTGTAAATACCTGACATTTACGTCATTTTTGTGTGTTGAAATGGGGAATACCCTGGAATCCCCTCTTTGATTGGTAATTGAGGTGTTAAGGTCACAGTGCACACCTAGAAAGGTCCAGTTGAACGGGTCTGCTTGAAGTCGGAGACCCGCGGAAGGAGCCGGAGAATCCACAGATAATTTACGGACATTTTTTTATGGCTATACAATTGATAGTTTAAAATAAACATTCGCGTGAAAACCTTTACCATAATACTCTTAGCATGTTTTTTCACTGTTAAAAAGACGGTTGTGAATAATAATTCTTGCATAATAAAGTATTTCTAAGAGCTAAATAAAAAAGGACTCGTCACTCGTGTGTGTATTGTTAGGTGTTATTGTCCATTCCACCAACCACGCCTGTCCGACCGGCACTCAGATTTGTCTAGCTATAACCTTGATAGATACTATAATGCTATATATAAATATATTATCTATCTATCTATCTGTCTGTATCTATCAATCTGTCTGCTGTATTTAATATGTCCGCTAGTAATAAAAACAGTGCTACATCAAGGTTAAGGATCTCTGATAGGAATTACATGTTTAATTGCGCTGTAGCATAGCTATTAATTGAAACATAATGACATAATAAAATGTCATATTAATATTATAATTACCTCTCAGCTCGCTCGTCTGAAGCCAGATATCCGGTATACTCCGTTCCGTACTTTATCAGCTCGTTCTGTCTGCCGTCAGGACGGGCCCGATACAGGCCGGGGTTTCCCGAGGTTTTGGTCCAAAACAGGAAGCAATCACTTTAATATATAGAGTGAAGCCTGTATGATAAGGCCACCCATGGGACTAGCCAAAATTGGTCTTAATTCGAATGCATTGGGGTAACTCAGGGTGGTCTTAATAAACAGGTGGTCTCTTAGATAGGCTTCACTGTACATGGAATATAAATGCAAAACGTTAAATGTTGCAATTCTATCGAATTCGGGTTAACCTGTTTGATTAAACAGGAGTATCAGTACGATCCATAAATCTACCTTTTTTGAAGTTTTTAAATGCTGGAACCAACATGCTGCAATTCTTGTAACTAGTTTGATGAATTAACTGTGTCACTGGTCTCAGATATCAATATCTGTATATCAACAGACAAAAAAAAGAACACTTATCTCTCTTTAACTCTAGAACACTTACATTGTTATTAGAAACACTGGAGTGTTAATCCTTTATGTAAGACTACGTCAAATAAGCCAGTTCACCGAAATCACGCCTTTGAACAACATTTTGCACACAGCAGTTGTGGTCAGTGGAATCGATTTATCGGGGGGGGGGGGGGGGCGGGGACTCGCAGGCGTGGGAGGGCAATCGAGGTTTTTTTTATAACACACACATCATTACACACACACAAACGCCATTACACACACACACACACACGTATATCTTCATCGTCTGTGTGATACGTTTCAAATATATTACAATTAAGTATAAGGTTTAAAAAAAGAAGGAATTATGTTTCCATTTTTTGACAATTCCAACCAGGTTTGGATGTGTAATATTTCATGGTAAACTTAGAAATGCAACCAAACTATTAAATACTAATTGTTAATATATTTCATTTTCAATATTTAAATGTTTATTTCGGAATATCAAAGGGGGGGGGGGACTACATTGACCCTCCCCCCGGGTAAATAATGGGGGGGGGGGAGATATAAACCCCCCACCATCCCCCTTATATTGACGCCCCTGTTTGATATATTACTAATTAATGAGTAGAGATGAATAATTGTTACCTGTTCCTGTACATGAGCGTTATTCCACGTGGAGTTTCTGCTGTGAAGGCCTCAGAGTGACCCATCTCGGGGGATCCCACAAAAATGGCGCCCTTTTCCTCGTCGGTCCAAAACAACAGGTTCGTGGCGTCATCAAAAACCATGGCTGTTGAGGACACAAATATTCCTAATGAGTCCTTATTATCCCCTCCCCCCCCCTCTTGTCTCTCCCTCTTTCTCTCTTTCTCACTTCGAAATGGTCGTCTAAGCAAGAGCAAAAAAAAAAAAAAAAAAAAAAAAAGAAAGAAAAAAGTGTGACCGTGAAAGAGCGGTCTTTATTTCAGGAGGGTCGTTAGCGTATATTCCGTATATTCACTTTTCCCCACCTTGCTCACTCTCACCTTTGAACGTTTACTGTTCTTACAATAAGTTACTTTTTTCAAGAATAAGCTTCAACTAGTTTTATTTATATCTAATTTATTTAATAACTCTGAAGAAAAACAACACTGTAAATTCACAACAGTCTGTTTTACGGGGTGCGACCCGATCATCAGGTCTAACCACATTCACCTGATGATCGGGTCGCACCCCGTGAAACAAACTGTTGTGAATTTACAGTGTTGTTTTTCTTAAGAGTTATACCGCTCTGGCCTATCCTGTAGGCCATAGAGCACTTTACATCGGAGGGTAACTATACCTTCTACTAATATATTTAATATATATATATATGTATGACATTAACAGAAATGCATAAGACATTCCTTGTACCTTCAATTTCAAGTCCTAAATTACAGCCTGATTTGACTAAGGAATTATGGTAATAATGATAAGAAATACAAAGATATAATATAGTTTGACAGATCTAGGAGAAAAAATAATAAGAATCTATGCAAATTTACATAAAGAAACAATGATTTGGAGGGAGTCTGAAATTGAAGAGGGTAAATTGTCTAAAACATGGGCTGCAAAAATCTTATATAATGCAATATATTTTCCGGCTGATTTCAATCCGTCCGGAAAAAAATGGAAGGTGTTATGAATGAACAGAGAGGAAAAAGGCGGATCGTTTTAGCAAGGTAGTCGCCGTCTGTTTCTTCATTCATCATTCAACGATTGGCAATTTAGGACACGGAACTAGAGATGACAAATATAGCCGGAACAATCTCGTGATGTGCGGGCTCAGTCTCTGAGTGTGCGCCCATAAGTCGGATAGACTTCAACTTTACAACATAAGGTGTAACTTTGAGTACAGTCCTGGATTCTATTTACAAATAAAAAAAGGACGGGTTTATTTTAATGTGAAATCGGAAAGTGTTTGATTCACTGAGTCCTCCAAGACTCACATGCCGATTTGGTGAAATTTATGCAATATAAAAAATCTGATATATGCATTATATCAACAAAATGTCCTTGTATCATTAGAGGCTGACAAATGTTTTAATTATTAATATTTAATTAATAAATATATTATTTGACTGAGAAACAATCGTTTATGTTATTCTGTTTCTTCACACAAAGCACAAACTAATCATGTATATAATATTTTCTACAATTTGCAAAAAAAAAACAATGACAGTGTGAGGAAAACTAATAAATAATAAAAACTACTTAAAGTTAATTTAGATATTATCAAGGAAAATCCTGTTCTTTAAATGTGGTACGTATGGAATCAGTGGATCGTTTAAATCTTATCAGAAAAATGTTCTTCTGCCTCAGGTCTTTGTTAAAAAAAAATCACTTGAAAAAGGGTTACCTCCAACTTGGCCGATGTTTTTAAAAACTTCACGTGCTTTACCGGAAGTTGTCATTGGTGACTCATATATGACCTTTGAGCCTTTAATATAGTAATACATCAGGTGGGCATGTGCACTGACTGCTAATGACGTCACATCCGCCAACTTTGACCAAATACATTCATGGGCTGCAGACCGGGTACCATATTTTTCTGCATTTAACAAATCTTCACTGCAAACTGCCGAACCCACCGAGAAGACGAACTTGGGCGGTGTCACAGACGTGGCAGCTGAAAAGAGATTAAAGAAAAGGATTTATGGAGGATTATGGGATACAGGGTCATATTAATATTCGTTTCGGTACAGATTTATGTTTTACTATCTCTTACATTAGGCAACAGGACAACTACCCCCCGGACAATTACCCCCCGGACAATTACCCCCCGACAATTACTCCCTGGAAAATTACCCCCCAGACAATTACCCCCCGGACAATTACCCCCCGGGACAATTACCCCCTGGGACAACTACCCCCCAGACGACTACCCCTCGGACAATTACCCCCCGGTACCATTACCCCCCGGACAACTACCCCCTGGACAATTACCCCCATGGTATAAATTACACATTTAAAGTACACGTTATACATTTAAATATATTCTGTGTTGCTAATGAGTAGCACAGAATGCCAAAGAAATAAATAAAATTAATTGCAAACAGAAAATAAAAAGAAAAAAACTTTAGATGATAATATCATGTTATTACTTATTATGATATTACTTATAGAGACTTGTAAGAATGGATCAGAATGAATGGTATTCCCTATTTGAATGGAATTATATTGTAAGCTTGCGGGTGGTTATATGGACCATATGTTTACAAAGCTTTTGTTTAACAACTTGCCTATGTAAAGCATATTTCATATAATGGACTTTTTACCATATATTTACAATTTTATTTTACAATACACAATACAATAATCTGAGAGGCATTGCCTAAAACTAGTAAAGAGCTACTGATGTAATGATTTTCTATTTTTACAATACACATAATGTATGTACCTATGCTTGGTTTGAAATACTTACAATCGGAAGTTTTAACTTTTAGTTTGTACTATGTGTACTTTAAAAGTGTTGTTATACCATGGGGGTAGTTGTCCAGGGGGTAGTTGTCAGGGGGTAATTGTACCGGGGGTAATTGTCTGTGGGGTAGTTGTCTGGGGGGTAGTTATCCAAAGGGGTAATTGTCCTGGGGGGTAATTTTCCGGGGGGTAATTGTCTGGGGGTAATTGTTCAGGGGGTAATTGTCGGGGGGTAATTGTCCGGGGGGTAATTGTCTGGGGGGTAGTTGTCCTAGAGCCCTTACATACCAAACAACAAAATATTGTTATTATATTTTGATATTATTTTCTTATAAGCAATTTCTGGATTATACATAAACATAAATAATAGACAACGGTGTCTGGCTGAAGAATAATAATAATAATGAATAGTACTTATATAGCGCTGAACTCCAAGATCAGACTCACAGCGCTTGCATTTTTACACATCAGTTACACAATATATAAATATATAAGCACACTCACACACACACACACACACACACCTACTCACCCACACACACCCGAGATTACATGTATGGTAAATGTTGCTAATTACAAAATGCCTGCAGAAATAGGTATGTTTTAAGATTTGTCTTAAAAGTATTGATAGTGGGGGATTTTCTAAGTTCAGCTGGAAGGGAATTCCAGATATTAGGGGCAATATAACTGAAAGAACGTTCACCGACTTTCGTACGGCACTTAGGCAATATTAGAAGACTTTCGTTAGAAGAGCGTAGGGTGCGCACCGGCCGATAAATACATAGTTTTGACGAAAGATATGGTGGCAGTGATCCATCAAAATATCTATAAACAAGGACTGCGAGTTTGTATTGTATCCGATGCTGAACTGGCAGCCAGTGGAGTTCCTTAAGTAACGGCGTAACATGGTCCCTTTTTCGTTTTTTAAGAATAACACGGGCTGCATTATTTTGAAGCATTTGCAACCGTGAGATTTGTTCTAACGGTAAACCTACCAAAATTGAATTACAATAATCAAGGCGTGATGTAATAGTAACACAGACTAGCCTAGCTCAAACGCTGGAGGTTAGGAAACGCCGGATGGAAGCAATACGTCGGAGTTCGAGAAAAACTGCACGACACACGCTATTAATATGATCATGCATGGAAAGTGTTCGATCAATTTTCACACCGAGGTATTTCACAGAAGTATGGAAAGTGACATTACTACCACAAACGCTAAGGGGGGCGTTGTTAATCATCTGAAGACAGGAGTGAGAGCCAACTGGCATAACTTCGGTCTTATCAGTATTCAGTTTAAGTTTGTTGCTGGTCATCCAAGAGAGGACATCTTCAATACAATTCTGTATACTCAACTGTACAGAACTAAATTGGTCCGGTTCGTTACTTTTAGATAGCTCGGTGTCATCCGCATACTTATGAAAAGCACAATTATGAGCAGTTATAATATCAGACAAAGGTTGTGAATATAAAGTGAAAAGTACAGGCCCCAACACGGAACCCTGGGGGACACCGTACAATAGAGAGCATGGGTCAGACAATCTACCGTCAACAATAACAGCTTGGGAGCGGTTTCTCAGATATGAGGAAAACCATGAAAGTACTGTGTCATGTATACCAAATGTCAGTTGAAGTCTTTTAAGCAATATTGAATGATCTAGCGTGTCAAACGCCGCGCTTAGGTCTAACAAAGCTATCAGAGAAACGTGTTTCTTGTCTGTCGCCGTAAGAAGACCATCCGAAACACTTAACACAGCGGTCTCTGTGCTGTGATGCCTTCTGTAAGCCGATTGATGGATTTCAATTAAATTATTGTTATGAAGATGACATTGTAACTGCTTTAGAACAATCTTTTCAAGGATTTTTGAAACAAATGGAAGGTTAGAGACTGGCCTATAATTTTTTAAATCATTCGGATCTAACCCTTGCTTTTTCAACAGTGGAATCACTACAGCGTGTTTAAATTGAGACGGAACTGAACCTGTAGAGAGAGACATGTTAACAATTGAAGTAATCAGTGGAACAATATCATTAATGCACTGCTTCAAAAGAATGGCTTATGTGGCTGATTTTTTCCTTTGTTGTATTTCAGTTCTGCATTTCAGTTCACACCTACTGATGCACTGGCCGCCATATTCCGTCTTCCCCTCGGGACATAAACACGTGGGTGGACTTGACGGTCCGTTGTTGACACAAAATCCGTCACAGGTGAATGTCTCACAGGCGTCTGGAGGAAAGAACGATAAAAAAAAGAATAAGAACGTAAAAAAAGTAGGAGTAGAAATAAGAAAAAGAGAAAATAAGAAAAAAAAACTTAGTGTATATTGGAAAAAAAAGTTAAATAAATAAAGAATGAAAAAGAAGCGTAAAAAATAAGGATAGGAATAAGCCTAAAATAAGGGTGGCAGTGAAAAAAGAAAAATAAGAAGAATAAAAGTAAAATATGAATAAAGTAAAGAGGTGTAAAAATAATGATAGGAACAAATAAGAGCAAACAAATAATAATAATGATAATAAATAATAATTATTATATTAATAATAATAATATTAATCATCATCATCATCGTCATCATCATGCAGGTTCATCCTTCGTTGTATATAGTGTCAAGCTTCTGTGATATACAATCATATCAATTAAAAACAATGTATATTGAGATTTAAGGTAACACCCACAGAAGCATAAATTAACTTCTGGAAGTAATATGGATCATCATAATGTTTCTTATTGATGTTTTCATAAGTGATTAGTTAGCACTGGTGATATAGGTGAATTTAATAACTCCGTCTACAAATTACTTATCAAGAGTCATTCAGTGGTATTAGGGCCGCCTTTGGTTCTTGCACACATCGAATGACATCAAATCGTCAGTGTCTCCGCAGGTACACTGGAACTGCATTATATTAATATAGAAATTATTTAGCTTATATGAGAACCATGAATCTGAAGTTCGTTTTATAATATTTAAGTCCTCTCAGAGTTTCCCTCACGTTTTGCCTTTGGCTGGCGACGTTCGTCGTAGAATATGATGTCTTTAGGATTTCCGTTCAGTTCTGTAGGTAGAATAATCGTTTTTCTCGGATTGACAGTGACGTCAACTAATCGTACCTCCATCTCTCTCTCATCTAGGACGGCAACAACTCCCTATAAAACGGAAAGAGGCAAGATAATAATGTATAACGGATAAAAAATAAAGACCTTTCTCAAGAGAAAATTTATACCGGCCATATATGAAATAAAATGTATTTTTCTACCAGTAAACGCAATGCACGCTTCTTTTCTGTCGTGTGCTGTCTTTTTAAGCCAACTAAAGAAACTACGGATATTCGTTAGTGCAAACAGATTAAAGTCAGAATTTCCTATACGATTTTCCACAGTGAGTATTTTATTGATAGTGTTAACTAGTTAAAGCAACTGAAATTTTCAATACAGTAGTAAATACAAATCAAGAAAGGTTAATATATTATTGGTTTTAAAAAAAAATAATTTAGATTACGCGATATATGGGATTTACCGGGTTTTTTAACAAGGACCTGACTATATGATAATGTACATGCAGGACACACCTTACACATGGTCACTCCAACGAAACGTGTTCCTTGTAGTGAGTATAATGTTTCGTGTCCGGTGCCGTCCGTGTTCGCACGGTTCACGGACGCCCGCCCCTTGTCCACCCAGAACACTTGACCGGACGTGTAGTTAAAGGCGACACCTGTAATGTTGAAAGGATATGTAATGTTAACATGTATTGTAATAATAAAATGCAATAAATATTTTTCTCTTTAGTACTATAATTTCATGTCTGGATGGATACAAATGGTAAAAAATGTGTATCCCATAAAATTCCTCTTCTTGTTTATAATCTCACGAGATTTGCGGAGGAAAATGTCGTCATAGTACCTGCAGCCACTGCGTTGCTATCGGTTATTATAAAGATGTTTTATTATTAACATTGGTTTGAATTTGAGTATTCCTAACAAGATGCCAAAATTTGAAACACTGCACTATGATATCATGCACATGATTTAGCATTGATGGTTCACACTTGATACGTTATTTTAATTTTTCATTGAATCGGCTTCTGTTGTTTAGGGGTAGAGCACGCGATTAAAAGCTGGGAGATCATGAGCTCAAAGCTCAGCTGAGGAGCGGTGAGATTTTTCACGGTCGGGTCCCACGCAAGATGAGCACGCTTGATGGGAAGGCCGTACCCCGCAGCCGTGTTTCGCTCAAAAACGAGTGGGCCAGTTTCTGGGTGGCATGATCCATCAAGGGAAAAGATTACTTACCTAGGGCCCGCAGGTGCAGTAGTAACTGGACCTGTATGACACCAGAATATAAAATAAATGCCAGATGGTGAATATTACCGCCCTGCCATGTAGTCGAAAACCGAAATGGAACTCTTCAGATAAACATATTTAATTCTAAAAATTAGACAAGTCAACATTGAATAAGGGAAGCGGTCCCCTCCAAAAAAAAAGTTATTTAACTTCTAACTGAATTTTAATATCTCATTATGCTTTACCGGATGGTTCCTCTGGGTTTCTGGCTGGGTGTACTATATCAGTCCGCGTCATGTCACTCAGCCGTATGCACTGCAAGTGATGTTTACCGGAATGACTTGACCAGCATAAAAACCTATAAAACAGAAAAAAAATAAATTTGTCCAAAGATCCTGGATATAAATTTACATTAAAATAACCCGGTTTATACATTATGTAGAAACTGTTGTTATAGTAGAGCGTCTATCCGATTATAGTTTATCCGAAAAATCGTTTATCCGTTATTGAAAACCGAACCGAAATTCTGACCGTTTGTAGGAGATCCAAATAACGATGAAAATAAGAAAAGTTTGAATAAAAGATCGTCTGATTACAAGTTAATGTACAGGGATTAACAGAGATGAGTAATGCAGGTTAATTACTTCATTCAGTCAAAGGCAGTAGTTGGGTGAAACCGTTAATTATTTTAATATTTTAATATGTGAAAAAAAACGGAAAATTTAATATCAAAATTCCTTAAATAATAACAGATAAGAAAAACTATTAACTTACCCTCTTACAGGATCAAGAGTCAGTCCGGCTGGTTCTTCAATGCCGGTATGGACAAGGACCTTGCTCATTTTCTTATCCAGTGACGTCACAACAATGGCCGAAATCCTTTCATCGATGTAGTACAAATTCCTGGTCAACCAATCAATGGCAATGCCTCTTACCTTAGAACGATATTTAACAATAGAACACGTCCCTGCAGGGATTTAAGGTAGCATCGTTGGGAAAAATAAACTCATTCAGTATCAGCCAAAAAAGGTCATTCAAAATTAATATTCCATTTCAAGCCTGGCACAACGTTTGTGCCGATACAATTTTTTAAAAATATTAATTTATTTTCATACGAATTTTGATAAATTTTAATAAATTTAAAATCTTTAAATAGTACACTATTTAAAGCACCAAGTAACAGCTCACTAAGCTTACAGTAACGATGGCTGTTTAATTTATTGTATTAATAATTAAATTTAATATTGAGAAATAAATGCATGTTTACAGGGATGAAAATCCATGAAGATAACTGCACCAAGAAAATATTTTGATGCCACATTAATTTACTCACCTTGTCAGATGTCATGTCAAATACGGTTGTCCGGTGAGATGTTTCTAAGATAATTTGTTCAATGGAACGACCCTTCGAGTTGTGTATAAATATAGCATGGTCACTGTAGAGGAAATCTAAAAGAGACAGTTGTAGATATCATAGCTCATAAAAAAGAGGGAGTTACTGCATAAGATATCTGAATGAAATAACGTAAATATTACAAATGGATCTGGTCTGCCTGGCTGGTTAGATTTGTGAATATACCAAAATTTTCCATCAAAATTTACAGATGTCAGTATCTCATCTGATATAAAAAAGCTCCATTTTCAATTATTTTATTATTTCCCTGCATATTCTCAAAAAGGGCCTTTTTTCAGGAGAGTTGGTATATTTTTACAAGATACAAGATTTATTCCATACCAATACAGGAATTTGCTTTGCGGGTGATATCGTATATAGGACATAGTGCTGAGTGAAAAAAGATAAGTAAAAAATAGTAGTTAGAATATAAAAAAAGAAATGAAGTACTTATTTTATATTTTGATTTATCTATGCATTAAACAATCTATCGCTGACGGTACAAATGGATTGGAGTACTTGTCTGAGACTGCAGTCTTCGGCCTGATTTTCGCCAGACAATGTAAACACTGAGAAAGCTTTTACTTTCAACCATCTTTTGATCTTATATATAATTTTATTTTCATAAATAATATTTATGTCCTCTAAATTAAGACCAATAACTTTTCTGCTATTTTTCTTATCCGTTCATTTTTTTTTTCTTAATGGTCAGATTTCCCTGCAGCATATCAAATCATAAAATATCACACCCTGGACCATGGAAGAATAAAATAAACCAAGTAGTTCACTATCCACATTAAACGGTTTCAGTTTCCTTAGAAAGTATAAACGTCGCTGCCCTTTACGGTTTACAATGTTTACTTTAGTATCCCATTTAATTTAATCCATTTAACGTCTCTAAGTATTTATATTGTTGCGCATCTACTTCTGTCTCATCAATAGATACCGGAAGTTGACAGGTTGTTCTCTGTCTAAAATCAATCATCAATTCCTTTGTTTTTGAAGGATTTCGTAAGAAATAATTATTCTTGCACCAAGCTACTACTTGTCCAATTTCCTGTCGAGATTAATTTTCATCTCAACTGAAAATTTAATCCAACAACTACGGTATCATCTGCATATTCCAAAATTAGACATCTGTTTTGTGTAGCTCGGAAATAATTGGTAATTAAAAATTATGAAAAGCAATGGGGGAAACACGCATCCTTGCGGGGCTCCTGTACTCAGCCCTAGAGTTAGTGAAGCTAATAACAGGATACATTGAGCAACTGCCGGTTTGATACAAAGTTATACAAATGTTCGTGTATCCAATATTAATCATAATATTTCATTTTATTGTCCGTATTTCTCTCAGAGGAATAACAGTGTATGAAAAAATTGCCCTGTGATTTCGAAACACAGTATCAGGGTTTGGGGCAAAACTGAGTAATATGTATATTTCTGTTTGAATCAATATATAAAGCTCTACCACAATAAAGGGCCTATGCATCGATTTCATCATACCAATGATGTAAGATTTAGACTCATGGTTCAAATAATATTGAAAAAATTAATGCGACATTTTGTTTTTGTAATACGTAAAAAGCGATATATCTATAGAAGCAGTTGAGAACAATGACAGTAACTAACTTAGACTTAAAATTGTATTCCTGATTTAATTAAAGGGTGTCTTTTGACCTTCATAGGTCATGAAACGAAAAAAGACCAGACAGGTGCTGTTTATCATTTAACGCAAAAGAAAGTAACTTCCCATTTTGAATGAAAAAAAGTACAAGAACAGAGATACTGTGTTTTAGTTAAAACTTTTAGCCAAAGTTACACTTACTGGTTATCCCAAGTGAATCTCTCGGGGGGCTCCTTGGAAATATGGGGAAAAACCGTCACGATGATGGAAACTAGGTTCAAGATTCAGAAACCATATTTAACCGAGTCAAAATCTATTGACCAGTTAGGTCTACTGTGTTTTAAAAGGGCCTAATCACGTAGGAAACATGAGAAATAGTTTCTTCTGTTTGAAATAAAATGGTACTGACCAAAATAATGTAGTGGAACTATTAGTTTATTCCTGTACACGATGGATCAGGTGCGATCACTGGCGCCAGCATAAACATAACGGGAATGCCATCTGCGTTTTTCTTTTCAGGCTTACAGCAGGTGTTTAACAACCCCGTTCATGTTATGGCTACTCCTTGTTTGGGATCTGTCGTGCATGCCCAAAATCGTACCTCTGGTGAAGTTATCTTGTCTTAGTAAACAGACACACTTGGCCCACGTTTACTCACATGCAGAACCATAACAAGGTGTTAAGAAGCTGAAGGGGAGGTACTGAAACAGTTTGTTGGGATGGTTTTGCTGTAAAACTTTTTTATAACGCAAACCTGGACTGATAGTGTGAAAGAATAGGCATGACATTGCTCTTGATTATGACCTTTTAAGGTCACAGGCTAGCATTTAATTGTAAATTTGACTGAAATGAAACTGAACTTCTAACTTATCACAGATGTAAAACGATACATCCTAGCAATACCTGATACATATTTTAGACTGGTGTAACAAATCATGTGTTTCCGATTTACCGAGCGATCCACCGTCAAGGTCGGTCCAGCCTTGTTTCCGTTCAGCTGGCCTCGAAGTCGAATTATCCAAGGCGCAGGAAACACAATCAGAAGAAAAGTCCAGGAAATGAAGGAATGATCCCTCGTCATACGTCACTGACGAATAGATCAATGAAGGGTTACCTGAAATAAATATTCTGTACTGATTATACCAAATCTAATATTTTAACTAGAGACGATCACTCAACTGTTTCAGATTCGCTTAATTCGTTCTAATTATGGTTAATGACATTTTTCAATTATATCTTGGACCATACATTAAACTCCTGAAATACATTAGGCTAACGTTACTGGTAACATATAATTCTTATTATAAAGTTTTCTATATCCTTAATTATCGAAAACTTTCGCCAACAGAATGTGGATTCAGCTAAAAGAATCTTTTCTAGCTCTGTACATACGAAACCTGAAATACTGAGGGGTTATAATAAAATACAATTAATATGCCATAATGATATTCATGTAGACATAGGTTCAATATAGGTTCAATAGACACTGCCGCCTGTGGATATCCTTATATCCACACACACAGTGATTTGCATATGTAGCACGGATTAAATACATCCTGTAGATAGTACTCTGCCATGTGTGAGCGTTTAAAATAATTTGATATTTCGTTAGTTGGACTTCATCCTGATTATACTATACACTACTGTTTCGTGGGAATAGTGTTACATATGTTCCAAGAGAGAGAGAGAGAGAGAGAGAGAGAGAGAGAGGGTAACATTAATACATGAACATTAAAGTTTTCTCACTCGGTATATATATAATGCATGATATAAAATGGAATTGTATTATCGCCCATGTATAGTCAAGACAAAAGTCAATAGTCATATTTCTTTTCCCTTCTCACCTGACTCGGAAAGTTTTCCTAACATAAGAATGCATGCCATCCTGAGTCCAGCAGACGCCATCTTGGTTTCTTGTATGATTCGCTGATAGTGATTTATTGTAATATAGTCACACACGATATACAGTAATGCCATCTCTCAGACACTGTGCATGTTACGCACAAAGCCCATCGTGTGTATTACCATAACACTTGTCACTGTTTCCTAGATATGCATCACGAAGCAATTTTTTTTTGTCTATCTGCGGTCTGACAAATTTAAGGAATCTAAACAGATATTCGTTGCAGAGTTAAAGTGATTTTTTTATATGTGTACAGGTGACACAACTGGAGTGGAACGCGTCAGGCACGGTGAAGTCTTACCTCGAACACGACTAATATACACCTACACGTAATTGGTCATGTCAATTGGAAAGCATATATGTATATATATATATATATATATATATATATATATAAATATATACACACACATATATATATATATGCATATATATGCATATATATATACCCCATGAAGGATCGTGATAAAACTTTGGCGGGTGCTACCAAAGCAAATGAAATGTGTGAATGTAAGCCGTGAAATGTGTAACCTTAATTTCAAATTGACGAATGCATCAGAGGTGGGCTTTTCCTGTCACAACAAAGGAGGTACCTGATTAATAAACAACTCATAAATGCTAAATATGTCAGCCTTGGAACCCTCCATAACGTTACTAGCATATCCGGGCAGAACTGGTAAACCCACCGAACAACTAAGCAAACCAAAACAAATAAAGAAAATATTAAAAAACCTTCGAGCGGAGGTATAAGTATACCTATCAGCATGCTCCGGGGCATACTAAAATAAACTAAAATATCTTCATATCTATCGGATGCTTTTCTTTATTTTACGACAGGAAATGCTACTCACAAGTCCTTGTGAAACACAACTCTGGCCTGTTGTAAATGATTTCAGTTTTTTTATATACAAGGTCTGAAACATTTGCATAATATAGTGGTTATAAGTTAATGGTTATATATCTAAGTACATGTATATATATATATATATATATTTATATATATATATATATATATATAAGTATAGGTAAAGATGTATTTCAATGGTTTATTTTTAGATCGTGGGCTATACTCCACTCTCCCATGATGCAACGCAACGCACACAAAGAAACAAAGGTGGTGGAAACCACGCGTTTTGTTTGTCCATTGAAAACGTTTTAACATCAAAGCACTGCCAGGATGACCCAAAAGCGAACCGCTAATACCGATCAATAGCAAATAGCCGTAATAATGGGACTGAATCCTTTGAATTTTTTCATTGTGAAGCAGATAACACCCAAAATTTAATCAATTGTTCCACGGTTGTTTTCCAAACCCTCCACAAAAATTTCTACAGAATCTGTTCAGAATTGATCAGAACTTTTTGCGAAAATTTGCCGACAAACGAACCGAGTTAAAAGTATAATACCTCACGCCACCTGGTTGAAAGCACTAATAATCGAGTAATAAATCAAACAACATCTACGATAATTTATCTGTTCAAAAACAAGACTGTACCCTGCAAGGGGACAATGGAAAACTCTTTAACTATATGTATAAATATATATATATATATATATATATATATATATATATATATATATATATATATATATATATGCGCATACTTCAAGAATGAAGTTTAAAACATAAATGTTGGGAAGTATTATAGCGGCAATGGATCGGTCTGAATTTAGAGAAAGAACAACGCGCATATTCATAGATAACTGTTTAAGTACTTCAGTTTATATAAAATGATTAAAAGAAGAGAAATAAAATTTATACTCCATTAGGGTACATAGTTATATTGGAGAAGAAAGCCTATTCTTTCATTCTGGAAACAAATTTTAAAACTGTTGTTGGTGGATTGTAAGCACCATGAAATGCGTTAGAATATTTGGACATTATTGCTTCCATTTTCGAATAGATTGATAATTTATATCTATGTCAATTTTTTAGAGGGGAACCAACGGAGAATTTTTAAACTTAACACTTTTCATTAATTGATGCATTCATTAGTTAACAGATTGGCCACTAGGTGGCGTTGTGCGCCATTACAATATTAACCATTACGACGTCACGCGTAAGGTTGTCGTTAGAAATATTGCCCGGTCAGACATGATTATCATGTATCACTGGCTCTGACAGTTACTGCGTTTCAGACTGAATAAGACATCGTTAACAAATCTATGAAGGAACTTAACATCTGACAAAGGACTGAACAACATAACCAGTGGACCGTCGTTTCTATACCAGTGCTGTTTCATAGCAATATTGCTTTCTAGGCATAAGACATGGGCATAAGACACGGGGACCATAACCGCCGAGACACCCGTGTAAATGATCTATTAGCGCGGTGCCGTCTATTTTGGCTGTCACACGCGGTTAGTTCAATTTAAGTCTGACCTTACACTATAAGTGCACTGCCAACTTGCACCATTATATAAACGGGCAATTTGGGTACGGAATTAGCGTATTCTATTAGTCAAGGCTATATAGCCTGTGTTCAGCCATCTCTGACATAGTGTCTGGTCCCCATGCAAAGGTACATTACAATCATATACCTACTGACAAGGGGAAGGGGACAGGTTTTGCAGGTACAATATAAAAACGTATATATATATATATATATATATATATATATATATATATATATATATATATATCTTGCAAGATTTTAGAATTTGGTTAATTTATAATTATATAACTTCCTGTTACACAAGCATTTCTTCAATTCTTTATTCAAATGCCTCTAGATAACAGTTTATTTAAAGAAATTGTTCAAACCAACATCAGAAACGTTGACACGAATAAGACTAAGACTAAATTTTAAAAGCAAATGCATATTTTTCTGTGCTGGTTTTTCTTTCAGGAAAATGAGGGTCCGACATGTATTAGGATTCCTGCTGACGGCGGTGTTCTCTTGGAACTGTAAGTCGTCATATTCAGTTTCTAGCAGGGTCTGTAAAGCCACGTTAAATTATTCTTATATGATTATAATTCTTGAGTAAATCATTTGCAACCCGTTCTTCCGAGAATACATTCGTATTAAGATTCAAGAGTTCTTTTAATAATTAATAGGAGAACAGCAATATTACATTTTTGTCTCATTTTTCCCCTTTCCATTTTTAGAGACGAATTCGCATTCTTTAACTTTTTGTTATAGGTATTAGATAAACTGGTATTATTTTTATCATATTATCATAATAACTAATACTGTACAATATGAATCGATGCGTCTTTTTGATGCCGTACATAATTAAGCTAATTTAGTGCGCAAAAAATATGATTTATTCGATCTTTTATTATCTATATATAAAAAATAAGGTTCCAGATAAATTATTTACATTTATTGCAGTAGATTATTGTAGCTATTCATTTAAATGTTAATAAGACTGACTTAATAATAAATAATATAGAGTTGACGTAGAGTGATGCTCAAACTGTAAAATTATTGTCTTCTTAATTTCAGGCGCCGACGCTGGTAAGTTTTTACCTCTTTTTAATAAGAGTATCTATAAAACAGACCGACAAGAAAGAAATGTTGACATTCATTTTTATTTTAAAGATCGTTGTTTCTGTCGCATTAAAATGTTAACTCAATATACTGTAAGACCGGCAATCTTCGAATTCGAATAAAATTGAATTTATGGACACCATACAGTTTTTTTTATAAATATATAATATATATAGTATATAATTAACATTTGCTTAAGACCGGTGCCTGATTGATTGATTTCCCTAATTTCGATTATTCCAGAACCAAAGATCGATATTGCTATATCTTCCGGTCAGCAGGCAGCTGTATCAAAACTGTGCCCGTCATTTACTTGTTAGCGTTGCTTGAATTGACAGACTTATTTGTATGTCTTTCAGACTGCAGTACCATCACAAACTGCCGTGACTGCGTCAATCCTCCCTTGCTGTGCACGGGATGCCAGGCCGGCAAAGTTCTGAAAGCCGACCAAACTCAGTGTCTCAGTAGGTTATTTAAATACAGTAAACGGCCGCTGTTTATAAATACGTTATCGTTGGAAGGACCATACAAACAGAATATTATGAAACTTATGACAATAACAAAGAGGCTGAATTAGTGATATTTCATAAATGACAGGACTGTAAGTGATGTTCATGGAATATTAGAGTAAACTGATGAAGGAAGATTGTATAGGAAGCCACTTTTTATGTTATACAAATTAAAGCATTGACTAAAATGTAACTTTAAACAATAATTAATATTAAGAAACAATACCAAATAGGGTGGCCAAGCGATCGTGAAATTAAAATGATTGCGAAACATCTGATTATTGCAAATTACCTACTCACTGGACAAGCGCAAGCTATCGGCGGCAACTGACACTCAGTATTCAGGTCAGGTATTTGGACATGTTCAGTTCACCAAACCTTCAAAGTAAACATATTCCTTATAGGAAATTGTGATGACTAATTTCTTTTATAAAAAAGTGGGTGCTGAGCCCCTTATATCAAAACTCGTTAACACTCGTCGCTGAAACCTGTCGCTATTTCAGTGGGATAGGTCTATTGCTGTATGAGAAGGTTTCCATATTTTGATTTGACTTTGGTAAAATAAAATTTATTTACAGACTGTGCTGCAAACTGCGATGTATGCAGGGAAACCCCCGAGGGTGGTACCACGTGTACTGGATGTGCCCCGACATACTACCTCAACACCACCTCAACTCCCGGACAATGTCTTCGTGAGTAAAGTAGAATCCAAGCGAGTGATCTGGCTCAGTTGGTATTATTACAGAAGAGCCGGTAACGAGAAAAAAAAGGAAAACCGGCATTTATCTTTTAACTCCACTTATCGGGTACCTTGACATGTGATTATTATCATATACACTTAAACCGCTTTTCTTATCAGTGCCATCTAGCACCAAAACGCAAATTGAAAACCTTTTTTTTATATTTTAAATATTTTAATATAAAAGTAGTTAGATTCAAATTTCATTTCCATGCTAAAAACTTTACTACTATTAGATTGCTAGCCCCTTTTGAAATCCGTCTTACTAAATGATGACCTATAAAAAATGTAATGAAAATATGTTCCACACAAGTTATGTGGGTCACGGGATGCAAAAAAGATGGCCCTGAGATGCAGGAAGAAGAATTACCGTAATTAATAATGAAGGACGTATTTGCTGTAAACCCTTATATGAGTCATTATATTCAGTCATTTCAGTGATGTTGTGTAATGAGTAATACCCTTGTTACAATATCCCTTTCTCCAGGTTGTCCCGGCCGTTGCACAAAATGCAAAATGGGACCTTACGGCGCCGACTGTACGGAGTGTAGTCCCTCATACATGAGGAAAACTTCCGGAAACGCCTGTCTACGTAAGTTTTCTACCTATTCCTCATGAGTGAGCATGTACGGGATTTTAAGGTTTTTAAGTCAGAATGGAACGTGAATGCATGGTTTAGAAATAGGTACACCATCTTAAACATCACCAGTGTCTTGGAAAATCTGTCACCCGCCAGTGAGGCAGGGAGAAGTGAAACAATGATACTATGAAACATCGCCTAGCGACGACTTCGGTTTAGAGACCACCTCAAATTAACGACCACTTTTCATGATCCGAATTCTCTATGCTCCTTTCAACAAACCTCGCTTAGACGACCACCTCGAAAATTCGACCACTTAATCGAAGTTCCGTTGATGGTCGTAATTTCGAGGTTTCGCTGCTTGGCTAAACGGTATACTTCATGCATCGGGAGTTTGACTTCCAGTATACCATACGTTACTGCACACTGAGCTTCCAGTCTACCATACTTAAACTGCACGCTGCAAAAAGTCCCGTAATTAAAAAGTACTTAATTAGCTTACACCACAAACATAGCGGTGGTCATATTGGTCAAACTGTGCCATCACTGGACGTACCAGAATTTCGAATGAAAAAAAAAAAAACACAGGAAAAGTTACTCGAATTTATATTTATTTACCATTAGTGACATTCATGCTATGAACAGGGTTGGTATCGCCCTACATTCTACATAGACAACTGCAATGACAGTCAAATGTACTCGTAACCTTTAGACGGTAATAAGTTACGAGTTTAAAAAATGTAACCTAAATACGGTAATAACTTACACGTTTAAAAAATGTAACCTATATACGGTAATAACTTACACGTTTAAAAAATGTAACCTATATACGGTAATAACTTACACGTTTAAAAAATGTAACCTATATACGGTAATAACTTACAAGTTTAAAAAATGTAACCTATTTACGGTAATAACTTACAAGTTTAGAAAATGTAACCTCTATACGGTAATAACTTACAAGTTTAAAAAATGTAACCTCTATACGGTAATAACTTACAAGTTTAAAAAATGTAACCTATATACGGTAATAACTTACAAGTTTAAAAAATGTAACCTCTATACGGTAATAACTTACAAGTTTAAAAAATGTAACCTATATACGGTAATAACTTACAAGTTTAAAAAAATGTAACCTATATACGGTAATAACTTAGATATATTATTAAATCTAACCCATAAACGGTAATAACTTACACAGGTCATAAAATGTAACCTATATACGGCAGTAACTTACAAAAAATAAAAAATGTAAACTATATACGGTAATAACTTACAAAGATTATAAAAAGTAGCCTATATATGTTATGATTTTCTGAGAGTTCTCACTAATCCCTATAGACAAACCAAAACAGAGCGACTATAGAATCAGTCACGCACTGTGACAAGTACTTGACAAGGATGTATGTATGAGGACGGAGGGTGTGACGACTAGAACTCATGTAATGAAGGAAACAAATATTATGTTAATTAACTACGGTCCCAGACCCAGTCAGGCGAAGCAAACACCTTCCTGCGACCTTGTGCATGTGTCTCGGTCATACTTTAGTGCACAAAAGCGTGACAACTACGTGGAAGGAAGGACGGTCCTGTCAAAACCCAAGGGAACCTCTGACCTCACAATTACTTATCCAAGTACTTATTAACTAACACTTTATTACTGTGTTCGTAATTATTCCATTCAATATAAAAATGAAGGATTAATGTTTGGTTTTCAGAATGTCCAGCAGGGTGCGCCACCTGTCCTGATAGCTCATCATGTTGGACCTGTAAGGACACCTTCTTCCTGAGAGACAATGTCTGCCGTCGTAAGTTCTTTCAATGATATGTAAAACTTTAAATTCCGTGACTCACACGTGTTATGCAAGGCTGAACTGGATCCCATGTTACATTTATATCACCTTATGGGAAACCTAAAGTGACTGATTTATGACACAGAAGAAAATATCTCGAGATCTCGAGAAAATATCTCAGTTCTCGAACAATGAAACGCGGAAGAAACATGGACAGGAAGCATGAAAAATATTGATTTCTGAAGTTGCACGGAACGGCCGACAGGTGGTGTGCACGCTTTAGTTTTGTTTTGTGTCACTTATCGCGCCAAGTTAAAGCTTTTTTTCACTTGTCTATTGGAGTAAGCAAACGGTTTCAGATTGTAATATTATGAGTAATAATAAGTAATTATCATAAAGTATAAGTTATCGCGAGCTAAGCATCAAATGGTTGTTATAGTACCAAAGGGGACATAATTACATTTTTTTTCTGTGAAATTTTATCTTGAGATCTTAGGATGTTACCTCGGGATCTTGAGTTAATTTTTTTCTGTGTCATACATCAGCCACCGTAGAAATACGTACCAACCAGGTAAATACATGCCGTATCTTTGTAAAACCGACAGTACCCTTTGTATCTATTATCATGAATAGTTAGGAAAATGACATGTCGTTATGGGCCAATAATGATTCTTGTAAGCATATCACTTCTAGCCCCTGAGACAGCGTATTTAAAATTCAACAATATAAAATATAATTATTTGCATATTAACTGAATATTTTTTACGTATAGGGGTATCTTCTGGGAGACTAGACTATTAAGTTGATTTAATATTTTGATGATAATTATTGGAGACTGTTTCTGCTGCTTTGAGATTAACGTCGTGTGCTCGAGATTAGTTATGTATATGCACCTCTATCTTTAATACGAATAAAGGATAATTTTAAGTTTAGATGATGTTGATAATTAAGTTATCTTGGTTGAAGAATAAATGTATAAATCATAATTTTTCGATTAATTAGAGAACAAAGTTTATTTAACTAGTATTTCCTTATATGAGTATTATGTTAATTAGTAAACTGATAAAGATAATTGATGATACTTGTTAACATGTTTGTAGAATGTATGGCGAACTGCAAAACATGTGTTGATGAAGAGATCTGCACAAAATGTAACCCCGGTTATTTTAAGAACCCACTCGGAACTGTTTGCTTGTGTAAGTATTCTAATGCAAGGCGGTTTCCCATGGATATTATTTTCGCGGGAATGTTATTTAGCGAGGCAAATGGGATGTGTATCGTGGGATGTACGGCCGCCACATTTCCTTGCTAAAGCATACTGCTTCGTATTGACCAGGCTATATTTGGCTTTTCTCTTAAGTGTGGGTTTGATTTTATAAGTTTGGATCAGTAGAATTCTTGATTATTGTTTGTATATATTGAATTGCCAATAGTATAACTGTTCGGCAATGCAGTGTATAATTCTAATATTAATCTATATCCACTCTTTAGTGTTTGTTTCCGAACAGCTGTAATGAACAGTTGGAGGTTAAAAAAGTTATGATAACAAGGTAGACAACATTCCCTTTGTATAGTAAATATTTAATAATTATCAATTTTGTAAATTAATTAATACTCCAAGGCAAAGCTCTCAGAGGTTACCTCAAAGCAATTGTATAAAAATTTATTAGATAACATCCCAAGGGACATGGGTAAAGGTGAAAAAAAGCATGAAGAAATTAATTATATACATGACGGTCAGTGGACAGCTATATATAAATTACCCTGGATAACTACCAACGATAAAAAACTCCAAGATTTCCAATACAAGATAATCCATAGGATATTGGTTTTCAATGATTGGCTTTATAAATGTAAATTAATTGTAAATGAAAAATGCACATTCTGTGCTAATGAGAGAGAGACATTAGAACATTTCATATATGAGTGTGAAATAAGCAGACAATTTTGGGAAGAATTAGAAAATTATTGCAAGTTTTCAACAGTGAAAGATTGGAGTCGAGATGTAAAAAAATATTATTTGGTATTATTAGAGATATAAATTTAAACAAGATCATAAATATCATTATTTTGCTTAGTAAGAAATACTTGTATGAGTGCAGGTATCATGGAACAAAACCAAAGGTCACAATATTTATGCATAAAGTAAAACGGTATCATGACATAGAGATAGAGATAGCGAAGAAAGGTAATAAATTGACTGAGACTAGAGAGTTGTGGTCATGTCTAAACTTACCACAAAGTTGATATTCAGGTGACAATATTTCGCTCGTGCTGTATTTTTGTTCCTTTTGTGCTATATGTTGTGCTTTTGTGTATTAAAATTGTTATGGTATTGTGTTATATGTAAATGTATCTGAGATTGTATTGTTTTCTTTTGTTAATGAAAAAAATATAAAAAAAAATTTTAAATTAATTTTTTGATGATAAGATATAAAAGAGAATGTCGCATAGTGAAAATTTATTATTAAACTAGTATTATTTTTACTGATCATTGACATTGCGTTTTCATAAAACTATCAGTACTCCTGTAAAACATATATATAATAAATGTAATATAAAATAAATATGCTTATAAATAATAATGGTAGGAATTGGTTGTACAATTATATTTGATGACTGAAAGGAGAAAAGGCTGCTGTAAAGAATAAATACAAATCTGCTGTAAAGAATATATATTCACCCAATAAATCTAGTATGACTTGTACATCACGCTGAATGATCAAGATCACTGACTTGTTGTTAACACTTGTTCGCTGTACAAGGTCCAGTTTTAATGCTGTTTTCAACTTTGTGACCCGTCTTCTTTTATATCTATGACAAGACCAGACTTTATTCTGAATATGCAAATGATGTGATTATGGCTGCCTTCTATGTATAGTAGTCTACACATAAGCGTTTGTGATCGATCATGCAAAAATGTATCCAGCTTAATCCATTAAGAAAGAAAACCAATATTCATCAATATAATCGATTAATCGTCACACTACTGTTTTTTTTGTGTTTGTTTTTTTGCTTGTGTTCAGCATGTGCTCACTGTACCGGAAGCTGCGTGGATGGAACTGGTTGCACTTCCTGTTCAGATGGCTACAGCGTGAACTCTGACGGCATTTGCGCAGGTAAGCGTTCACACACACACACACACACACACACACACACACACATTAAGACAGAACAACGCGCGGGAGCGATTTCTCGTTCTTTTAAAGGCACATAATCATTTACAATAATATGTGTATCGTCTCACGCTATTAGGTCGTTTTGGTTGAAGTAAAAAGGTTTCCAGCAACAGACCCGGCAGGCAGACATACGATTTCCAGTTCAACTGTTTTATTTGCTGTTATGGTTCTGTGTGTGAGTAAACACATTCTACGTGTATGTATATACCAAAACAAAACTGCGTAACCAGAGGTCCCTTTCTGCGCATGAGCGACAGCTCCTTAACAAGGAGAAGATACATAAAAGGAAAAACACCGGTTTCATTCTAAAAAAAAAAAAATGATTTGTGAAATTACCCGGCACGACCACCAGGTGGTATGCGCTATTTTTATGTTTTCCGTCACTTATCGCGCCCGATGCAAGTTTATTTCCACTTGTATACAGGTGAAAATAAACGGTTTTATAGCGAAGTATATACCAGGATATTGTAAGAAGAGCTAACTATATTGCATGTTATTTTTCCATACCTTGTATGTGAATAGATTGTCCATTGGTCTCGCAGTTTGGCATATGCAGCAACTGAATTTATTCAGCATGCAGAGATGTACATATATAGCATACAGAAATTTTGATTTCTTAAACCCGTACAAGTGTCCAATATATTAGTCACATTTTGGACTTCAGAAGTTAAAGATTAATCTTAATACACAAAAACCTTAAAAGAAATAACACCATCCGTGCTTCATTTGAAGAACCGGTTTCAAGAACCTTTAGTAATTAACTTGCTGTAAAAACATAAAATGTTTTGGCTATTTTAATGTTTACATGAAGAACGTGTTTCTTTAATCTTGTTTATTACACCACGTTTGGTTAAATGCAAATGCGTTAGTCAAAATAAAAAGTTACAATTTGCATTTAAATGGACAGCTGAAAAGATTTAGTTTTCAAACGGACGTGCAAATGTAATATCAAACTGCTGTCTCACAAAAAAAGAATTCCTTAAGAATCACATTTTTAATAATTGTTATAGCATGTCTGGTTTCAGCATCACCATAGACTGCATTATTAACTGCAGTATACATGTAGCTTGAAATCAGGTGGCCAAAATTGTCAGTGTATTTCCTTTTGCACTTACATTCGATAATATTTCTTCGCATTAGCCTTTGTTTAATTCGAAGTTTGCATTTGCATTTAAATGCACTTATTCGCAATTAACTTCAAAACTCCAATTTGTACGAAATTTAAAAACTTCCTGCAGCTTAAGTGAATTTCCTCTTAACTGTGTGCATTTGTAATTTGACTCCATCCTTCTATTACCATTCTTCTTTTAAACCTTTTTTATACCGACAGCGTGTCCGTCTTTCACGTCCACAAACTGCCCGACCTGCGTCGTGGGTACAAGGGCACACTTCTGGACCGGGACATCCTGCAAAGGTTGGTATTCACTTTCGTTCGAATTTATTGAAGAAGGATTCCTACTTCTAACAGGTCCATGTACTAACTTTCAGTACACTAATTTTCAGCCACAATTAATATATTCAGTGGTTTGGTTAAAATCCTATTTCCTGTTTGTGACAATTGATATAAAGTTGATGACTTTATTTTGTAATTCCAGCTTGCCCGGCCGACTGTTTGTCTTGCTCGAGTTCCGCTTCATGTTCTCAGTGTGTTGCAGGAAAGGCATTCATCAATAGCGCATGTACAGGTAACCAGTACTCGGGACCTTGCACCATCATTTTAGAATATGTTTATTTTATAAATCGTTTATTTCATCAAGTAATCAGTGAAAGAAGACTTTTATATAGTTTTCCCAATTTGAGGCTAGATGACGTTTCCGTGACAAACTAAAGACAAACCATTTTACCTGTACATCGGATATAGATCTTAGTATGTACTGCATATGTTGTATATTTACTATAAATATGCGCGCTATATATATATATATATATATATATATATATATATATATATATATATATGTACCGTATGCTATATGTATGCAAACTGCAGTCAATACATTTTAATTATCGATATGCATTTAAAGGGTCCTATTCCAACATATGACGTCTAATAATAAAATGATCCCTTGAACCGTGTATTAAAATAGACAGGAAATGCCGATACCAGGGTACGTGTGCTGTTCACTTTGTTTATACCCACGTGTTTATAACATGTGGGGGGCGGGCTTGGTAAAATTATCCAGTCACATTCAACGAGGACATCTGGCGGCAAGTTAGATGGACCAGGGTTTGAAATTCCGTTTTGCATCTAGAGATTCATTCAATACACAGTACCACCCTCAGGGTATAAATCTATCATTTAAAAAGGTACACGTTTTGTTTCTTTTTAGACTGCTCCGCTGTCGCACTCGCTAACCATGACCAGTCTACCTGTCAGGCGTGTTCTGGCGTGTACTGGGAGAACAACGCATGCAGTGGTAAGTACAGTACTGCAGGTAGAATTAACGTATTTCAAATCTCATTTTATCATCATATAACATTGTTACATATATAAAATATTAATATACATATTAATTTACATAAAATTATTTTGATTCCTGGTAGAAAACCATTTTTGTATTATTATTTTCATACAAAAAGAACAAGAAGTTGTGTGATTTGTTTAAATACCAACAGCACATTCATGAGCACTCACAACTCCTGTGACTAAAACTTAGATCGCAACATAAGCCTAATATTTCTGTCAGTGGCAGCCCTAATTTTGAGGAAAGAATAAAACAAAATTGATTTATGTCATTTCTAAATATTTTCTGTGACGTCACACTTTGGCAATAACCAGCCAATCACATCAGGGCCCAGCCTCTTTTCCCATCAGCTAACAAACCTTCGTACTAATTTACCTTATACCAGCAATCTGGTGTGTTTCTCTGTGTAACTTTTTTTTTCATCATCTATTAAAGCGAGGTTGGTCGGAGGTTGGCATCAAATATATTGCTGTTGGTTTTTCTTCATTCAAGATATCTATTCAAAAGTTTCGATTAATTCCAATAAGTATGCGTGGAGAGACAGATGAAGTTAAATAAAACTTTGAGAACAGGATGCAAACCTTCCATAATCTGCTTTTTCCTTTTTGGTTTTGTTGTAATGTAAAGTAATCGAAAAAATTGAATGTATATGGCACTATACCTGGCCATTTGTATTTTTAGAGAGTACAATAAGATCGTTATTGTTTCTACAAGTATTTTACGTAATGCATGAACATGTTGATTGTCAGAGTGATATTATCTCATTGAATTCTAACAAAAAGAATCGAACCTTTGAAATTATAAATTATTCCGATGTAAAACGTTAGCTCTTTTAAAACGACCGCCTCCTTTAAAAGTGGGGGAATCCCGTGTGATTTAGTCCAAAACCGGAATGGAATTCCGCAGATGTATTAGTAATTAGTTAAGCAAAGTACTAAAAATGGGGGCGGTTACCTCCAACATAAAGGATCATAAAAATACACGAAACCATTTGTTTCACTACCCGCTTGTTTCATGCATACTACATCCTACATCCTCTCTCTCTCTCTCTCTCTCTCTCTCTCTCTATATATATATATATATATATATATATATATATATTTATATATCAGTAAATGTATAATATAATCGATTGGTCCATATAAATTTACTTGACCAAAGCATTTTTTAATTATGAAAAAGACTGTCTTTTGCCTTTATATCCAATCAGCCAGAGTTAGAGAATGTATATACTGTAGAATCAGTAATACTGTCTCCTCTGTTTGACTTTTGGTGACTGGAGCCTCACTCTCGTTTCAGCGTGTCCTCTCCCCTCTGCCGCCACCTCTCAGGTCAGCTGTGAGTCCTGTGGTAACAACAAGTACCTGCCCGGCAGCTGTACTAGTAAGTTAAAACCATCTGTTCCTCATGCCACCAATCTAATTATAATACATTTGACCTGTCCCTTAGGTGAATTTGTTGAGGAAAGGGCACGCACATATCTCAAAAAAAGCAGGTTAGACTTATCTTTACCAATCAAGCTTTGCAACAAATCCAATATTTTTATATGACTCGATCGTCCATGATGTAGGTCTAAATGAAACACCGTGTTCCCCGGATAAAAAGGCATTACGTTAATCATAAACATTAAAGGCCGGGTGTCATATGTCGAAATTATGGGAAGCCTATATCTCTAGTATAAAAAAATAAATATATATATATACATTTATATACTACCATGTACAATGTATATTGCATTAGTAAATATGATGATATTATCAATATAACAGTTATATTTACTATTATAACTGTATATATTGAATATCAATTGCACGATAAATACTTTTTTCAACCAAAATGTACGCTCATTACAATCGTTCATAATTTTCTTTTCTGTCTCCTTTGAATGTCTCGTAATCTTTGAACCCAACAGTAATTAAATAATAATTAAACATTTACTTCAATATAATCTTTATCGTAGCTGTAGGAGCGGACTTCTTCACCTACGGCGCTCGGGCGCCATCTTTTCATTCTTCAGCGTAGCTTTGGCTAGCCATCGTTCATTACCAAACAATCGAATTTCTACTTTGAAGCTTTTGACTGAATATATATTTACTTTAAAGTGTCATTAATGTATATTTATATTGATTAAATCACACCTCTTCCTTATGTGTGAACAGGTTTAAATGAGATGTGGTTTATTTTTAGCATTGGACTGTAGCAGCGGCTCATTAACACAGACCCAGTGCAATTTGTGTAACACAGCAGGTCTTGGGGCTTACTATAACAGCGGCTCTTGCAACAGTAAGTAAACCTTTCAAATTTCTTTAGATTAGTCCCTCCGCCGGGAGGGTATGCGTTCATCCCCGTTCGTGTGTGTTTCTGTCCATAACACATGCAGTCATGAACGGAACCTCATGAAACTACCAGGGCATTTCGGGAATGGCATACTCTTTGGCATATAGCTATCCAAATTAACACACGTTTGTTGAAATTTAATGTAAAACACGTTTTTTTGTTTCTTTATTCGATATTCATATCAAATAGAAGTTACATGTCATTTAAAAAAAGAATCATTAATTTCTAATATATTAAAATTTATGCAGAAGGATAAATGATAGATAAGGAATAAAGAAAAACACCTGGACATATTTATATGTATTTTAAATTCATGTAATTGTTAATGCATACTTACCGCCAGGTGTGAGATGTATCGTGTGCTTCATAAAAATGAAAGATGTAAATATATTATTTCAGACGTGAACTGTGCTGACAATAATGCCCTGACCACTCAGGCCGCCTGTGAATCGTGCCGTAATCGCTACTGGGGCCTGGACTGTGACACTACACGTAAAGTATATTTTATATGACTGGTAATTGTGTCAGGTACTAGTTATACTTAGACCCTATTAAACTCTTCTTTTTATAGTTTTGTATGCGCACGAAATATTTATAGCAATTAATGGTATAATATTTATTAACTTAAATAAATCCACAAATAATTTCAGAGGTATTCAGTCAAGAGGTAATTTTATAGGCTACGATAATTGCATCAGTATAACATGTTTTGTTACCATTCGTAGAATGAGCTATACTAGTTGATAATACCTCATCAACGAATATAAAGAAACACCTTTGACGATTCAGCAAAAGTACGAAATTAAATATTTATATATATATATATTTTTCTGTATTATATAAATATATAACTGTTAATGTTCAGTAACTTTGATTTCATTCAGTTTGTAAGACCGGAAACACATTTTGAGTTGCTCTCACTATTCACGTACAGATCTCGATTTTGAGCAGCGGTTTAAGGAAAGGAGAATTTAGCACATAATTTATGTATAAGAAGTGAATTTTTTTAAAAAACAGTTCCCATAACTGCCTCTACGCTTGTCAAGTCTTGGGGAAGCGTTACTGGGGACGCTTTGTGACATTTTCCTGCGTTAGTCGGTATTTCCTACGATATCTTTTTCTTCAGCCGCTGATCTCTGTACCGGGTCGCTTAACACACCGGAAAAATGCACTCAGTGTCTCTCCCATATGTGGTCATCAGGATCATGCGTCGGTAAGTTTTTTATAGTTCTCGTCCACGATTACGTAAACCTTTAGTATGATAATCTTTGTATTTTAAGGCAGTGATTATGAATCTTGTATGTCTCTAAATGAGCACACCAGGGGCCTCCCACACATCACTTTATAAATAAGCTCTAATGTCTCAGATTGGTGTCTGTTTTTTAAACAGTAAAATCTTAGAAGAAGTGTAATTATGAGATATAATTTTCCATTATTTTATTTTTTTTTGTATTAATGGACTATCTTAAAACTCAATGGTTTTATTTTGAGTAAATCAATAATAAAAGGTAGAAATAAAAAACCTCTGAAACGTAGAGTCAAAGAAAGAACAATATGCATAATCGATTTTAAACAATTTCCCCTCAGCGAGTGTTTTCTTAGTAGTGGCTGCCCCAATAGTATTTATAACTACCAGAAAAGGTAACAGTATGAAGGATGCCACAACCTTAACATCAGGTGCCTCTAAGCTCATATTTATAATGTTTTTTTTTTTAAATTGTCCTTCAAGACTATCTCTTCCGATGCTCATCTGTTTGAATCATGATTGAATGCGCCTAAGCATTATTGTCATATAACAATGTTGAATTGATTAAACAGCTTTGGACTGTACCTTTTTTGTTAGCGGTTGACTGTACGGATCCAAGTTTGGACGAGGCTTCCTGTAAGCGCTGCCGTCCATGGAAGTTCTGGAGCGGAACCGCCTGCCAAGGTAAGTAGCTTCGGGATCAAGATACATCGCTTATTTCTAATTAACCCTGTCCCCGATAGGGAAGGGAAGCCCCTGTCCCCGATAGGGAAGGGAAGCCCCTGTCCCCGATAGGGAAGGGAAGCCCCTGTCCCCGATAGGGATGGGAAGCCCCTACGTATCACAAACTCTACCGTCCTATGTTGTTTATGTATTTCTATGTACTTTCTTGCACTTGCGTATGTCATTCGTATAATTTCGTACATTTTCGTATGTCATTCGTATAATTTCGTACATTTTCGTATGTCATTCGTATAATTTCGTACATTTTTGTATTTTTTCTGGATGAAGAAGCAGGTACCGATTAGTTCCTTTAATTTAAAACAATGACACCATCTAGAGTGGGAATATGGAAATAATAGGAATTGCAGGTTTTGAAAATAAAAGAATAATTTCTGCTCTTAATGCTGCGTATTTTCTGCTTCAGCCAATGACGCCGACTGTGCCAACCCGACAGCCATCACGGACCAGAACAAGTGTACCGCCTGTTACCATGCCTACTGGACCGGCACAGCCTGTGCAAGTTAATAATTATTTCATATTATATAACTTGTAAAGTATATTTTATGTATTTTTTCGTTTATTCTATTAGTATCACTATATATAATATATTTTGTGCGTTATTAATATTTGTTTGTGGGTTGCATGGATCTTTAGAGTTTTGGTTTAGTAATATATCTCAACCCAAATATCAAAGTAACCGTCCCTATTTTGCCTCTATAGTAAATATATAATCTTTTTCTTTTATAGCATTTATCCTGCTTTATTTTACTTATCACCTTTCCACCATGCTTGGGTCACTTTTTCTAGTATTGACTGTTCAAAAAATGGTAAAACCATTCTGCTTATATTTCCTCCTCAGCGGTGGACTGCGATCTTGCTGACAGCCAAGCAAAATGTGAGGCGTGTGACGGGTTCAAGTGGTCAAGCAGCAGCTGTACCCGTGAGTAGCGTATTATAGCAAAATAAACCATCACAGAACACCTACACGGAGCATCAACAATCACAGAACACCTACACGGAGCATCAACAATCACAGAACACCTACACGGAGCATCAACAATCACAGAACACCTACACGGAGCGTCAACAATCACAGAACACCTACACGGAGCGTCAACAATCACAGAACACCTACACGGAGCATCAACAATCACAGAACACCTACACGGAGCATCAACAATCACAGAACACCTACACGGAGCATCAACAATCACAGAACACCTACACGGAGCATCAACAAACACAGAACACCTACACGGAGCATCAACAATCACAGAACACCTACACGGAGCATCAACAATCACAGAACACCTACACGGAGCATCAACAAACACAGAACACCTACACGGAGCATCAACAATCACAGAACACCAACACGGAGCATCAACAATCACAGAACACCTACACGGAGCATCAACAAACACAGAACACCTTCACGGAGCATCAACAAACACAGAACACCTACACGGAGCATCAACAATCACAGAACACCTACACGGAGCATCAACAATCACAGAACTCCTACACGGAGCATCAACAATCACAGAACACCTACACGGAGCATCAACAAACACAGAACACCTACACGGAGCATAAACAATCACAGGACACCTACACGGAGCATCAACAAACACAGGACACCTACACGGAGCATCAACAATCACAGAACACCTACACGGAGCATCAACAATCACAGAACACCTACACGGAGCATCAACAATCACAGAACACCTACACGGAGCATCAACAATCACAGAACACCTTCACGGAGCATCAACAAACACAGAACACCTACACGGAGCATCAACAATCACAGAACACCTACACGGAGCATCAACAATCACAGAACTCCTACACGGAGCATCAACCATCACAGAACACCTACACGGAGCATCAACAAACACAGAACACCTACACGGAGCATCAACAATCACAGAACACCTACACGGAGCATCAACAAACACAGAACACCTACACGGAGCATCAACAATCACAGAACGCCTACACGGAGCATCAACAATCACAGAACACCTACACGGAGCATCAACAATCACAGAACACCTACACGGAGCATCAACAAACACAGAACACCTACACGGAGCATCAACAATCACTGAACACCTACACGGAGCATCAGCAATCACAGAACATCTACACGGAGCATCAAACTACAGACGCTACCTACCTTCCACAGTCTTATTCAGTATGGATGTCACTAGATGTAACAAGTCATTCTGAAAACCCCAAACTTAATTGAACCGTTCTTTAATCTGTAGGTCCATTTTGTACAAAACTATCAGACAAGAATAGGTACAGGAGAGGTTAATATTCGAGTATAAAATAAGTATATGCAAATAATCGGGGGGGGGGGCGTATCATGCATGACTCGTACATACCAAGATTACAAACTTAGCCAAGCGACCATGTGGTCTTATTTAAGCATTCGTTTTCTTGCACAACATGAGTCTCAATTTGTTCCACTAAAGTATGACCATTGAAATTTTGCACAACCATAGCAAATTATTTTATAAATGTAATAAACTCAGAATCTGAATAAGCACTCTTTATTTTACAACATATTAGTTTAAATGATGAAGCTCGAGGTATCTCGTTCCGTGCAAACCGATTTATATTAAAAAGCTGATTATTGATTTTAGAGCCAAATAAATTCTGAATAAAGTGTCACCAACAAGTCGAGGTTATCGACACATGAAAGACGCCGTGTCATCTAACCACAATAACTAGAAGCTTGTAAAATGTAAATGTAGGGTTTTCTCATGAAGTTTTATAGTAAATGTTAGGCTTTTACTCCCCTTTACTACATTGTCAAACTTTATCTAAATATTCATCTTTCAAAAATTAATCGCCAATCTTTCATGGACACGTATCGGTAAAATATACTCTATTTATGTAAAACGACGCAACAGCGCAGCCAACTGAATACAATTCTGAGGACCGTTATCGAATAAGCATCTAGTATTTTTGCTTCTGATACTATTAAAGAATCGTTTCTATTGTGAACGGAAAGTATATCTTATTTCAGCGGTGGCATGCTTGGGCCAACAACTCTCCAGCCAGGATACCTGTGAATATTGTAGACACCATATATGGCACGGAACCTCCTGTTCAGGTAAGTGACGTCATCAAGAATGTTAAGTCAGCAGATATGTGACATCCTCAGGTAAGTTACGTCTCGCCTTGTATGAAAAAAGTGCTTGTGATTGAATGAATCTCCCGATTCCATCCCTTCGAAGTCACAAAGACAACAGGATAATAAGAATAATTTCTAATAGAGATGGTCAACTTGATATTTTAATTACAGATTATCCTGATTATCCTGCCCACCTGTTTTTTCATACGCCGGGCATATGACGGTAGTATAATGGTATAGAGACCGTCCGTCCTTCCGTCCGTTAACTGTTAGTGTCGTTGGATAACTTACCGCGGCTTCGATGGATTTTCAGCACACTCTCCATAACTACTTACCAATGTATTATCTCTCCCGAGTTCGATTATGGCCAAAATCCACATATATTAAATTAGGTCTATGGGTCACTGATCCACTCTGTTGTGTCGCCACGATAACTTTTGAAGAATATGATATGAAGGATTTTGATAAAACTTACCAGAAATGTAAATCAGTAAAATATCTCGCATAAGTTCGATTTCTAGCAAAATCCATGCATATTTAATGAGGTCGGAGGTCACTACACTTTGGATGCACAGTGGTGACTTAACAAAAATCCTATGGATTTTCATGAAACTCATTTTACATATTTATCAATGCAGTTCCTCATTATCAATTAAACTCTCAGCAGATTTCACGCATATTTAATGAGGTCAGAGGTCACAAGATACACGACGGGCGAATTATGCACGTTTGCGATGTTCCTTTTAGTTTCTTTTATGGTAAGACATAATTTTTGGCACCAAAGGCAAAAAAAAAAAAAAAGTAAAGAAAATGCTTGATTAATCATTGTGAAGTATTAACTTACTTAATGCGATTTTCCAATTCTTTAGCGACATCGTTCGGCGATCCAAAGGGAAAAGAAACAACAGAAAGCAGTAACAACGTCATAATAGGTCGCGTGCAAAAGAAATACAGAAACAATGATCAAATGCTACCGACCCTCTTTTTTATAACGATGTTTTTTTCAACAATGCACGAGCTCTCACTGTTACGTCATTCACGAGTTGTTGATACGAAACAATGGCTACTCACTAGGGATATCTTAATATAAATATTCAAATATAAATATAGAATATAAAATACATGCATATTACAGATTAACCATTTTAATAATTTTAACATTTGTTTGTATTAAATTCAAAGTTCACAATATCAGTTTGCGTTTAGTCATATGAATAGTAACAGCTACATCATGTCAATTATTTCAGAGTATTGGAATGCAAAATGAACGCAAACATAGAAACATGTTCATCGTCTGTACGTTTTTCTTTATGTCATATTTGATAATTTATTAATTTTAGCTGCGGAATGTAGCAGCACTGGTCTCACACAAGCCCCGTGTAGTTCTTGCAAAGACATCAAGGTTTGGACAGGCAGCACGTGCGCGGACTGTGAGTAAATCTGTAAAGACACTTGTTTTAAAGTTTTTGTTTCAGTTGAAGGCATTTTATAAAACGACATAAAGGTAAATTTAAATACTAAATGTCTCACCCGGCCCATTTTAATCTTCAGTTTAATCACATAATACCTTTTGAATTCCTCCAATATGATTTTCATTCCTTGTGATTCTAAATTTCTCTGCCAGGTGTCTGGCGGAGGTTGGGATATCTATACTCTTCTTTGAAACTATGGCAACGGACACACAACTTACACCGGAACACAAGCTCTCATTGTACTTACTCTTGGCCCTATGCCAGAAACAATGAAATCAAACCAACGAGAGCAGGTGTCGCATGTTTAAAATTTTTGCTGGATGCACAATGGTCTGATTACAATTCTTTGCTCTGTGCGCACCATAGTGTTCCTGCCCGGGTAACCCTTCCATAGAAAGCAGCGGTTACACAAAACGATGTCAGGTACCTCTGCGTCAGGAGCGTAGTTGAGGTCTTGAACTAAATATATATACAAGATATATAAATATACACACACATACATACATGTGTGTGTAGCTGTCTGTTACTTTATTCATGATAATTTTTATTTTTTTTGTTTTAGTAACGACTGGACAGTGCTCCACGAGCGGCACGGCCACAACTTGCCCGGCGTGTCTCGGTAAAGTGTATGACGGGTCTTCGGCGTGCATAGGTAATGACCGGGCTTCAATTTTCATTTAAAACCAGATGGTATTTTCTTTTTTAGAAAAACAATCCGAGACGACCATAGGTTGATTACACCTATAACTATCAATTAAAATTTAAATTGGTGTACGTAAGAATATATATATGTATTGCTGATCATTCTGTCCATGTTTAATAACGATTATTAAAAAAAGAAATAGAATTCATGCATTTACGAGACATATATCATTAATATAGTTATATATGAAAATGTTTGTGAAATAACATATATATTAAACTATACTTATTTTACAAACTATCTTATACTCAGTTATGTATGTATATTGTTTTATATTTTTATATTATATTATATTTTATTATCACAAGTATTACCAACTTGACACATAATATTGGACATGACCATACTTAGTATATTCAGCATGTTATACAATATATTATATTTTATTCATTATATGAGTGTATGTTATATTGTATTATCGCAGCTATTACCACAACGACAACCCAGGCAACATGTGAAAATAACTATGGATATGTTAGTTTATCCATGACCTGCCGAAGTGAGTAACAAATCAAATGATATATTTTACTTAATCAATATTGTTACAAAAGCATAGAAGTTATGGTAAGAAGGTGACAACTTATATGGTTAAAGTGTGTATAGGAATTAAAATATTAAATCAGTTAGGTCATTGTTCCAGTTCTGATTAACTGTGAATCTATAATTAACAGCCCGCAGTTATAGAAACAGATATACATGTAGATAGATACACATGCTTAGTCACGTGGACATTTTGAACACCATAAAATATTGTAGGGCCTATCGGGGAAACAAGCCCTATCGGTAGCACACAGGTCCAGCGTTCCACCACTTCGTCAATAAAACAAGCTTCAATGGCGAGAGAGATATTTCGGCCTTGATATGTTCTAAACTACACCCCTTTGAAATCGTTCTGACAACGGAACGAAGTGAATCAATTGATCATCCCAGGAGTCGCACTTGGGTAAACTAAGTGGCTGTATGTATTACGAAAATCACCCTTCTTCGGACCTCAAAGGCGGCATCCCGAACGAGCCCCCTTTTTTGCCAAGTAGACATCTTTCACAGGTTAGAGTATAGTTTTACCGATCCGGGATGGGAACGCATGTCGGTGGTACACAAGTACAGCTTTTCAACATCTTCAGCTTCAATGGCGAAATATTCAGGTCCCCCTTTATATGCACCCCATAATAATATAACCATACACGCGTATCCTCAGACACACAATTCTATTCGGCCTCTCAGCAGAGGAAGGTCCGGAGTTTGTATTATGTATTTATGTGTGCTTTAGTAACCAGTTCTGTCTTCCCACACCAGGTGTCCTTACCGATAACATATGCAGTGGCGCCATCTCCAGCCAGGCGGCTTGTGGATGGTGTCCTGGCAGGTACTGGAATTCTGGGATCTGTACCAGTAAGTATTTTGGTAAATAGTGATATTAGAATATATATATATATATATATATATATATATTAATATGTATGTTTTCAGTATAAGTTAATTCTAAACCAGGATCAGCTAAATAAAATATTTTGTTTTAAACTAAAAATGAAGAAAAAATGGAACTTAGGTCCATAATTATTATTAACAATATATAGACATGTTCCCAATATATAGACAGTTTTACAATGAATGTCAACGGATGATTACATCGCATCGCTAACTCGTGGGGCAGGGAGGATATATACCTCAGATTTCCCTGTATTACTCTGCTGTACATGTGCAACCAAGTAGGACGCCGGTACAAGAAAAATGAATATAGAAAGACAACGATCAATAGGAGAGAAATTACAGATGTAACTTCTGCATTATGTGCAATAACACAACATGCACCAGTAGAATGAGCCATCTGTTAATACTGAACAGTGAATCTGTTAATACTATTTATAAGGAATCAACCATCATTAACATCTGTCTCAAAGTGACACTACCCGGTGGGAGGGTAGGAGGTATTTTTGTAATCTGACATTGATTTCGGTATACAGGCGGGTAACCTGAAATGATGCCAGGGGCTGTAGCTTGAGCCCTTAACAATAGGCGGGAGCTGGGGATTATCAATTTCGAATCTTCTTATTTATATATAGCTTAACTTGGTCTCTCATGTATTTGAGAAGTATTTTCATTTGTCAAGCTGTCATTCTGTGATGTCGTGTTTTTTCCTTGACACAGCTGTGACTTGCACAGCTGCGTCGACAGCTGCCGAGTGCAACGCCTGTTCCGGTAAATACTGGGATGGAGACGGCTGTGAAGGTTAGTGCGTCTCAGGTGTCCAGTATCAAGTTACGGTAAATTATCAAAACAAATGTCACCCCTCATTATTTTGTTTTACTCTTAATTCTGTGTCAGAATTGAATCAGGAGTTTTATTTGTTATATGGAAAATATTGAGAACTCACACAGCCTATATGCGTCAATACTACTGTAGAAATACATATATCCAGAAAGGTAATGTTAATGATATATTCTACAGATCATACAATATTACATAAATGTTATATGATATCTATACACACACAAGATATCATCTCTCTCTCTCTCTCTCTCTCTCTCTCTCTCTCTCTCTATATATATATATATATATATATATATATAAATGTAACACCTTAATCTAAGACCCTTTAGTGTGCCGTTTAGTCATTGTTATTGCCTTCGCACGCCTAGAGTGGGGCTAAGGTATAGACTGTTCAGTGCTTAAACAGCCTGTCTGCCTGTATTGTCTGCACTGGTCTGGTGCTGTTCACATTTAAGGTCTACCTGGTTTGATAGGCCCGAATTTCTTCACTGAGAATAGGGGTAATTTATTTGCTTCCGATGCGTGGCCACGCAAACTGTTCAAGCGTATACGCACGTGTAGTGCGTCAAAACATGAAAACAGGGATGTGATGCATTGAAACACAGGAATTACGGATATGTTTACATACACATATATAATACAGATTGGAGAGGACTGAACAATCCCCGGAACCATGTAAAATCGGCACGAGGGTCAACCTTAATTATCTCTTTAATTTCCTTTCAACCATTTAAAATACATTACAATATACATATTATCAAATTGAAATAGTCGATTAATTAATCAATCAAATTTATTTTTTACAAATAGGCCCCGATTATTATCCTGTTGATATATATATATACACCGTGCCATTTCCCCATATATCACACATACACACACAGCAGTAACATATGACAGGGAGAATTATAAACTTGATTTTTATATCATATTATGCTCATTGAATGTGTGATGAATCTCTTAACGGAGCTTGCTAAATATAAATATTTAACACAAATATGAACGTTCTCCCTCTTTCAGATGTCAGTGCACTGACGTGCTCAGGAACCGTATACACACAAGATGAATGCGAGTCTGGATGTTCAAAGAGCGACAACAGTGCCCGGGAATGGTCAAGCAACACAGGACAATGCATCGGTAAGGTGTATTTAATAAAATCTTTGTGTGGACGTAACCACATTTTTTAAATGATTTCTCAGCTTATCTATTAATAAGAACGCCTGCAAAATTCGATTTCGCTTTGTGAGTGCTAGTATATGCAAGTGGAAGCACTGTCATTTTAGGAATTTGACATTATTTGGCGAAAGGTCTATCACATTGCCACCAATGAGACACCTTGTGTATCCACAGTGACATACCCGTACCCAACGAGCCCGGCAAAAAACACAGGCCTGTCCAAAGCGCGAAAGGATACTATGCTGTTACTCAAGTCCAGCGTACAAGTTATAAACTTTGGATACGATATGATACCAAGCAGGGTACGACAAGAAATCCTGGCCTATGGGCTTCGTATCTTAACGTATATGTACAAATACAATATCGATTCTGCGTCGTATCGAATCCGAATTTTCATGATGTTAACGCTGGGTTTAAGTAGCTTTGTACTTATACATGCCTTGTCCTTCGTTATATCTTCTGTTGGTAGCGCATTAGGCTACTGTTTCATGACAAGACAAGTAGCTGATCAGTATCAGATAAGGTTATCCCATCCCCTTTTGCACGAGATCCGTATAACGTACGGAAAAACACGATACGAATCTATGGTCTTTACGATACGACGTTGCGATTGAAAAATATGAAATGGTATCGAATCGGAAATTCGTAACGTGTACGCTAGGCTTACACAACAAACAATATCCTTTATGCTATATGCTGAATTACGGATGTCAATGTAATAGCTGAACGTGAACACAAGACGCTCTCTCCCGTATTATTAAAACAAGAAAATCACTTGTGACATTCACTTCTCATCAAACGGCACATGACATGACGTCATTTTCTGTATCGCGTCATCGCGTTTCATACATGGCCGTAGGATTACAGACCATCGCAGTACATACTATGTATCAAAACCTCTAAAGTGTTCTCCTGGGTTATTTATGTATTGATGTATTGAGACCTCACACTCCCGAACTTTCTTCAGAATTTCTATTGAAAAAGTTTTTAAAATTTACTGCGGACAAAAAAAACACACATACACGTAACATCACACGCAGGATCGACAAAAGCCCTTACCCACTGCACCCGGTAGAGTTAATTATGCTATGCAGGTCTTGTGTAATTCGTGCTCTTTTCTGTGACGCAGGATTTATAAGTGACGTATATACAGAGTTTGCCTTTTTGTCTACATGTGTTACAATGAAACGCCTGCGGTTTGTTTATAGAAGACACTCTATAGAGCCATAGAACCAAGTTGTATATGTTAATATTTCATATTTTTATGCGTATGTATAGTTTATAATTGGTTGGTGCTCCTAGCACTCCACTTTAGTAATATTCGATGCCTCTGTAATAATTTTGTTAGTTAACGCTGAAGACTTTATTTTTCTGATTAATTTGAGTTTACTAAATAACAAAATCAAGTGGAATATTAAATGTGTCAGGATTGATTAGTCAAGCCTTATACCACTGTGTACACTTTGGAAATTTTTTTTATTGTTCACGAACGCTTGTCAAGTATTGGATTTTCAAAGTATGAATAAATCAGGGTAAATATTTGACTTTAATTTTACCTTGATTACTTTAAGCTTGTGCCCAGCACTGTCTGACTTGTCACGTGGTGAACTCCGCTTCAACAGCGCCATCTGTCGAGTGTCTAACTTGTGAAGATGGCTACGTCCTTGACTCCGGTGCTTGCGTCTGTAAGTAACTGCAGTGTAATCTTTAAATACGCGCACCAGCCATCACAACCACCCCGTTAAGATGACCACTCTCTGTTAGTCCTTGTCAAATCTAACGTAAATTACCATAAAAATATTCCCACTTACAGGGCCATCCCGATATGACGACCACCGATGCCTTGGTAGACATCCGGTCTTAGAGAATGAACTTCTAGAGTTCAATAAAACCGTGACCAACATTAATTTATTGACTTAGCAGGTCCAAATTGTCCGGCGTGTTCGTTCCGCATACTGAAACAATTTGTCAATATTATATCACGGTGTCTTCTTGATTAATATCTTCGTCAATAAACATATAAGTTACATGCTAATGTAATAAACTTTATTAATTAATGATACAATGTGAAATATAATTTGTAAACTATTCACTTTATCGCCGGGTTGGAAATAATTTGTGTACCATGACCCGCTAACTACCCGAAACGACTACATTGGCCGGTCCCTCAGATGGTCGTGTTAGAGAGATTTTACTTTGTTTATACAATACATTTACAGTTAATTGTGAGCTGACGAGCATTATCAATCTTAGATTAAAAGTAACGATTTTTCATCAAAGGCTACTCTTAATATGGTAAACTGCAAATCATTTTGTCGGTGCACACTGTAAAGTCCACACATTTACTGATGATGTATACTTTATGAGCTAACACTGGAAGTCCACACAGATCAGTCATTGTAATATTAATTGTTGGTATACTAAAATTACTCATAAAAAGGAAACGCCGTTGATATAACTTTTTTTTGTTAATAATTAATATCTTAATATTTTTTAACATAATATGTATATTGTACATAATATTTACATATTATTGTGCTTCTAGGGCGGAAAATCCTTAATATGCAGTTAAATTACAATATATGCTCTATTTTCTAAATATTAAATTATATATATTAATATTGAACTATATTCTAAATATTGAATTATTTGTATTAAATATTGAATTATGTATATTAAATAAATATATATATATATTTGTATATATATTTATTCATGGGTTTAAATAAAAAGCGAAACTTGTGCAAAATATTTCTTTATTCATGGTCAAATGATACATGTAAGTACATATAAATCAAACCTACAACGCAATCACTGTGTTTCCATCCCAAAAAATCAAACTTCACTTTTTGAAGAGGGTACTCAGCGTGGTTAATTGGTCTTTTTTGTGCAGGTGATCCTATTAGTGGAGTGATCAGGGGTTTTAAGGCAGGGTTTTAATATATATATATATATATATATATATATATATATTGAGAAGAAAACAGTTATTTCTAAAGTTGTATGATTTCAGCGTGTACCGCCGCCACACTTAACACCCAGATTAAATGTAACACCTGTAAACGGCCATGGAGCAGCGGAACGTGTGGAAGTAAGTACAGCATGTCATAGTCTCGTGTGCTTGACTTCATGTAACAAAATACAGTATCAAATTTTACGTTAGACTATACTGAAAGTATTCATTCCACGTAAAGGTTCTGAATGAGTGTGTTTTTTAATTTAATAATATATAAAAAATTAAATTAGGTTGTCTTTGATTAACTGGTAAATTTTCCTTATCTCTTGTTTTGGCGATCTCGAGAGTATGTTTTATCAGATATTAAATATCCCTGGAATTGCTGGAGTTATGAGCACCAGATTTTAAGGACATATTGATATGGTGATTGGTATTTCAGTATAAGCTGCAGACAGTGCAGCTTAAAAGTAAAGCTTGGGTCTCTTGTCGAGAATGACAGACTACAGATATCAGTCTGATACTTAGCAGAACACAAATAGTTACCATAAGATTAAGAATGTTAAAAAGTAAAAATAAACAGACACCTTCCTGAACGCTTCTTGCAAATGCCATATAAGTTCATTTGTGACATTCATTGATGTGCTACGGGCCTTAGTATTGCGTCAGTTTCAGCTGAGTATCATGGTCCATGGGCCACTTTTGTGACAAATAGATAAACAAGACTATTTTAAGGTGTTGAAAACTGCACTCTAAATAACTCTTATGAAGTAGGCAGCCTTTGGCAGTGTGGGGGTATAGCACATGCTACATTCGCTACCAGTTAGTTCAGAATATATTCGTTTTGTTTAAGATCTAAGTATTGTCTGAAAATCATATAATGTTCATTTTTGTCAGAAAACGGGACATTGTTTTATCAATCTTGATACGTGTTATACTTGACAACACGGTTTCAATAGAAAAGGGAATTTTCATTGACATATCAGTCTAACGTGATTTGTATACGAAATCACCCTCTCTCTCTCTCCCCACCCCACCCAACCCCACCCCAGAGAACCAACACACCTTACAGTTCACACATTGGTCAACAAATGCAGGTACTATTGTTGAAAGACGTCTGGTACTCAGGCCAACAGAACCAGGTTTAACGAGCTCAAGCCCTTCTTATTTGATCTGCTGGGAATAGCTTATTTACACCGATTTGTGCAAGCCTGGACGGACTGGTTGAGGACTCCTATTTTCTATATTTTCTTATTTTTTTCCTATTGTCTCCCATATTTTCCAGCATTTAGATCATAGTCTCCTATATTTTCCTTTATTTTAATGTGCACATTTTTGTTTCTGACCCAATTATTATTATTCAATAATTAATGACATAAGAATCTATTTTATAAAAAAATCAGCTTTTTTTAAAGAACTCTCCTGTTAATAGATGCAGCTATGCAAGTTAAGCCATCTAAATAAATTAAACAGACATTTGGGATCTGCCTAGAGAATTGATGGACATGTTAAGCTACTGTGTAACCCATGATGGTACAGTGGAAATTCCTTTATGTTCCATTTTTTCTTTGCAGTAATTTCCTATAAACTCCTATATCTTTATCTGAAGTGATGCTATAAAAATCCTATGTTTTTTTTTTTGTGGGAGACTTGCTTGTGACCCGATGACTATTCAAGAAAAGGACCATCTCCAGGCATAGATGTATATCTAAGAACGGTAACGATATATATATATATATATATATATATATATATATATATATATATATATATATATATTACCAGATACAAGACCTTGTTCCTAACAGATCAGTTATTGTAAGTGACTTGTCTTTGTTAATTGTCTTTCGTTTACAGCATGCCCGGCTGATTGCGTTGACTGCAGCACTGCTGGGGCGTCCGGTTGTGATCAGTGCGTAACGGGCAAAATCTTCAACTCTGGAACCCAAACATGCGAAGGTAAACACACACAATCTATACTATTCCGGTTTGATTAGAAGGATTGCGACGACACAAAATATCAGCAAATAAAGTAAATAACACTGAATTGAATTTATTCGATTTTTTCTTAGAATTATGACATCTGGTTCCTGTATGAAGTTTATCTACCAAGACAGATAGTATGAGAGGTGTTTAAACAGATTTTGCAATGGGCTTTAGTATAATTAAAACATACCTTAATATTCCATCTTTCACTTTATAGAGCTGCCCATATGTAAATTGGTAAATTAAAACTTCAATTAAAATTCCTGGAGTTAAACGTCTATCAAAATTATTGACCTGTTTAATCATTTCATGATTCCAAATTGTATACTAGTATGTTGGACAGGCTCAACTTTCGGAAACTGGTGGTATTAGATAAAACTAATTAAAACTCCAACCATTGGCCTGTCGGAACTAGTTCAGGGGTTCGCGACTCATTTACGTTTCTCTCAGCATGGGATTACGTTATATTTACCATATTTGTAGTGACAAATGAAACTACTGACAGGTTTAGGTCGGTTGTTCATGATTATTTGCATGGGAGCACTTTATATTATCTAAATATGTTATTTTATGTCATGAATGTCAACTTGTTTTATTATGAGCCTCAAGCAGTTTGGGCGACGGGTCTTATTTGTGAAGGTGGTCCTATTAGTGGGGTTGTCTTAAGGCCCATATTATATTTTAAAATTACTGCGATCAGCAATATCGCATATACAGTATAACCCCTTTAATTCACCATTCGTTTTCTCACCAGCCTCAACCACGGAGGTCCCGTTGTGTTGTCTGCTAATTCACTTTAAGAAGTGCTCCTTATCCTTATCTTCAAAATGAACACTCCTGACATAGCGGTTAAGCACTACAGCCGTTCCATATCTCCTCTGCTTTAACCGCTGCTTTATTTAGCAAGTATTTAGTTGTTCCAACACCAAGGCGGACACATGGCCAAGGATCAGACAAGCGAGAGCGGAGCTTAGTTGGTTTAAATACTTGGAGTTGGATGCACAATGCGATACCATGATCTTATTAGTCTGATCACAATTTTTTGCTCTGTCCCAGCCCTGGCTGTGAAACCAGTAGAACCTTGCTTTCAGAGCAGGGGGTAAATGCGTGTCATGAAACGACTGCAGTGTCTATTTAGAACCAAGGGAGTGTAACAACAAAAGAAACCCGAATCCGCCATCTTCAGTTTACCTCAATTCATCTCAACTGAGGTGGTCCCGCTGTTTGCAAGAAAACGAGGGTTTACGGTAATTATTCTTAACCATTCTTTTACAGACTGTGCTCTGAACACCGAGGCCCGATGTGAGGGCTGTGGCGCGAATTATTTTCTATCATCGGATTCAAGCTGCAACGGTAATTACATGACTGTCGAGGTTCAATTTCTAGGGTATAACATTCTTTGTAACCTTTTATCATTGGGTTTAATAACATGAACTGAGTGTGTCACGGAAATTTGGATTTGACTGAATTATATTCTGCGTTTAAATAAAACACATGACATTTATCTCATTTTCTAATCCCTTATCACCTATAAATGTCAAAAAGATATTTCCCAAATAATGGGATTATTTAAAAATATTTTACCAAACATTTCAGCCTATATGGCTGTTTCAGTATGGTAATCCTTTATAGAATTTATTTACAAACGTTTTTAGAGACAAAAATGGAGATTATTATTATTTATACTAAAAAAAATAATAAAATTAATTATTATAATAAATGTAAATATCAGTGTTAATGAAAAGTAATGCAAAAATGATGATGCATATTCATATAAACATGACGTAAAAAATTATTTGAATAAAATACAAACACAAAAAATGGGTTCTGTGGCTATGGCCTGCGACATGATACAACCTATGACATGAAATGACCTGCGACATGATTTGACCAACATTTCCTACAACATGACATGGCCTACAAAATGATATGACCTAAAATGATATGACCTAAACATGATACGACCTATAATAAACTGTTGTAGAATTACTTACATTTACTCCAGCTTGTCCATCAGGATGTTCCACCTGTTCCCATAGCAGCGGTACCACCACGTGCACAGCTTGCAACGAGAATTATTACCTGGAGAATGGAGGATGTACAAGTAAGTGTAAAGCACATTTTTCAGTGTAGTCGTGATGCCTCTTGATATGTAACTAAATGTGAAAACAATTTAAGGATAAATTCACAAAACTAGGAAAACTATCGAACACTAACCCTTATTTTACCACCTTATAGTTAAAGCTTTCTGTTGAATATGACGATGTCAGCTCCCGACCAGTTCACTACTGTGTATATTTCGACCAAAGAGAGTTTCAGGTACTTTTGTTTAAATGGATAACAATTATTCCACTACATAATTAAACAGATGAGTACAATGTTAAATACTCTCTCTGTCTTTCCTTATTTTGTTCATTAATCCTCTGTTTTCTCCCTTTATAGGTTGCCCGGGCTCCCTCGGCTCTATGAATACTCAAACTGTCTGCGACCAATGCGGTGGCACCACAACCAGGGGGGTGTACTTTGACTCCTCAGCAAACACATGCAACCGTAAGTGCCACCCTTTTGTTGAAAATATATGCTCCAGTATGTGTTTCGTAAAATAACCATAAGAATTTATAATTCGGTACATCAAGTATATCATCATAGTTCTTCACTTTGTCATTTTATTTGGATGAGACACTGATGCTGCCTTTGGATCACAATAACGGTACAACTTGGTCTATTTTCAATGTATGGAGGAGATATCTGTTAAAACGTTTGTACTATTATCATGCTTAGTCTGCATAAGTGACGTTCATTTCACCGATAATTTACAGAATGTATTGCAAACTGCGCCAGTTGTACTTCTGCGACAACTTGCACCACCTGTTCTGGAGCGAGAGTGTTTGTCTCAAGCAGTACCTCTTGCGAAGGTAATAAAGAACTTTAATAATAAATATCAGTCTTGGCATGTAAATTTATGTCATATATTCTACACTGAATAAAAGTTTTTAATTAAAAAAAGCACCATATTTTACTTGAAAATAATTTTAAAAAATGAATTATAGGTCATATTATACGGCATAAAGAATATATGTTATATCATAGAGTTGAACTAGAGACAATTGTTTAAATTGCCTTTTTAGCCTGTGTGAGAGTTAAGGGAAAGACTGATTTCTTTGTTGTTTCCATCGCGCATCCCATTTGAACATTTTTTTTTCGGAATATTCAGATATGTCTCTTCCCGTTTGTCTGTTACAAAAATACCAACTATATTTGCTTCACAGTTCAAGGTAACCTTTTCTACAGTTATGGTTCCATCACCAGTTAAAGGGAAATCATTCCTTCACCCCCATACTCAAACTTTATCCATTTGTTTGCGGTTGTCTTTTCTTTTTAACGTCATTACCTGAATCCCACACCTGTTCAACAGACTGTCCTGCAAATTGCCAGGCCTGCTCCAGCACCACTTCTTGCAGCCAGTGTGATGCAAATCGTTACTTTGAATCTGCCAGCAACACGTGCAAAGGTGAGGATCTCTTCATTAAACGCTACCGCTACCTAAAAAACCGTAACTGGAGTCATCCATATTCTTCCTTATTCAAAGCCTTGGTCTGCAGAGTGTGATCTTTTATTTTTCAACACCTTTGGTGTGGATGGTTGTCTTCTTATTCTATATTTTCTATCCGTTGGTTTACCAATGGAGCTTTGGTGGCAGATTGCGCCATTTTTATGTAGGTAGCTAAAACTTGCATTAGTTTTGTAATTTCGTTCCTGATTTAGGAAGGATATGGCACAATTTTGAAATATAAAACACACTATTCCGTTGAATACAAAATATTTCACTAAATCCAGAAAACATAGACCTGTCATTAAAAGCGTATTCAGGCATTTGTTAAGAAATCGAGAGTATGAGACCAAGGTGAAGATCCATATTTTCTAATTCGGTTTTCACTCTGGATGAAATTTATATATGCTAATCAAGGAGGTGGTCTTCTGTAACATCAACGTTATAATCACCATTTATACATGTACATATGATTTCAACATACCGTTCGCATGGGCTTTACAGGTGTATGTGTGTATAAGCATTAAGAGGAATGTTCTTTTTAGAAAGACTGCATAATGTTTCTTATTCATTTCAGCTTGCACCACCATCGACGCTCAGTGCGCCACCTGCCAGACTGCCGTCAGTACTTCCTGTGTTTGTAATTCAGGATATTTCTGGGATGCATCGGCAACTCCTCCACAGTGCACAGGTAGAAACGTTCACTTGTTTTCTCACTCAATAATATTTTTGAGATTTTGCATGTTTTTTTTCAGTTAAAGTTGAAAGTAAGAGTTAACCAAGACTCTTCTCAATGCCAAACAGCAATATCAGTTAAAAACATTTGATACTGACATATTAATACAATTTATAAAGGTCAAGTTCGTAAGTACTGAACATATTTATTGAGCATTTATAACCGTAATGGCACATAATAATGCAATGCACTCAATAGTTAAACGATTGTTCTAATTTTCAAAACATCACATAATAAGCTGACTATTTCAACTTAACCTTTTAAACCTTTAAATTTAAAGGTATGATTGCTTCTTAATTTAAGGGGACATAACTCTGCGTAAACATTATTCAGTTTTCAGTTCTCGTCCCTAACGTTGGTGTTTGTTTCAGCCTGTGTCTCCGGTTGTGCCGTATGCACTGATGCAACAACCTGTCAACAATGCAAGTCAACCCACTGTTTTAATACAGCAGACAGTACCTGTGTCGGTGAGTATTTCATAGTTTCTATGCACCGGCCTTGTTTATTCCATCCATTGGCCTGATCATCTGCACGATCGTAAACGATTCCATGCTTGATTTACGATACATAGGTAGGTATATAGTGTATCAATAAATTTTTGTGTGTTTCATGTACAGCCTCCGCCAGCTGCCATACCTGCGCACAATCCACTGATGGTGTAGTTACATGTAGCTCCTGCAAGGCAGACTACACTCTGGAAGTGTGTGTTGGTATGTATCAAGACCAGACAGTGTATTTTTTATTGCAAGTAACTTGAACAATAGAATACCATTATGTTTATAAGGGAAACGTTCATTACCTTCCTTATTTCAGTCTCAAGAGGCCCCAGAATTCTCGGTGAAAAACCTTTAATCCTGATAATAATAAAGTGTTTAAAATCCAATTTATTTTATTTATTATGCTTTGGAACTAAAGAATAACTCCCTTCTTCTCCTTTCACAATCATAATAAAGTATTATCGCATTTTTAGCTTGCACAGACAGCAACTGCCTTACTTGCAACGCGGACAAAGCTGTTTGTGAGACATGCAAAGCTGGATATTACGTCTCTGATGGAGCTTGCACCCGTAAGTATCACTTAGATGTGTGAAGTTATAAAATGTTTATCGCGATGGATTAACATCACACAGAACCGATGATAGCTCGTTCATTTGGAATTTCCGTATTCATGTAGAACTGTTCTTAATAATTACATTGATTAAAAGTGAGAAAAATATTCAAAAAAATATAATTTATATTTATTCAAATGTCCAGAATGTCCAGGAGGCGCTGAATGTTTAGCATGCACTGACGGGACTTCCTGTAGCAACTGCGGCGCCGGAAAATATTTTGATTCAGCAGCTTCAAGCTGTACCTGTAAGTATTATGTTCATATGACGGTCATGGAAACTGAATACAAAATAAAGAACCTTTTTGTTATCAGAAACAATTTATTTCTTTAAATATAATGATAGAAGAACTTCCATTTGCTTCCGGTTATTAGCAAAAAGGCCATGCATTAAACTTATTCGATGACACTGTAGGCAAAGCGATGTTTAATCGAAAAGAAATAAAATCATATTTCTAGTGTTGCCCGTTCATGTTAAAGACATGAATAGACATGGCGATTATAATCTGTGGTAGGATCTTTGTTACAAGTGAATTGTATTAAGATATGTTCCCTGACAGCGTGCGGAGCTGGCTGCAGTGCCTGCTCTCGTGGTACAGCCTGCGACACTTGCGCAGCAACGAACATGCACAAAGTGCCAGGGACGAACACATGCAACAGTAAGTTACATCAAATCATGCTCATGATGTTCAACTTGTTTAAGAAGTCTTGCTTTACCCAAAATACAACAATCGGTGTATCACTGCATATTTCTGACTGTTGAACTCTTCAGTTTTTTAGGAGGAGTTTTTTTATATGACTCAACCCCATAAGGACCAAGCTAAATTGCTAATTCATTATGACGTACAACGTATAAAGAATAACCGATAGAACATGCCCAGTTTCCTCTAGATTTTCATCTCACGAGAATTTAGACATTTACATTATTTAGGGGATATGCAAACCTTAGTGATTCTTGTATCACCGTTCGTACCTTTTCAGCAAAATGTACAGATAAAACGAGATGTTTCAGTGAGACCCCTTTAATGTCGATATATTTTATCAACGTGTCACACTAATTTCCTGATGTAGTGAGTTATATTGTAGACTGCCCTAGTCAATGTGCCCAATGTACCAGTGACACACAATGCAGCCTGTGTAACCCTGGATACGCATTAGACTCAAACGGAGCCTGTGTTTGTATGTCTCATTACTTTCCCTACGTCTGCTTGACGGTGACTTCATATATAATTATCCATTAATTTTCAATATTCAGAGTAATGAAAACTGGTTTTTAATGGAGAAATTATCTATTAAGACCGCATAGTCTGTGTTCCGTGTTACTTTGCTGCTTCTATAAAACGATCTGTTGAGACCTCATAGTCTGTTTTCTTTGTTATTATGCTGTTACTATAAAACGCATGCACTCAGAGCGTTATGGTTGTTGTAATGAACCGAGGTAAAGATCCAAGAAAATAATTATGATTTGAGAATTTATCAAATTTGTTATTATTAAATAATATTAAATACCTGATAATGTTAAATTTTATTTACAGACACCGTTTCTGTTTTGAGTGGTAAATGGACAATAAATCACAGGTATGATTTTGATGAGGTTACATCTGTGTTAGTCATTTGTATAAACATGCTTTCAGCCTGTTTGTCCGGGTGCACTGTATGTTTGAATTCCACGATCTGCTCAGACTGCGGCCCTGGAAAGCACCTCTCGGAAACCGGCGGGACACAGGCCTGCAATGGTAAGTTTTATCATTTTATAGTGCACCAGTGTCCATAATTACGGAAAGGCATCCAGACATTAAAAAAAAATATTATTAAATGTAAAAACTTTGAATGCATGTGGTGTGTGCCTAAAAATACTTGTGCTCTTCCATTAATTATCAATTCTAAAAAACATGCTTTTTTTGGTAAAAAGTTCATAAACAGCTCGACGCGATGGTGGTCAGGGCCGTTCTTTTTTTACGCTATATGATTTAATTCTAGAACCACACGTATATTTTAGTGGAACACAAACTGTGACAAAATTTTATCAAATCGGTTGATGGGTCCTCTCAATTCTACAGCATGTCCAGCCGGATGCTCTGCCTGCTCAGCTGCTGCTGACGGTACCGTCACCTGCTCCGCCTGTAACGTTGGCTTCTACATGGATTCAACAAGTCTCTGCTCATGTAGGTAAACCTATACTCCTTTTTACGACCTCCATTCCAGACTTGCAGCTTTATTGAATCAATATCACTAATAAATGAACAATAAAACAATAAACTTTTTAAACTTCCTATTGTGCACATTTATGAAATGGTTAAGGAGAGGCAAGAACCTATTTTTATGCCCTCGGCACAAAGTGGCCGGGGCTTATAGTTTTACCCATGTCCGTCATTCCGTCATTCCGTCATTCCGAAATCAAACAGTTGTACGGACTTTTTTTCGCAATGCCTGCCCGATATTGGCCTGAATTTTGGTGTTTGGGCAGATAATGACCAGTTACAGATCGAGTTCGCGTTTCGTCCCGGTTGACCTACTTTTGACCGTTTTACGGCTCCTAAACTAAGAAAATTCCATGAAAAATAGAAATTTTCATGACAAATACACATGTACGGACTTTTTTTTCGCAATGCTTGCAGATATTGGCCTGATTTTTGGTGTGTGGGCAGAAAATGACCAGTTACAGATCGAGTTTGCGTTTCGTCCCGGTTGACCTTCTTTTGACCGTTTTACGGCTCCTAAACTTAGACAAATTCATGAAAAATAGAAATTTCATGACAAATACACATGTACAGCCGTTTTTAGCCCTCAGCTCATAGGCTGATGGGCTATTGTCGTCACCCAAGCTGTCCGTTTGTCCATCTGTCTGTCCGGTGTCTGTCCGTCCGTCCGTTCCGCATCTGTTAACTTTTACCATGTGAGCGGGATATCTCTAAAAGGATTCAGCGTTGGAATTTCATTTTATCAGTGAAGATGTATATCGATAAAATCTCGGTCAAGTTCGAAGATGGGTGACCTTGACCCATTTTTATACATTTTAGAGCTGATTATAGAAAAACACTCAGACGTTTATATCTCAGGAACCATTGTGTGGATTTTCACAAAACTTACTATGATCATTGGGACTGATGGTCTGTATGTGCTGCACAATTTTGGTGGCGCCACCTGCAATTTCTGATTTTTTAATGAAATTTTATCGGATTTATTTCAATTTTGGCCTTTTGTGCAGGATATCTCCAAAGGTATTCAACACAGGAACTCCATTTCTTCAGTGCTATTGCATTATATTTACAAACTCTTGGTCAAGTTCAAAGATGGGTGATATTGACCTACTTTTTAAGGTCACAGAGCTTTGTATAGAAAAAAACTTAGGAGCCTATTTCTCAGGAAGCATTTGGTGGATTGTTATAAAACATTTATATACCTCTCCAATTTAAATTTATAAATGATTATCAACTTTTGCTAATATTCTAGTTTCGCAATGCAATGCTTACAGATACTGGCCTAATGTTTGGTCTGTGGGCGCATAATGACCACTTACAGATCGAGTTCGCGTTTCGTCCCAGTTAACCTATTTTTCACCATATGACAGATCCTGAACATAGAAAATTTCATGAAAGACAGAAATTTTCATGAAAAATGCACATATATGAACTTTTTTTCACAATGCCTGCAGATACTGGCCTGATTTTTGGTGTGTTGCTTGATAATGACCCTTTACAGATCGAGTTTGCATTTTGCCTTTGTTGACCTACTTTTGACCATACAACACTTCCTGAACTTAAAAATTTTTACAAAATTTAACAAATGTTTCTAATTTGCCCCAGGCGGGGGCATTCGTGTCGTTCCGACACATCTAGTTTTCATTTTACATGGTAAAAACAAATTAATCATAATCCATATGTTCAAATAATAATGAGAATGACATAATCCCTGCATGAATTATATATTGTTTCCTTTAAAGTGAAAGTGTTAAAGCTAGGCTTTATTTTTAATTTATTGCATTTAAGGTATGTCCCATTTATCATGGACCTTTCTTTGTGTATTTCCTAAAATGTTTTACTTTGTTCTGTATTTTTCTTTGGTAGCCTGCAGCAGTGTGACTGCTAATTGTGCCGCCTGTTCGAGTGCGAGTGTCTGCACCGCCTGCAGTGGAAACAACATGATCAATGACGTCGGAACCACATGCCTTCGTAAGTTATTCCGTGGTTTAACAGTCCTATCCCTGACCTCTAGCAATTGGTATATAATGTGTTTGAAACTTACCCATCAATAAAAGGAGAATAGCATGGCGTGATGTTTCTCTTATAAAATAACATTCAAATGGCCTTTAACGTGCTCTTTTATTGCATTAAAACTAAATATGCACGTATATGCGTGTAAAATGAGTATACACTAATGTTCTTGTATATTTCTGAACAATCAGAATTGCGTATATGCGTGTAAAATGAGTATATATTAATGTTCTTGTATATTCCTGAACAATCAGAATTGCGTATATGTCTGTACAATGAGTATATACTAATGTTCTTGTATATTCATGAACAATCAGAATTGCGTACATGTCTATAAAATAAGTATTTACTAATGTTCTTGTATATTCCTGAACAATCAGAATTGCGTATATGTCTGTAAGATGAGTATATACTAATGTTCTTGAATATTCCTGAACAATCAGAATTGCGTATATGTCTGTAAAATGAGAGAATACTAATGTTCTTGTATATTCCTGAACAATCAGAATTGCGTATATGTCTGTACAATGAGTATATACTAATGTTCTTGTATATTCCTGAACAATCAGAATTGCGTATATGTCTGTACAATGAGTATATACTAATGTTCTTGTATATTCCTGAACAATCAGAATTGCGTATACGTCTGTAAAATGAGTATATACAAATGTTCTTGTATATTCCTGAACAATCAGAATTGCGTGTATGCGTGTAAAATTTGTATATACTAATGTTCTTGTATATTCCTGAACAATCTGAATTGCGTATATGCGTGTAAAATGAGTATATACTAATGTTCTTGTATATTCCTGAACAATCAGAATTGCGTATATGCGTGTGAAATTTGTATATACTGTTCTTGTATATTCCTGAACAATCTGAATTGCGTATATGCGTGTAAAATGAGTATATACTAATGTTCTTGTATATTCCTGAACAATCAGAATTGCGTATATGCGTGTAAAATTTGTATATACTAATGTTCTTGTATATTCCTGAACAATCTGAATTGCGTATATGCGTGTAAAATGAGTATATACTAATGTTCTTGTATATTCCTGAACAATCAAAATTGCGTATATGCGTGTAAAATTTGTATATACTAATGTTCTTGTATATTCCTGAACAATCTGAATTGCGTATATGCGTGTAAAATGAGTATATACTAATGTTCTTGTATATTCCTGAACAATCAGAATTGCGTATATGCGTGTAAAATATGTATATACTAATGTTCTTGTATATTCCTGAACAATCTGAATTGCGTATATGCGTGTAAAATGAGTATATACTAATGTTCTTGTATATTCCTGAACAATCAGAATTGCGTATATGCGTGTAAAATTTGTATATACTAATGTTCTTGTATATTCCTGAACAATCTGAATTGCGTATATGCGTGTAAAATGAGTATATACTAATGTTCTTGTATTTTCCAGAACAATCAGAATTGCGTATATGCGTGTAAAATGAGTACATACTAATGTTCTTGTATATTCTTGAACAATCAGAATCAGTGGTACGGTGATAAGCTTAATTTAGTAGTCCTCTCTGAAAAGGACGTTGGACAAAAAAGGCGCTGTCATATGCTTGAAAAGGTTATTGTCCACACACAAAAGGTGTACCTGTGGCGCTATTCTCTCTCCCTGTCACACACATTCCATAGTGTGTTTCTTCAGGTTCCATATACACCTTCATCTGGCCTTGAAAATACTTGGCATGAGTTTTACGCCTGATTTCCCTTTAAATCTTACTTATGAATTATACATTTTAATGTTGTATTTTTTTTATTCATTATAGTCGTGCAGCTTTTTTTTTCATTATATTGTAGTATAAATACTTACAAATTCTTTTCAATTTGCAGCTCTCAACATTCAAGGTTGTCTGTCATACTACGATCGTCCAAACTATTGTATCAATTGTGGCCAATTCTATACCCAAGACAAGAATGGTACCACGTGCGAAAGTAAGAAACCATATGCCATCACTTGTGATGTTTGGTTAACTTTTTCTAGAATAAGTTTATTAATCTTGGTCGATGTTTTAGTAGATCTAATGGTTGTCAGGCAGGACTGTGATGAGTTTAGTATATATATATATATATATATATATATATATAAATATATATATATATAAATAAACGTTTTTGTATTTATATTAGTGATTTATTATAAAAACGTCTAATTTTTAGAGAGTTTATCAATGCACTTTCAGTGCTCAAATGTTTTCTGATGTGAAGAATGGTCAGTGTGGACATGGATAAGGACAGATTTTATATACAGATATAATCATGTGTTTAAATCATATCATCTTATACATTTCTATTGTACTCTACATATATTCGATATTTGCTCGTAAGGGTGTAAAGAACAGGGTAAATAAGAACATTTGATAAGTTTATCATTTTTCGCCAGAGGCTTGTTACCATTGCATCGGAATTGACTGTCAGGCCCCTGACAACACCACGGCATTGGTTCCATGCAATGGACTCGGAACCACACATAGTTGCATGGTAGGAATTTATAGATGCAAAAAATAACAAAAGTAAAACACTGTCTGTATATGCCAGGCTGCCAAGCGATCTTACTCTTTCTATTGATTTGGTGTCGGTCCTGTTTTAATCCCTTTCTTTAATTTACTCCTTTTTCTCTCTATCTGCTTTCAGCCGTAATATGCAAAATGTCGTGTATTCCTACGAAATTGTCTTTGTGAATGAATGATTGAATGAATGAATATTTTATTCAGAAATATGAGGCCTCGGGCCCATAGTTCCATATGTGCATATATCACATGTAGAAAAACAAAATAGACAATGTTTTCAAACTTGAAAAACAACATCACAAAGATAAAAGAAATGAAATAATAAACAAATGATAATATATGATATATGCATTCCAAAATATTAACAAAAAAAAAATCATCATGTAGAGGTCATTTCACCCATATATATATAAATATACATAAATTTACGGTTCTCATAAGATTAATAAATATACAAGTTAATAATTACAAATATATGCTTGTGTATACACATATTCTCAATACATATACATGCATAACTACATATTAAGCCATATTTAATCATAAAATATATTTTATAAATACAAATATATCTATATTAATACAATTTTAAATGAAACTTTAAATATTGAACTCTCTTAATGTGGACAATTTACTTAAATTTTAATATGCATATATAATAATATCTAAAAGTTTTACTACTCAGCTACCCAAGGACTTGTTTTGAGCACAGCTTCCAATACATAGTATTGTACCTCAATTGTTTTTATCCATATATATATATAATACACATACATACATATATATACACACATATTTTTTATTTTTTTTATTTTTACTTGATCAAAGTTGACATAGTTTTATTCATATATTAATATTTATAACCAGAGTAAACAAGTGACCATTCAACTATTTCATATGGATAATCTGTTTAATTTAGTTATTAACTAATGAATTATTTCTCTTTTTGACGGCATAGTGTACAAATGCTGCTAAACTATAAATAACATCAGTATTTTTACTTGACATAAGAGATATAATATCTCTTAGTTCATTGTATAAAGGACATTTTATTATGAAATGATATTCATTTTCACCTATCGATTCTCCAAGTTTCAAACAATAATTACAGATTCTTTGTGTCCAGTGTATACTTTCATGTCTTCCTTTCTCAATTTGTAAATTATGTGAAGAGCAAGTTAACCTAGCTAAAATAATCTTGTGACTATTATTTCTAACAACATTCAAATATATTTCGACAGAAAGAAGTGATTTAAATACAGAGTATGTTTCCAAACGCCTGTTATTTGAAATGTTACTTATCCATTCTTGTAAACATATGTATTTGAGTCTCTGCTGCAACTGAAAGAGAAACAATTTTGTATCTCCTACATCTTGATGTATCCAAACATAACCAAATCCAAGTGAAAACAGTATATTTTTAATTTTTGTTGCCCATGTTTTTCTCCCTAATTCATCAAGATGATGTAATCTAACATATAACTGTTTTAGGTATCTATGCTGTGTCATTCTTAATAATTTTGTCCAATATGTAATACATTTCAATAAATAAATTTCTTCAGAATGCAGTGTAAAATATAATTCATTCATAAAAAATGTAAATAATAAAGGACTAATCATACAACTCTGTCTTGTTCTACAGTACATGTAAAATAATCAGTTAAACCATTACTAGTTAACACACAAGACTTCAATTTGGAATACATAGATTTTAATATGTTATAAATTTTACCTCTAATGCCTATTTTATGAAGAACATGAAATAATAATGTCTTTGTATAAAAATGTATAAAATGAACTTGGAAATTTCAAGCACCATGTGATATCAAATCTACAAGTATAACTGAGCACCATATTTTGTTTAAATGTTTACTCCTATTGTCCTATTCGTCACCCAAGAATCAGCATGAAATTATAATGTTGTTACGTATTGTTAGGTCCTTATCTTGTTCTTCCTTTTTCCGTCTGTTTCCTACTTTTGTCCTACTCTTTCAATACTTACAGTCGGCCTGTTATCTTTCTTTACGCAATGTGTTCTTGGCAGCCTGTTGTTAGAGCACGCATAACATTACAAGTAGATACATAGCTGTGTATTATATATTTAACGAGTGTATATGTTAAATAGACATTTGTTGATTATAAGGATAACATGTATCGCAGAAACGGAAAATGGAAAGCGACACACATTGATAACACATTTTGTTGTTGTCATAGTTACGAATATCATTGAAACCTGAACTTATGGTGATTATAGTCCGTTTCATCCCCTCATGTCCACCTGTTTTTTGCTATGAAAATTTTTATTATTTACATTTCAAGGGAAACAATTATAGTGTAGAGCAGAGGATTAAAGAACCTAATTTTCAACAAGGTAACTAAATACCTAACTTACGCCTTATTTGAGAAACAGAATTTTCTGAAAATATGAGAAATCAGTCTACATTTTACAACATATCAGACCCATTTATGGCGGTCAAGGTCACTGGTCACATGCAAAATCAACCTCAACTGAAACTGCTGATTGGATGATCTCATGTAAACACTCTAAAAAATATAACCAGCTAAAACAAAGATGGCTGCTTATGGAGGGACACATAATATCTGCCAGATCATGATAAAGAGACTAAAATGTTGTGAAACATAAACGGGGGATTTAAAGTAAAATTCTTAATTGCCATATTAGGTTGTCACTTCCATATACTGTTTTCTTGGAAATTATTGAAAAATATAAACTTATAAGCAAATCATCTACAAAAAACAGGTGGACAGCAGGTGGTGAAATGGACTATAATGCCCACTCTTTTAGTAAAAAGACCTAAAGCTTTATATTAGCGACGCCTGTCGGCCACAGTTTACACTAAATGTACCGGGCCTTTATTTCAGGAAAATCTCTGATGATTCATTATAACAAAGAGTTATCTTTTGAGTTTGACTTAATTTGACAAAACTCGTGATTCTAGGCAATCTGTCACCAACCCAGCATGCGCATATAAATGGAAAAATTCGATAAATAAAATAGGACTAGTCTGAACAATAACATACAATTTGCAGGTATTCTCATTGTTTAACTTAAAAAACCAGAAAATTACTTCTTCGGCATTAAGTAGTATGTTATACAGATGATATGCAAGTTAAACAATTATAAGAATATACATAGATGAAAAAGGGTTTTCATATTTCATTTAGGGTCTGAAAACCACGGACAGTGGCGTTACGTACTACACGTACAGCTGTTACAACATCACAGAAAAACCCTGTGGAATCTGCGAGACAGCGGGAACCACTACCGTACGTACAAATGTTCTCTTATAGATTTAATGCACCGTCCTCCTTTTTCAACCTTTCTTTTTTAATACAAAGGTGGTGTTTCGGGGGCTACCTTGTGTTGTCTGGCGCGTTCCTGTTAGGACTGCCGATATATTGATACATTGGCAAAATCAAGAGGTCAGATAGATAAGTAAGACAGATAATTTTAAAATTTATTTGTTAATGACATTTTTTGTGTAAACTTCTGTATCCAAAATTCACATGGTAATGCTGGTTTATGCCCTTTCTCGGTCCAATGGCAAATGAATTTAGTATATGCCCATTTTGGTTCATAGAGAAATAACCTTTATCTATATCCTTTCTTGATCCAGTGCGTAGTGACACTGGTCATTCCTTGACAATTTCTTCAATCAAAATGTTACTCTTAAACTTACTTTATACGGTGTCAGTAGTTTTAGAGAAAATATGCACCTGTTTGAAATCAACATTTATAGCAAGTTTTAGTTCAGTTCAACTGTTTGCTGAATACTTCAGACCGTTTTACAGAAGCAGGGTTGGAATTTCGTAAAGGTTATTGAAATTGATAAATGTCAACACCAGGGCGGGGTTACGTATGGATTCCCGGCCATGGTGCTGCAAATGTTCTTAATTCGAATGGTGCCTTTATGAAATTCCATACAGGGTACATTGAAATAAATAACATTTTCACTGAACTGATAACATAAGGTTTATTATAAATATATATATATATATATATATATATATATACATTTTATATATTATGATATATCTGATATTTGGAAAGCAACCCCTATATCTATGGTTATTGCATTGATTTGCTCTTAGACCATTTAATAGAAATAATAAACAAAAAAGGGGGTTCAGGTTCTTCATGTATTGGGAATGGGCATGGAATTATTTATGATATATGAAATGTCTAGGTCCTAAAAATACATATACATATTTGCCAATTATGCACGATAATGGTATGTTGTCATTGAGCCGTCCAAGATAATCCCAATAGTCGTATATGATAAACAAACTCTGTTGATTAGATTTGCCAAATATCAGAACATAACTTTGAAGGATCAATACCAGATCAATACTAGACCCAAAATGCAGCACCTTGTTAGTAACTGACGGGTAATGTTTTAAAAATTAATCCGTTTTTGTGAATACAAATTGAAAATCATGTACGAAATGTAAAGCACATTAATCTGTATGCATTTGTTGTTGTAGGAATGTCGCCAGTGCTGCAACACTGCCATGTGTAACAGCCTCCCCTACGGAAGTGAGGCATCGTCGATCATCGTTGGTGGCGCCCCCATATTTATACTGGTTGCATTACAATGCTTGCTGACTTTAAGTTAATATATCGATGCAAATAAATGTACTTGATATATGTGTGTGACATTTTGTATGCTAGCATCGCCTGCATGTACGGAAAGCGTGGCCTAGCATGATAATTTTAGCAAGAGGGGTTAGAGAAAGAAATGATTTCATCATAAGCGAAAATAAAACCTTTCACTTATTTTGTAATATTTGGTAAATAAAACAAAGCAGTAGCATAATTTGGTGGTCCGTTATGTCAGAAATGTTTGCAGTAATGTTGATTACCGTGATTGTACCAAGCTTGCCAATTGAGTGCACATCTGTTGATATTGCTCATAAAATAAAATAGACAAAGGGTGCAAACAAAGTAAATATTAAGTATCCATTTGTCCACAATGTTCATCTCCTGAGAGAACTTGAACGGACTCTAGCTCTGACTTTTCCCAGAATCGATTCCAGCTCCGAACGATTTCTTGCTCAATCGTCTGCTTGGACGGAATGTAGTTCCGACGTCTGATAGAACGGAGTCTAGCTCCGAGTTTTCAAAGAACGGACACTTGCTAAGACTTTGCGGGAACCGACTCAAGTTCTGAGTTTTTTTAAGAGGACTCTTCGACTTTTATTCGACATATTTGTATATATGGCGCTATATTAACCTTTCTTCTAGCATAGACCTTCTCAAAAGTTAGTTTACATTAGGGCATAGAATCTTGGTCATATTTGGAGGCGCATAACTTGAGTAGCCAATATCGCTGAAAACAGTCGAACTGCCGTTGGCAAAGATTTGAATGCCTACGTCGTAACTTGTTTATCTGGCACAACAAAGGCAATTATAATCGACACAATGTTAAAAACAGTCACGGCGATAATTCAAGAGTTATGTTTCGAAAACCTAAGAACTCTTCTGTCAGCCCGTTAAGGGCAAAGCTTGAAAGCAAGATGAGCTTTACACCTCTCTGTGGAAACTAAAAATTAGATCAGCGTGACCTGTAATTTCCAAAATATAGAGATACAACTAAGTAAGCTATCATTTGTCAATAACAGGACACATATTGTAACCGAAAGAATAAGGAATCAAAATTATGAAGCGAAAACTCCAGACATCATCTGCATGCATGTTAACATGGCGCAAATTAGAACTGAAGGACCTATAATCTTCAAACTGCTAACTAACCCAGGAAGGTCCTCTTGTTGGAGCAAAAACTGGGTCACCTTGACCCGAATTCCTTGAGTTATGAATCGAAACACTTCAAAAGCAACTGTTCTTCATCAACGGGGCAAAAACTATTACCTTAAAGACCCATGGAGTTCATACTTGGGAAATGGAACAGTTTTGCAATTACACAAAAAGCGGACAACTAAACGTTAAAATATACTGTGTCTTGTGGTATAAACAACTCAGATTATTTTTTCATCAGTACATTAACCTATAACTTCGCAGAAACAGCAGGAGCCAGCGCCATCATATTTTATGCAATAATCAGTCACATATCAAATGTTGTCGGACTGAGCTTTTTGTGGCACCACCTGCATCGACTAGCGTTTTAAGAGGAAAACTTTCAAACCTTCGAAACTCTTCTTCTCCTAAATCATTCAGCCGAATTGTTCAATATTTCAAAGAAATGCTCCTAGAGACGAGCCTTCATAAGCTTGTTCAAATGGGTTAGGTTCGAGTTAAAGGAATTTAAATTTAGTCATTTGACCAAATAAGCGTACTAACATTACAACCTCAGAAACGAAAGGAGCTAGCATCACCAAGTTTCATGCACATATTGGTCACATGAATCATATTTGGAAGTTTGGTTCTTGTGGCGTCACCTGCACCCACCTGTTTAAAAAAAAACCAAAGACTTTTAATTTTAGCCTCTTTCAGCTTCTACATTAAAAATGCTTTATGATGAAATTGTCGAGCAGTCTATGGTTTATTGTTTCACTAGATTTTCTCAATTGTATAAGTATAGATTGGGTCAATTGATTTTTGGTAGAGTCATATGAAGCTGAAGTTAGTCTTGTGGCCAATATAAAACCTATTTCAAATTGAAGGTTGCAATAGTCTTCTTCTACGAAACTGTTGTTTCAATTTCTGTAACAATGTACAAAAATAATTTTAGGTGGCTTTGTTCAAGTTTACTTCATTGATTTTTGGCAGAATTATTGGACCTTTAACAATTAAAGGACTGTGAAATTCAAAGCTAGTAGATGTATTGTATTATTAAACTGAGCTCTTTGGGTATATAAGCAGAGCTTTACAGCTAACATAAATAATCTGTGTCCATTCCAGCTTATGAGTAAGATAAATTCATGAATGAAACATGTCTGTATTATGCTTTTGCGTTGAAAAAGCATCTGTTATTATTCTTTACATTCCGATAAACATAAATTTGGCAGCTTGTTAAGAGCATTGTATCTTTCAGTATGTATAAACAGATTTGGCAAGATGTTAAGATTTAGCCTATCTTTAAATAACTTGGCAGACTGCCAACCATTTCATATACGACGAAAAGTTCAAGTCTGTATCTATTTAAAGCTTTTGCATTCTGCCAACTGTACCAGATTTTGCAAGAGTTCCCTCAGTGCAGTTGCTGCACCTAGCAAATAGCTTCGCTTTACCAGGGACAACTGTGCTCAGCTGAGCTTGTCAGCCCAATGCACCTGACTCTGGAGAAATTTTATGTTTCGGCCTGAAATTTTGGCTTTTCCATGCGTCTTTAATGGCTTCGTCGTATTCAAGACTGGTAGCGTAACCTACTATAATTCTTTAGTGTATGTCCCTTCTTATTTCTCAGAATTATTGACATATCAGCCTGAAATTGTGCATGCCCTTACATTTCGGATCGTTTTGTTGGCGCCACCTTCAATTGTATTTGGGTTTCATGCATCTGCGCACAAACTCAAAAGTGGTTTGCAGTATTTGCCTGAAATTTTACATTTGCATACATCATCGATGGCTTTCTCTGACACAAGACTGTTAGCGCCACATACAATCATTTTTGTGTTGCGTACATACACGCCAGTATTTCAGGAGTAACGTTTGCATAATCGTTGCTTATACTCGGGTTCAAACCGTTTAGTACTTACAATGATCATACGTATTTGATATACATGGCTGTACAAATGTACTTGAAATCTGTTCATATGTACACATGTACTTGAAAAGTAATGGTAAAGCATGTTAGCATGGACATATTATTTATGTATATCCCATTGCACAGGTTCGTATTTGGCCAGAAGGTTTATTTTAAAAGCTAGACCAAACAGAGGTAATAATCATGAACGGATAAATAACAGGAATGTTTTCATTCTATTTTAGTCATGACGTTTCTTTATCAGTTATATAGTACAATATTAAAGTTTCATTTTCACCTCGATACAGTAGTGCGATATAAATATCTAAATTTTTTTCTGATACACTGAAACTCATTTATTTTCGTTTTCTTCTTTTTTTGTGCTATTAAGAATAATCATTTAACAAAATGACAGGACCAGATGTGTTTAAAGGATGTGGAGATCCAGGAACTTAGGAAGGGAGTGATGTTGTGTTACACTAACTTACTAACCCCATTAAGTCCATGGCTCTCGGAAAGGGAAACCGATTCTGAAAAAGGGAATTTCCCTCTGCAAGGGGAGTTTTAACCCAATTGTGCCCTAACCGCCCCGTGAAGATATCATTTACTAACGCTTCAACACAAACAGCGCCCGAAATGACGATTTCAGTCACATATAAATAATTCTATATCTATCACATAAGATATTACACACTAACTCTTTATGAAAAAAATGTGTCCTCGTCGAAGGGAAATTAAGATTTCCAGTATGAGCAGTTTGCATTGGAAAACTTTGATATTTGCAATTTTGAAAGTACTCTCGTTTTAGTACTCTCTAATAAAACAAATCTGAACTGAGAAAGAGATAAGAACAAACCGGTGTCAGGAAAGGACTTAAGAAAGTATTAAGAAAATGTTTAATTAACTGTACCATATTTTCAGTTTTGGTAATTTCCAGCATAAGAAAATACTTTGGAAAATAACAAGAACTAAAGGCACAGTGGTTGACAAAACAAAAGCACTCGTTGACTCAAATAAGAATTGTCTATGTCCCCATTACATGGGCTTTATTTTCACATTCCTTTTAATTTCATTTCCATAGGATATTAGGTGTTTGGTAATTCATGTTTATATTGTAATGCATCACATATCGTACATAATAAATTATCTCATTTTGAAGACCGATGGTTGGGTAAGTTAAGATAACATCTGTGCAGTAAATTGTCGATGAATAGCATCTTGTGAATAATATCAGTCAATGTACCTAATGTTGATTCCAGGAATTTTTAAAGGTAATATGTTAAAAGAATTAAATGTATATCACTATGGGTATATTTTATTATTGCCATATATTTGTTTACTTGTTTGCAAATGAATGGCTGGAGAAAGTTACTTGCACGTCCCAATAAGTGTATAAATGAATTGCATTTAGTTGACAAATTGGAAGACACCAAAGGATATATGAAACCATTCCACCTAGCCACAACTCGCACGCGGGTAACCTTCTTCAAGATGCAAGAACCCGCACGCAGGTAACTTTCTTCCACAAACCAACAACTCCTGGGCGGGAGCCTCTCTTGAAAATGCTCTCATTCGAAGGCCATTTTGCACGAATAACAAAACAAGTAACTGCACTATAACCTTTTATTTAAAACCTCATAGGAGACTATACAACAGAGTTTATATACGGGGTATATTCAAATCAAATATAAGCACTGACGGTAGTTTATAACAAAGGGTGTAAGGAACCTTTAAAACATGTCTCAAATTTTTTTTAAACCAATTATTCTGGTTATTTATTTTAAGGCATATATCCAACTGCTGTAGGACTAAAATTCCCAGTTGCATTATGATGCATTTTAATTAATCTGTTGTTAAACTATTGTTCGTGACTCTGTTTGTCTCCATTCAGCAAAACAAAAGGGTCCACTGTCAATGAGACTGATATCACTCAACACGATTTAGCAATTATTCCAGATGTCTCACCAATCTATGTTAAGCTTACTCCAACTCATTCCACACAATTTCTGTTGGAGTTAGGCTTACCCCTTAACAATAAACATACCAGGGTCTACCTCGACTTTAAAATCATGGTTAATATCAGGCTGAGGACAGGGGAAGTGCAATTTTGAAACTTAAATGAACACCTAAACACAAAATTGTGTATCGGGTGACACTAAGGTAAATAGCTCATCAGAGAAGTGTATAGAGTGTCAGTAAAATATTAACCTCAGCACGAAATGTGTAAAGGGTACCAATAAATAAATGTATCATCACACTAGGTGAAGAGGGTAGCAGCACAAAAGTCCAAACAAAATTCTTATCGACCGGCCGGCGGCGATAACGATTATATATTATTTGAAAATATAAAAAATTGAGTAATTGTGGAAATGTGTTCTTGAATATAAGCATTTTTAAATCTCAACCCAGGGGTAGTTATCGCTGATCTGCTTTGAATAATCATAATCTGGGAAAGGCAAACGTTGCCATCTGCAGATTTCTGCATCATCATGCTCGACAATTTCGAAGATTATGGAATTCTAAAAATCCAGATCCGCGACTCCTTTATGAAAGTTAAACCGGCCCGGAGTAACCAAGCCAGGGAATTACTGGCACTGGGTGACGTTCAAATACACTTTCCATGGTTGTATGTTTGTTTATTGTTAAGCCAAGAAACGCTGCAGCGCAACCAGGACACACATGATTGCGCTACATGCGATGATGGACGAAGCGGCACTTCCGTAGGGTAGGCTGTTACACATGGCAGTTTCACAACATTGGCGGCATTCCTGAAATATAAAGGAACAATTTTTTATTTTTAAACAGTACACTGGTCATGGAAGTATAAGTATTGAAAGCCTTCAGTTTGAAGTGTTCTCGTTTATCCCTATGTTTAGAAATTCACTGATTTTTTTGCAAGTGGAAAGAAAGCATGGACTTATAACAAAAAAAAAAGATTTTTGACAATAACCTGTTTTTTTCAAATTATGTAACAGAAAGCATATAGACAGCCTATTTTGTTGTTTTAGTGTTGATACTGATATATAATAAAAGGAAATTAGCACTTCGGTAGTATCAACCTGCATACAGCCCTGATAATATAAGGAGGTATTCCTATTTGAAAATATAGAGTGCCTACGGTTTTGATGCCAGAGAGCTGTCAAGGTTAATTTCTGATTGACGTTAGCACATACACTTTAACATGAATAATGAACATGTATTGGCTATCTGTCATTTTGTTAAGCTGTACTGAATGATTTCTGAAAATCCCTCTTTCATATATCTATTGCTACAAGAATTCTTGGTAGGATTTATATGACATTAGGAAGGTAATGGAAATATCCAATTGATTCACATTAAAATAAAAAAATCCTAAGGTAGACGTTTGGGCATCCTGGTTTACACCGCGTTTATTACTTATGATCCCGAACTCCCTCCTATTAAACTACAGTGTTTCCCACGAAGTAAGACCACATGGTATGGTGTACTCACGTTGGTTGATCCGACCTGCTCGCACATTCCACATGGTTTCTCAGTGGTGTTGTAACAGCCGTAGGTGTAGGTGGTGGTGTCACCGCTTGAGGTCTTCAGGGCCTGGTTTATTATACAAATCTCGTGATGGCGGTGATGAAATAATATATATATATCCTAAAACAATCTATATTTGAGCACAGGATTTAAAGACAACCAGACGAGGAGGCTTTTGTTTAACTCTGTATTACACTTCCGATATTAACATATTTTCTTTCTGTTGCTCTCCTGGACTTAATTCAGTCCGCCCTTGCATAAATACATCTCGTCCATATAATTTTTGCTGAGGTTCACTTGAACGCACCCGAATGTCTTAACCTGAATTATTTAACAACATAAAATTGGTAAAAAAAAAATATATTCTTACTTCTTCTCAAAATCCGAGAATGTGCAAAAAGTATTACGAACATGACTATTCACTTATGTTTAATTTTCTCTTACCATACAACTATGTGTTGTTCCGAGTCCAGGGCATGGCGTCAAGGCTGTGGTGTTGTCGGGCGCCTGGCAGTCATTTCCGGTGCAGTGATAACATGCCTCTGCAAAGCATGATAATTCCAACTATTAACAAAGCATTGTCATTTAATTTATTTGATTGTTTTAATCCAAGAGTTAAAAGCCAGGTGATTTATTTTTTATAAGACTGTTTCAACGTTAAATTACTCAGACATAAGTGATAAGAGGAACTGCCACAAGCACGTCAGAACAATGTTATGCTTTGTATAGAGACATCGCGACTTTACCCACTGAAGACTATTCAATTTCAAGTTTATAAAGTATTGCAAGCAATACTTTGGGTTTCATATAAATTGATTCGTAATGATACGAATAATGGAAAAAATTATATCAACTGTTGGTCAATTTGCGATAATTTGCTGATTTACATTTTCATGTTAAATATAGCTAACGGATCGCCAGCTAATATGAGGGCTTGAAGCCTCTTACTTGCACAGGCTGTGCCGTTCTGGTCCTGGGTATACATGTTGGCGCAGTTGACGCAGTGATTTGGACGATCATAATAAGAAAGGCAGCCTTGTATGTTCAACGCTGTAAAAACCAAAGTAGTAGATATTCAACAAAATTAACTTTTGGCACTTATAATAAAAGATCAAATAAATGATAAAAGCATATATCGCGAAATATTAAGCATATTAAGCAAATATATCATTGCCATGTAAGAGAATCAACGAATAACAATTGCAACGTTACACAATTTTAATAAAAGGAGCATCGCTTGAACTCTCATGATAATCCTTGATAACATATAACGCTTTGAACCAATGTAAAATACATCACTGGATTTTTTAAATGAGAGTTTCCAAATATTATACATAGAAAGTATATGATAAATTCTGAAGACATATTTTACAAAATATAGTTGTATTACTGCCAATTTATGGGCCCATTTTTATAACCATTAGAATTTTTGATTACGAGTAAAACTCAATGAATGACATACGGAGGCATGTGGTGCCGATGTCATTGATCATGTTGTTCCCACTGCAGGCTGTGCAGACAGTCGCACTGGAACAGGCGGCACAGTTTGCAGTCACACTACTGCAGGCTTTAATCAGAAAATACAGAGAGCTATCATGTTAAGTAACCCACGAACAAAGGTTGAAGTTAATGGTAAATATATTAAATGTAATAAAGTAAATTAATACCCGACCGAAACATTTTCAATATATATATAAATATTTTACTCGTCTACGTATTATGTCGTTAGATACCAATGTAAATACTTGTATATCCCCTTTTTATTTAACACAGGGGTTCTAATTAGCTTAAGATAGATAATACAACAGACTCTTGCTTTTTCTTGCCATTTTAAAGTGTACAACAAATTTAACTAGCAATAATGAGATTGAACTTACAAGTTCGAGCAGATGGAATAAAGGTCTTAGAAACATAAGGCACCTACCTGAGCAGAGATTTGTTGTAGAATCTAGGTAGAATCCAACGTTACAGGAGGAGCAAGTAACGGTACCATCAGCAGCAGCTGAGCAGGCAGAGCATCCGGTTGGACATGCTGTAGAATTCAGAACAAACAGTTAATTCACGAGCAATTATTATTTAACTAAAGTTCCAGAATTAACGTATATAGCACATTGGGCATATAGCGTAAATACAAACGGTCATATGCACTATGAATCTGAACTATTGTTTGTATCCAAAGCCATGGTCACTGGGAACTAATGGAGGGTTGAGGAAACATATTTTACCAGTAGAAACGTAATACACTGGTGAATGTCATTTTTGTAATCATGAAAAATATAGCAATGTAAAATTCTGACTAGGATGATATTTGCCCTGTAGGTCTTCACACCTGTCACGATTAAACATGGAGTAAAGAATCACCCAGTAATACACTGGTGAATGTCATTTTTGTAATCATGAAAATTATAGCAATGTAAAACTCTGACTAGGATGATATTTGCTCTGTAGGTCTTCACACCTGTCACGGTTAAACATCGAGTAAAGAATCACCCAGAAATACCCTGGTGAATGTCATTTTTGTAATCATGAAAAATATAGCAATGTAAAACTCTGACTAGGATGATATTTGCTCTGTAGGTCTTCACACCTGTCACGGTTAAACATCGAGTAAAGAATCACCCCCTAATACCAATCAATATCTTTTTTGAAATAAACGTAATAATGGGAAAGGATCTTCTAAATTAAAATCTGACGCTGGTGGTCGCTATTTCAAAATAAATTTGTTTGAATTGTCGGGATTTCCTAACCATACACCGAGTTTCAGCAAAACGTGTTCAAAATAATTTGCGTACATTTGCTGATGGACAAACCGAGTGCCTGTATAATGGTGTAGGTTAAATTATTTAACTTGCCATTGCATGCCTGTGTTCCGCTGGTTTCCGAGAGGTACTTTCCAGGTCCGCAGTCTGAACAAACGGTTGAATTTAAGCAAACGGTGCATCCGGACAGGCAGGCTGAAAGTATATTTATGTATTAAATCATATTTTTTGTTCATATGACTACATGGTCTTTATAACAGGGATTTTGCAAAACAAAACTAAGTTATAATTCCTCATATTTAATTTTATCTCTCAACAATATCTGATAAACATATACTAGTATTAAGTCTGTGCACAGCACTACTTCACGTTCATAACCCTAAATGATTATTAATATTATTATATTGTCTTTCCTTGGATTAATGATCCGTTCAGAAGCCAATACGCCCCGTTGAGGAATGTTGTAATATAGCAACATAGTAACACATATTATAGACTTTCAGGTCTTAACAGATAATATCTAATCAAACGACATTTCCATTAATGTGAACATTTTTGGATTGATATATATGATGGTACCGCTAAGCAATAGTGCCGAAAGTAATGAGACATACAAACACAGGCTCCGTTTGAGTCCAATGCGTATCCAGGGTTACACTGGCTGCATTGTGTGTCACTGGTACACTGGGCACAGTTGCTAGGGCAGTCTGTAAAATAATTATCTCAATACATCAGGAAATAAGTAGAAGACGTTCATAGAATGTATCAGCTTTATAGGAGTCACATTGAAACGTCTCGTTTTATCTGTACCTTTTGCTCAAAAGCTACGAAGATTAAAAAACAATCACTAGGGGTTGCATATCTTCCAGGTAATATAAGGAGATGATCAAATTCTCCTCAGATGGAAATAGGTGTCTAAGTGGTCCTACCAAATCCTAGAGGAAAACTCGTCATATTCTTTTGGCTCATTTGCCATTCTTTAGAAGTTTTACGTTATAATGAAATAGCAAATTTATCTAAATCATTATACGAATATCTCTGAGATTTATATTATTAACCCTTCCTAAATCATGAAATCTGAAACCTACAGTGATACACCATGCAGTGTTATACTTAAAAAAAAGATTTCTTGAAGAAATGATTTGAGAATCATGAGAAGGCTTTGATATCACTTACTGTTGCATGTGTTCGTTCCTGACACTTTATACATGTTTGTGGCTGCGCACGTGTCGCAGGCGGTCCCACTTGTGCAGGCACTGCAGCCAGATCCACAAGCTGTCGGAAAATATTAGTTAAATAAAATTGACTGGTAAACAATCCTACCAAACAATACAATCAGCAAGTCTATTCTGTCCTATAAAAATATAAAGGGTAACAGATCACTTTGCAGATATTTTTTATTTTCCATTGAACAAAAGTTAACTTCATTGGCAAAGAATAAGTAACAGGCATGGCCTTTCTGTAGAGAGCCGATGCAAAAGTTAAATATACTATCTATCTATCTCTCGCTCCCCCTCTCTCTCTCTCTCTCTCTCTCTCTATATATATATATATATACATATATATGTCTTCCGATAACAACAAGTTTTTGACTTATGTTCATTTTTCTGTGGTTGACCATTACCATTGTTAACAACAAAATACTTACTTGCGCAGTTAGACGCGGAAGAATCAAAATACTTTCCAGCTCCGCAGTTGCTACATGAAGTTCCATCAGTGCATGCTAAACATGAAGCGCCCCCTGGACATTCTGGATGTTTGAGTAAAGATTAATTGATATTTAATTTTTTTTCACTTCCAATATTTTCTTTATCCCGATGGAGGAAAACAAACTCGAAAATATTAAATGGAATTGGCATGAAGAGAGAAAAAATGTAAAAGGGTAACCTGTAATTATTAGGAATAATCCTAAATGAAGACGGAAATTTCAAATGAACGAGTAATTATCGGTTCTGTGTGATATTAATCCTTCGCGATAAACATTTAATAACTTCAAACATCTAAATTATACTTACGGGTGCAAGCTCCATTAGAGACGTAATATCCAGCTTTGCATGTCTCACAAACAGCTCTGTCCGCGTTACAAGTAAGGCAGTTGCTGTCTGTGCAAGCTGAAAATGCGATTATACACTATGATTGTAAAGGGAAAAGAAGGAAATTATTCTTTAGTTCCAAAGCATGAGAAATAAAATAAGTGGTATTTTAAAGACTTTATTATTATTAGGATTTAAGGTTTTCCACAACTGTAATGAACATTTCTCTTATTAACATTATGTATTCTGTTGTTCAAGTTACTTGATATAGAAATATCCTGTTTGGTTTTGTTACATACCAACACACACTTCCAGAGTGTAGTCTGCCTTGCAGGAGCTACATGTTACCACGCCATCAGTGGATTGTGTGCAGGTCTGGCAGCTGGTGGAGGCTGAATATGAAACAAAAAGGAGATTAATACACTATATACCTATATATGTTATGTCAATTAAACATGGAATCGTGTACAATCGTGCAGTTGATCAGTCCAATGGATTGCATTAACAAGGCCTATTACAAGGAAACTGTGAAATACTCACCGATACAGGTACTGTCTGCTGTGTTAAAACAGTGGGTAGACATGCATTGTTGACACGTGGTTGCATCAGTGCATACGGCACATCCGGAAACACAGGCTAAAACAAATACCAGCGTTAGGGGAGAGAACTGAAAGGCCAAATAATGTTTACGCTGATGCATGCCCCCTTCAGTTAGGAAGCAATCATACCTAGGGTCGAGATTAAATGGTCAGTTTATTATGTGATGTTCTTGAAAATAAAAACAATCATTAAACTATTGAGTGCATTATTATGAGCTTAAACGGTTATAAATACTCAAAAATGTGATCTTGACCTATATTAATTGTATTTAAGAGTCAGTATCAAATATTTTAACTGATGTTGCTGTTTGACATTGAGTAGATTCTTGGTTTACTCTTACTTTTACCTTCTACTGATAAAGACATGCAAAGTCCAAACATTTATTATTGAGGGAGAATGTAATTGAAAGAGTCTACCTGTGCATTTTGGAGGAGTTGCCGATGCATCCCAGAAATATCCTGAATTACAAACACAGGAAGTACTGACAGCAGTCTGGCAGGTGGCGCACTGAGCGTCGATGGTGGTGCAAGCTGGAATGAATAACAAATATTATGCAGTCTTTCTAAAATGAACATTCATCATAATACTTATATTACACACACGTAAATCCTGCTTAACTGTATGTTGAAAACGTATGTACATGTATAAATGGTGATTATTACGATAGTTTCTTTACCACCTCTTTGATATATATATATATATATATATATATATATATATATATATTGCAATCATAATCACGATTTCATAACAAATATCTTAGCTCTAATATTTAACTCTCAATGATCTGTATGATGTTTTCATTATTAGGCGAAATATTTTGTGTTCGACGAGACTGTTTTTTAATCATATTTGGAAAAACTACATGGAAAACAAATGCAAATTAGATAGAAAAATAATGCAATGGGTCACAAAAGTTCCATTTGTGTTTTGAAAGGAAAATTCACACTATGCATTTAATATATCTTTAGGAAGAAGAACATTTAGTCCAATTGAATAAAATTGAAGATTGAACCACATATCCGATTTTTTATCCATTGTGAATAAATTCTCACCTTTGCACGTGTTGCTAGCAGAGTCGAAGTAACGATTTGTATCACACTGGCTGCAAGAAGTGGTGCTGGAGCAGGCCTGGCAGTTTGCAGGGCAGGCTGTCGAATATACGTGACATATATGTAAAGCGGACAACAATAACAGGAATTTAAAGACTGATGATAATTAGTTTTTCAATGTGGGGTTTCATGACGGGATGATTTCACCTTAATTGGTGATGGATCCCACGCAACCGATATGTTACCATTAATGTGAGAAATATCAAGTTGATACTTTTTTATAAGATTAAGATGGCCTCTCTCACACTAGTGTTGAAATGCTCAACCCCAGGGATATCGTTGTCATTTTTGTCATAAAAAAAGGGAGAGAGACACTTCCAAAAATTCTAAAAAAAACTTAAAAACGCATGCCTGACGGCTGTTTTAATTCTTTACTTGCTTCAACAAAGGTCTCGTTCATTTCCTTAGCTCTAAAACAGGCTTTAAAGGCAATTCAAACAATTGTCACTAGTTAAACTTCATGATATAACATATATTCTTTATGCGTTAATATGACCTATAATTCATTTTTTAAAATTATTTTCAAATAAAATATGGTGCTTTTTTAATTGAAAACTTTTGATCTGTGTAGAATATACGACATAAATTTACACGCCAAGACAAATATTTATTATTAAAGTTCTTTATTACCTTCGCAAGAGGTACTGCTTGAGACAAACACTCTCGCTCCAGAACAGGTGGTGCAAGTTGTCGCAGAAGTACAACTGGCGCAGTTGGCAATACATTCTGTAAATTATCGGTGAAATAAACGTCACTTATGCAGACTAAGCATGATAATTGTACAAATGTTTTAACAGATATTTCCTCCATACATTGAAAGTAGACCAAGTTGTACCGTTATTGTGATCCAAAAGCAGCATCAGTGTCTCATCCCAATAAAATGACAAAGTGAAGAATTATGATGATATACTAAATTTACCGAATTATAAATTTATAATTTATTTTACGTTAATACTGGAGCATATATTTTCAACAACAGGGTGTGCACTTACGGTTGCAGGTGTTTGCTGAAGAGTCAAAGTAAACCCCCCTGGTTGCGGTGCCACCGCATTGGTCGCAGACAGTTTGAGTATTCATAGAGCCAAGGGAGCCCGGGCAACCTAGAAGGAAGAAAACAGAAGATTACTCAGCAAATTACACAGTTACACAAAGAGTATATATCAATTCATATATTTCAAAGTACACATGCACTCATTATTTTCTCTCTGTAATTAAATCTTGGATGTCGATCTATTTAGACGGGGTAACTTTACACTCATTTTGGTGGAAATACCTAATGTGAACTGATGTCATCATGACATCACTGGGTGACATCTCAGTTGACATGAATTAGTAAACAGCAATTTTAACTGAAGTGTATTTAACTTTTCTACTGTTCAACACTTTCTAAGTTTGGAAGGTGTATTTATCTTCAGATTTGTTCTTCCATGTCAAGATGCAACGTAAACGGAGTTTCGAAAGAGACAATAATTTTTACACTTACCTGTACATGCTCCATTTTCCAGGTAAAAGTTTGCATTGCAAGCTGTGCACGTGGTGGTACCGCTACTGTGGGAACAGGCGGAACATCCTGTTGGGCAAGCTGGAATATATATATATATATATATATACATTTTCATGTTATCGCGGAGTAGATCCTAACAGGCCACTTTAAATATGTTGATGTGCACATTTCATGTCATATTCATTGTCAGTAGAAACAAAAAGTCCTGTAAATTTTGTTTGTCATTCTGTAGGCAGGTAGTACGCTAAAGAATAGCGACGCATACAGTTATATCAAATCCAACGAGGGGCTCGAAAAAATGTTTCTGTCTTTACGATCGTCACCCTTCATGGAGGCGCTAATTCTATTGTAGCGAAAGGGACCGTTATGTAAGCGCAAAAACACGTATGCACTTTCTATTAATATGAGAAAAACAGAATGCAGGTTTATACGTCTAGACATTCACACTTTATATGTTAGATGCTCTTTATATGTGAGATTACCATTGCAGCTTGAATCAGAGGCGAGGAAATAGTTGGCGCCACAGTTCGTACAACGGGTGTTAGTGTTCAGCTCGCAATCTGAAATGAATTATAAATATATAAAAATTCGTGGAGCTATTTAGTCTATTCCACTGAAAACATTTTTTTCTACATTTAATTGCGATAATAATACAATGTGCACAAAAACGTATGCGAGTTGTTTTCATATCGGACCAGTTCCAAGAGTTTTGCATTAACGTTGTTTGTGTAGCCTGTTTGGATTTTATATAAGTAATTTGATGAAATCGAGAAATTACAAATCAAATATACTTGCAAGATTTTTGCAAATTAAGGAAGTTTAATTTTCTTCATGAAACAGTATGTTTGGAATAATCGTTTTTGGTATACTTACCTTCGCATTTGCTGGTGGCAGAGTTGAACATTTTACCGGATGCGCACGTATCACAACCAGACGCTCCAGCGGTGCTACAGTCAACGCAGTCTGTAGGACATGCTGAAAGGACATAAAGCGTAGCGTAAATTCCCATGCCTACACTACCTTACTTTTTGGCCTTTTTATTTAATATTACCTCTAAGGGGGCTGTGTTCTAATTATCAGATCGTTTTGCCTATTGTAAATATTAATAATAGGTTTGGTGAGTTATTGAAGTCGGGATCCTCCTAATAGCGGTCAAACCTTAGATTTAATGTAATTACTTTAAAATATATAAATTCAACGATTTTGTGAATAATGAGAGAAAATGTTAATATATTTAAGAATGTGCTAGTTTATTACATTTTACAATATAACTGAGCATACAAAATGTCGGGGGGGGGGGGGGCCACATAGCGAAGACAGATCATGTTTAGTTATGTCTTGTTCACACCGATGTTATCTTTGACGACAAGGTCATCTTATTGAAGAGGTTACCAGGAAAGAATATGCCAGCCCTGCCTACTCGAACACGTCAGTTAAATATGGGCAATGCGCATGCGTGTGGGAAAGATGCAATACTTACTTCCACAGGTGCCACTGCTCCAGGGTCGTTTGCAGCCATTACATTTGGCCTGCGTGTCCAATGTAGCCGTGGTGCACGCTGAGATAAACAGGTATATAGGTTTAAGTTTGACTTAGGTGTCCCACATACACTGTTAATATAAATACACTAGTGGCCTATGGACCGTAATGTTTATCTGAATTTTACTAGGGATAATAAGTCAATAATACATAACTATAGGTTAAAGTAGTTAAATTTGTGTTTTCAATAACCGTGCTCCAAAACCTGTCTGCGTGTAAACCATTAGAATCCAGGGTCTCATCAATGCCTATCCTACAATTTTTGACCTTTTGAATGTATTTTAACTAAACGTTATTCACATCTAAAACATCCTGAAACAAAGCTTCGCTCCATAATGTAAGGAATTAGGGCCACGGGGAATAAACATTGAAGTTGCAAAGTGGAATGGTAAGCACAATAAGCAAGAACCTCCTAACAACCATCGATAATATGTATGCCCCACCAATGACCAATCTCCAATTTTCAAAGAATTTCTAAGAATTCACGAAGTAAGGAATTGTACATGGTGCCTACCGGCTTTTCCTGCAGTTAAAATTATTCTAAGTATACAATCAAAATGTCCCGGCAATCTATCCAGCCGCTTTCTTTGTAGCCGGGCCTTCTTGTAAACATATTTACTGACCGGAGTCTCAGCTTTTGAGGTGCTTCAACACGTGCTTTCAAATTGGAGAACACAAGGTACAGGAATTTTATTGAGTTTCAAGAGGACCTACCAGAACCCCCACCAGAACCCCTGTTACATGGGAGTTTGAACGTCCCGGGCCTATTGGTTATAATGTGTGCCCTGTTGACGAGCTAGTGTTGGACCTACCAGAACCCCTGTCAGCATGGGAAGTTTGAACGTACTGGGCCTAATGGTTAAAATGTGTGTTCTATTGACTAGCATGTGTTGAGGTTTGATGCTTGTGACAAATATATGTATGATCTAATGGGACTATTCTGTACATATTTGCTCTCCTGATTTTCCCAAGAACTGCTTTCTTTTTATGACAACTGTATCAATAGAATAACTGCACTTTTTCTACGTTTTAAAAATATGTTCAATATAAACAAGGGAAACAAAAGTGGTACTTACAGACACATGCCCCGGAGACGACGGTATAACCATCATCGCATGATAGACATTCAATTGATGGCGCTGTTGAGGCGGTGTTAGCCACCTGGCAGGTTTGACAGTGGGAGGGACAGGCTTAACATAGAAAAAAAGCAGGTTAATCAAGAAAAGTCGGCACGTTTCTGCCAATTATTTCTCAACTTCTGTTTCAGTCAATCTTAATCTGGATATTAAAAAGGCTATGTCGTTACATTTAAGATTTTTTCATGGAAAATATGTAAGTTATGTATTCTCAATGTTGAGAATATTACGTTAAAATCTACGCACGGAAAAAAAGAAGAAATATAAGGGAATCAATAGAAATCCGGGCACAAGTTCATGTGATGCAGGTTCATAGTTCATGAGCAAAGAAAAAGAAATGTTGGTAAATGCTACTGGTTGTAGTCATCTGAAAGCTCTGCATGAGATTTTTTGAGGTTCATTTTAATTTGACAAAATCAGGAAACAAACAATAAGATTCCAAAAAAGGTATTTCATAAGTTTTTTATATTACATGATGAACAATACACCTTATGTGTCTTTATATCTTTTCCATCAAATAGCCCCCTGTATTTATTCATTTCAGGGATAGTGTCGAACACTGTATAGCATTAGCTAACGGAAATGGCAGATTTCCTTCATTAAACAATCACATACAATTTCCTTTCAGCATCATATTACGTCTTATTTATAGAGCCTTTAGCAAAGGCAGATAACGCTGAATAACGTTTCTTGTTATTATAAGAAGAATATCGGAGATCCTCTTTATCAGCACACCTATATATTTGACGTGTTTCCGGTTATCATTAACTAACCAGTCACGATATTATCCACACACATATATTATTCCAAACATGCAAAATGAAATAAGGTGTTTTTTATCGCGGCTATATCGCCATGCGCCCTCCCTGAAGCTGTAATGGCGGACATAGGATTAAAGGGCCACCCTTGGACAAAATTGATACGCTTCCTCATAAGTACTTCAGCACTACGTCACCTTATTGCACATACTTTCTCATTATAAAATTAAATGCAAGAACATTTAAATAATGATTGACGCCCTATACTTTTAATAAAGATATAATGTAGCTTTTTGGTTGTACCTCGTGTTAAGTTTTTTGGGTTTAATAGATGAAAACGAAGGTAAATTAAATCAAACGGTTTGAACATAAATGTCAAAACCTACTTATGCATTGTCCTGCGCTGCTGGAAAATTCCCGGGCACTGCCGTCACTTTTCGAACAACCGCTCTCGCACTCATCCTGATTGTGTACGGTTCCTGAACACGTTAGTGCGCTCACATCTATAATAAGAAGAGCTCTGTTGAGAGATCTGGCCCATTCATTTAACACCCAATCTTTTTCTCTCCCAAGTGTGCTAAACTTGAAACTGAAGAATGAGGTCAACTCAAATTTTCATTGTGAAAGAATGTATGGTCCTAAAGAAGTATGTCTAGTTCAAATACAAGATTGCTAAATAAGTCTTGCTTCACTTAAATAGGGTATGAATGAAACTAAGAAAATGTGAATACCAAATAGAACTTATCATAATATAAAGATAAAGTGATTACACTCTAATTGTTATACTGAGTAAAAGGTTAAGTAATCACAATATGACTGATCTAGAGTTCATTAAGAATGCTTACTTGAAAGTTCATAACGATGATAACTTCATCAAAAGATTCCATAGCTACCCCACTCAAAACTTGAAATATGTACATAAAAAGCTAGGACATTGTAAACACCTACCTTGACAGCTGTCTCCATCCCAGTATTTACCGGTACACGCATTGCATTCAGCGGACGAGGAAGCGGATGCACATGAGGCAGCTATTTCAGTAAAAAGGTAGAATTTAAGAATGAATCTGTCATAATATAGCCTGATCAATCTTACTCCTAGCGTGAAATTACACACTAAATTTAAATACACATTTTATATATACATATTATATAACCATGAACATATTTACTGATAGAAGTATTAGTGTTAAAATCCTGACTAACTAATACCTCTTTCACACCGAAAAAAAACCCGTATTGAAACCGTTTTTAATGAGAGCAATCACGCGGCAAGCCAAAGCGTTTTAGGAGGGGGTATCGATCCGTTTTGAATGATTTTGTCCGCTTTGCTAAAGTGTGTGACAACTTTAGAGCGGTTTGGATCTAGATCTAGATTACAGCGCAAGCGCGAATGTTTGTGTCAGCATGTGTTACATTGATCCACATGTGAATTGTACACCGGATGCTTCGGTGCTAGATTCCCGTGTGAAGGCAGTAACAGAGATTCAAAATGATTTGGCCAAACGTTTTGTGTGTGAAAGGGGTATAATATTATGGTCTGATAGGTATCAATAAATATAAAATAATCATGGACAGATTTACTTATACAGGTATTTGTGTTAAACCCCTTCCTCACCGATTAAGGTCCTAAATGATGGGTATATACAGATGTATGGAGGGCGTGTACTTATGAAAACGTGCTTACCTCTACAGGTACCGCTATTCCAGTATTTATCAGCGCACCAAGAACACGCAGTTTGGGAGGTGATGGCAGAAGCAGATCCACTGCAAAGGTTGTCCGTGACGACACCTGGTGGGGAAATTGGGAACAACTTGGTAATTCCATCTTGGGTATCATGTATTCATTTATTATAGTTTAATTATATATATATGAAAGACGTGATGATGATGACGTTGTAAAATAGATATGTAATATAATCTTTAATTGTTAGGTTAATTATTTTATGATGAACAAAGGAACATTTACTGTATGCAATATCAGACAAAACAAAAAATTAGATATAATGGTTTGACAGTGTTTGTATTCACTCACTTCGACACGACATGGTCCAAGCATAGCCGTAATTGTTGTCGCAGTTTGCTTGAGTTGTAGTTGATGTGATGGCTGTGTTAACAAAATGAGGTATTAAACTTACATTGAAAAGTTAAATTCCTTGACTAGACCTTGAACTACAATTGAAATTCTTTATGATTGCAAAAGTCTACGTATTTAAAGAGATAATACAACCTTACTGAATAATAATGTGTATACAAGAAAGATGGCCTCCGCTGCTTCTTTTCGTAAAGTTCATTAGCCCCTGTGGCTGCAAGCATGCATTTTTCTTCTTATGACCCATTTAGTTTGAACGATCATTCACAGCTTTCAGCTTTGAAAGAAGAAATTTAATATTCCTTATATATTTTAATTGGTTTATACTTTAGAAATAACATTTATGAAGACAAATACCTGTAGTATATTACGTGTCCATGTTGTCTTAATAATAATCAGGGGGGTTTGCAGTTTATATATATATATGTTTTCTTTTAACTATTATGCCTATAGAAAGGTTTAAAACAAATGTTCTGCTATTGCTAAGCAGGTACTAATGATGTAGTTATAAATTAACGTTTGGTGGGGTCTTAATATGTTTAAATGAGCATTTATTTCAACCTAAGAAGAAGTAATTATACTACCGGTACAAGATGATGACCCATCATAAACTTTGCCGAGGCAAGCAGGACATGTAGTGGCTGTTCCGCTGGAGGAGCACTGGCCGGATGTAACTTAAATGAGAATGTGGATTATATTTAATTTTCCCTCAATGCAACACAAACAGGAAGGCATCAGTATAAACTTTATTTGAACAATCGGAAAGGTTTGCAAATTTCAACCCAAAGCAGAGCTAAGTCCGCCATAATACACAGACTGAAATAAGAAATATAGTTGCTTATATAGCTAAGAACATTACCTGGCATTCATTTTGTTATGAAAGTTATACTTTAGTGAAACGATTTTATTGTAAGTAGTAACATTATTTACCAGGGGAAGCACTATCCGACCACAGAAACACGAAATCATAATAGAATTATAAGAATTCAGAATAAACTGTATAGTCCAAAAATAACTAAGTGACAAATTCCATATTTTTGTTTGTACATACAATGTAAATCCATTGAAATATATATTTAAATGAAATAAATCCCACACTTACCTCAATAGTGCTTAGTGTAACTAATGCAGCAAAGCGATTTCGAGTGTAATGTATCTTTGGACTATCTTTTGACAGACCTACTATTTTTATTAAAGCACACGCACGAAAAAATCTTAATGTTAATTTGAGTACTTACGGGTAGCGCAGGCGGAATTTGAATACACCAGTATGTTCTTGCATGCTTCACACGTACCCTGTGTCTGAGAGTTAGACGCTGCGAGGCAGTCAACAGCTGAAGCAGTGAAAATGATATTTCATTAACGATACATAAGTCAATATTCAGTCGAAGCTGTGAAAACATATTCGTCGTTACATTATGATTAAGTCTAACTTGTAAAAAAGATCTATACATGAGAAACCACTAGTTTTACTCGTATGCCCGGTGCTCACTTAAAATAATATGATAAAAAGTGCAGTAGTTAAGAACAACCATGCGCTTTGAAAATGTTACGTACAAGCAAGAACCACTAGGTTACAGAAGAATCAGATTAACAATAAGCTGATAGAATAGTACCTTTACAGGAAGAAGAAGCCCAGTAATGGTGCATGCAGTATTCACAGTTATCCTGCGTGCTTAGAGCCTGGTCATGGCAGTTTACCGCTGAAATCAAAATATAAATTACTTATGAGTTCTTTGTTTGACGTTCTGGGAAATTACCATTATAATACGAAGCCTAGCTTTTATAAACTTATAATATTGATAGAAATGTTGTAATAATGTTTTCCTCAAATATATTGTGGAAACATGACTCCTGCTTTCTTTGTGTTACAATTTCAGAGAAACGGAGAAGCAAACTGTATTGAAAAACAAACGGAAACACGATCCAAATGTCTGTTACTACCGAATGCCACCAACCGAATGTGATTTTCTGCCTCTCACAAGGCAATGTTCATTTTTGTTCAAGATCCTGGCAGATAAGTTCAGGGTTATGTCGTTCATTTGATTAATGTCTGAATATTCTACAGCTATATTAAGGCATGATGTTTAAAATGAATAGGGAGATTTGTATATCATCTTGTACTTTCTCCGTCTATCAGTTCTGTGATCTTAAATTTCATTCCTTGTCTCTCAGGTTGGTATTTTATAAAATTTGTCGTAGTCTGCCAGACCTGTCAGGTTTCATTTCCGTCATAATCTGTTAGGCAGATCACCTGATCTAACAATTTCTTCACACTAATTTCATCCAGCCCTACAGAAAACAAATAACGGATTGCCACAAACCGAGTTATGAATAATGTTGGTATCGGCTATTATAACTAGTTGTACAATTTATGAAATATAACTAAAGTTTATAGTTATTTGCTGCCACATTAAACTGAAGATATGTCTTCGATTATACTAAATCCGATTATAGGCAAATAAGTCCCACTTTGTGTGTATGATCTGCTGTTGTTTGGAATATCATGCGTATTTCATTTGTAATTTCCTTGTTTTTAAATTCTTCGTGTATGGCAATTGTCACAAGTACTGAAAAGCATAGATCTACTGTTCTTTGGCATTAAGGTGAGTATTGAATTTTCAATAGCCTTGTAATTGGTTCGCACTATACCTCAGTTATCAAATCCAATACCCTTGTTCTTATTAATATCTTGAAAAGTACGTGGCAGAAAATCTTTAAGAGAGCTCTTTAACCGCAATAGAATTAACCATTGTGGTAAAAATAAATGTTTCATGTGATTATATTGAATGAAAGATTTTATGTAAATCACTCACTTAATGATAATAAAGTTCCAAATGATCTCTTTTCAAAATTAAATAGGTTCTTCCAGATTTACCTGAATCAATAGGGCAGTCTCACCTCTGGAATCTTTATGAACGAGACTTAACGTCTTTATATAGTAGATTAAGAGTTTAATTTTAAAAATATATTTTATAAGCAAAGAAAAAATACCATTGGCGATAATATGTTTTGCAAAATTAAGTCTCAGCTCTTTATATATACCTCAGAAAAAATGGTTTCAGTTCTTGAGCACATGTTGCAAATTCTTTGACCTTCAGAGGAGAGATATTGGTCTATGACTTATCTTCTTTATTTGATTATAATTGCTAAAGGAATATCTGTTCTTGGTCAATGAGACGTGTGTCCCAAAACGAAAACGGATGAACGCCGACGAAAGTTAATCACTATAGCTGAGATGACTTACTGAGAGCTTAGCTGAAATGCTGCTACAAGAAACATTTAAAAAACCAACATGTGCCAGTCAAACAAAGTTCATGTACCAAAACCCCCAATAACCACATATATTGCCAAGAAAAATTTTCATTGGAGACCTTCACTGGTAGGTTGCTTTTATAAAAGTTATATACCATGCATTTACGTAAGCCCTAAGATGCCCTGATTAAGTACCATTCCTTCAGAATTAGAACCAGTGTTAACAACCATTTTGTTTACAAACAAATTAAAAAAAATATAACATTAGCACTTGTAACATATTCTTTTTATAGGGGTCAGAAAATGCATTTAATGACATTGTCCTCTACAACATACCCCACATACAAAGTAGAGCCCTTCTCTGGAAAAGGACATGTCGAAAACCTACGGGTGTCTAGGTACCTGTGTGGTCACCCGGTAGCATTTGACATCGCTCCACCCAAAAAAAAAAAGACTAGAACGTGCGGGTATCCTTCTGATTGAACACCCAGTGTCTTTAAGCAACTACATTCGACAAGCGCCTCTCGATTCGACTCGTGTAACTGTTCTTGGTGTAATATGGATTAGGAATAATTTTATTGTCGTCTCTTTATGACTTAATTAACTACGATGTTTCAAAATGAAAGGCAGTAATGGCTAGCATGAGCGTAGTTACTTGATAGTGTCCCATACACCACATAACTGTCTCTTCAAACCATTTCTTACATATTTGGTCGTGTATACAAGACAATCTTATACTTTAATCGTTTGGGACGGCTGTACGTCTTATATCAGTCCTTCTTTTTATATGTAGCCGATAATACCTGTTTCAAACCCCTACAAAACAGTCGAATCAAAGAAGAAAGGTATTTCTAATATTGTACTTACCGACACAGCCTCCGGCGTTTGAATTAGCCGTCGCATCCCATTTATATCCTGAACATGCATCGCATTTTGCTTGACTATCGGCGCTGGAGCAAGTCACTAAAAAGGACAATTGTTATACTTAAATCCATTGTTTCTGAAATTCTTGAATGTGATGTTTGATTCACTGTCGTTAATTATGCATCAGTTATTTTCTATTTAATGCATTATTATCTTAACTATATAAATAATATGAATGATTGATAAATATTTCGCTCTTCTTAGTAGCAAAATCTCATCAATTTCCTTAGACGTTATACAATTTTTGCATGGAAAATATTCGAAAGCACAGCTTAACCAATCAAACTATAAGAGGATAAGTATAAATATATGTATGAAAATTTACCAGCTGCGCAGTTTGATCCGTCCCAGTAGGCCCCAAGACAAGCAGTGCATTTGTTCTGGTCTGTGATTCCCGATGGGTTCGCGCAGTCGGCATCGTTATCTAATTAATTAATAATAATAATAATAAGTCGTGAGCAAAAAGAACACACTGTGCATGCACTTCATTGTAGTTGCCTACAAATCAAGAGTGAAAACACGTTTTCATATTGATCAAAATATGATTCGAAATGTCCAGATGGTGTCAAATGGTGAACGTCGATTTTTTTTTTAATTTCTCATTTAATCTAAACAAAAAAAAATCAAGTAAACATACGTATTTAGAGTCAGGGAGAGCAAGGGTCCGGAGGACAAGATTCTTGACGTATACAGCACATTTTCCTCAAGTCAATGGCTACTTAAACTGTATATCCAACTATTTAAGCAGAAGCTATAAATATGTGGGATATTATTTGTCTAGATAAACCTCCTGATAAATGTTGTGGTAATCAAGTACTACCGGCATTTTATTATATAGAATATAGAATGAAATTAATTGAAATATCCGATCAACCTTTGAGATACCTCACGATGTCAGACAATATATCTGCAAGGTGATTAGGGTAGCCGTTGATCTTACCTTGGCATGCACTTCCATCCCAGTATTTATATGGGCGGCAGCGGTTGCATGACGCCTGGTCCAAACTCTGGGCCGTGCAGTCCACAGCTAAAACCAGTCGAAGAAATGCAACATGTTTTATAATTCATTTCAAATATTTGGTTAATTTTGGATTTTTTTCGCAACCATAAAGGAATTATGTTTTTTTTTGTGGTATGCCACTATTTTTTACTCCAAAACGATCAAAGGAAAAGTTCAGGTATTTTCAAATTAATATCATAATTATATCTGGTTACATCCATCCAATAATTTTATTTCTTGATTTATTTTATTTTATTATTTATTTTATTTCTATATTTCTTAATTTATTTGAAGGCGGCCTTCATCCAGACGCTTTTTCTTTTACGAAGCAATAGAAAATTGTTGTAAGGTGAATAATATATTAAATTAAATATGTTGGTAGTCGAATACCATCCTTAAAGACCACTTTAGACCAGGAATGGTCAATATATAACTAACACCTGTAGACAGGGACGCACCACTGACAATCCAGTGTCGCATAAGCATTCCGTGTAAACACGGCTCATTAGGTGTAAACAGGGTACGTTTCGTGTAAACACGACTCATTAGGTGTAAACAGGGTACGTTTCAGTGTGAACAGGACTTATATTTAGGCTGATATGAGTGTGCACATAGAGTATAACACTAGTATATGTCATGCCCAGCTTATTGTAAAAAATACACTGAAAAAATTAATAAATAAATAAATTAATAAAATAGTATATAAAGATATTTGTCGACAGATAAGTTTTCTGCAAGGGATTGGTTTAGTTTCCGGATTGTTGACACTTTTACCCGTTAAATTTCTTTTCGAATAATATGGAACCGGTCGATTTCAATATTTGGAAAAGATGGTGTGGTCGGTGATTAGAATCATTTACTATAGCATTTGTTTCTGAAGCGATCTCTTATTGTAAATGGATTTAGAAGACGGTACAGAAGTCCCGCCTATCTTCCCAGCCGTTCAAATAACCCTATTAAGTAGCTCCCGTTCCTAAGAATTTATGTTTCCTCCCCACACAGTGACAGAAAGAGCGTCAAGACACTCACTATAACTGCTCTGTAAACTTTTAGCAGAACCGTTTGGCCTGGACCAAACCCTTTAAGTCTAGTTAAAAAGTACAACCGCTTTTGGGCCCTCTTTATACAATTATTTACATATCCCCCCCACTTCAAATATGATGATATGGTGATACCTAAAATTTAAAATAATCCAAAATTTTCACAGCAGAACCATTCATTTCTTTGGGCAAGACCTCTGATCTTTTACGCCGAAAGTTATTGATCATCTCCTTGATTCCACCAACATCAACTCTAAGTCTTATCTAATTTATTGTATTCAGTTTGAACTTCGCTTTCATCAGTGTGAACAGGACTTGCATCAGTGTGCATATTGCTTTTTTTCACATGTGAACAAAGCTAACGTCAGCTTAGACAGGGCTTTCTTCAGTGTGAACAGTGCTTACTTAAGTTAACAGGGCTTGCTTCAGGGTAAACAAGGCTTGCTTCAGTGTGAACAGTGCTTACTCGGTGGTAATGATGCTTACTTGCAGAGTGAAGAGAGCCTTTTAATTATTTCACTTCAAAGCCATACATGATGGATTAATGAATATGAATATTATTGCTGCGCTTAAATAAGGCTTAACATCTACATTTTCCTATTTGTGTAAACGCATATATCATGTCTGCTGGACAAAGTAAGACACAAATTCATATAAAAGCTAACCCTAACCCTAAACGCATATATCATGTCTGCTGGACAAAGTAAGACACAAATTCATATAAAGGTAATAACCTTTTTAATAATAACTGGTCTCTGCCGGTCAGTGGGTTAATTCTAAATGTCGCTACATAATTGATTGTAAAGGTTTTGTTGAAGACACAATAGAATACATATGGGTAATATCGAGGCAAACAGACAAAAAACTTACCCACACAGCTTCCACTTGACCACTTGTGAGAGAGACATTGTTTGCATTTTGACTCACTGTCAAGTGCTCCAGTACAGAGGGTTGCGGCTGTTAAAGAAGATAAAGTAGTAGAACTAGTAGGAAGTAGTAGAACTGGTTATAAAATCATATTCGATCAATGAACGAAACAAGAAAAAAGACCGCTGATCAATGATTAATAATTTGATGCACCTCCTACACTACCATAAAATATGCTTTAGAGCATTGTGTCTAAAATATACACGGAGTTCAGTCTCACCTTCAATCGGTCTGAAAGGTCACGTTACCGAACAGGTTGTTTACACTTGTTCGCTACACAAGATTCAGTTTTAATGCTGATACTCTATATCCCTTCTTTCTTGTATGTCTCATAAGGCTAGAATATAACTTTATAATACAATTCCTGTCGTTTATGATCGATTTTGTCACCTATTTAACTGATTATGAAAAAAAAAACGACAATCATTGATATTATCGATTAATTGGCACTCCGGTCAAGGATGTACAACGAAGAAGTTGCAAAAGTGGCCACCCTTTAACAGAACAATCACATGTTAAATAAAAAGTTTATCTCATATTAAATAATTCATTATATTAATTTTCAATTAAATAAAGTTAGATAAAAAATTACGTTGTGTCTCGCAGTGTCCCCCCCAATAGCGGTTTTTACAAGATTCACATGCACTCTGGGTTGTAAGGGTGTTTTCAGCTGCACAGTTGACGTCTGAAACGTAAAAATATAAATAAAATATCAGTGGTCTGGTAAATCCAACAAAGCTGTATTGAAATAATACTCATGATAATTAACGTAACACGAGTAGCCTTTGATATAGACGTGTGTGAGTTTTAGTCTTATTATGACCTAGTGCCGCGTCGTAGAGGGCCAAGAAGATAATATTCAGAAAAGCATGGCTCTTAAGGATTAGCTACTGCTGTTTTAATATAATTATTCTTAAACGCATTTACATTATCTTTATATTTTTCTTTTACTATACATTAAATGTTTCTATGAGCTAAACTTTACATTTTCTTTTACCTGACTAATTGTTTTACCTGTATGATTTCTTTTAATTTCATGTTAGTCCATAATTTAATTCATATCCACTTGAACAATTTTGCTGGATTAAAATTTAACTATAAATAAGCATTTTATTTGAAACTGATAGCCCTTTCACACCGTGTGCATGTGTGTTTCTTTGTCGACAAATCGGTACACTTAAAATTTGTAAACATGCGGATGTCTTTTTACATTTGAATGCATGAACTGAAGTTTTCCAGTTATGATGCTTTAATGATATAACAAACTATATTTTTCTAGAGAACTTTTGATGTATTTAATTTATCCTTCAATTAAACATTTACTTGTAGGACATATAAGATCCTTACGAAAATCTCCTTTTCCGTTTGAACAATTAACACGCCTGTCAAAAATCTATTAACAAAGGTTACATAAATACATTTCCAATTAGCCATATAATTTAATTTAGAATTTAAGATGGATTAAATGTATAAAATGTGCATTTTATATCCTTGGATTAAGACGTCATAAACATATGCCTGTGTTTTGTATCATGAGAGCATGGGAGTTAATAACTCCACGTTATAATGGTTTAAACGTAAGTTCGGCTTCAGTATTCAGGATGATAATGTAGAAATGCTTGTTCCTTTTTCAAATACTTTTCCTAGCCGCCGCAACTCATTTGTAAAGATCATTTAGCTTCCCAAATACCCTATGATACTCACTGTTGCATTGGTTATTGGAGTAGGTGGCCCCAAGACCAGCAGCGATGCACAAATTACACTGGCTTGAGGTGAAAGAGACTACGTTGCTGCAGTTCAAGGCTAAAACATAATAACATGATATTTCGGAAAAATATAGATTGGTTTAATGAACAAATAAAATGCTGCATAAACAGATAAATCTATTTGAAATAAAACTAATAATTATTATAATAATAATGGCAACATTAATAATAACAATAATGGTATATATATACATTTTCATATCTAAAGAACAACTATATGTATAATACATATATATTAGCTTATATTTTATATGGTATTTAGAATAAAGGTGCGAAATCTAAAATATTGTGTATTTTCGAATTAAGTATTTGTCTTATCTGTATCTAAGTGTCCATACTTTGGCAGCTGGAGGTCAGATACTTGTTGTTTCCACAGGATTCACAACTAGTCTGCGTTGTTGCAGCTGAAGCGGCAGGACAGGCTGGAAAAGGATACGCAAGAATTTAAATAAATGTGTTGTTTCTTGTAACGACCGTTACAGTTTTGTTCTTTTATAGAAGACAGACACAGGAACTCACAAGTTATAGGAACCAGAAAAAAAATGATGTGTGTTTATACTAGCCACTTGACCATAACCGACCTATTATATATAAAGGCTGATTCCTATCAATAAATGTACTCCTGTTGCCCCTGCAAGGAATATCCCCTTCATATTTTGCGTATTTTATAGGTAGCAGGTGTCGTCACAAAGTAAGATGTTTATGATTCTTTCAGGTTTAGGCTAGGTAAATTTGTATGAAGCAAGCTGATATGATGGTTTATATTTTGTGTCCCACTTGATGCAACTTTTAACATTGTATACAATTAACGATTGTGTCGGTACAATAAACCAAATTTTTTTGGGTGTAATGTAAATAAAAATACCCTACCAATTTCAAGTCGGTATCTGTAATGTACTGTTTACCTGTTGGTATGTCATTATAACTTACCAGAGCAGGCATTGCTCTCCCAATATACACCAGAACAGGCTTGGCAAGAAGACTGCACATGATTGGCCAGCGTTATGCTTGAACAGTCTGCCAAGAGAGCATACTTTTATTAATAAAATACAGATATCGCAAAGATGTTGTTGCCCCGTTCAACATACTCAGGTTAACATAGATTATTGGTGTCACATTTGATGATTTTTTAAAATGCACATTTTCAGAGGCAACACTAGCAGGCCATGGTTATGAAACCATGAAAAATCATCTGTAATTGCCTCAAACAAATACGAAAAAAAATCTAAAACATCAAATGGCTCATGGCTTTATTCTACTGCAACTCTTAATGAATTTAATACGGCAGAACAGATGGGATAAAATCGTAACAGATATTTTGAGTAAAGGATTATTATAAAGCAGCACAGATATATTAACAAGTTAGAGTATGATGGCTATTTACCTGTACAAGCGCTATTGGAGAAAGCCTTTCCGGAAACACACTGGGAGCATGTCGTTGTACTCGAGCAGGAAAGGCAGTCAGCCATGCAAACTGAAAACAAGGAATTTAACAATTGATAATGAAATAATTTATCATTCTAGTATTAATTTACTGTTATCTTCTAATCTCCGATTATATGTCTTTACAGCCGAGCAGGAGTACTGCGCATCTGTATTTTTTGGATTAAAAAAACCGGGATTATAAAAATGAAATCAAACACAAACTCTATGCTGGGACAAGAACCCTGCCGTTGAAGAATTTTACCTTGATTTTTTTAGTAAATTACGAAAGTTGTGACCATATAAGGGCCCGATCGCTTTTTGTCTGTCCCCGACAACAGATATCGCTATTATAGATGAAAAGGTCATTAAAAGATGAGCCATTTTTATGAATATGAAATTTTATTCATCCAAAAAAATTATTATTAAAATTTATATAATTAGGCTAAAAATCATCCTGACTGAATGGACTGAGATTTTTTTAATCCTGAGGGTAATAGGACCACCAAATCTGAAATACTGCTTCAGATAGTATTGTATTTTCCTTATTCATCTGATCTTTTACCTACATCAAATACAAGTGCAATCAAGAACTTACGTTTACATGTATTGGTATCCCAGAAGTGCCCCCTGGTTGCTCCAATGCAGGTTGGACAATTCGCGGATGTAAATGAAGGGCAAGCTATCAGAATATTAGAGCGTAATTAACAGGGATTTATGCATGATAATGGTTTTATAATTAAACAATGTACATATAACGGAATATGTGTGGTGACACACCACATGTACACCACAAGAAGAATGTAACAAAGTCTTAATGTAAAAACAAAATAATTAAAGGCAAATAAATCATCAAATCTTCTAGAAAGTGTTTCTTATCTAAAACATCACATTCTTTTGTAAGTTATTTCTATGGGTTTTTCCATTTAAATGTGGAGATAAGAAACGTTTGAACGTATCAGCGGGGAGTCACTCCCAAGGCAACACTGGAAAAACTGTTTAAAAAAATAATTGACATTGTTGTTTGTTATCCCACATTAAGGTTTCTTATAATTTGACCTTGATGACCTTCATTAAAGCGTATCTTCGGACAAACTAAATCCCTTTAAGATCTTATAAGATAATACAGACAGAGTAAACGGTTGAAGTGTTTCTAACGGAACTTTATATGGTATAAATGATTAAATTTAGAGATTATTTCGTCCGGAAAACTGACCAGAAGTTGGCATATATTCCAGCCTTCACCAGGAGCTTGTAGCAGCCATCAAATGAAGGATGGGACGATCAACTCATATATTTTAGCATAATTGACTTTGGTAACTTAACGTGTACCCAAAACCGCCATGCTGTTTGATGAGAGGAAGGTTTGTCCTTTTACTTACCAACACAAGTACCGTCAGAGTTTACAATATATCCAGCTTCACATGCTGTGCAACCCGTTCCATCCGCACAGTTTCCAGTACAGCGAGCACAAGCTAAAAGAAGATAAATGTGCAGTACAATGAGTAAAATCCCTATAACCCGTTTAATCCGAATTGTTTACTTTCGTACTGAAGCATTCTCATTGGGTACTTCTAATTATACTGCGACTGGAGTTTCCTAATTAGCTACCTTAAATCACATTAAGTCTGACTTTTTTAATTAGTTCCCTATTTTAAATAAAATGAGACAGAAGCTTTCCAGTTAGCTACCTCTTATCACACTAACACTGAACCTTTCTAATTAGTAACCTCTTTTAAATACAATGAGACTGTAGTTTTCTAATCATTCAACCCACATATGATTTTACTCTGAAATGGTCTCTAAGTCATTCGCACCTTAACTTTGCAATCAGTCATACTGATTTATAATACTGACTATCAAATGATAAAATAAGCGTTAGTCACGGAGATATTTTCCAGTGACGATACTATAAATCAGCCTTCTTGTGTGCCATGACTGCATATTGCAAAACAATAAATAAATACGTACACAAACATCCGGACCCAGCGGAGTTCACAAAGTAACCGCTAGAGCATTTTGTGCAAGTGTTTCCATCAGCGCAGGTTTTGCAGTTAGAGACACATTCTGTAAAAAATAAACTTAGTAAATTCTCCATTTTATAAGCTAAACAAAAACAACTATTCTAACTTATATGATCCTCAAAAGTGTAACGAAATTTTAACTCCAAGCAGGTACTCACGCTGGCAAGCGTTGTTATTGTCGAGGTAGAAAGTATCTTTGCAGGTCCAGCAAGATGAACTGTCAGGGCAGGTAGCGCACCCTGCAGGGCACTCTGAAAACCAATCAGCAAAGATTATTATTTTTAGGTGAATTGAATTGTAGCTCTTAAAATAGCGGTATAATAAGACATGTACAACATAAAGTCGATTTTCTTTGAAACGAGGGAACCAACATGTTTCACAGTTATTGTAGCCGTAACAAGTGTATTCTTAACTGACGAAGTTTGATAATCTACTTCCAGGGTAAGGATACCCACGGTAAACATCCAGGGTAAACTTATTTGCAGAAATAAAAAGCCAAGCAAATGCTAACTGATATTCGTCTTAAAAATCCGTGAAATATTTTAAACCATTGTGGAAAAGTTTGAATATCTCAAAATTTGTATCTCTTATTCTGCCGAAACGAATTTGTAATTTGGGCATATTGGTTGGATCAGTTTATCTCCATTTCAATAGTTGAGCCGATGTTTTAGCGTGTAATTTCGTTATCTTGCACAGTGCTGACCTACACCTGATTTTCACTTGATACTGAATTCTGTCTTAATTGTCAATATGTTACTACACCGTATTCCATATTACCCTCAGATCTTGCTGTTGTTTGTTTGCTTCCAGTAATGGCAAAGCGATTGCAAAATTCTAGTTAAGAGGTATTAAACAGGTATTGAAAATTGTTCATGGGTTGCCGAAATATGATTTTTTTTGCCCGAATTTATTTTCAGTATTATTTCGAGTAAAATCCTCTTTTTTAACTTGTTCAAATCATCAAGTAATAACACATGATTCTACATAATCAAATAATATTCAGTTATTTCCCCGTTTTGGGTGAACCGGAACAGGAAATGAGCTTCAGTTATCTACCATAGCTCGCGGAATCCATATGCAATGGTATTTTAATGTTATGTCAAAATATACATACGCTGACATGCGTTTCCGGCTGTCTTCAGATGGTAGGAAGGGCTACATTGGCTACAGTCACCACCATAGGTTCCCATGCTGCATGTCCCACAGTGTCCTGGGCAGCCTTAAACCAAACACACTTGTGAATATAATATGGTATTTAAAATTATGGAATTCGATGTTTTTATATCTGGATACAGGAATGCTTATAACCAACATATTTTTTTTGTATTTCTATCACAAGGGACAAAGGAGCAAACATCCAACTTTGGAATAGATAGTTTAACAGGCAGTATATGCATTTCAAACGGTACAGGGAAATTCGTACCCAGAACTAAAATTGAGTAAACAAATAACTTATTTATATGTTATAAACATTACATGGTTCATTCAGGAATAGACGATTTTTTTAGTATTCAAAACCTTTTTCTCGGTCAGTTATGGCGCTTATTTTGTTACGGGGTGCCATAAATGCGGACCGAACTGTCTCGCTCGTGAAGCTTGCTTTTCTAGCGTTGCGATTGGGACGCCGGACTTGTGCGCCACCGATCTGGGTTCGACTCCCGGATCGGCCTAGGATTTTCCCCTCATTTATTTGTCTTCGTAACAAAATGGGGGCTCGTCCAACGTGACGGTAAACTTTGTGGCCCAGGGAACAAGCTCACCAAAGTGTGACTCCTGGGACAATTAATCTTGTTCTGATAGCAGAAGGCTCTCAAGAAGGGGTGTGTAACGGGGTGACAAAAAAGCGAACCGAACTGTCTCGCTAGTGAAGCTTGCTTTTCCGAGTTGTTCGCCACCAACATGGGTTCGAATCCGGGATCGGCCCAATGTTTTCCCCTGAGCAATTTGTCTTCATAACAATTTATAATATTTTCTTCATATACAATTAGATCATTATATATGAATGTGAAAATGAAAGATTTATTGCTGTATTTGCATTGATTTATCTTCAACGTTTAAGTCTATAATACAAAAGGGGATTAATCTATATACAATCAAGAAATTTGAAATAGAACAAATATAGGATACCAGCATAAAGGTAGAAGAAATAAAAAACACATACGGAGACAGTCCTTGGTGGAGGCTGTCGTGTTCATATAGAAGGTCGGAGCACATTCTGTACAGGTGGTTGTACCGTCAGAGTTCTCAGAGCACACGTTACAGTTGTTTGCGCAATCTGTGAAAGCAAACCAGAAATGATAAGTCGCATTTTGGATGACAAACTCGGCAAAACCCGTCGTAGAACCTGATTTTTCAATAAAGACTGGGATTTGAAGAAATAGGTCTAAGAGAAAAGGTCTGAAATCGTGACGTAAATATCTCAAGCCATATTGTAACCACGCCAGCTGATCTAATTATTACACAAAATAAAACATGCTCATAGCGAATCTTCCATCTAGGATTACAAAAATATGCTCAGAGCGCAGTTTACTTTCGGACATTTCCCTTTTAATATTCACCTGTACTTCCTCAAACAAATAATAGCTGAAAATTGAAAAGATGATTTTCATTGTTATATTGGTAAAGAACATCTATTATAATGTACAGTTCATTAATGATTACATGAGATAACATGGGAAGGTGCAAATCTTTCAAATGTATGTTTCTTGGGTTTAAAAATAGTTCTATTTGCAAAGATGCATATCTTTTCCATGTCAGTCTCTTGGATCTCCAAAGGTACCATTTACTGTAGCACTGTAAATCAGATGGATATGATGCTAAAAAAGGCATCATTTAATCTGTACATCACTTTATGACAGTCGGAATACTTGTGTTGCAAGTAAGGGCACGTAATGATTAGCTCATTCAGTTGCATATAAAGTAAAGAAATATTCGATGCGCAACCGGAGCAACTGTTGCAAGTTAAATAAAAAATGACCGATCTCAATTAAAACCCGGACAGGTGAGGACATATCCAGATACAACAAAATGCAGCTATAAAATAACTTTCTGTGGTTATTAGTGATTTTTGTCTTTAAAGTAATGACTGAACTGTGAAATTCGACACTGAAGGGCCTCCTTAGCTTTAAATTATTTCTTATTCTTTGTATGAGCAAAACAACACCCAAATTATTGTTCTCGGCTAACTATTTTAAACCCTGACACCCATTTTACTATATTGTTCCTTTCAGATAACCCTGAGATCGGCTGAGTTAGAAAGGATATTAAATAAATTACACAGAAAATATACTCACTCAAGCATTCACTCTGGTCAGATTTCAAAACTTTCCCTGTCTGGCATGATGTGCAAACCATGGCAGGGTTGACGCAGTCATTGCAGTTGGTGATGTCGCTGCAAGCTATATGCATCATACGGAAACGTATCGATAATACTAGTGTACATCAACATACCATAAAGTTAGTAAATTTTATTTTCCCAATATATTATGTAATGCAGAAATTTTACAATATATGTAACAATGGAAAAGATAAAACTCTTTTAATATATGATCATTAATTACTTACATTCTTTAAATAAACATGATTAAAATTTTTTCCTGATAATGTAGAAAATTGTGTTAAATATGTAACAGTGGCAATTATCTTCTCTACACAAGCAGTGTGATTAATAGCAGAACAAGGTTATTTTATGTGAAAGATCAATTAATAGTCATTTTATCAACAAAAAAGCGACGTGAACAAATAACTATCATCGTTTTGCTTTTACAGCCGGTGTGTATAGATTACAATATATATATTAATTATAAGTATCTGTTATAAGTTACTTACCTGCCTCGATACCTGAATGAATAAATGAGAATACGTGATGAGAAAATATACCATGATGAATTCAAATTAGAAACACTAAATTTTATTTTAAATAGGTCTCAGACATTTCCAACAGTTACCTTATCTTTCACTTACAGTTATCCTCTTGTCGTGGGAAGTTAAAAGAAAAATGACTTAAAATCACATTTAAAAAAAAAACAGCACTTTTGAAATGAAGGAATCTTACTGATTTTGATTATATGTTGTTAAACATGTTGACAATTAAAACACTGCGTTTTAAAAATGACAGTCTATGCTCCTCAACACAACTACTTTTACGACCTGACGAGGACATACTATATTCCTTATTACAGTGTGATGCAACTTAATTAAACATCAAATTGAACTACCTTTCCACGTGACCGCAGCCACCAAAAGGAAGGCTCCCAGAGCGAGGACCTTCATTTTCCTGTCAAAACAAATAAGCCACTGTGAGAACATCGCCTTAAGTTCAGAACGTGGTTCTAGTATTTGATATTTATATTATAAGGACATCACCTGAAGTGGACAAACAGCTCTGTTTGACAGAGCTCTGTCAAATTATGCAAAATTTTGTATTCGTCAGATGATTGACGCTTTACAATGTTTAAGGTCACCTGATTGGTTGCTCCTTAGTCCCATGCTTATGTTTATTCATTGAATGAATATGCGATTAAGGTCGCATAGAGTCCATGGATAGGTCAATTGACGACCTATTGAAACAGGTCAAGAATCAGAGTTCACTTTGGTCAAACTGATCTGCTTATCTTAACAGCAGAGTCAATTTTATAAAATCCACAATTT